>JAYESD010000004.1:210046795-211254015 GCA_036927565.1 Tuctoria greenei | reverse complement strand
CAGGATTATCCTTTCTTTCAGCTACATTTTGAGGCACCTGCATAGAGGGTGACCATACGGGAGTTGGTGGTACCTAAGAAGCACAGTAAGGGCCAATTATAATCTATGATGTATCAAAACATAAAACATAACGAAAAGAAACAATGAACCGCAAACTCCCATTATCTCAGTTATCCCAATAAATGCATGTGTCTACACCACAAAAATGGACATCCTTCAACCAACAAATTGCCAACGTCAATAAATAACCTTAGGGGAGTTTGGCTTGCATATGTGAACATCCTTCACATTACTACACAAGGTGAACTCTTAAGCTTCAGTAAAATGCTATTAGAAAGGGTCTTAATAGCAACTTCAGTAAATTGCATAAGCGGGACAGAAAGATGACGTCAGCAATATAACATCAACCTAATCAATGCTGCCAACCGAAAAAAAAACATAACTGTGCTGCACAACTTTTAAGAGATTTCCAAGGAGCAATACAGATGGCAACATTGTCAAAGCTCGCCAAGCTAAAGAACCAGGAGTGAGAAAGCTGAACATGTTAAGCACATTTAGCATCCCATATCTCATACGCCAAATAATAGTAACATATCCCCAGCGAAAATTGGAAAGCCATGAGAGACATACCGTGGCACCACGGGTGTTGCGAGCGCACTTGCTACAGTCGACCCCACCAGCGTCGCGCAGCTGGTACTTGTGGATAGACACGATACACCCGCAATGTACCCTCTGCTCGAGCAGAACAGAAACAGAAACAGAAGAAACGGATGTAATCAGCAGGCACAAAGCATGACGGCCATCGGCGATGAAGAGGTATGAATCAGCATGCAAGCGCAAACACGTACCCTCCCGCAAGTCTCGCAGTTCCTCCAGCCGCCCTCCTCGGAGTGAAAGGTCTCGCAGTATATCCCCTGCTCGAACTGCGAGCTGGTCACAGCAAAACAGAGAGCGGTCAGCAGCATGCATGCATGCATGTAGTATGTGCATCAGGAACAAAAGCAGGCGCACGCAAGTCAAAGCAGCCCTAAAGGAGCCATCCAACTTTGCACAAACCCCCCGCGTATCCCGCGAAATCGTACCGACGTGTTCGATAACTCCACGTAGATCCGGTGGGCGCCATCGGCGAATCCACCCCTGACGGCGGGAGCGTCCCCCGCACGAATCGGGTCCTCGGCGGCGGCGAGGTAGGGCTGGGGAGGGGAGGGGAGAGGAGAGGGGGGAGTGATTGAGCGGGTACAGGTACGTACTAGCATCTCCCGCAGAGGTCGGCGTAGACGAAGGGCGGGCCCGAGCGGACCTTCCAGCCGCGGCGGCCGAAGGAGTTGGGGTCGGGGTCCTTGCAGTAGGAGTTCCAGCAGATCGGGCCCCGGTACACCGGCGGCTGGGGCCCCGCCAGATTCAGGAGCTGCTGCGGCGGCGGTCCGGAGGCGGGGCCCACCACCTGCAGCTGCTGCTGCGACTGCGACTGCGGCGGCGGCGGTTTGGGCTGGATAGGGTGCGGCGGCTGCACCGAGATGGGGGTCGCGGTGACCGGGGCGGCGGACGGCGCGGACGACTGGAGCGGCTTCGCCGGCGACGACATGGGCGTACCGAACCTTACGCCGGCGGCCTCGCGGCGGGGTGGGTGGGAGGCTTTGTGGAGGCGCGGGAATCGTGGGGGCGGAAGCGGAACGGAAGGAACAGCACGAGGGGGAACTGGGGAAGAGAGGGGGGGGGGGGGGGGGGCAGAGGCGAGGCGAGGCGAGGCGAGGAGGAGAGGCTTTTAAAGCAGAGCAGCGGTAGTAGTAGTACCACCGGCGCTCGCCTGCCGCTACGTGTACACCGGCGCGATGAGTCTCGCCTACGTTCTCTTGAATTTATCTTCGTTTAATTATCGGCGGCCAGAGTAGTAACCACTACGTCATCGTCTAGTAAAATCCTGCATGCATGCAAATTAATTCCCCGGGGCAAGAGGGGAATGCCGATTGCGGAGGACGCGAGATGATTTTGCAGGCGTGTGCCCTCAGTTCCTGTTCTCTCCTCTCCTCTGCTCAACCTCCTCCGCGCCAGTCAAACGTGGTGGTCTGGTGGGTGGATCCACCCATGCACGTTCAGTCCCAGGCCTTCGTTCCGCCCTCGCTGCTTCTAACATGACTACTGCATGAGGCCGTAAAATAAACCGACGAAAGGGACAGCCGGCGTTTTATTTAGTATAGTCTAGCAGCTCAACGCAATCGGCAGCATCTTCCAAAAAAACAACGAAATGGCTTGTGTATTTATGTGGATAGTTAATTACTACTCGTGATCGTCGATCCGATGAGACGTAGTACCAGCGGCAGATGAGATGTAAAGGAATAAACAACGTTGGGGAACGTATCGTACGCACGCACGTTAAACTCGCGAAGCGATAATGGAGGGACTTCTGTTGCTACGCTACGCCCGAGCTGATGACAAGGTTTGTGACGCTTGGTTCGCGCGTAGTGGCTAGGGATGATGGCGCGTGTAGCCTTGCGGCGTCGAATCCGGCGACGGATCTATTCTGCGGCAGTCGGCAGCGGCAGCACCCCGCCCCTGTATAGGCGGTAGGCCCGTGCGTACAGGGCCTCAACGATCCTTCCAGTGGTACGGGCTACTCACTACGTAATTCGCCTTCTGTCTTCGTGCCGTGCCGGAAATCACACGAGGAAACGCGTTTGATAGCAGGCACGTCATACGGGCCTCGTCGCGGGGCGCGCGTGGAGTGTTAGAAACTTACTAGACTATTAGGTAATTTACTGAACAATTTTGAAAAAAATACACAGCAGTGATCAACACTGGCAGACAGACGAAACGAGAAATATTGTGTACCGATTTCAAGCCGGAGAAACTGCCGTAGATCTGGCGACGAACAACCGCTGTAGACGTTGGTGGCGACATTGAGCCGCAGCATCCGATCTTCTCGATAGACAATCCGTGATGAAGAACGCGAACAGTTGCACGAAGCTCTTTCCAAAAATGGTATTTGCCCTATCCTGGTGCAGAATCGCAAGAGTGAGCGGTTTCCAAGACTTGCTTTCCCGATCGCCAGTGCACGTTGGCGCTCGAGATGGAGTAGACTAAAATGCGACGCAAGGAACGCGAATATGGAAATGATCTGATCGTGAGATAATCTGCTCTACCGCGCACGCCCGTATTTATATAGTCTCCAAGAGGTAGTTCGGTTGCGATCTGGAAGATCCGCACTGGAACATACTCGATTGTTGTAGACGTGTCCATCTCCAACTTGGACTCTATCCAACTCGAAAGCCCAAAAGTCCAAATAAATTTTTTGCAAAAATATAAAATTTGGGCTCAGTTCGAGACTCAAATTCACAAGAACACACTCGCGCGCGTGTGTGGGACGGGGCGAGGCGAGCGAGCGAGAAAGAAGAGCACGTGTAGACCACACCTATCTTCTCTTCTTCGCTCTCACTCAAGGAGTGGAAGAACAACCTCCTTTATATGTAGGAGTTGCTCCTCTTCAACTTCTCATATGGGACTAACAATTTAGCATCACCATCTCTTACTCTAATGGGTTTTTGAGATTTTCTAGGAATTAATTCAGAATTAATATTGGACCATGCCCATTTATTCCAACAATCCCCACCAAATCTCAAAGCTATTAGAAGAGAGGTCATTCTCATTTCTTGTTTGTTATACTAGTGTTTTAGTAGATACTGTTAAGTTGAACTTTTGTCTAGATCCTCAAGTTTCATTAGCTCACAATTTAAACAATGGACTATGCTTTGAATTACAAGTTTTGTGCGAACTGACTTCACCCAAAGACCATTACCAGTACTTGACTACAAGTAGTCTACTCCGCGGGTAGAGCACATGCGTCATACTCTCTGGTCTCTTCATGAGCTTTCCAGAGATCACCAAATCTCATAAACTGCGAAGTTAGGCTGTCAAAGCTCATATAGGTGTGTTTCTTTTAAGATTGCCCTATAGGACGATTAATTTGCTACACATAGTCAACAAAAACACATTAAGGCAAATCGCCAACCTGCCTTACAGTTTGAGAGTACAAGTGTGTATCTTCATATAGAGAGGGTCTAAAGGAAGTACTCTCCTCGGTGAACTACTAGCTTGTTTTCTCATGTTCTAATTCACGAGATCTCCGATCATATACGCTGGGTTACTACTATAGTGTGACATCAATATGTTTCAAACCCATCTCTCTCGATGCACTTTCTATCACATTACATGATAGATCCTTCGTAAAGGGATATGTCAGGTTTTTATCTATTTGTATGTACAAAACAATAATACTCTAAAGTTTCTCATTTTTGACAAATTTTAAACGTCTCTTGATGTGTTTTGATGATTTTGCATTATTCTTAGAACTAGTCACTTTGGCAATCACCGTTTGATTATCACAGTTCATAAGGATTGCCAGCAATAGTTTCTCAACCATAGGCAAATACATCAAGAGCTCTCGCAGCTATTCTGCCTCTGCAGTTGTTATCTCTAAAGCAGTGAATTCTACTTCCATAGTTGACCTCATCAAAATGGTCTGTTTACAAGACCTCTATGATATAACGCCACCAACTAGAGTGAACACATATCCACTCGTGACATAGAGTTCATCAACATCAGATATCTAGTTCAAATCACTATAACCCTCAGGCACGATCGTATGCCCAGTATAGTGAATTCCATAACTCATTGTACCTCTCAAGTAGTGCATAACTCTTTCAAGTGCATGCTAACGATCTATACTTGGATTTGACATGAACTTACTCAGTTTGCTCACAGCAAACAAGATATCAAGATGGGTTGTGCTTGCCAAGTACATGAGTGAACCGGTCATCTGAGAATATTTAAGTTGATCTCTTGACTCTTTCTTGTTCTTTCTGAGTATCATGCTGAGATCATAAGGTGTTGGAGAGATCTTGCTATCCATAAAGCCGAAACGGCTCAAGATTTTCTCAACATAATAGGATTGACTTAAAGTAATCTCGCTCTCATTCTTATTCAGCTTAATGTTCAAAATAATATTAGATTCTCCCAGATCTTTCATATCAAAACACTTTAATAGAAATGACTTGACCTTAAAAAAATATGTTAATGCTCGTATCAAAAATGAGTATATCATCCATATATAAGCATAATATAACGATATCGCCCCTACCATGGCGATAGTACACGCACCGATCAACCTCATTAATGACATAACCTGCAGATGTCAAAGTACTGCCGAACTTCTCATGTCATTGCATATATAGGTGCTTGTTTCAGGCCATACAAGGATTTCAACAATTTGCATACCTTTGTCTCTTTACCTTTTACTACGAACCCATCAGACTGTTCTATATAGATCTCCTCTTCCAACTCCCTGTTAAGGAAAGTTATCTTCACATCCATTTGATGGATGATTAGACCATAAGAGGCAGCCAAAAAAAGTAGTACACGAATTGTCGTTGTTCTGACGACAGGTGAATATATGTCAAAATAGTCTTCACCTTTCTTTTGAGTATAACCTTTTGCAACCAGCCTCACCTTGTACTTTTCAATAGTACCATCATGCCTGAGTTTCTTCTTGAACACCCACCTGCAGCCTACTGGTTTGCACCCGTATGGTCGTTCAGTCAACTCTCAGGTTCTATTAGAAAGAATTAAGTCTATCTCACTATGAACTGCTTCTTTCCAGTCATCTGCATCAGATGATGCATATGTCTCTTCTATGGATTTAGGAGTATCGTCCATAAGGTATACAATTAAATTATCACCAAAAGATTTTACAATCTGTGATCTCTTACTCAATTGAGTTATTTTATTGTCTTCCTCTTCTATGACACTCTCAAACGGTGTATCAAGAAACTCGCTAGTTGTGTTGGATTCATGATAAATTTCAGAAGAGATCATAGCAGTGCTATGCATATCTTTCATAGTAAATATATTCTCAAAGAATGTTGCATCACGAGATTTCATAATAGTATCAATATGCATATTGATACTATTATAATAGTAACAAATACATATATTCACAATCTATTATCTAGAACAAGATGACGATAACGGGATAACTAAGCAAATGATAGTGGACCAGACTTCATAGATCAATATGTGGCATGTTCGTTCTCGCACATTCTTCATAGGTACCCTCCAGAATTGACATTCATGTATTCCTCCGTAGAGTACCTGCATTTAGTATTATAAAATTCAGTCTGAAATTTGTTCCTACCAAAAATCAAACTCAGGACCTGAGAAGTGCTACTCGGAGCACTTAACCACTAGGATAAGCGAGTTGGCTTCCATTGGCTTGGGTTTCTAATTGCTATCGGATAATCATTGTTGAAAAGAAAAAAGTGGGAAAAGGAAAGGAAAAATTTCGCGGCTAAGGCTATCCGCACCAAGAAACTATGCAGGATGTCATGCATAGTGTACGGGATGAAAAAATATTACACTATAAGTCGGTAAGCGGTGCGCTAGTGTTCAACATATTACAGTCGTCCTCCATTGAAACAAGTACAAAAGTTGTGTGCGGGATGTCATGCTTAGCATACCAGGATAAAAGAAGTGTTACGCTTAAAGTCAATAAACGGCGCGCTAGCGTCCAACATGTTACAGTCATCCATCGAAAACAATGTTCGGAAGCTGTGTGCGGGATGTCATGCATAACATACTGGGATGAAAGAAGCTTACACTGGAAGCTGGTAAGCGGTGCGCTAGCGTCCAACAGGTTAAATATGTCCACTAAAAATAGCGTACCAAAACTGTGTGCCAAAATTTGAGCGCGGTTGATTGGCGTGATGTGGTGGCCGAAGAAGAAAGTAAGAAATAAAAAAAAAAGAAATAAAGAAAGTGAAGTCAAAGGTGGTGTATAAAATATTGGATAGTTGATATAACTGTAGATTTATTCGGAGTATGAGCGCAGGGAACTGTAATATAGGATACAAAAGCTTATGGGAGATGCTGTAAATAGCTAGTAATATTCTTTTAAAGTAAGACTAATGGGACCGGTCTAAGGTTGAGGTAACATGACAACACACCAAACTTTTACAACGCAAAAATCCGATACAGTATTGCACAGTTGGGATATTCATACCGTATCTAGAAAATTTATTTTCCAAACACAGACGGCAAGGGACTCCGGAGAAAAGAAAGGGAAAAAAAAGTTCTGAAACTACGTATCCGGCAATCCTCTCTGCATTGGGCAGTATACAAAAAGCAAGGCCGCGTTCGCAACAAAAAAATAGGAACCTGCCTGCTGGCATCCCATCACCATCGCATCGGCACCTAGCCAAATGTACCATCACAGTACGGTCCCAGCCCAGAGGGTCGGCCAGTGGCTGAAATTGACGGTGAACAGGAGCAGGACCCTGCTGCCTCCTTAGCCCCCTCTGATGTACGCATGATCTATGCATGTAACGCGCCCCTTCTCTAGACTCGTCGTACTACGAGTAACCAGAAAGGAATTCTCTGTGGCAAGGCCGTACGACTGCCTATGTGCGATCCTGCCACGATGCGGTTTGTGTCCACCTCCCCACGAATCGAAAAGCGCTAGCGGCTCCATTTCACGCGTCCCGTTCGTCTCCCGCGCTCGAATCACCTTCAGTCCACTCGGCTCTCGCAATTTTTTTTCACGCGACTCGCACACACCCGGTTTGCTGTTCCCATTCGCATTGACCCCAATCAGACCACTATTTGGTTCATCCTCTTCTTCCAACGTGATCCGCGCGAGGCCAAAATATGATAGGCAGGCTTGGAACTCACCGTCCAGCAGCACATTGCTTGGCTTGACGCCTCCATGGATCACATGCGGATGCACGACGGAATGAAGGTATGGACAGCAGCGGCCACGTTCTGTGCGACAGCGAGCCGCCGCGGCCACCAGCTCAGGGCACCTCTACCCTGCAGCGACCTGTTGGTCATGAGCTCGTACACCAGCATCATCCGGCAGCGGCGTGGCTGCGCAGAGAGCGAGTAGGCGAATGGGAGAAGGACGGCACGGTGCGCCAGGGCCGCACAGCCGAGGAGGTGGGACGCGAGGGACAGCTCTTTGTGGAACTTGCGCTCTCCCTGGAGAGACCCTGCAGCCTCCATGACCATGAAGGCGATGGGCTGGCCTCACCTGGGCAGCACGCCGCGGAAGACGGGTGAAGCCGCCCTGACCCAACTTGCACCCTGCCGCAAAGCCTCCCGTGACTGGCCTTAGCTGCTGGCACGATAACCTCCGCAGTGCGGGTGCGAGCGCCGGCTGCACCGCCCCTGCCCCACATGCCACGAACAGTCACCTCCGCCGCTGCCAGAACAGCAGACGACGACAGCAGACACTAAGAAACCGTGCGGTCAGCAGGGAAAGAAACCGCGGGAGCCTAGAGGGCCGAAGGCGATCGAGCGGCGGAGCTGAACGGGACGCGTGAAAGGGAGACTATCAAAAGAAATCAGTTTTTGATTCGTGCCGGGATGGAGACAGACGACATCACGGCAGGGTCGCACGCGGGCACCCGTGCGGCCCTGCCGGAGAGAATTCATTTGCTAAATCCGAAAAGCGTATAACAAAAATATTCAATATTTCGTGATGCAATATCTAACACGACTGCTCCGCTATTTTCTCGTCTAGTTGATGTGCGGTTTTCCGTTTTCACGATGACACTCGAGTCTCCATAGATTGCACTGCACCACTACAGGAATATCGATTACTTACGTCGGCCGGAGCAACTTACGTCGGCCGGCCGACATAAGTAAGTAACTTACGTCGGTGCCTGATAGCCGACGTAAGTTAAATAAATTACGTCGGCTGGCCGACGTAAGTAAAGGGACCGACAGTAATAAATGGTACTGACGTCGGCCTCGGCCCATAGCCGACGTAAGTTAAAGGACCGATGTAAGTTAACACTAACTTACGTCGGCCCTGACGTCGGCCGACGTAAGTAATCTCAGCCGACGTAAGTTGTGGTTTAACCTAACCGCGTGAGCGATGCGCGCCTGTTTCATTTCACGCGCGCCTTCTCCCAACCGCCGCCGCCGACCCCGAGCCGCCCCGCCGCCGCCGTCTCCGAGCCACCCCGCCCCGCCGCCGGCACGCCGCCCCGCCTTCGCCGCCCGGCCGCCACCCCCCTCCCGCCCGCGACCCCGCCCCCGCCCCCGCGGCGCCGCCCCGCCCCCGCCCCCGCGGCGCCGCCCCGACCCCGCCCCCGCGGCGCCGCCCCGACCCCGCTGCGCCGCCGCTGCCCCTGCGCCGCCGGCTCGCCTCCGCGCCCCAGCCACCGCCCGGCCCCGCCGCCCCTGCGCGCCCGCTGCCGGCCTACCCCTGCGCCGCCGCCGCCAGCCCGCCCCCGGCCCTGCCGGCCCTGCACCCTCGCCGCCCCCGCGCCCTCGCCGCCAGCTCGCCTCCGACCGTCCGTCCGTCGGCACCCATCGATCACTAGGTACGCACTTCAATTCGTACTTTAGTGCTTTCAAATACTTGTTATGCTATCGTTGTAGCCTTAGAATTGTTAGCTTAATGTCGTGTTTTATTGCTCAAGTAATTCTATGATGGCAGTACTTGCTTAACTATTTATTTAATTATGGTTGTTAATTTGCTTAAATATGCTTAAGTGGTTTATTTTATTATGCTTAATTTGCTTAATTATGCATAATTAAGCTTACGCGGTTTATTTAATTATGCTTAATTTGCTTATTTTTGCTTAATTTGCTTAATTATGCTTAGGTGGTTTATTTAATTATGTTTAATTATGCTTAAATTGCTTAAATTTGTTTAATTATGCTTAATTGGTTTATTTAAGTTGTTAATTTGCTTATGCGTTTAATTATGCTCAAGTGGTTTATCTATTTATTCTTAAGTGGTTAATTGCACCATGAGGAGGGCAGCGTCGGGGGCGGCCGACTGTCGGGTGCCACAGCGTCACTGGTAGCTCCAAGAGAGAGAGAGAAACCGTGGGTTGTGTGTAGGGGTGAGTAGAGGAGATCGGGGCGACGGAGGAGCTCGAGGTGGTGGGCGGCACGCAAAAGAAGCTCGCGCCGGCGGTGAACTGAGAAACACAGTATATTTTGTCGTTGAATATAGTTATTAAGGCGTTGCTTTAGCGTCGCTTTAGCGACGCTAAAGCGGTAAGGCGCTCCGGCATCATAAGGCGTCCCTGTTGCCTTGCTTTCTAGGGTAAGGCGGCGACGGCCAGGGAAGCCGGCGGCGGTAGGGAAAGCTGGAGCCGCGGGAGCAGGGGGATCCATCGCCTTAAGTCGCCTTACCGCCTTAAAAACGTCAATGACCCGCGATTGTGTGGACGGTGGAAATGGATGTGGAATTGTCATCTAAGACCAACTTTCCTCTTAGTCTTTCTCTAGTTCTTTCCTCTCTCTTAAATGACCTCAAAATGAAAATGAGCAATGTAACCTATAGCAATGTATTACCCGTTTCAGATCGACACGTCTCACATGCCATTGGCATGTGAGACGTGCAGGTTCGGAATTGTCCCTTTTTGGACAGCCTCGGAGTGGCCGAGGGGGCGTGGCTTGTGACGAGACGCGGGTCCGGATTTGGACGAGATTTCGGTGGCGTAACCCTGTTGTTCTCTGCTGCACCATTTTTGGGCGTGCAGTGGAGAATAGCGGGGTTATGCTGCCGAAATTTTGTTCGAATCCGGATCACGCGTCTCGTCATGAGCACGCTCCGCTCGATCACTCTTGGGTGGGTTTAGGATCTATCTGCCTAGATTGTAGGGCCGTGGCACATAACATAACAATACATTAACGACAATTTCTTTCGCGTTAAACTGCAGAGTCAAACATGAGCGAAGACCATAGTTGGATGTACACTGGTTGGAAGAGCAGAACTGGTGGTCACTCAGATGAGTGGTACGCCAAGACAGAAGCTTTTGTGGAATGAGCTTTTTCGTTGTCAAATAGTGATAAGGCGCGGTGCCCATGTACGAAATGCCGAAATGGAACGTTTTTGGATAAAGTGGAACTTATGTTGCACTCGTGTCAAAACGGTTACGTGTCACATTATGAGTTATGAAACTTCCATGATGAGATAGCTTCTCAAGCTGTACAAGAAGTGGAAGCGGACAATGATGATGCTCAAGAGGTTGATATGATGGATGAGATGCTGGAAGCTATACGACCAGAGCTTACAGAAGATACTCAAACAACAGAGGTTAAAGAGTTCTTCAAACGTCTCAAAGATTTAGAAGAGACTCTGCATGAACACACTAAAATGTCAATCCTCAATTTTGTGACTAGACTTATGGCAATTAAGTCTAAGTTCTTCTTTTCTAACAATTGTTACAACATGCTCATCGATTTGTTCAAAGATGCCCTTCCACAACCCAACAAAGTGCCTAAGGATATGTACAACTCGAAGAAAATTCTTTCTGGTCTCGGGATGAAGCATGAAAAGATTGATGTGCGTCCGGACAACTGCACGCTTTTCTGGAGAGAGCATGCCAATAAGAACAAATGTTTGAAATGTGGTCAACCGAGGTTTGTCGAAGTTGTTAATAACGATGGTAATACAGTGATGACGGAAGTCGCACGTAAGCAGCTTCGTTACTTACCTGTGACACCGAGGTTGAAGCGGCTGTTTCTTTAAAAAAACGGTCAGACACATGAGATGACACAAAGAAGGTGAGCGTGAGAACAATGGAGTCATGACGCACCCGTCCGATGGTGAGGCATGGAAGGCTCTGGACCGGTTCGACCCAGAATTCGCTCGTGAAGCGAGAAATGTTCGCATCAGGTTGGCGACAGATGGGTTCACGCCGTTCAACACAAACGCCGCACCATGCTCCTGTTGGCCCGTCTTTGACATTCCGTACAATCTTCCACCGACTTTTTCCATTCATGGAATTCGAGTAAACGAATTTGGCATGGTCGAAGTAAAACACAAGGAACAGTTGAAAGGATTCGATTCATTAGTTCTTGCACACCAAGTAGAGCAAGTGTACTATCTACCTTATCCATGCAATAAATTCAAAGCTTGGTGGGTGGTACATAAGGTGAATCCTCGTGAGCGGTTATACGCTCCAGGAGATGATGATTACCACGACGAAGCTGAGGTTGATTGTGTCTACCAAGAGGAAGAGTTGCTAGACTCCTTCTCAGTCGAGCCCGGTGTAGGACTCGATAACTTAGTTGGAGACGCTCAAGATATCGAGTCTGGCACGGAAGCGGAAACAGAATCAGAATAAAAAACTGAAGATATCGATGGCATAGTCGAACCTGCTGATTTGCGCAAACGAAAACGATATGCGGAAGAAGAAGATCGATGGGATGGTTTAAGGAGTAGGGTGCATGATCGTGATGTTGATGAATTTTGAAGTAACATTTTATTCACTAATTTAACATTAATTTTGTATATTATCTTTGCATATTAATCATTTATTCCTTGCAACAGGATGTCGTCAAAGGGGAAGGGGAAGCCAGTGAGAGGGTTTGAGCCGCCAGGAGACCCTTGCTCAGGGAGCTCGTTCCTTTCTAGCCGACGTGAGATCTTTCTGGCACACGCTCCACTCTCAGCTGTCGTGTGCTTTCAGCGGACAGAGTTAAATTTTAGTTACAATAAAGTTATTTTTGTAATTGCAATTGTTATTAATTATTAATTGTCAATCTTTTCCTTTTTTGCAGTCTGACTCAGAGACTTCTGAGTCAGAGTCAGAGTAAGAGGCTAGGGGGCCGCTACAGGAGCCCGACTCAGAGGCTAGGGGGCCACTACAGGAGCCCTCTAGCGCTAGTCTCCCTTCGGAGCTGGCTAGCGCTAGCCTCCCTGGGCAGTCGGCTACCACTAGCCTTCCTGGAGGCTCCAAGGGTTCCGCAGAGCCTTCAGGGTCATAGGACGCGGCAGCGTCGCAGCAGAGGCGACAGACGAGGAGGACCCACTTTGCGGCTCCTCCTCCGGTTACTACTCAGCGCACCACGATCCGCCCCGTTGGAGACAGGTATAAATACTGTATATAGTATATTAAATATTAGATGTTGTTTTCCTTTACTTAATGATTTAATATATTTTGTAGATGTTGGTACGACTTTTCGTTCACGGGGGCCGAGAAGCACACAGGCAGGTTAACAGTGTCCTCGGTGCTATCGTCAAGTTGCACTACCCCGATGTAATTGACGGTTTTCCTGCCCTGTCGTGGGATGACTACGCTCGGGTCTCTCACCCGGTGCACGGCACGGTTCAGGGAGCCGTGTGGCACGATTTTATGGTAAGTTTAACTGTTTCATTTTTTCAACTCGTTTGAATTCTTAATTGCATATCACTTAAATATTTGTTTGCTTAAAGCTGAGGTACCAAGTAGAGGAATCGGGCATGGAGGACCACGCGAGACGCGTGTTCCATTACAACGCTCAGAAGCTCACGACGGCGGCGTTGTCGTACGCCCGGATTCAGGCCGTCAACGCGTACTACAAGCGGCACCCCCAGAAGCAGGAGCAGGAGCAGCAAATGGGTGTATTTAGGAAGGACTTGGACTCCTACTTGACAGAGGAGCAATACGCAGAGGTAAGTTTTTAATATTGTTAAATATTTACAATATCTACGTATGTTAACTGCGTTGATGAAAAATGAAATATGTGCAGGTTAGTATTTCCTGGTTACAGGGTAACATCGAGGCGTACTTAGCTCTCTGTCAGTACTGGGCTAGCGACGCTTTCATCAACAAGTCCACAAAGGCTAGACAGTGCGGCATGGGGTCCGAGGGCAAGCACAACTATGGCGGCGACGACTACTTGCGTTTGGCTAAACACATGGTAAGTACCTTTTTATTTTATTTATGTGTTCCTAATATATTACTTATCTCACTAACACGGCTGTACAGGAGCGAGAGATGGGTCATGAGCCGACCCCGACCCAGGTTTGGAAGAGAGGTCACAAGGGAAGTGACCCTTCTCAGCCAGGGCAGTGTAGTCATGTCGCAACCGACCGACTGGTAAGTTTTCGAAATTCATCAATTTCATTATAACTAATACTATTATTGACATGCTTACAAGATTTATTTGTTTTGTAGACAAAGTACGCGCAGGAGGTCGCGAAGATACACGGTGCGGATTACGATTGGGAAAGCGCGTCGATCGACCCCCAAGCCGCGTACGTAAGCGGAGGCGGGAAGGCCCACGGACGGTGAGTTCTTCGTGTGTTTTATTTCTTTTTCAATTAATCTTCTTCTACTTAGTGTTTCCATTCTTTTGCAGGTTTGCCATTTTTGATGGAGTTGTCCTCTCGAGGTCGACGCGACCTTTGAGTGGCGCTTCATCGTCGCAGGCTTCGACCGTTGGGACCAGTGGTCGTCTCTCGCAGACCCAGCTGGAGCTCCAGGCCATGAGGGAGACGCTGACGCAAACCCAGGCAGAGCTGGAGAGGACGAGAGCGGAGGCAAGGGAGGAGCAGTAGAGGACGGCCTTAATGATGGCCCAGATGCAAGCAGCGGTGGCGGTAAGTAATTTAAAGTACCATAGTTAAATTTCACAGCACTTCAATAACTCTTAGTTATCTTCTAATATTTTGCAATGGCAGGCTCTTCCTCGACACAGCGGTCAGGACATCGAGATTCCTACGCTTCCGCCGCAGCAGACATCGGAGCAGGTAATATTGCCTATCCCTCTTTTTGTTTTTTGTACACCCTGTTATTGTGAGTTTTAGCCTTAGTATCGAATAGAAACTTGTTAGAGGAGGACATCCATGTCGTCCCCGAAATGCAACTTCCACCGCTCTCATAACATAGATTTTCATTATGTTGAATGCATGATTCCCTTTTGATCCACCACCAACTCAAGGTCGGCTCTAGGAGTTTGAGGGCCCTAGGAGTTTGATTTCCTTTTCATTATGTTAAATAAGTTACTTGCATCACATTTAATTTAGCAAATGTGTTACTCACACTATTGACTAGTTGTTTTATGTACTTCTAATTTTGGACTTCTAATTTATCCTAATTATGATTCTTTTGCAGGGTTCGGGAACGCGTCGAGATCCCGGAGGCAGTGGAGGGGCTAGCGTGTAGCCCGGAGGCAAATTGTGTTGTTGTTGTCTATGTTTTGGATATTATTTATAACTGTTGCTATATAACTGTATATGCTGCTGTGTTGTTGTGATTTGTGTTCTCGCCATCGAGCGAGGTAGTCAGTTTCTGTTTAAAAAAAATCAAAAACTTAACTTACATCGGCTATGGAATTGCCGACGTAACTTAGCCCAGTTTAACTTACGTTGGTCAAGCCATACCGAACTAAGTTAAACTACTTAACTTACGTCGGTTTGGCTCTAACCGACGTAAGTTAGGGCACATAACTTACGCGGGCGTGCTCTGGCCGACGTAAGTATTCCGACCCAGCCCAAGACCCATCTCGCCACTTAACTTACGTCGGCTTCTGCAGACTTACGTCGGTGGCCGACGTAAGTTACCTTAATTACGTCCAAACCGCTACGTTGGCCAGTCGCCGACGTAATTAAAGGAAAACCAACGTAATTAAGTTAGTTACGTTGGTTTATGACTTACTTACGTCGGCCCTGGCCGACGTAAGTGATCGATATTCCTGTAGTGCACGTTGACTTCACAAGACGACCGGCCACTCCACGTTAGTCAAGATTCTAATTCTATGACTCTATCATGAATATCAAAACTATCCTCTAACCGAGAGCGCCACATAGTCGTAGAACTAGCGACTATTGAATAAAATTCATCTATTGAGTCTCATCCGGTGAGGATTTTGGAGACGTCTTAGAGAGTTCTTAGACGCATGGCATTAATGTTTGTCAAGGTTCTATAGACGAACCAAATTGATCGTGAAGTGACATGAGAACATGAGTTTGAGATGCTAGAGAAATACTTTATGTTATCAGTTTTGTATCATGTTTCTGATATAGAGATAATAAAGAATTTGAGGATGAATATTGTTGAATGGGGGAGAATGTAGTATCTCAAAATTTTAGAAGAAATAACATCGCGGCTACAACACTAGAGGATTGACTAAAGTTTGAATACTTGAACTATTTTTCAGATTGACGATCGGAGAATGCAGATGCGTAGAGCTTGTCAAGACGATTTCATTTCACTATTCATACATTCTATTCGGTGAAAGGATGAGTCGATTGTAAACCAATTTATTTTGAGCCGTTGGATGTAAAACCAGATTATATAAAAATAAAACCTTCCATATCTATTCCTGCTCAACCCTTGCAGCGCCGCCTTCTGTTCCTCCACAGCCGAAGAAAATCTGGCCTCATTTTTCTTCGGCTGCCCAAGCGCCGCCGCCTCCATTGGCTTGCTGCTGCCGGGCTCCGGGTTGCCTACGTCTGACTGCTTCACGTGCTGAGTTGCCACAGCTGCAGGTCAGTTCTGCTCTTGCTCCTCTCCTGGCTGGGTTGTCATCAGTGGCCAGTGGGTGTCAAGGCCGGTCCTGTAATTTTAGAGGCCTGAAGTGAGTCTAAATGTTGGACTCTAAAATAAAAAATAAATTTAATTATTTATATTACTAAGTAAAAATAGTATATTACACTAAAACATTTATATATACTTATTTACACATATTAATTTAAAAGTTTTTATACCATTTTTGATTTGAAGTTAACATCATCTACTTTTTTAGAGAGTTCTTAGATGCTATCAATGTTAACATCATTTACTATTTTTTATAATGTACAAAGTGGTCTAACTATGTAACTATGACCTTTTTTGTTATTTTAAGAATTGATCCTTTTGTTGTTGTCTCCTCTTTTCATTGTTGATACTCACTTCTAGTCAATTTTATGTTGATAAAATAAATAAAATGATCAAACCAATTAATCCATTTATCATGCACTAAGGAGTAAGGGGATTTGGAACACCGAAGTCTACACCATGACAATTTATAATTGGATTGTCACCTGGTACTGCATCGTCGTCATTGGCTCACTTTGCCGATCAATTGTTTTTTCGACAGCCGACGATTGTCGTTGTCGGTTTCTAAATTTTTTCGTATGTTGTGTCACTTCGAGCAGCGAAGCTGCACAACCTTCATGATTGGAGATTTCGTAAGAGAACGACCTGATTAGAAGTGAGTTTCGATGTGATGTTCGGACTTGCTTGATTTATTTTTTATCTATACTTAATTGGACTTAATTGTAGAAAAGTAATAGTCTGATTTTTAAATTATTTATATATTATATGTACAACCATTTAGAGCCTGGTCGCCTCTTAGATACTGCTCCAAAACCTGCTGCTTGCTCTGCCGCTAGGTCCTGCTCCCAGAGTCTAGTTGATCTGATTTTTGCTACTGCCATCGCCCTGTGTTGATGCTACTGTCACTGCTTAATATCTTTGCTGCTTCCGGTAAGTACATCTATTTGGTGGATCCTGTAGATTGTCAAATGGGCCGCCCGGCACGAGTCTGGCCCGAGCCCGGTTAGGTCTGACACTACGCGGCCTGACACTACCAAGCCCAACGTGACACCATTCCATGCCGTGCCGCCGTGTCGAACAGCCGGCCCAGACAGCACAACGGCCGTTTCTTCCTGCCGGCTCGACACGGTGGCACGACAAGTACGACCGTGTCGAGCTTGTGCCGGGCCCGAGGGAAGGCGCGATCGCGGCGGTCGGGCGACGCGATGCAACGCGACTCGGTTTTAGCTGGAGGCGCGATTGGCGGGCGGCTCGGCTGACCACTATAGGAATCTCGATCAATTACGTCGGCCAGGGCTAACATAATTAAGGCCTAAACCGACGTAAGTTATTTAATCACGTCGGTTTTCCCTTAATTACGTCGGCTGTCGGCTGACGAAACAGTTTGGACGTAATTAAGGTGACTTACGTCAGCCGCTGACGTAAGTTACTTAATTACGTTGGTCTCGAGCAACCGACGTAAGTTATGTACCGGGATGGGCCACAGGCTGGGCCGGAGTACTTACATCGGCGGCAGCCGGCCGACGTAAGTTAAGTGGTATAACTTACGTCGGTTGGGGAAAACCGGCGTAAGTTAAGTAGCTTAACTTATGTCGGTAGGGTCTGACCGACGTAAGTTAAATTGGGCTAACTTACATCGGTTTTACCATAGCCGACGTAAGTTAATTTTTTTTTAAAAAACAGAAACTGACTACCTCGCACGATGGCGAGAACACAGAATAGACAAACATATACACATATATAGACATATACAACAGACAATTTCAAAATAGTATTCAAACATCGAGAACAACACACTTTCAGTATCGGGCTACACGCTAGCCCCTCCACTACCTCCGGGATCTTCTCGGCGCGTTCCCGAACCCTGCAGAAGAAACAATACATAGAAAAATTTAGTTTTAGAGGACTTCCATATATTTCCAACCATGTACAATACATTCATTCACTTCTCCATATCCCGATCCTAAAGATTACCTCCCGATCCTAAAGCATGGAGAGTATTGAACAGATTGAGATTAGAGCAAAAACAACAACCTTTCCACCATGATAGAATGAATGATTTGATAGTAGAACAGTTTAAGTTCTTATGTCATTTTTCATGATTTTAAAGTCGGAATCTGCCCTAGATGTGAATATGAAACTTATAGTGCCCAAATTGAATTGAACTTTAATTAGAATGCCCAAACTGAAACTAAAACAGTTAGGCAATACGTTGAATTGGTTAGACCTGATTGCTAATAAAGGAAGGCCGAACAGATTGCTAATAAACTAAAACTGAAACTAAAGGGAGGCCGAACTGATATTAAAGAGTTTATCAAATGCTCCAGTGTCTGCTGCGGCGGAAGCGTAGGAATCTCGATATCCTGATCGCTGTGCCGAGCAAGAGTCTGCCATTGCAAAATATTAGAAGATATATGTTATTGAAATGCTATAAAATTTAACTACGGTACTTTAAATTACTTACCGCCACCGCCACTTGCATCTGAGCCATCATTAATACCGTCCTCTGTTGCTCCTCCCTTGCCTCCGCTCTCGACCTCTCCAGCTCCGCCTGGGTCTGCGTCAGCGTCTCCTTCAAGGCGAGGAGCTCCAGTTGGGTCTGCGAGAGACAACCACTGGTGGTCCCAACGGACGAGGCCTGCGACGATGAAGCGCCTCTCAAAGGTCGCGTCGACCTCGAGTCAACAACTCTATCAAAAATGGCAAACCTGCAAAAGAATGAAAACACTAAGTAGAAGAAGATAAATTGAAAAAGAAATAAAACACATGAACAACTCACTGTCCATGGGCCTTCCCGCCTCCGCTTGCGTACACAGCTTGAGGGTCGATCGACACGCTTTCCCAATCATAATCCGCATGTAACTTCATGACCTTCTGCGCGTACTTTGCCTACAAAACAAATAAATCTTGCAGGCATGTCAATAATAGTATTAGTTATAATAAATTGATGAATTTCGAAAACTTACCAGTCGATCGGCTGCGACCTGACTACACTACCCTGGCTGAGAAGGGTCACTTCCCTTGTGACCTCTCTTCCAAACCTGGGTCAGGGTCGGCTCCTGACCCATCTCTCCCTCCTGTATAGCCGTGTTAGTGAGATAAATATATTAGGAACACATAAATAAATTGAAAAAGTACTTACCATGCGTTTAGCCAAACGCAAGTAGCCGTCGCCGCCATAGTTGTGCTTGCTCTCGGACCCCATGCGGCATTGTCTAGCCTTTGTGGACTTATTGATGAAAGCTTCACTAGCCCAGTACCGATAGAGAGCTAATGTAAGGATCGAATGCCCAAGAGGAGGGGGGGTGAATTGAGCTTCTTTTCAAAAATTAAAGCAATAAAACTTAATTACTACAAGCCCAATTCCCTATGCAAACAACCTATGCATTCAAGTGAATAGTAACTTTGCGGTATATGAAATGCATAAGTGTAAGGGGAGAGGAAGAAAGCGCAAACTCCCGAGGAGACACAAAGACACGGAGATTTATCCCGTGGTTCGGCAAGATTGTCAAGATCTTCCTACATCCACGTTGTGGCACCCACCAAAGAGTATGGCCACTCCCAAGTCACCGAGACCAGGGATCTTCACTATACTTCTCCGTTCGCCAACCTCGGCAAGGTGGAGCTCAAGCCTTGTACAAGTTGGATCCTCCGGGCTTCCACAATCGTCTTGGCAAGCTCCGGAAGGCTCTATCCAATACAATCACCAAGGGACACTCCCTTACAGCTCTCACTATACTAGAGATTCCAATCCCCAAGAATGGAAGCACACAAGCACTATCTCTAGCAAGTTCTAGCCTATCTCTTGGTGTGTAAGTGGTGTTGATGATGTAGAAGTGTTGGCTCATCGTATTGAATGCTTGAGAATATGTAGAGTAGCTCTGGTTGTCAAGACTTATCGAATAGACTGGTTGAAGGGGTATAAATAGCCAGCCTCTATGAAATAGCCGTAGGAAAAGTAGACTGACATCACTGTTCTGCGAACACCGGATGATCTAGTGTTCTCCCTTCAGTTATCATCGATCGAATCCAAATTAGCTGATGTCACTGTGTCAGATATGACCATTGTTAGACCGATGTTTCACTTTCCTTCTCATCGGATGATCCGGTGCCACTTCATCCAAAATTTGTTCAGAATTAATGCTTACTGGAGTGATTAACCGATGTGTTTATAGTTGTACATTAGATGGTCCGGTGTTACACTTGGTCCAGGGAGATTGCTTACTGTACTGATGGACCGATGTAACATCCCTTCATCATTGGATGATCCAGTGGGTTCTTAGTTCTGAGACTGTCACGCACGGCGGACCCCTCTGGAGCTACCATGTAGAGCAAGTAGCTGATCCAGTGACCAAACACAAGCTGCCTCATCATTCCGACTCCATCAGTGATGACGCCCTCCATCTCACAGATCAGGATGTCCACAATGTCGAACTCCATCCTCTTCATAACATAGAACAGGAGAGTCTGCTGCAAGCTGGTGAACCCCTCAAGGTATCCGGACCTCGGCAAAAGTGTGCGACGCAAGGCAAGGTGCACAGAGCGCGCAACTGGAGTGAGTAGTGCCGGTACCCTCGATTGGTCTGGAGAGAAAGGCTGAGCGAACATTGAGCGTATCTCCTCAAGTGGTGGTGCCACACCTCCTGTGAGTGGTCTCCTCGGTGGGTCAACCAGTCCATACACTCTCTCATGTAGGCATGTGTCGTGAAGATCCACGCCTAGCAGCTGTCCCAAAGTCTGCCTGGTAAGGTGGTGATGCTGGCCCATGAAAATGAAATCAATGGATCTGCGGCCCTCAGAGACGTAGAGTGTGGCATAGAATACTCGGACCCAGTCCTCTACGTAGGCACTCCTCTCGTAAGACATCAGCTCCACTAACCCTCTATACCTCTCAAAGTAAGGGCGTATATCTGTCTCGACTGCAAGTGCAAGCTGATCCCAATCGAGGAAGTTGTGCTGGAAGAGCTTATGGCCCCGACGTTTGTAGGTCACGTACAGCGACGCCTGTGTCAGGGTCCAAAAGCGGCTGTCCACAAGTGCCTCTCTGGGCTGCGGGAACCACTCCTCAAGTAAAATGCTCCACTTGAGCTTCCTGAGTTGCTTGGCCTTCAACTTCCTGTAGTGTAGTCTGTCAGCAGAACACCCTCACCAACACGGACGCTGGTGTCCATCTCATAGACAGCTCTCTGGGCGGCCCTGTCCTCTCAAAGGTCAGCTGCTGACGGTCTTGGTCTCGGGGCTGCAGCTGGGTGACCACCTCGGGTCCTGACTAAGCGCCGGCGAACAAGCAGCACTTCGGGCTCCTCTTCCTCCTCTGTCTCCTCAGGCACGGGAGGCTGCCTCTGTTGGGCCTCGCGGATCCTCAACGATCCTCCTCGGCCACGCTCTCGCTCCTCAGCGGCGCGAGCGGCCATTAAAGCTTTCTTGGCTTCCTTCGACAACTTCTGCTTTTTGGTGCCCGACTCCTCAATAGCCTTGCCCTTTACCTTCTTGTCACGACCCATGACGACGACGAAGACGGGGTCGCGGGACACGAGCTCGGGCGGACGGGACGGCGACACAAAGATCGTCGCGGCCGGGGAACCCTAACAGCGAAGCGATAGCGACCGTAGGGGGGAACCACGGTGGCGCAGAGTGTGGTGGTGCGGCGCCTAGGACGGCGTGGGGCGGCGGCAGTGGTGCGGCGACGGTGAGGCGTGGGAAAGTGGCGGTAGCGCTGCTTGGAGCGGCGGTGGCGGCGCTGCGTGGGGCACAGGGTGAGCGGCGGCGGCGGCGGTGGCAGCTCGGAGGGCGGCGGCGGCCGGAGGATAGCGGCGGCCGGAGGGCGGTGGCAATGCGAGGGAGCGGCGGCGGCGGAGGTGTCGGGGTCTCAGTGGCGGAAAGCAAAATCGGGGAGAGAGAAACCCGAAGGTGAAGAGGCGCTAAATAGGTGGGGCCCGAACCCTAGCTCAAATTTTAACATCGGATGAACCGACATTACATGAGGGCTGCGTCGGTCGAATGATACAGTAAGGGTATTCCAAAAGTACCATTGACACTGGATGATCCGACGTGGAAAAGTTTATCATCGGTTGAATTTGGCACACCTCCAGAAGTGTGAACATCGGATGCACCGATGTTATCAGAATGAACTCGTCGGTTGATTTGACTTTCTGACTGAGTTGACCCTTGACACTTGAACACAAACTGATCCGATGAGCTTCTGGCCTAATCATCGGATAATCCGATGACTACAAAACAGCAACATCCCATATATATCCTTTGACTCAAACAAACAAACACGGAGAAACACATGTCTTAGGACTTTTTGGGCAACCCCTTAGCCCTCAAAAAAGACAGTTGCCAATAACTTGGCTAAACCCTAAAGCAAATAGAACACCGAAGAAAATAGGGAAGAAATTATCCAAATAAAATGTAAGGCCCATGCTTAGTGAGCTAGAGGATGAGTACTTCTATCTCTTTAAAGCATGCTCCTTTAGGCATTAACGCACCTAACATTTTGTTCTTTCCACATCATATGAGTTGAGATATTGCATTTTAAACAAGTCTCTTTCTCATGAAGTGGGTTCTCCTTTGTGACAATCTAACGTATGCAATGCCAAACAACTTATAATGCAAGAAATTAAATGTGAGTGCAAGTCTATATGGCAGGCATCATGCAAGACATAAATTAAATCTATGTTGCCAAATTTGAACCTTTCAAAGGCTTCTTCAGGGAGAGCCTCTCTCCAAGTCTTGGGGAAACCCAATAGAACCTCCATCCCAAGCTAACCCTTGCTCACCCCTATCTTTTGAAAGTTAGACAAGACCTATATGAGATGCATTCTTACACGATCATGGCAACTTACATGATGTTCCATGTATCTAGCACATTTAATTCACTTCTTAGTCTAGAAAAAGTTTTCTCATCAAGTGGCTTAGTGAATATATCCGCCAATTGTTCTTCAGACCTAACACCTCGTAAGGAGATGTCTCCCTTAGCTTCATGGTCCCTCAAGAAATGATGGCGAATATCAATGTGCTTAGTGCGGGAGTGTTGAACGGGGTTTTTAGCAATCTTAACTGCACTTTCATTGTCACAAAGGAGAGGCACACAACCAAGTTTAATACCAAAGTCCAAAAGGGTTTGCTCATATAAAGAATTTGGGCACAAGCCGCTATGTATTCTGCTTCCGCCGTGGACAAAGCAACGAAATTTTGCTTCTTGCTAGACCAAGATACTAGGGAACGCCCAAGCAAGTGGCACCCACCGGAGGTACTCTTGCGATCCACACGGCATCCGGCAAAGTCTGAATCCGAGTAACCTAAGAGATGAAATTTTGCACCTTTGGGGTACCACAGGCCTACACTAGGGGTATGCTTGAGAAACCGGAGTATCCTAAAGACCGCCTTCCGATGCGATTCTTTAGGTGCCACTTGAAAGCGAGCACACAAGCATACACTAAACATGATATTGGGCCTAGATGCGGTAAGATAAAGCAATGCACCAATCATGGAACGGTAATTAGATTGGTCAATAGGTTTACCGTCCTTATCCGCGTCGAGATGACAACTTGTTGCCATTGGAGTACTTCTTGAGCTACAATCTCCCATCTCAAATTTCTTCAAGAGGTCCTTGGTATACTTTTCTTGATAGATGAAGGTCCCCTCTCGAAGTTGCTTTATTTGAAATCCAAGGAAGAAGTTGAGCTCTCCAATCATCGACCTCTCGAATTCCCTAGACATCATTTTTCCAAACTCATGGCTAAGAGCTTCGTTAGTTGAACCAAAAATAATATCATAGACATAAATTTGACAAATAAATAATTCTCCATCGATGTCTTTTGTGAAGAGTGTAGTGTCCACCCTCCCGATCTTGAATCCTTGCATGATCAAGAAATCCCATAGTCGTTCATACCACGCCCTAGGTGCTTGCTTTAGCCCGTAGAGCGCCTTGTGCAACCTAAACACATGATTAGGATTCCTCGGATCTTCAAACATGGGAGGTTGTTCAACATAGACAAGCTCGTTAATATAACCATTAAGAAAGGCACTTTTCACATCCATTTGATAAAGCTTTATGTTATGATGTGATGCAAAGGCAAGAAGTATACGAATGGCTTCTAGTCGGGCGACCGGAGCAAATGTCTCCCCAAAGTCTAGTCCTTCAACGTGCGAGAAACCCTTGGCCACAAGTCTTGCCTTGTTGCGTATCACAACGCCGTTCTCATCTTGTTTGTTGCGGTACACCCACTTTGTTCCGATGACGTTCTTGTCCTTGGGTCGCTCCTCCAACACCCAAACTTCATTGCGGATGAAGTTGTTGAGTTCTTCTTGCATGGCCATCACCCAATTTGGATCTTGGAGTGCTTCCTCAATGTGAGTGGGTTCTACACATGAAAAAAACGAGTAGTGCTCACAAATGTAGCGAAATGGCGAGAACGTGTACTTACTTCCCTTGACGGACTTCCGATGATTTGGTCAATCGGATGCGCCATAGATATGCGTCCATGCCTCATGAGTGGTTGTGAAGCACTTGGCGGTGGTGATGCGTGTTGCTCTTCTTGTGGTTGGTGTTGTGTGGATTGTGAATCTTGTTATTCTTCTTGATGTTGTGTGGATTGTGAATCTTGTGTCGGCAATGGATCATCTTTCTCTTCTTCGTCAACTTGAGGCGCCATAGATGTGTTGATGTTGGAACTTGAAGCTCCCCCTTGATCATGGTTCTCCTCAACTTTCGGCTTGTCACAACAACATCATTCTTGCTAAAGGTGCAAGTTTGCCCAAGATCACAAAATTTGTGCAATAGAAAGCAAATTGAAACTAAGTGACTTAACATGCAACATATTTGAAATAAATAAACCATGTGAAAAATACAATCTTACCCAACCGAATTACCTTCCCCTTAGAATTATCACCAAAAGTGACTTGATCATGATTGTCGGGGTCCTCTATGGAGGTGAACATACCATTGTTGCCGGTCATGTGTTGAGTGCACCCGCTGTCGAGTACCCAATGCTTTCCACCAGCTTTGTAGTTCACCTACACATATGTATTCAATTTTTGATTTTTGGCACCCAAGCCAACTTAGGTCCTTGTATGTGTGATACAAGTGTTTTTGGGACTCAAAGTTGCTTGGGGAGCTTCCCCTTCATGCCCTTTATGTCCTTGCCGATGAACCTTGCCTTCACCTTGCCGTCTACTTTACTTAAGAGATAATGATGATCATCGAAAGTAGACTTGTAGTTAGTAGGTAATTTTGGAGAAGGCCGGTTAGGAAGAGGACACTCCCTTGTATGGTGACCGGTGACCTCACAATGTTGGCAATAGGAACCAACTTCCTTGATGAAGCTTGTTCTAAGATCTGGTGAGGGCACCTTTCCTTTGTTAGGCACCGGGAATATCCAAGTCCTCTCTTGTTGAAGGCCTTTGCTTGTTGGAAGAGGATTTCCTTGTGCTTGACTTCTCCTTTAGATAGTCTTGCCACACTAGCGCGGAGACTTTAAATTTCTTCCAACAAGTCCTTCTCCCTAGCATTCTCTTTCAAAGGCAAAGACTTATGCAAGACATTAGTGGCATGAGAAGTAATGGATACCTTATCATTGAGGGTTTCTTTCTTTATAGTTTTCAATTCTTGTTCAAGAACTTCATAAGCAAGGTTAAGTACTTGATGCTCTTGGATTAACTCATTGTGCTTTCCCAAGAGTGCTTGGTGGGCTAAGTCAAGCTCATGATGATCTAGCTTGATTTGAGCCTTATCCTCCTCAATTTGCTTGACATGAGATTTGAGCGTGTCATGCTCCTTAAGTATGCTTTCATACTTGTCAAGCAAATCGAGGTTTGCACTCTCAAGCTTAGCACGAGTTTCTTCAAGAGCCTTGACCTTGCTCTTTTCCCTCTTAATGATAGTGTGGTATTCATTTATTAATGAAGTTAAATCATCGGGGGAAAGCTCATCATCGCTAGAGTCATCACATACCTTGGTGTTACCTTTAGCCATGAGGCACATGGAAGGTGGATGAAGAGATGAGTCATCATTGTTGGTAATGGCAAGGCCGGCCAAACTTTCTTCTTCCGCTTCACTCTCTTCATCACTTGATTCTTCGTCGGTGATCCATTCATTTGCCTTACACATGAACACCTTTTGTGGACCTTTCCTCTTCTTTGGGAAGAGTTTTGCCTTCTTGCCCTTGTCATGTTTCTTCTTCCCAAAGGATCTTTGTTTGGGCTTGTCCTCTTCATCATCCTCACTATCTTCAAGCTTGCGATGCTTGCTCTTGTGGTTCTCTCTTCTTTTGTCCGGTTTTGGACAATCATAGGAGATGTGGCCTTGATCACCACAATTATAGCAAGTCTTGTTGTCATCTCTCTTTGGTAGAAATGCTTTCTTTTTGGGATCAAAGGTGTATTCCTTCTTGGCAATCTTGGAGTTCAAGCGGGAGAACTTTCTCATCATTGATGCAAGCTCATCATCGTCATCTTCACTTGATGCTTGCTCTTCTTCACTTGGGCTAGGCTCAACCACTTTCTTTTTGTTGAGATTTGTTCTCTTGATGGAAGCTTTTAGAGCAATTGTGGTTGAAGACAATTCCTCCATCATCCCAAGCACACTCATCTCATGAGCGTGAATCTCTCCAATAAGTTCCGAAACTTCAATGTGGTCAAGAGATTCTTTTTGAAGCATGAAGTTGATGATGTTGTACTTCGGCTTGGGAAGGAGCATAAGAATCTTGCGGTTGATGAGTCTCTTGCCAAGAGAAGCAATGTCAAGAGCATTAATTTCCTCGAAGCACATTCAAGTGAGAAAACATTTCATTGACATTTTCATGAGGTAGCATTTTGAACTCATCATATTTGGCTTTAAGCATATGATATTTTAGTTCTTTGACGCGAGAAGAACCCTCATGAATTTCAATCAAGCAAGCCCAAATTTCACATGCTTTTTCTTTGCTAGCAATTCTAGCAAACACATCTTGGCTAATGCATTCATAAATGATATTTATAGCTTTAGCATCCCACTTGATTTGATCACCAACATAATTATGCTCACCAAACACCACATGGGTCGCTTCCCATACCTCGGGAGCAATAGCCTCTAGATAAGCACACATGCGTGCTTTCCAATAGGCAAAGTTCTTGCCCTCGAAGATAGGAACCGGACCCCCATTCTTGGCCATTTTAGCTCTCTAGCGGTGAAGCTAGAATGATCCAATGAGCAACCTTGCTCTGATACCAATTGTAAGGATCGAATGCCCAAGAGGGGGGGGGTGAATTGGGCTTCTTTTCAAAAATTAAAGCAATAAAACTTAATTACTAAAAGACCAATTGCCTATGCAAACAACCTATGCATTCAAGTGAATAGTAACTTTGCGGTATATGAAATGCATAAGTGTAAAGGGAGAGGAAGAAAGTGCAAACTCCCGAGGAGACATGAAGACACGGAGATTTATCCCGTGGTTCGTCAAGATCGTCAAGATCTTCCTACATCCATGTTGTGGCACCCACCAAAGAGTATGGCCACTCCCAAGTCACCGAGACCATGGATCTTCACTATAATTCTCCGTTCGCCAACCTCGGCAAGGTGGAGCTCAAGCCTTGTACAAGTTGGATCCTACGGGCTTCCACAATCGTCTTGGCAAGCTCCGGAAGGCTCTCTCCAATACAATAACCAAGGGACACTCCCTTACGGCTCTCACTACACTAGAGATTCCAATCACCAAGAATGGAAGCACACAAGTACTATCTCTAGCAAGTTCTAGCCTATCTCTTGGTGTGTAAGTGGTGTATATGATGTAGAAGTGTTGGATCAATGTCTTGAATGCTTGAGAATGTGTAGAGTAGCTCTGGTTGTCAAGACTTATTGAATAGACTGGTTGAAGGGGTATAAATAGCCAGCCTCCATGAAATAGCCGTCAGAAAAGTAGGCTGACATCACTGTTCTGCGAACACCGGATGATCCGATGTTCTCCCTTCAGTTATCATCAGTTGAATCCAAATTAGATGATGTCACTGTGTCAGATATGACCGTTGTTAGACCGATGTTTCACTTTCCTTCTCATCGGATGATCCGGTGGCACTTCATCCAGAATTTGTTCAGAATTAATGCTTACTGGAGTGATTAACCGATGTGTTTATAGTTGTACATCAGATGGTCCCGTGTTACACTTGGTCCAGGGAGATTGCTTACTGTACCGATGGACCGATGTAACATCCCTTCATCATCAGATGATCCGGTGAGTTCTTAGTTCTGAGGTCTTCTTCTTCTGCTAAACCAACTCGACCGATGTATTGTTTTCCGGAAACATCGGTTGATCCGGTGAGTTGATTTTATTTGCTTCGAGTTGTTCTAAGTGATTATTTTGGAATTTGCTCGATTGACCTCTTAGACATTGGTTGGAAATATTCTACTGATCATTATCAAGCATTGAGTGCTGTCAATTTTGGTTGAATAATTTTGACATATGAGCTTTTACTTCTAATCTTCATAAACATCGATTGATCTAATAGAATGATTGTTTAGGGGTCTCCAATTATATACAATGAGCAGTAGATGATATTCATATAGATTTCATTGATTGTGATGAGTGATATGGGAGACCTTGCATCCACAAATTTATTAGTGAAATCCAATGGTTGTCATTAATCACCGAAACCATACCTCATGGGGCCTAGATGCTTCCAGCTAAGTACACCTCAATGTTACCCTGTAACCAGGAAATACTATCCTGCACATATTTCATTTTTCATCAATGCAGTTAACATACATAGATATTGTAAATATTTAACAATATTAAAAAAATACCTCCGCGTACTGCTCCTCTATCAAGTACGCGTCGGAGTCCTTCCTAAATGGACCCCTTTGTTGCTCCTGCTCCTTCTCCTGCCCGCGGGGGTGCCGCTTGTAGTACGCGTTGACGGCCTGAATCCGGGCGTTCGACAACGCCGTTGTTGTGAGCTTCCGAGCGTTGTAATGGAAAACGGGCCTCGCGTGGTCCTCCATGTCCAGTTCCTCTACTTGGTACCTCAGCTTTAAGTAAACAAATATTTAAGTGATATGCATTAACAATTCAAACGAGTTGAATTGTTCCACACGGCTTCCTGAACTGTGCCGTGGACCGGGTGAGACACGAGCGTAGTCATCCCACGACAGGGCAGGGAAACCGTGAATGACACCGGGGTAGTGTAACTTCACGATAGCACCAAGGACACTGTTAACCTGCCTGTGGTGCTTCTCGGCCCCCGTGAACAAAAAGTCGTACCAACATCTGCAAAATATATTAAATCATTAAGTAAAGGAAAACAACATCTAATATTTAATATACTATATATAGTTTTTACCTGTCTCCGTCAGGATGGATCGTGGTCCGCTGAGAAGTAACCGGAGGAGGAGCCGCAAAGTGGGTCCTCCTCGTCCGTTGCCTCGTCCGTGACCCTGAAGGCTCTGCGGAACCACCGGAGTCCAAAGGAAGGCTAGCGGTAGCCGATTGCAGAGGAAGGCTAACGCTCGCCGGTTCTGAAGGGAGGCTAGCGCTAGAGGGCTCCTGTAGCGGCCCCCTAGCCTCTGACTCGGGCTCTTGTAGCGGCCCCCTAGCCTCTGACTCGGACTCAGAAGACTCCGAGTCAGACTGCACAAAAGAAAAATATTAACAATAAATAATTATTAACAACTGCAATTTATAAAATGACTTTATTGTAAAATAAATTTACCTCGGTCCGCTGAAAGCACACGTGAACTGAGGGTGGAGCGTGCGCCAGAAAGAGGGAACATAGACTTGAAGGTAACGAGGTCCCTGAGCAAGGGTCACGTGGCGGCTCAAACCCTCTCACTGGCTTCCCCTTCCCCTTCCCCTCCCCCTTTAAAGACATCCTGTTGCAATGAATAAATGATTAATATGCAAAGATAATATACAAAATTAATGTTAAATTAGTGAATAAAATATTACTTCAAAATTCATCAACATCACGGTCATGCACCCTACTCCTTAAACCAGCCCATCAATCTTCTTCTTAAGGCATATCGTTTTCGTTTGCGCAAATCAGCAGGTTCGACTAAGTCATCGATATCTTCAGTTTTCGATTCTGATTCTGTTTCTGCTTCTGTTCCAGTCTCAATATATTGAGCGTCTCCAACTAAGTCATCGAGTCCTACACCGGGCTCGACTGAGAAGGAGTCTGACAATATCCATCTCGAAGAACATGCCCTGGCAGAAAGGATTGTTCGCATGGCTAAAAGGTACACGCTGGTGGAAGGGGATCTCTACCGGCGTGGCGCCAACGACATCCTACTGCGATGCATTACCCGGGAGGAGGTCTGTGACCTGCTCGCAGAGATCCATGGAGGCGAGTGCGGGAACCATGCGTCCTCCCGCACGCTGGTCGGTAAAGCCTTTCGGCATGGCTTCTACTGGCCGACAGCACTCCAGGATGCCGCCGAGATGGTAAGGAGATGCAAGGCGTGCCAGTTCCATGCCAAGCAGATCCATACACCAGCTCAGGCGCTGCAGATGATCCCTCACTCATGGCCATTCGCTGTATGGGGGTTGGACATCCTGGGACCCTTTCCCAGAGCCGTCGGAGGATTCCGGCATCTCTACGTCGCCGTAGATAAGTTCACCAAGTGGCCGGAGGCCGCCCCGGTTGTCACCATCAACAAGCAGTCAGCAGTAAAGTTCATTAAGTCGATCGTCTGCCGGTTCGGGGTCCCGAATAGAATCATCACTGATAACGGGACCCAATTCACAAGTGCAGCGTTCCAAGAATACTGCGAGGACCTGGGGATCCAAGTTTGCTATGCATCTGTTGCTCATCCAGAGAGCAATGGGCAAGTCGAGAGAGCCAATGCAGAGATCCTCAGGGGCCTCAAGACTCGCACGTTCTCGCACCTTGAGAAGCATGGTGTAAATTGGGTGGATGAGCTTCCGTGTGCACTGTGGGCTAGCCGGACATCAACCAGTCGGGCCACGGGGGAAACACCTTTCTTCTTGGTGTACAGGGCGGAGGCCGTCCTCCCCCCAGAAATTACCATGTGCTCTCCCCGTTCCCGGGGGTACGACGAAGCCGCGCAGGACCAGCTCCGGCGTGAAGACCTGGACCTCGTCGACGAGGGACGAGTGCGAGCAGCTCTCCGAAATGCACGGTACAGGCAGGCACTCCGTCGCTACCATCAGAGGACCGTGCGGAGTAGGGAGCTAAAGGTAGACGTCCTGGTGTTGCGCCACATACTCTCTCGGGAAGGGTCTAACAAACTCTCCCCCAGCTGGGAGGGTCCCTTCCGGGTAACAGAGGTTTGCCGCCCAGGATGCATCTGCCTAGCTACGGAGGATGGACAGCGGTTGCCCAACCCATGGAACATCGAACACCTCCGTAAGTTCTACCCCTAGACCAGGGTCGGGGCAATGCTATTTAATTGTAAAAGTTACACATTATCTTAGGATAGCACTTAGTATAGGGGATGGGGCCCCAAGTGCACATTCCGCTTAGCCTGGTCCAGAACCCTAAGTAGGTGCACTCGGCTCCACCTAACACCCAGACCTGGTTATTCCCCTTGTAAAGTCTGCTTCATCTTATGACAAACTACAATGAAAGAATGTTGTCTTGCCTGGTATAGGGTTTGTCAATTCAAAAATTATCTTTATTTTTTATGATGTTGCTGTAAGCCTGCCATAGCTCGTGATCTATCATGAGCGCTGTCGTTTTTCCCCTGCCTTAACGATAGTGGGAGCCTTGCTATCTGAACTGCAGGTGGGGTTGCTTGAGGTACCTGCGATGCGCCTGAGGCCTCGGTTGTTCCAATACTCGGGGGCCTGTGTCTCCAGATGGCCCCCCCCCGGAAACGGCTTACGCCGAGCAGGAGGTCCAGGGCCACAACCTGCTTAGCCTGGTCCCGTATCCTAAGCCTGTGCGTTCTGCCTCCCCAGCACTACAGCCAAGTGTCAGGGGCCAGATGGACCACCCTTGGGTATTCTGGACAACGAGCCCTGGGTGCAGAAGCACTGAATTACCCAAGCCCCACGAGTCAGCCCGGGATCGTAAGTCAAGCGACACTACAAAACAAGCAGGGGTGAAGTGACTAGCGGACATAATTACTTCTCTTTTTTGATCTATGTACAGGTCTTTGAGGAAGGTATTCCAGCAACCATCGTCAGAGTACCCGCGAAGACAGTGGGCACCGCCGGACTGGAGCTCCGGCGGCACCCCTAGGGGGCCCGCTATCAACTTCTCACTGAAGAATGGCGGGCACCGCCAGCCTGAAGCTCCGGCGGCACCCCCAGGGGGCCCGCTATCGACCTCTCAATAAAGATGGTGTCTACCGCAGAACTGAAGCTCCGGCGGCACCCCCACGGGGGCCGCTGTCGACATACCTGCATACTCAGCTACGGCAATGCTACCTACGAATCCTAGGCTCCTCCTGCACCGGTCCGCCCTAAGCCCTAAGTATATGACAGGTGTGCCCATAACAACTGGCCACGCCTGTCAGGGGGCCATACTTTGGGGGACGGCAGGTCCTGGAAGTTAAGGAACAACAAGCAGCCGGAAGACATTACTGGAAATAAAAGCAAGCTGAGTATAAAAGGGCACCACAAACAGATTTTTTATCACACAAATAAAGAGTTTGTCACCACAGCCAGCCACAAGACAAAAACAGAAAGACAAAAAATTAAACAGTCGTCCGGGGAGCCCTCAGCCGCTCCGCTGGAACCTTGAGGCGATGAGGGCCACCGCATCCGAAACTTCAGACTTGGCGGCCTCTTCCCTCTCGGCGATGGGCCCCTCGAGGACCGTCTGCAGGGAGACGTCGGGGTACCAGCTTCGGTAGCAGGACAGGATGTGTGTTGCCACCTCCTTCACCAGCATCCGTCCCTCGACCTCCAGCTGGTTGTCAAGGATGGCCCCCAGCGACCGCATCCTCGAGCTGGTAGGTCGAGCGCCGGGAACACCTGACTCACCTCCTGCGCCGGCTCCCCCACGCACGTCGGGCTGAAGCCGAGTGGCACGAGAGCCGAGTCGGCACCGCCGAGGAACTCCCAGACCTTCTGGGCCTCGGCAGAGCGCGCCGCCCGCAGCTCTGCCACCTCCTGCTGGGCCACCGCCAGTGCCCGGGGGCCGCCATCCAGGAACCGCTTCTCTCTGGCTGCCAGGGCCCTCTTGCGCTCGCCGACCCCCGCCTCGCGGCGGTTCAAGTCACCCTCCTTGAGGGCAACATTGAACTCGCGGTCCAGAAGGGCCTGGCGCTCAGCGGACTGGGCCTGCTGCGCCTCAGCTACGGCGGCTTCCCAGCGGTCCAGCTCGGCGGCGCGGACTCTCGCCCCTTCCTGCTGGAGGATGAGCCCGCGGCAGGTCGCCTCCACCTCGGCCCGCTTCACCGCCAGCTCCTGCTCCCGTTCGGCTAGAGCGGCCTCCTGGAGGGACAGCAGGTGCTGAAGGTCCTCGCAGGCCTGGAGGCGCGAGTTGGCCTCAGCATGGATGGCCTCGGTGTCTGCCTTCAGCTTCTGGGTGACGGCGTCCAGCTGGGCGATGAGGTCGCGCTCCTGCTCAAGGATATTCATCTCCTCCCGAACGACCGCCTCCCGCTGGGCCGCTCGGCTTTTTGCCAGCCGAGTCCGGGCCTCCAGGGCCCTCGCCCACTCCCGGAGCCGGTCATCCTCGTCCTCGAGCCGCCCTTTCTCCCGGGCAAGGGCTGCCTGGGCCTGCCGGAAGCCAGAGTAGGCCACGGCTATATCCTCAGACAGGGGGAGGGGCTCCACCGTAGCAGCAGGTCCCTGCCTCCCCACTTCCTCAATATCGTCCTCCATTTGGAGGACCACTAGGGAGGCGAGGACCAGGGCCCCCTCCCGGGTGGCAGCACCCGGGGCGGTGGCGCCAGCCGACGCAGCAGTGTCGGAGGGCGCGGCGGCGTCGGCCGGCACGGAGTGGCGGGTGGACGTGGTGTCGTTGGTAGGCACGGCGGCGGTCATCGACGCACGCGGTTGGGCTCCGGCAGCCGCTGCGGGGGTCTCAGACACGGGAGCCCGAGGTACCCCAGCAGCAGCAGCCTGGGGCACCGGAGCAGGGCCCGAGGCGGCAGACGATCCCCGCGAGCCGGCTGGAGCGGTAGACCCTCCAGCAGAAGTGCCCGCGGGTGGTGGAGTAGCTGTGGAAGCGCTGAAACCAAGCAAGCTCAGACCATAAGTGATTGACAGGGTAGGCACACAACAAAGAACACCCAAGGTAAAATCTGAGCAGACTTACCGGGGGACGCTGAAGTTCCACCGCTTCCCGAAAGGGTTGGGGGGGTTCGGACCCCCCGAACCCGTAGTGGGGGCCCCTGAGTGTGCTGGGGGCCCCTGTGGTGGTGGCATCGGCGGCACCCCCGAGGTCTGGCACCCCTCCGAACGGATAGGGAATGCTGGGGTCCCGTCGGCGTTGAGAAGCCTCCCCCTCTTGCGTGTGGAAGACTCGGGCGACAAGGTGGCACCATCGGCGCCCCCTGGCGACGAGCGCGGTAGGGCTCCGGAGCCCTGACGAAAGGCAGAAGGGGCCAGCGGCGGCGACCGGGCGCGCTTCTTGGGGGGCAGGTCCAGCACCGGAACCGGCACCTTCCCCTTCCCCTTGTCGCCGGGGGCGACGATGCCACCCCATGGATGGTGCTGCAGGCCGCTCGAGGAGTCGCCGCTTGAAGAACCAGCGCCGCTTAAGGGAGCCTCGCCTCCCTCAGCGTCGTCAGCAATGCTAACCCCCCCGGAACGGGTCCCCGATCTGGCGCCGTGCCAGCCCGGACTCGTCAAGGGTCGGCATCGTCTTCAGCAGCTGCCTCCTCAACTCGGAGTCCGAGCACAAGGGGCGGCAGGCCGACAGAAGAGAAAGTGCCTCGGCGGAGATGTCGTCGGGGCAGACCCGGGCCAGCATGTCGAGCAGCTGCTGCTCGCCCAGGTTGGAGCTGGGGCCGGTCTCGAGCCGGGTGCAGTCCAACAGGCCGGTGAACATCGACGCCGGGCGAGCACGGTGCTGAAGCGGGGCTATGCGGCGGGACATGAAATCCCTCAGTACCATGGCAGACGACAACCTGTGGTCCGCCAACATCTGGATCCTCTCCAGCACCGGGTTGAATGCCTCCTCCAGCCCTGGGCGCTCCTCACAGAATGATCGCTCAGAGTAGGGGATCCCGGTGGGGAGGCACATCTGGTCGTGGGCCTAGACCTTGGCGATCATCCAATCTTCGCGCCACATCTCCCACCTTGCCGAGTTGAAGGAAGCAATGTACCTCGTGGGGACCTTAGTCCGGCGCTGGAAGTAGTAGGCGCCGAGGTGCTCCTTCGAACTTCTGTCGGTGGCCCTCAGTACAAAAAAGTACCGGAAGAGCTTTATCGACGGCATCACCCCCACGAACATCTTGCAGAGGTGAGCGAAGACCGCCAGCATGGCGATCGAGTTCGGCGCGAGGTGGTGGAGTTGGAGGCCGAAGGTCTCCAGGAGCATGACCAAAAAGGCGGATGCCGGCGGGATGAAGCCGGCCAGCACGTACGACGAGAAGAGAACCATATCCCCGGCGGAGAGGCTCAGCGGGATCCTCCCAGGGCAGAGCCACAGCTCCCGCTCAGGAGTGTGCCAGCCAAGAAGCCGGCGCATAGGGGCTAGGTCGGCGGGCCTGGACAGCCTGGACTTGGGCAAGATGCTCGCCATGAGGGCTAAGGTTGGAAGCTCTGGATGGGGAGACTGGGAACTAGAGCGCAAGAACTGGGCTTGAGGCGGAAACACGAGCGCATGGATGCAGAGGCGGGAGAAAGAACCCTCAGGGGGAAAGTTCTCTTTTTATGCACCCCTGCAGGCCAACAGGCGCAAAAGTATGGATCGCCGCAACCCCAGTAGAAGAGTGATGAACCCGTATGGGCAATGACATGAGGGCCCAGGTCGCTCGACAAAGAAGGAAAGCCGGGCAGCTAGCTGTGCGGGAGGTAACTCGGTGGTTTCCGAAAGGGCAAAAGTAGCGGAAGTGCAGGAGCCACCTTGGGAACCACTGCAGTTAAAGCACGATTGAAGGCAGGAGTCACGTCGCACGCCGCCTGTTCAGCACCTTCGCTTACCAGAAGGAGACACGTCGCCTCAACGGCAGGGGCGTGTCGCATGGGGAACTGCCATGAAGCGGAATCGGAAGAGTTGCGCGGGAAGAAAAGGGAGAAGACCCCACCTGCGGTATCGACGACTTTCCCGAGGTAGGCTCGGGAGCCACTGTCGGTACCCTGCAGACCGGGTACCCCCGCGCACAGGGGAAAACCGCTAAGTACTCCGCCTCTGCCAAGGAAGCCGAATCCGAGGCTGCCACGTAGGGGAGGGAAGGACCCGATCCTACCTCCCCCTCGATGGAGGCTCCCAAGCTGCCACGTGGCCGGCAGGGCCAAGCCCACGCCTCCCCGCTGAGGAGGGCTCCGGAGCCGCCACGTGGCCATTCGGGACCTCATGGCCAAGACCGCCTTCCCGCTGAGGAGGGCTCCGGGGCCGCCACGCGGCCACTCGGGACCTCAGGGCCAAGTCCGCGCCCGTTCAGGGAAAAGCACCGGAGCTACCACGTGGCCTGCACGGCTGAGCCTCCACCCCTCCATAGGGATGGGTTCCGAATGCGCCACGTGGCCTGTTCCGTCAAGTGCTTTACTTCCCGCAGAGGCAGGCTCCGGCGTAACCACATGGCGGACGCCCAACTCAGTGTGGTAGGAAGCCGCAGTAAAGGAATGCGTGCGCTGCTTAGACAGGCATTAAGTACACGCGCCTTCCCCAGGCAGGCTGAGCCGCGCTTACGAAAGTCAAGGCTCCAGTGTCCTGTCTTGTCCGAGTAGCCGGTACAGACCCACGCCGCGAGACGGACGAATGGGCCGCGAGGACAAGACGGACGAGACGTGCCCCACCATCATCACCAACTATGTGTAGCCCTGGCGCACGACGCGGCGGGATGGCACATTGAATCCCCTAACAAAGGGAAGTAGATAGCAATTAATCCTAGATCTTGTATAGGATTTGGCTCTCCCCGGGACCACCTGTCGGGTCCTGGGTCTCACCTTGTAGCTGCAGAGTCCTTGAACTATAAAAGGACTCGGCAGACGACCTTCGCAAGGGACGAACAAAAGATTAGACCAAGGCTCATACACGCGAAAGCAAGGCAATACACAACACTCCCGTGGACGTAGGGTATTACGCTCCGGCGGCCCGAACCACGTAAATCCCCGGTGTCCATCATTCTGCTGTGTTCGATCTCTTGGGACTAGCCCTCGTGAATCCAAAGAACCTCCGCGGGCTGCTCTCTAAGCAGGTCCAGGGGAAGTGTCATTTACGACCTTCGACAATCACCAACATAATTATGCTCACCAAACCCCGCATGGGTCGCTTCCCATACCTCGGGAGCAACAGCCTCTAGATAAGCACACATGCGTGCTTTCCAATAGGCAAAGTTCTTGCCCTTGAAGATAGGAACCGAACCCCCATTCTTGGCCATTTTAGCTCTCTAGCGGTGAAGCTAGAATGATCCAATGAGCAACCTTGCTCTGATACCAATTGTAAGGATCGAATGCCCAAGAGGGGGGGGGGTGAATTGGGCTTCTTTTCAAAAATTAAAGCAATAAAACTTAATTACTAAAAGACCAATTGCCTATGCAAACAACCTATGCATTCAAGTGAATAGTTACTTTGCGGTATATGAAATGCATAAGTGTAAAGGGAGAGGAAGAAAGTGCAAACTCCCGAGGAGACACGAAGACACGGAGATTTATCCCATGGCTCATCAAGATCGTCAAGATCTTCCTACATCCATGTTGTGGCACCCACCAAAGGGTATGGCCAGTCCCAAGTCACCGAGACCAGGGATCTTCACTATAATTCTCCGTTCGCCAACCTTGGAAAGGTGGAGCTCAAGCCTTGTACAAGTTGGATCCTCCGGGCTTCCACAATCGTCTTGGCAAGCTCCGGAAGGCTCTCTCCAATACAATCACCAAGGGACACTCCCTTACGGCTCTCACTACACTAGAGATTCCAATCACCAAGAATGGAAGCACACAAGTACAATCTCTAGCAAGTTCTTATCTCTTGGTGTGTAAGTGGTTTAGATGATGTAGAAGTGTTGGATCAACGTCTTGAATGCTTGAGAATGTGTAGAGTAGCTCTGGTTGTCAAGACTTATCGAATAGACTGGTTGAAGGGGTATAAATAGCCAGCCTCCATGAAATAGCTGTCGGAAAAGTAGGCTGACATCACTGTTCTATGAACACCGGATGATCCAATGTTCTCCCTTCAGTTATCATCAGTTGAATCCGAATTAGCTGATGTCACTGTGTCAGATATGACCGTTGTTAGACCGGTGTTTCACTTTCCTTCTCATCGGATGATCCGGTGGCACTTCATCCAGAATTTGTTCAGAATTAATTCTTACTGGAGTGATTAACCGATGTGTTTATAGTTGTACATCAGATGGTCCCGTGTTACACTTGGTCCAGGGAGATTGCTTACTGTACTGATGGACCGATGTAACATCCCTTCATCATCAAATGATCCGGTGAGTTCTTAGTTCTGAGGTCTTCTTCTTCTGCTAAACCAACTCAACCGATGTATTGTTTCCTGGAAACATCGGTTGATCCGGTGAGTTGATTTTGTTTGCTTCGAGTTGTTCTAAGTGATTATTTTGGAATTTTCTCGATTGACCTCTTAGACATTGGTTGGAAATATTCTTCTGATGATTATCAAGCATTGAGTGCTGTAAATTTTGGTTGAATAATTTTGACATATGAGCTTTTACTTCTAATCTTCATAAACATCGATTGATCTCATAGAATGATTTTTTAGGGGTCTCCAATTATATACAATGAGCAGTAGATGATATTCATATAGATTTCATTTGATTGTGATGAGTGATATGGGAGACCTTGCATCCACAAAATTATTAGTGAAATCCAATGGTTGTCATTAATCACCGAAACCATACCTCATGGGGCCCAGATGCTTCCAGCTAAGTACGCCTCAATGTTACCCTGTAACCAGGAAATACTATCCTGCACATATTTCATTTTTCATCAATGCAGTTAACATACATAGATATTGTAAATATTTAACAATATTAAAAAAATACCTCCGCGTACTGCTCCTCTATCAAGTACGCGTCGGAGTCCTTCCTAAATGGAACCCTTTGTTGCTCCTGCTCCTTCTCCTGCTCGCGGGGGTGCCGCTTGTAGTATGCGTTGACGGCCTGAATCCGGGCGTTCGACAATGCCGTTGTCGTGAGCTTCCGAGCGTTGTAATGGAAAACGGGCCTCGCGTGGTCCTCCATGTCCGGTTCCTCTACTTGGTACCTCAGCTTTAAGCAAACAAATATTTAAGTGATATGCATTAACAATTCAAACGAGTTGAATCGTTCCACACGGCTTCCTGAACTGTGCCGTGGACCGGGTGAGAGACACGAGCGTAGTCATCCCACGACAGGGCAGGGAAACCGTGAATGACACCGGGGTAGTGTAACTTCCCGATAGCACCAAGGCCACTGTTAACCTGCCTGTGGTGCTTCTCGGCCCCCGTGAACAAAAATTCGTACCAACATCTGCAAAATATATTAGATCATTAAGTAAAGGAAAACAACATCTAATATTTAATATACTATATATAGTTTTTACCTGTCTTCGTCAGGATGGATCGTGGTCCGCTGAGAAGTAATCGGAGGAGGAGCCGCAAATTGGGTCCTCCTCGTCCGTTGCCTCGTTCGTGACCCTGAAGGCTCTGCGGAAGCACCGGAGTCCAAAGGAAGGCTAGCGGTAGCCGACTGCAGAGGAAGGCTAACGCTCGCCGGTTCTGAAGGGAGGCTAGCGCTAGAGGGCTCCTGTAGCGGCCCCCTAGCCTCTGACTCGGGCTCTTGTAGCGGCCCCCTAGCCTCTGACTCGGACTCAGAAGACTCCGAGTCAGACTGCACAAAAGAAAAATATTAACAATAAATAATTATTAACAAATGCAATTTATAAAATGACTTTATTGTAAAATAAATTTACCTCGGTCCGCTGAAAGCACACGTGAACTGAGGGTGGAGCGTGCGCCAGAAAGAGGGAACATAGACTTGAAGGTAACGAGGTCCCTGAGCAAGGGTCACGTGGCGGCTCAAACCCTCTCACTGGCTTCCCCTTCCCCTTCCCCTCCCCCTTTAAAGACATCCTGTTGCAATGAATAAATGATTAATATGCAAAGATAATATACAAAATTAATGTTAAATTAGTGAATAAAATGTTACTTCAAAATTCATCAACATCACGGTCATGCACCCTACTCCTTAAACCAGCCCATCAATCTTCTTCTTAAGGCATATCGTTTTCGTTTGCGCAAATCAGCAGGTTCGACTAAGTCATCGATATCTTCAGTTTTTGATTCTGATTCTGTTTCCGCTTCTGTTCCAGTCTCAATATATTGAGCGTCTCCAACTAAGTGATCGAGTCCTACACCGGGCTCGACTGAGAAGGAGTCTGACGACTCTTCCTCTTGGTAGACCACATCAGCCTCAGCTTCCTCATGGTAATCATCATCTCCTGGAGCGTATAACCGCTCACGAGGATTCACCTTATGTACCACCCACCAAGCTTTGAATTTATTACATAGATAAGGTAGATAGTACACTTGCTCTACTTGGTGTGCAAGAACTAATGAATCGAATCCTTTCAACCGTTCCTTTTGTTTTACTTCGACCATGCCAAATTCGTTTACTCAAATTCCACGAATGGAATCAAACCATTCACAGTCAAAGAAAACTGCTCGAATTGTCCTGTTTCCGACAAAAGTGAATTCAAGGATTTTTTTTAAGAATCCCGTAGTACCGAGTTTCATGATCTTGAGAATTGATTGCCCTCATCATAACTCCGGTATTACATGTTGCCGCAAAAGGACGAAGAGATTCAAATTGAGTTGTACGGAACCGAAAGCGTTGACATCATATCGACCATAGCTTCTAACATTAACCACTCCACGGGATAGTTGTCGCAAATCTTAATGGACGTTGGCATTTTTTTTGCACTATCCAAGATATAAGTTATTATAAAACTTAAGCATTCTTAAGTTATAAGAAAACATTGTTAACATTGATAAGTTATCGAGAAAACGTTACATGATCTTGAAACCAGGAAAGAAAATTAGATCCCCCGTTTATTCCTTCCCGTCGAATCTATTCTATTTGCTTGCTCGTGGGTTGATGTCTATGTCTCCAACTTTGCTTGTCGAACATACTACACGAAAAGAGAACCTTTTAGAATACATGTGTTGGAAAAGTTGGTGAAAAGCATAAGTGTAGGAGAAACACTTACTTGAAATATTCATTCATTTCTTCCATATTAGCGTACATGTAGAAGAAAGCAGCACACCTTTCTTTTTCGCTAACGTCGTAGGAAGTGTAACTACCAACAGTAGTGCCTGTTGTTGCAAAAATGGAGAGATCGCTACAAGGATGTTGCTCATCCATATTGTACAGCATTACGGAAGTATTAACATTGTGTTCCTTTGCAAAGTAAACACTTGAGAAGTATCCTACTTCCTTAAGAGTAAAAGCTTCGGCGATGCAACCTTCAACCCTTGCCCTATTACCAACCATTGGTTTCAGATATCTGAGTGATCTTTCAATATGATACATCCACCTATATTGCACGAGACCGCCCACTTTCGCTTCAAATGGAAGATGAATTAAGACATGTTGCATTGGATTAAAAAATCCTTGAGGAAATTTTTTTTCCATCAGACACAAAAGTACCGGAATCTCCTTCTCCAACTTAGTCATCATCTCTGGCGTGATTTCTTTAGCACATAGTTGCCTATATACGTGGCTAAGCTCGACTAACACCTTCCACACCGCATCGTCAAAGTAGCCTCGAAACATAACAGGCAGAAGTCTTTCCATGATTATGTGATAATCATGACTCTTCAACCCAATGAGTTTTCCCGTTTTCACATTCACGGCTCGTCTCAGGCTAGATGCATAACCATCGGGGAATTTCAACCTTTGCAACCATTCGAGAACTTTTTTTTCTTTAGGTTGAAGACAGAAAGGAGCGCGTGGTTTACCACCATTTTCGGAGAGCTCAAGGGTTTGATGGTTACAAAGCTTGGCAAGATCCTTTCGAGCCTTTAAATTGTCTTTTGTTTTGCCTGTCATGTCCATGCATGTGCTTATGATACATTTGGCCATGTTACGCTCTTGATGCATAAAATCAATGTTGTGCCTTAGAATCAACGACTTCACATACGGTAGCTCCCAAAGTCCACATATGTGAGTCCAATTGTGTTTACCTCCGTAACCTTCGAAATATCCAGGACGACCTTCATCTGGCACCAATTTGTCCAACATATCAGATATTTCCATTTCGGTGGTCCTTTAGTGACAACGATGTTCTTTCTGAAGACATTTCTCTGTTGTATAAACAAGTGATTCAGAGGCAGCCAAAGTCTATGACAAACGAAGTAAGATATCTTGCCTCCATGGGTAAGTCGAAAGCAATCGGTATCCGAGGTACATATTGAACACGTCAATCGACCATGAGTGCTCCATTCAGAAAACATGCCGTATGCCGGAAAATCATGGACGAACCACAAATAAGCAGCTCAGAGGTTGAATTTCTGCTTATTGCAACAGTTGTACGCTTCGACTTCTGTCCACAACATTTTCAACTCTTCGATCAACGGTTTCAACATCACGTTGACCGTGACCCAGGATGATCCGGCCCAGGTACAATGAGGCTAAGAAACATGAACTCATTCTTCATGCAAAAAGTCAGTGGAAGATTGTACGGAATGACAAAGACGGGCCAACAGGAGTATGGTGTGACATTTGTGCTAAACGGCGTGGACCCATCTGTCGCCAAACTGATGCGAACATTTCTCGCTTCACAACCGAATTCTGGGTCGAACCGGTCCAGTGCCTTCCATGCCTCACCATCGGACGGGTGCGTCATGACTCCATTGTTCTCACGCTCACCTTCTTTGTGCCATGTCATGTGTGTGACTGTTTTTTTTGAAAGGAATAATCGCTTCAACCTCGGTGTCATAGATAAGTAACGAAGCTGCTTACGTGCGACTTCTGTCATCACAGTATCACCATCGTTATTAACAACTTCGACAAAACTCGGTTGACGACATTTCAAACATTTGTTCTCATTGGCATGCTCTCTCCAGAAAAGCATGCAGTTGTCCGCACACACATCAATCTTCTTGTGATTCATACTGAGACTAGAAAGATTTTTCTTCGACTTATACATATCTTTAGGCACTTTGTTGGGGTGTGGAAGGGCATCTTTGAACAAATTGATGAGCTCGTTGTAATAATTGTTAGAAAAGAAGAACTTCAACTTAATTGCCATAAGTCTAGTCATAAAATTGAGGATTGTCATTTTAGTGTGTCCATGCAGCGCCTCTTCTGAATCTTTGAGATGTTTGAAAAACTCTTTAACCTCTACTGTTTGAGGAGGTTCTGTAAGCTATGGATGTATAGCTTCCAACATCTCATCCATCATATCAAACTCCATGGCATCATCATTGTCCGCTTCCACTTCTCGTACAACTTGAGAAGGTGTCTCGCCGTGGAAGTTCCACAACTCATAATGTGACACGTAACCGTTTCGACACAAGTGCATCGTAAGTTCCACTTTGTCCAAAAACGTTCCATTTCAGCATTTCGTACATGGGCATCACGCCTTATCGCTATTTGAAAATGAAAAAGCTCGTTCGACAAAAGCTTCTGTCTTGGCGTACCACTCATCTGAGTGACCACCAGTTCTTCTCTTCCAACCAGTGTACATCCAACTACGATCTTCGCCCATGTTTGACTTTGCAATTAATAGCCGAACAAATTACCGTTAGTTTATCGTTAATTTATGCATGATAGAGGAAATAATGAGAGAGACAGTGAACTGGGTCTGGGCCAGCTCGAAGCGCGACACGGGCCATGCTCGGTCTTGACCTCAGACCACGCTCGGTCGCCCTTGGCTCCCTCGCCTTGTATTGAGTCACCAACCGCCGCACGCCATCTGCGATGCCCAACCCGATTCTTCCCCAAATCTATGAGGATGCGAGGCGAGCCCGACGAGCGACGACTCCTAGACTCTCGTCCAGAGGAGGCGAGGTGAGGACCCCGGTAGGTCTACGGCGAGCCGATGAAATTGTTGGCGAAGAAGCTCCAGAGGAGGCGATGAGGCGCGAGGAGGTGACCACGGCTTGGTCGGGCTTCAGGCCAGCACATCACGCTCGACCCGCAAACGGTATACATGATAGGTTACGTCTCACAAATCACGAAATTCCGGCAGCATAACGCCGCATATTTAACACTACACCCCCCTATCTGGTGCAATTCTTAAAGTATAAAGGGGGCAATGGGTTAGCTGGGAAACCTATTGCCTTACGGATGTTGCGAGTCAAGGACACATACTCGCAACATTTGTTTTCAGAGTTTTCATCATCTTATACGTACTCACAAACACGCGCGATGTGAACGGGGGGTCTTGCGGAGGAGAGATACCTGGTTACAGACTTTTATGGTTAGTAATGGGCTGCTCGGCCCATATACACTTAACCCTAACGATTCACCTCGTGTCACCAGTCACGGGTCACGATCGTGACCCACACTGCCTATATACGCTAGGGTTGGCCCGATGGGCCGTATATACGCTACATATACGATGCCTACTTTACGCACGACACGCTCGGCCCGCGAACGGGCCCGACACGACTCGATAGGGGAAAATGGGATCCGTTGTGCTTGGCCTTGGCTTATGGCCCGTCGTGCCGGCCCGGACCGTTATGAAAAATTTGCGGGTCGTGCCGGGCCTAATGTTTTCATGCACGAGACCGGACGGGCCGGCCCGACACAATCCATTGGCCATCTATAACCACGAGAGAACCTAAGTGCCCCGACAGCTGGCCACCCCCGACGCCGCCCTCGATAGAAACCAATTAAGCATAATCTACACTATACTAATTAAGCATAATCTACACTAAGCAAATTAAGCATAATTAAGAAAGTTAACCACTTAAGCATAATTAAATAAACATAATCTAAAGTAAGCAAATTAAGCATAATTAAATAAACAATTAAGCAATTTAAGCATAATTTAAACAATTCAATTCAAATCAAATTTGAACAATGCAATTCAATTGAATTTCAAATGTCAATTGAATGGGTTAGGGTGGGGTGGGGGGGAGGGGGGCTTGGGGAGGGGAGGGGGAGGGTGGGGGGACCTCTGCAGGGAGGGTGAGGGGGGCGGCGCTCGGCCGGGGAGGGGAGGGGGGCCGGGGAGGGGAGGTGGAGGGGGGCCTAGGAGGGGCGGAGGGGGGGGGTGGGGAGGGCAGGGTGGGGGGCTCGTGAAGGGGAGTGGAGGGGGGCGGCGCTCGGGGAGGGCACAGAGAGGGCTGGGTCGGCGGCGGTCGGCAAGAGAGGGGGGGCGGCAACACTCGGGTAGGGGGCGGGGGGGGGGGGGGGCTGGGCCGGTGGTCGGGGAGGGGAGGGGAGGAGTAGTACCTGACGGCGGTGGCGTCGGACGGCGGCGGGCACAACAGCAGCGTGCGGCGGCGACTGAGGCGGCGACAAAAGACAGAAGCGGCACGCGGGTAAGGAGAAAGAGAGGCGCACACGGGTAGGTTAAATTTCGTAACTTACGTTGGCTAATTAATATACGTCGGCCATTATAGCGGCCGATGTAAGTTATGCTTAAGTTACGTCGGCTTGGGCTCTTCGCCGACGTAAGTTTATGTTTTTTCCTATCGGTCTAGTAACTTACGTCGGCTGCCGATGAAAGTTATTTAACTTATGTCAGTTTGTTCTGGCCGACGTAAGTTATTCTATTTTCGTCGGCTGGCCGACGTAAGTTAATCCCGCCGATGTAAGTACTCGCGTTTCCTGTAGTGGACGGTGCAGACTCGACTGCAGGCGCGACTGACAGGGCAGCGCGGACGGTGCAGAGCGGCGCGAGCGCGGTGGGAGGCATGGCTGACGGGGCGGCTCTTACAGCGCAGGGCGGCGCGAACGCGGCCGACGGGAGAGGGAGAGGGGCGGCCGTGAGAGAGGGAGAGGGGCGGCTTTGGCTTCGACTTGGCTAGGGTTGGAGAGGGGCGGCCGCCGCCCACACTGTATGGGAGAGGGAGAGGATTGGAGGAAGAAAGGCTAGGATTTGCGAGGGAGGACACGTTTTTATATGAGCAGTCGGGTCAGCATCGGATCGGTCCAAAAATCATGTCGGACTCGTGCTGGCTCAACGTGCTGATAAGCCGGTCTAAGCACGATCCAACTATCGTGCTCGAGCCGGCCTGATACTATTCGCCTCGGGTTGGACTCGTGCTTGGCCGTGCTATTTAGTGCTGAACCTCGGGCTGCCGGATGGACCCGGCCCATTTGGAAAACTATAGTGGATCCTCCTGCTGTTGATTTTTCTGCTGCCATCGCTCAGTGCTGCTGATCATGCCAACCGCTGCCGCTGGTGCTCACTACTGCTTAAGTTTCTGCTGCTGGCACCGCCGAATTTGATCACTAGCTGCTGCAACGCTGCCTGCTATTTGCTGCAAACTGTTTGCTGCCGTATATGTCTTTTCTGCTGTCACCGCTTGCAATTACATATTCCTTATTGTTGTAGCTGTTAGTGCATGCCAAGGGTGAAAAAAAACTAATATTGTTTTCAAAACAGATATTTCTAGATGTCTAATTAGACAGTAACACTATGTAAGAAACCCAAATAGGAGACAAAGATGGGTGACACGCTTAAAGGCGGCCGTCTCTCATAAACTTAAGCAAGACGAGCTCACTTCAGCGAGGATCAGATATAGCTCAGTTGAACGTTCAATGAGACGCGTTATATTACAGCCCGTCTTAGTTAAGTATGGATCTAAGACGGACCTACTCTCTGGATAAATAGGAGACACACTTCCAGCACAACGCGTCTCCTATAAGCGAGTGAAATGAGACGTTCTTTACTGAAAGCTCGTCTCCTTTGTCTTCGCTTACAGACATACATGAACACGACTCTGAACGGCGACCAAATTCATTCACAGTTGAACACACAAAATATTCATCACAAGAATGTACACAGATAACACATTCAATCATTCACACAATTGATCACATATAAGAAATATATTTCAAAACACAAGAAAGAAGTACAAGATACAAAAAAAGAAAAGCATCAACTAAAAAACAACAAAAGAATACCTAAATTCTACTCCTCCTACCCCTCCTCCTCTGGCTGCTCCGGCTGCTCCGCTGGTTGCTCCGGCTGCTCCGTCTGCTCTGTCGGTTGCTCGAGCTGCTCCGCTGCTTGCTTCGACTGGTCCAGGTTCGGCGATGGGACCTCGCAACCGAGGTTCCTCGCTGTCGGTACCCTGGGTACCATATACCCCTTGGGATTGCAAAGATCTCAAGGGAGTATCATCTACTTGATTTGAAGACATTCGGAGGCCCACATGTCAGACACAACTGGACCCGCTTCCCCAACATAGTTAGTCCCAGGGTCACCACGTGTACTATCGGACCGGAGCTACCGCCCACAAGGAGGAAGCTCCGGGCTGTGTACCGAAATGGAACCCCCGGACCTAACCCCAGACCGAGGGAAGCTCCGGTGCTGACACGTGTCGGGTAACACCGGAACCATCTGTTCCCCATAGTATGCTCCAACGCTGCCACGTGTTCAACCGTCGGATCTTCAGCCTCTGACCTCTGGAGGACTCCACAACGGCTCCGGATCTTCAAAGAGGAATCAAGGACTTTAAGACCTGATCAAGTGTCATTAATACTATATTAATGACACACGATCGGACGACCTTAATTACCAGTAACGGTGCTGTCAAAGCTCATAACTCAGTCATTAAGGGCAATTAAACGTGTTGAATGTGTATCAATATCAGTAACCGCCGGGGCCACATGTCGGGCCAGGCTAACTTGTAACGGCCTGCCCTTGTACTATAAAAGGACAGGTCAACGATACATAAGAGACTCTCAACACACTCGACACACATACTAGACAGACGCTCTAGACATACATCCAATACAACATCAACACACCCCGTGGAGTATGGTATTACGCTCAGGCGACCCGAACCACATAAATCTTGATGTCCCTTGTGTCACTCGACATCTCACCTTCTTGAATCTCCGCGCGCCCATACGGAACCTCAAACTCCTCTAACACTTTCGTAGTGTCGGGAGATCTACCGGATCAAAACCACCGACAGTTGGCGCGCTAGGTAGGGGGGAATCCGAGATTTCAAGAATGGTGAACTCAGCCGCTGGATCATCCAATGGTCATCCCGCTATTCAAGCTGTTGGGGGGTAATCCCTCCAATATGCAGCTACCAGCAGGAACCATGGCTCCAGCAGGAGTCACACTTCCACCACCACCGCCTCCACCAGCAAATCAAGCTAGACAACGCGATGGTGCACCGGCGTCAATCACTGCGTCGGCGAATCTTGACAACCCAGAACACGCGCTTCATGCAACACGTTCTCTTCTACAGCGCCCACCACCTCCAGATGCATCCCGGGATGCAGTGGAGCAGTGGAGGGCCGATGTGGAACACTTGGTTGCAGCAGCAGCCGACCACATCAGCAACCAGGGTCCTCCGCCTTCAGGATGGGCCCCGCCACAATGACGGACCTTGTCTGGCAGACTTGGTCCGCACGTTTGCAACAATAGGAGACGTGCTGCATCACAGCAGGTGACGTCGTTACCCTCCGGGGCACGATGCACTCACACGGTATCAAGGTTTTCAACTCATGACCTCCGGGCGGAGCTTGATCGCCGATATCGCCAACCAGACGGCCGAGTCCATATTGATCTTGCTCATGAAAGACGAGAAGCTCAAGACATTCCTGCTCCTGAAGGAGTAGGAGGAGGCTGTTCAGCCCTGGCCATGCATCTGCGTATGGTCAGGTGGCCACAGAAGTTCCGACCTCACCTGCCGGAGAAGTTCGATGGGACTGTTAATCCTGTCAAATTTCTTCAGATTTACTCCACTGCTATCTTGGCAGCTGGAGGAAATGAGGCCGTAATGGCCAATTATTTCCCAGTGGCTTTAACTGGGACCACCAGGTCCTGGTTTATGAGCCTTCCACCCAACTCCATCAGTAGTTGGGAGGAGTTGTGCTGGCAATTCACCGCCAACTTCGGGAGTTCTTACACCCGACCAGGCACCGAACTGGACCTTTTTGCAGTTGTGCAAAAAGGAGGAGAATCCCTGCGATCATTCATCCAGGGATTCTCTCAGGTACGAAACACTATCCCTTCTATCTCTAGCGCCTCTGTCATTGTGGCATTTAGACAGGGAGTGCGGGATAAGAAGATGCTGGAGAAACTGGCGATCAAAGAGATTACCAGTGTCACGGAACTCTTCAGCTTGGCTGACAAATGTGCCAGAGCTGCGGAGGGCCGTGAAATGCACTCCAAACCAACCCCGGAGGATCACAAGAAATCCTCCAAAGGAGAAGCTGCTACCTCCGGGAGTGGCAAGAAGAAGAAAAAGACCAACAGCAAGGAGAAGCCGTCGGCCGGTGCATCCAATGCTGCAGCTGCTGCAGCTCCGGGTGGCCGGGGGCCATGCCCCGAGAAGCGACCTCGACCGTCTTCTGAAGACGGTGGCAAACCCAAGGTGTGGTGTCCAATTCACAAAACGGACAACCACAGTTTGGAAGACTGCCGGGAGGTCCAAAACCTTGCCGAGCGCTACAACAAGCGCCGGGAAGAAGCTCCTTTCCGACAGAGGGAAGGAAAACAAAAAGTTGACAAAGCTCCGGCTGAAGAGTAGTTAGGTTTTCAGGATCCCAAAAAGGTCCTGAAGGCCGTCTACACCTCCGTCGACTACAATTCTGAAGTTTCTGACAACGAGTGTGAGAAGACCATGAACACCATTTTTGGTGGATCATGGGACATCACCTCCCGCCGCGTCATCAAGACTATGCGTCGGGACATGGCTGCTGTAGCTCCTACAGCCAGGGCGGAGCCTCATCGGAAGTGGATGGACACAACCATGCTTCGGACTGCCCTCAAAGCATGGTTGGAGCAGGTCAACTACCTTTGATGGTATCTCCTACCATCAATAACATCCAGCTCCACCATGTTATGATAGACGGAGGTTCGGGGCTCAATCTCATAAGCTTCGAAGCTTTTACCAAGCTTCAGCTCCGACCTTCGGATCTCCACCCCTCCCGACCTTTCTCCGGAGTAGGTCCGGGAGCCATTACCCCACTCGGAGCTATTACCCTCCCCGATACCTTCGGGACCCGGGAGAAGTATCGCACTGAGAAGTTGGTCTTTGACGTTGCTCAGATCAACTTACCCTTCAATGCCATCTTGGGTAGGCCTGCCTTGTACAAATTCATGACAGCTGTTCATTATGGTTACCTGGTGTTAAGATGCCAACACCAGTAGGCGTTCTCCGGATCCGCGGAGATCGTACTACCGGAGTAACTGCTCTGGAAGAACTCCATGCACTTACCACGGCGCAAGAGGAGGACTCCAGGCAAGAGCAAGCTCCAAAACCCCCGAGCATTCGTCAACGAGTCTCGACTTCTGCACCTCGTGTGCAGCCAAGCGGCGACACCGACATTCCCGTCAAAGTCGTCCAAATCGGTTCTGATGTCACTCAGACCACCCGTATATCGGCGGGATTGAACGACAAATAGGAACTCGCGCTCATCACTTTACTCCGGGCTAATGTCAACGTGTTTGCCTGGCAACTGTCACAAATGCCTGGGATCCCGAGGGAAGTGATTGAGCACAATCTGAAGATCTACCCCGACGCCCGGCCTGTGCATCAGAAGCCTCGGAAGCAATCTGTAGAGCGATAGAACTTCATTCGACAAGAAGTAAAGAAGTTGCTCGAAGCTGGATTCATCCGAGAGGTCTTCCATCCAAAATGGCTGGCAAACCCAGTCGTTGTGCCCAAGGCCGGCGGGAAGCTTCGGATGTGTATCGACTACACAACACTAAATAAGGCATGTCCAAAATATCCATTCCCATTACCTAGAATAGATCAGATAGTGGATTCCACCTCCGGATGTGAATTACTGTGTTTCCTAGACGCATATTCTCTGTATTATCAAATCAGAATGTCTAAGGAAGATGAAGAGCATACCTCTTTCATCACAGTAGATGGATTGTACTGCTACACAGTCATGCCATTTAGTCTCAAGAATGCAGCTTCAACCTTTGTACGAGCTATGTACAAAACATTTGAAGAACTCATTAGAGACATAGTGGAAGTGTACGTCGACGACATCGTGGTCAAGGTCAAGAACAAGGAGTCACTCCTTGACACCTTGCAGGCTGTCTTCAACAAGCTGCGGGTCACCCGCACAAAGCTAAATCCAGACAAGTGTGTCTTTGGGGTTAGCACCGGAAAACTTCTTGGTTTCTTGGTAAGTCACCGGGGCATAGAAGCTAATCCGGCGAAGATCAAAGCCATAGAAGACATGCGGCCACCCGCCCGCATCAAAGATGTCCAAAAGCTAACTGGATGTCTAGCAGCCCTCAGCCGGTTCATTTCAAGACTGGCGGAACGGGCACTCCCCTTCTTCAAGTTATTAAGGAAGTTCGAACCTTTCCAATGGTCTGAAGAAGCAGAAAAGGCGTTACAAGAGCTAAAATAGCTCCTCACCACCCTACCAATTCTAGTAGCTCCGAACCCTGGTGAGCCTTTGTTGCTTTACATTTCAGCCACTGACGAAGTCTTCAGTATGGTCCTGGTTGCGGAGAGACCAGAACCATCCCATACTCAGGAGTCCACACCCCTTCAGGAGGGTCTGGAGGTTCCTGAAAGCGAGTCTGGGTCCCAGCTCCCAGACTTGAATCCACAAAGAGTTACTTGAGAAGACCCAGACCCCTCCGGGAGGGTCCAGGTCGCTTCTGGAGAAGCTCCGGGTTCCTCCAGCAAGGACCCAGAAGTCCCCGAAGAAAATCTGGACCCCTCCGGGAGGATCCGGATCAATGAAGAGGAAGCTCTGGGCCCCTCCGGGAGGGTCTGGACCATCCAGCGCCCAGTGTACTTCATTAGTGAAGTACTTCATGACGCCAAGACTCGATACCTAGAGGTGCATAAGCTGCTCTATGCAGTTCTTATTGCCTCCAGGAAGCTTCGCCACTATTTCCAAGCTCACAAGATCTCAGTGGTGACTTCTTATCCACTTTGAGCAATCTTGCATAATCCCAATTCAACTGGGAATATTGCAAAATGGGCAGCAGAATTGGCCGAATTTGATCTCGAATTCATTTCAAGGCAAGCAATCAAGAGTCAAGCATTGGCAGATTTCGTGGCGGAATGGACTCCCTCTCCATCAAACCCTGGGGGCCCCAGCGAGCAGAAGCCGGAACACAAGGCTCCGGTCTTCACCGAGCCTCACTGGACCCTCTACTTCGACAGCTCCATGCAAAAGCAGGGGGCCGGAGCTGGAATCCTTCTCCTCGCACCAACTGGATAGAAGGTAAAATACATGGTACACCTTGACTTCAAGGAGACCAACAACATGGCGGAATATGAAGCACTCCTTTACGGACTAAGGGTGGCACTGTCATACGGTGTCAAGCAACTGCTGGTCAAGGGAGATTCACAGCTCATCATTAAGCAAGTGAAGGGTGAATGCTCCTGCAACAATCTCCAGCTAGCTGCTTACCTCCTTGAAGTCCAGAGGCTTCAGAAGGACTTCGAAGTCCTAGATCTCCACCATGTCCAGCGTGCCCACAACGCTGAAGCCGACGAACTCTGGACGAAAGCGTCAACCGGAGCTCTGGCTCCTGACGGAACTTTTGTCCGGAGGTTGTCAAAACCCACAGCTTAGCCTGCCGAACTGAACGAAGGGGGCAAGATTAGCATCCCGAAGCTGACGGTCCCGATGGCCCTATTACCATGGCAGCCATCAAGGGTCGTAGGTGCTGACGGAAGCTCCGAGCAACCCACCACGCAAGACTCAAATGCTCAAGTTAGTTCTGATGCATGGATCTCGGAGATCCGGAACTACTTGAAAGACAACATCCTTCCTGATGATGATGTATCCGCTAACCGGGTAGTCAGATTGGCTAAAAGATACACGTTGGTAGAAGGGGATCTCTACCAGCGCGGTGCCAATGGCATCCTAATGCGGTGCATCACAAGGGAAGAAGGCTGCGAGCTCCTCGCATAAATCCATGGAGGCGAGTGTGGGAACCACACGTCTTCCCGCACGCTGGTTGGTAAAGCCTTTCGGCATGGCTTCTACTGGCCTACAACACTCCAGGATGCAACTGAGCTGGTGAAGAAATGCGAAGCATGTCAATTTCATGCAAAGCAAATTCACACACCAGCTCAACCCTTACAAATGATACCTCATACATGGCCCTTCGCTGTGTGGGGGATGGACATCTTGGGACCTTTCCCAAGAGCCGTCGGAGGTTACAAGTTCCTGTACGTTGCCATTGACAAGTTCACCAAGTGGCCGGAAGCAACTCCAGTTGTGACAATCAACAAGCAATCTGCTATCAACTTTTTGGAGTCCATTGTATGCAGATTTGGAGTCCCAAACAAAATCATCACTGATAATGGGACCCAATTCACAAGCTCTGCATTTCAAGGATATTGCAAAGACCTCGGCATTCAAGTTGGCTACGCTTCCGTAGCTCACCCAGCAAGCAATGGCCAAGCCGAAAGAGCAAATGCCGAAATCCTTAAAGGACTCAAAACGCGCACCGATGAGAACTTGAAAAAACATGGAGCCAATTGGATTGAAGAGCTTCCGCCCACTTTATAGGCCAACAGGACAACTCCAAACCGGTCAACTGGAGAAACACCCTTCTTCCTGGAGTATGGAGCTGAAGCAATCCTTCCTCCGGAAATCACCTTGGGGTCACTCCGGGTCCGGACCTTCGACGAAGCCACACAAGACCAGCTCCGGCGTGAAGACCTAGACCTCCTTGAGGAGGGAAGGTGCCAAGCAGCTGTTCGGAATGCCCAATACCGCCAAGCCCTTCGGCGCTATCATCAGCGCATGTACACAACCGACAGCTCGAGGAAGGCGATCTGGTGCTACGGAGAATACAATTCAGAGAAGGGTTAAACAAACTCTCCCCCAGCTCGGAGGGACCCTTCCGAGTGATTAAAGTATCCCGTCCCGGAAGCGTTTGCTTGGCCACCGAGGATGGGACACCTCTCCCAAATCCTTGGAACATTGAGCACCTCCGTAAGTTCTACACTTAATATCACGGAGGTGAGTCTGTAGTAACTTGAGGTGTATGTTATAGAGTCATTGTACAGAGTCGGGTAGTTCCTCTGGGAGAACAGCCGGACCTTTCTCGAAAGGTCCGCAAAGTTCATGCAACACTTGTCACAGTCTCAGGACTAAAAGTGTGGCTAGCTACCCTGGGTCAAACGAGAAATTAAACAAGCTTAGCCTGGTTCCGTACCCTAAGAGTGTACTTGTTTCCCCTGTACCCCGGACCTATAATGAAAGACATCTTCATGTGAAACAGACTCCACGTGCATTTATTTTGTACAGGCTCAACATTTTTTATTTTTCTCTTTCTTGTCTATAACAAAGTTGTGCAATTCTTAAGAAATTTTAGTTCGACCAGTTCATGTACAATTCGAGCTGTATTGTCAATTCTTTTGGATCCAAATATTGTTCATGGCCCACTCGCCTGAATGCCGCCAAGCCAATCTAGGGCTGGAGTGTGCTATCGACTTAGCCTGGTCAAGCACCCTAAGTACGCCACTCTACCTACACCCCGGCAGGCCGAAGTAAGGCGGGTCCAAATACAATTGGATCTGGAAGGAAGAAGGAAACACATTCGGTTGTATTCAGAATCGTGTTTGACCTAAAATTTTCTTGGGGATCGTAAGCCGTGACGAAGTTATAGGCAAGGAGCAAATTTTACTATTTTTCTTGGCTTCAAGTGTGCAGGAAAAATAAAGAATCCATGTTGATGGAGAAAAGCCGGAGCTAACGAAGCTCCGACTCCCCCTAGGTGGCTTGTAATCGATGTTAAACATTGAAAACGAGCATCACCGGAGCAACCAAGCTCCGGTAAAGCTAGGGGGGCCAGCCGTCAACGTAAAATAAAAGATGGTGAGAAGACCCCACAAGCGGAGTCTGCTGCCGACAAGCTACGCGTTGGCAAAGGTCACTGCCGGAGCTACTAAGCTCCGACACCCTGGAGGTCTAACTATCGATGCTCTACGCGTTGATAGGAACTACTGCCGGAGCTACTAAGCTCCGACAACCTCAGGGGGCCTTCACTATCGAAGACTTCGGACCTACACTCTACAAGTTCGAAGCAAATGAGTCTTCAACAAAACACAATATCATCTTGGTACATGTTCACAATCAAATTGTGTACATATACCAGGGGGCCAAGTGAAGACAAAATTGTTGAAGACAAAAAGTGAAATTCACAAAAATTTCATTCATCTGGAGACAAGGGATTACAAAATTGAGGAAGCAAAAGAGAGAATACAAGTGGGAGCTACGGAAATGGTCCTAGACCCTATGGAAGAACTGGGCGACCTTCTGAGCAACCTCCGACACGTTGGCTCAGGCGGCTTCACCTTCTCCTTCGACGGGACCTTCAAGCACCGGGTCCAGAGGGAATTGGGGATTCCGGCTGGTGTAGCACGTCAGCACATACTCTGCAACGTTCTTCGCCAGGGATTGCCCCTCAACCTCCAACTGGTCCGCGATGATGTCGCCCACCTTGGAGAGTTTGCTACCCGCGGAGTTCAGCGCTTGCAACGCCAGGTCCGGCTCCGGCTCCGGATCATCCGGACGCATGGGACTGAAGCCCATCGGTGTCAGCGCATCATTGGCCTTGCCCAGGAACTCTCAAATCTGTAGGGAGTCCGCAGCCCTCAAGCCCTTCACTTCTGCCAAGGATCTTTTGGTCGCCACCAGTTCAGAATTCTCGCAAGCGAGGCGCTCAAATTCTTTAGCGTTTTGCTGAATCTTTTCAGCAACTCGCTTCTCGAGTTTTCCGAGCTCCTCCTCCTAGAGGTGGATCTTGTTCCGGCGGTCAACCAGGTCCTTCTCCCTGCCCTTTACTTTCTTCTCCCTGGCAGCGAGGGCACACTCTTGCTCGTAGAGTTCCTGCCCTCGCACCCATGCCTTCTCCTCCTCCTCAGTGCAGCGCTCTTCCAATTTCTTGGCGCGCTCTTCGAGGCCCTTGTCAGCCAGAGCTACCTTTTTGGTGAGCTCCTCCTCCCTCCTCAAGACGTCATCCCGCAGCTCAAGGAGTTTTTGCTCTTCATCTTCGAGCCTTTTCTCCCTCTCTTCAAGTGCCTCCCGGCGCTTGATGAGTGTAGTGTTAATGGCCTCAAGACTTTCTTGGCGTTCATCAGCCGCACTGTTAGCTGCTTTGGTCTGCTCATAAATGGCCCGAGATTGAGCGTCGAGGGCGCAAGTCATACTCTCCCTGTCATCCAGTAATTTGCCCCAGTATTCCAGGCAGACCTTCTCCCTCTTGATCCACTCTTTATCATCTGCTAGCCTCGACTGCGCCAGCTTGGTCTCGAAGTAGAGCCGGTTACGCCACCGCCTAAGGGTTTGGCGCTCCTCTTCAAGAGCCTTGCCATCGTGGAAGAAGGCCAGTTGAACTTGACGCAGACTGGAACAGGCGTTGTCAATAGACAATGACAACGGGATAGGTTCCAGACCTGCTGGGGTCTCCTCCGCTGGTTCCAGCGGGTTTTCAGATACAAAAATTGGGTCTCACTCCACAAGAGTGGTCCCCTGAGTCTCCATGGCACTAGGGCCGTCCTCCGGGATGGCCTCAGTCGCCATCGAGGAAGGCCCCGCCGCCAGGTCTTCATTTGCCCCCTCAGGTAGGGGGCCAACAACTTCACCAGGGCACTCCGGCTCAGCCGCAGGTACCTCCGACATCGTCACTTCCGGAGCAGGGGCCGCTTCTGGCTCCGGCCTGGGCACCTCCTCTATTGGGGGCTCGAGCACCGACGCCTCCGCAACAACTGGCTCGGGGGCCGGAAAGTCTTCAACATCAACCGGCCCTACGACCGGAGCTCCAATAACGATCGGCTTTGCGGCCGGCACTTCAGAAGTAGCCGGCCCAACCGCCGGGACTTCCTCAACATCCGGCGCACACGCTGAGACTTCAATTACCTCCGGCTCAACCGCTGGGGCTTCGACAATTTCCAGCTCTGGGGCCGGAATTACTGCTTCCTCCGGCTCAACGGCCGGAGCTTCCATCATCTCTGCACCAGGACCCGGAGCTTCAACCTCCGGGGTAGGTGCCGCTGGTGCATCTTCTCTCCCGCGGTCCGGCGCTACCACGGGAGTCTCTGGGGATGAGTCGAGGTCCATGACCACGACAGCTAGCGCCGGAGCTGTCGCAGCTTCAGCCACCACTTGGGGCGGCACCGGGACAGGAGCAGAAGCTTCCACCCTCATAGCTTCAGCTGCTGTGGCTGAGGGTGGAGCCTCACTCCTCTTCTTGGGAACGCTGCAGATTATGGATGAAAAAACTTAAAAAACAGTTACTACAACAAAACAACTGTCTGGGGTAAAGATTAAAAATTACCTCGGGAGGCTTCCACACCAGCTTGCGCGGAACCTCTTTCCCGGGCGTTCTGGGCTGACCATAGCCGCCACCGGCGTGGAAGCTCCGGAAGGCCCCCCGGAACTCGTCGCAGCCACGGGCATTCCCTTAGTTGAGGCCCCCCTTGACAGGGAAGGACCTCCGGACCTAGAGGCCTCAACCGGCCCTGGTGCTGAAGTCGCATGCCCGGAGCTAGCACCCCGGGAGGACGCCGATGCGGGAACAACTGCCGCAGTTAAAGAAGACCTCCCCCTCTGGGGAGAAGGAGCTGATGCAGGGGTGGCAGGCCTGACGGACCTTCTGTCGACATGCTGCAGCTTCCTCTTCCAGCTCAAGGGTTCGTCTGCTGGCTCCTTGCCCTTGCCGACGATTTCTATCCTTGGCTTCGGGGCAGGGTCGGAGCCACCTTCGGAAGCCCCAGGGATTACCACCCTGGAGGTCGATCTTCTCTCAACGACACCAAAGTCGTCAAGCACAGACATCTTCCGCCAGAGCTCCCTGCTGAACTCTACCTCCATGTTCAGAGGAAGAAAAGCTGATGGCGAAGTCAAGTCGTCACCCGCGATGTCGATGCCGTGCTGGAACTTCTTGAGATGGAACTCCAAGGTTGTCTCCGACATGTTGGACTTCAGCCCGGTCTCGACCCGGTCGTTGTCCATCACGCTGTTGAGCGCCCAAGCGAGTTTTTCTCTCCTCTTCAGCGGTACCCACCTATTGACCAGGAAGTTGCAAAACACTGCCTGAGGAGTTAATCCTCCCTCCACGCACTAGCGGATCCTGGTCAGAACATGGTTGAAGGCTTCTGCCAGCACCGGAGCTTCACTCCAGACTGTAGTGTCAATGTTGGGGAGGCCTTCGGGCAGCTCCAGCTTCTCGTGCTCCTCCACCCGGATAACTATCTAGTCCTTCTTCCAATCATCCCACTTTCCAGAGGGAAACGACTGGAGGTACTTGAATGGGCACTTCTTGCGCTTCACGAAGTAATAGAAGCCAAGGTACTCATTGCTCCTGCCGGTGGTATGAACGGTGAAGAAGGTCCGGAAGAGTTCAATGCAGGGGGGATGCCCACCCACATCTCACAGAAGTGGACGAAGATAGACACACGAAGAATGGAGTGGGGGCCAAGGTGGTATAGCTGCAGACCATAAAAGTCTAGCAGCATCAAGAAAAAGGAGGAAAAAGGTGGGATCAACCCCACCATGGCGTACGAAGAGAAGTACACCATTTCGCCGGCGTGCTCCTTCTCAAATGGGATCTCTCCCCCGACGCGGACCAGGTGGTTGAAGAAGTCTGGGGACCATCCCATGAGGGCCCGGACCTTCTTCAAGTCACCTTAAGTCTTCAAATGACTCTCGCGGAGACCCAACTCCATCGCAGCACAGCAAGGCAAGAGAGGAAAAGCGAGCACAAGTTGGGAGTTTGAGCACAAGATCAGATGAGAGGCGTAAAGAACTCCAGACGGTGCGCGCTTTCCTTCTTAAGTAAGCCCTCGCAATGCTTGGATGGAAACCGCAAGGAAGCCGAAGATACTACTCAAAAATTCCACCCAGCCGATGACAAGAGGGCCCGGGACCACCCTGACGATCAAGTCGAGGTTCTTACCCAGGCGAACGGTTGTCATCATGAGGCGGGAAGCCCGAAGGCGGCGACCTAACAAGGCGCGCAGAACTGATACAGTTTTCGTATCAGGAACCGGTGACCTTCAATTGCGTGAGATCCGCACACCGAAGATCTCATCTGCCACACACGGGATATGGCACGCGGCAAGGATTTAACTCCAATCTATCGCCAATGGCACATCCGAAGACCTTTGAAGACTCAGTTCAAAAGTCGAAGGATGGACCCACCCCCGGCGGAATGACTTCACTCAAGGGGTCTTCCCCAGAGGTGGGCCCAGGGGCCACTGTCGGTACCCTGGGTACCATATACCCCTTGGGATTGCAAAGATCTCAAGGGAGTATCATCTACTTGATTTGAAGACCTTCGGAGGCCCACATGTTAGACACAACCGGACCCGCTTCCCCAACATGGTTAGTCCCAGGGTTGCCACGTGTACTATCGGACCGGAGCTACCGCCCACAAGGAGGAAGCTCCGGGCTGTGTACCGAAATGGCACCCCCGGACCTAACCCCAGACCAAGGGAAGCTCCGGTGCTGACACGTGTCGGGTAACACCGGAACCATCTGTTCCCCACAGTATGCTCCGGCACTGCCACGTGTCCAAGCGTCGGATCTTCAGCCTCTAACCTCCGGAAGACTCCACAACAGCTCCAGATATTCAAAGGGGAATCAAGGACTTCAAGACCTGATCAAGTGTCATTAATACTATATTAATGACACACGATCGGACGACCTTAATTACCAGTAACGGTGCTATCAAAGCCCATAACTCGGTCATTAAGGGCAATTAAACGTGTTGAATGTGTATCAATATCTGTAACCACCGGGGCCACTTGTCAGGCCAGGCTAACTTGTAATGGCCTGCCCTTGTACTATAAAAGGACATGCCGACGATACATAGGAGACTCTCTACACACTCGACACACATACTAGACAGACGCTCTAGACATACATCCAATACAACATCAACACACCTCGTGGGGTAGGGTATTACGCTCAGGCGGCCCGAACCACATAAATCTTGATGTCCCTTGTGTCACTCGACATCTCACCTTCTTGAATCTCCGCGCGCCCATACCGAACCTCAAACTCCTCTAACACTTTCGTAGTGTCGAGAGATCTGTCGGATCAAAACCACCGACACTCTCCATCGCCGCCACTAGGATACTGCGGCCCTCGGCACCGAGCACCTAGGCTATCATCTCGAGTAGCCTCTAGAACCGGTCGAACAGCCTGTCGAACAACATCTCGAGCAGCTCTTTGTTGAGCCTCTTAGGGGAGCGACAACACTGTTTCTTGCAAGGTGGCTCTCTCGGCGGGCTTGGTGGCAGAACGTTGGCCATGGTGGGTTGTCCGAGCGGAACAAAGCAAAGATGAGAGACTAATGGCACCTTATATAAGGTCTGTGCTGTAACGCAAAATGGAGACGAGCTTCGCTGTGAAGCGCGTCTCCTATGATCGACATCTGCCTCTCGTCGGCAAAAAGAGAGACATTCTCTAACGGAAAGCGCGTCTCTGATTCCACACGTCACCTTTAGCTTCATGATTTCTCTATTTTGCTTCGGTTTACTGTTGATATCACACATCTCACTTGATAACTAAATCATTCTCTTGTCCCGAATATAATCAAATCCTTCCTTATGATACCTGAGGAACACGATGAACACACTACACATTCATTCATTCACACAGTTGAAGAACAGACAAAATAATATTCAATGACATAGATGAACAAATATAGTATTTATTCATTAACAATATTTACAAAACAGAAGCAACTAAAAACAAGAAAGAAATACTAAATTCTACTCCTCCTCCTCCCCCTCCTCCGGCGGCGACTCCAGCGTCGGTGTAGCAGGAGCCTGGGCCGGCTGCGCCGGCTGCTCCGACTGCGCTGGCTGCAACGGCTGCACAGGCGGTGCAACCCCGAGAACGAGGTTGCTCTCCATCGCCTCCACCAGGTTTCTACGGCCCTTGGGGCCAAGCACCTGGGCCATCGTCGCGAACAGAATGTCGAGACGATGGACCACCCCCGTGAGGGTGAAGAGGTAGTGGCTGATGGTACCCATTCCACTAAATTGGGGAAGGGTACTCATCCCCAAGGAACTCATGGTGCAAGACGTATTGTTGTACGCATCTTGCGCCATAAGGTGGCGCTGCTCGGTGTTGAACCTCTCGGGGGAGCTGCAACACAATTTCTTGCACAGTGGCTCCCTCGGAGGGCTTGGCAGCGGAAGGTCAGCCATGGTGGTGGTGGGTCGTCGGGGCGGAGAAGACGAAGAAAAGAAGAGGATTCAAAGTGAGTGACACACTTGTGAAGAACAGACTGGTGATGGCACGTCTTAAATAAGGTCCGCGCGGAGTCGTCGAGGGAGCGGTTGGTTTCCCGCACATTGATGGAATGATGGCACGCATTGATACTGCCTCGGGGAAACGAAAGGTCACGTACGGACGTCGTACGTGTCTCTGCACCACGCCACCAAAATTAAGTTCTCCGCAGACCTCGTGCCGCGTGTCTCTCTTTTGACAATGGAAGACGCATTTTAGCTTAACTCTCGTCTCTCTTTGTTATAGCGTATCTCACATTTATCTCCCTCGTCTCTTCGCCTCTGATGCTCCTTTACTAATCGTCCAATGGTCCTTTACAAATCAACCAACTCCAGTACGAACGCCTCCTCTGTTCGCCATCGCCGTTGTCGTCATCGTCGCCGTCCTCGTCGTCATCATCGTCGCCATCCTCATCGTTGTCGTTGCCTTCTTCCTCGTCGTTGTCACTGTTCATGGCTGGTATCGGCTTGACACGTAGCCGATTGAAGGAGGAGCGCTTGGCGTGATGCAAGAACCATCCCCATGTATGTACATATGGCACACTAGTCGCATGGTTGTATATATGTAGATCTGCAATGGACTGATGAACTTATCTGTAGTTTTGTTTTTCTGTCTTGTTTGTTTTTGGTATTTTCAATTTCTCTGCATAGGGTTTCTCTGCGAAGCCTAAATCAGGAGATTTATTGAAGTGACAGTGCATCGTCCCCGGTAAAGAAGGGGTAAGTCATGAAGAACAAGCACAATATAAGTTTAACCATCGTCCTCCTATTAATGAATTTCCTTTATAGACTGAATCGAAAGGTGGTTACTACCCCGTGACAATGTCCTTCTCTGAGGACTATCTCTTGGTGCCTCCAAGATGCGCCTTTCCAAGTGGGTTCTTCCACCCAAATGTCCATCGCTCAGGAGCACTCGACATCAGGATTCTTGATCAAAAGACAGTAAGATAGACCTATTTTTCTCATGTAATTAATACTTAATTGTTACCAAACCTATTTGAACTGGTTTCTTATGTTGCTTAAATTATATTTTGTAGGGGTGGTGGACAGGTTTTACAATCAAAACTATACTACTTGAAGTTCAGCCTTTGCTGCATCAGCCAAATGCGTCCGATGTTGAAAATGATTGCTATAATCTACTTATCATGGTTAGACGACACTTTGAGTTAGTGACATTTGAGTAGGTTATTCATTCCTCCTTCAACATTTGTTAATTTAAAGAATGTCAATATTTTCAGGATCTAGGGGAATATAAGAGACGTGTTCGGGAGCAACAGGACGGTACAATTTGGATAGATCGATGGGAGCTTTAGGAATAAGTTTAGATTTGAAATTAGTTTAGAGGGCACACAATATATGAACTATGAAATTCATTGAGTTGCAAATTATCTCTGAATTGAATGTCATTGCATTTGTTTATGCCTGAATTCCAATTAATCTGTGAATTGTAATGCCATTGCATTTGTTAATCCCTGCAACGGTTCACGATGTCGTGCGAGTGGCAATGTGAAGAGTGCATGAGAGACGAACTTTAGAAAGGCATGTCTCAGATACCTGAGTGCAAGTGGCAATGTCGTGTCGGACTCGTCTCTGATTTGTTCCGAAGATCTTTTGTCCCACCTCGTAAAGCTGAGCACGTTGCAACGATTGTATAAGGCATTGCACACATTTACCAGTTGGAAACATTGGAATGTCCTAGATGTTGTCTGGATTCAGCACACCGTGGCTCATCTAGGGCACTCCAGCGTGTCTGGGGCCACAAAATAATGAGAGACGCACCTTACATTGGCACATCTCGGATTTATGCATAAGATCTTTTGTTAAATATGATAATGCGAGACGTGCGTTATATATGTTCGTCACTGAGTTTTATTTTAAGATCCTCGTGCGCGCTATCGCGAAAATTTTCTCGCGCTGAAAATTTTGCTATTTTTATCCATCGCGCGCTCTCTCTCCCAAAATTTGGCAAAACTTTTTAGCTCTCACGTGCTCTCTCAACCTATAAACCGCGGATCCCGAGCACGCCACCGCCGTCGAACCCGACCCGACCTTGTTCTCTGTCCCCAGAGCACGCCACCGCCATCCCTCTTTCTCAACTCTCTCTTCTTCATTGTCGCACTGCCGCTATCGACCCCTACCCCACCGTCAACCCGACCTTCGTCATTAGAGAGCTGAGCACGCTGGAGCACGCTGCCTTGTCCCCTGTCCCCAGAGCACGCCGCCGCCTCGACCCCGACCTCGGTAATCGGTATGAGCATGCCGCCACCTTCACATAAGTGGAAATGTTCTCCCTGTCCCCAGAGCACGTCGGCCTGCTGTCATCAGAGAGTTAAGGAACCGCCACTCCGGCGCCTCTGCCAGCTCGTCCCAGAGCACGCCGCCGCGTCCCCTGTCCCCGGAGCATGCCACCGCCTTGACCCTGCCCTAAGAGCGTGCATTCTAGTGATTTTATTGAAATTGAGGATGTCCAATGAAGTCTCATCATTAATGAAGTCATTGATCCAAAGGGAGATTTTTCATTACGGTATACATTCATCTTCCTTGTTTATGTCCAATGCAGAAGTAATGTATTTGTTTGGACTATCAATGTATAATAAATTCCGCAAACCCTTGAAACTGCAGGAACTGTGGTTGACACTAGCATTTGCCATCCAACTGAGTTTGATTTCTACCTCTACAGCCATGCTGGAATCAAGGTACTTATGCGATAATTGGTGTTTCTCTCACGAGTTTCTGATAGCAGGCTATGAAAGCATCAGTGGAATGTAAATTGTTTGTTTTTTTAGCGGACAAGCACACCAGCTCAGTACCATGTCCTTTACCGTGAGAACAATTTCTCTGCTGATGCTTTGCAGATGCTCACCAACTGCATGTGCTACAAGTAAGCTCTGTTTTCTATTCACTAACAGTTCCTGTGTTTATTACAATTGTATAACAATTCGTTCTTGTGTTTATTACAGTTGAATTTTAGGATGTCTTACTCAGAGCATTAGATGCTATGAAGGCTCATCGTCAATGACGTCATTGATCGGGAAAATTTTCATTACGGTATATAGGATTAGATGATGACAGTTATGATGTGTGTAATTAGTTACATTGTAATCAGGATGAACAGTCTTTGTTGTGTAATTAGTATACTTAATAACCACAATTGACAATTTGGTAATATTTGATTGGTCATTATAATTTAACGTGTGATAATTTTGGCTATACATATGCTCATGAACAGTATGTTGTTGACACTGATAATACGGCTACCAAATCCTGGCTAGCTCCTAATAGTAGTGCCTGTAAGCAATCCGCGACGAGCTGTAGCAGACAGCGTCTCGGATAACCTACATAAAAGAGACAAACTTCTATAAAGCCCGTCTCACACACGTTAATAAATCTGCGATGCGCTACATAATAGAGCATCTCGGATAGTCAATATATCTGCGATGAGCTTTGTAAGGCCTGTCACACTTGTAAGCTAGTGGGTGACACGTGCCAACGACGTCTACAATGACACCGTAAATATTGTCTGTTATGACAAAAAAGGAGACACACTTCTTTTGACCATGTCTCACACCTAATTCGATCGGCGACGCGCCTTGAAGCCCGTCTCTGATGCCAGCGTAATGTGAGACGCGACGATGGAGACGCACAGTTTGTTCAACTCCCTGCTTCGTTCGGGTCCGTCTCATATGAGCCTTTCTTACGTAGTGTAAGCTAGTGTAACAGGAGATTTAGGGTGGTGTTACCTCTCTATTGGCATTTACCTTATTCAGTTTGGATCGATGGTTAGGAGGATTTTTTTTCGTTTTTGTTGTGGACGTCCCTAAGAGACTGTATCGAAATTTCTAATAATTTTTTTTTGACTTGGTAGGAGTGTTTAGATGATTGTAGTAGCATCCAGTTCAGAAGTGTACGTACTTAGAGTGTTACACTAGGAACGCTGAATTGTCCGCGGCATGCACTCTAGTGTAGCTCGCACAATGCACTATACTGTAGCTGATGTACACTACGTGAAAAAAGCTCATCCGAGACGAGCCCACACGAAGAACGGAGACGAACAAACCGCTCGTCTTCGTCGTCACGTCTAGCATTAAAGAGTCAACGAAGACGTGCCGCGGGCGCTTCGCCGATCAGCATGCATGCAAGACAAGCTCTAAGAAAGGACATCTCTTTTTTCTGAGTAATATCAAATGAGATTTAAGGAGACCATCTCATTTATATAAAAAATTCAAGACAGGCATTACAGATGCCCGTCTCCTTTCTTTAAGCAGTCCAAGACGGGCTTTAAGTGTGCCTGTCGTCTTTACTTCTAATATCGGATATGAATTTTATTCTTAGTGCATTGTCGATGTATCTACTGGCTGTTACGTTGTGGCACTAAGAGGAGACGTACCATGTTCAATGCTTATCTCTTATTAGATGCCCCCCACCCCTATTTTACTCTACATGCCGACTGCATCCTTAAGCTAGCCAGGATTTGACAGCTGCATAGCTAGTGTCAGCAACATACACATACATAAACATATGTATAGCCAAATAAAGATCACACATTAAGTTATATTGACCAATCAAATATTAACAAAATATCAATCGTGGTTAGCAAAGTAATTAATTACACAAAGAATGCACCATGTTTATCTTGATTACCAAATAACTAATTACACACATCATAACTGTCATCATCTAATCCTGTATACTGCAATGAAAATTCTCCCTTTGGATCAATAACTTCATTAACGACAAGCCTGCATAGCCTCTCTCTAATGCGCTTTTGAAGGCGGTTTCATAGTCCTACCACACGATAAAATGAGAATTAGCAAAAGCTTAATAATAGCGTAAAATAAATGCAGTTACACATATATTGTAATTCGGCAACTCTTCGAATACAACCATGCTTGAGCAGACATGGAGTACTCTGCTGTCTAGCCTCTTCAGTCTGCCGCTGATGCTCCGACTGAGACATCTTCAAATTCAATAAAATCACTGAAATCATTTAAAACATTATCAAATTGCAGTCACATTCGCACAAACAGTCACATAAGGGAGCAAATATCTGAAGGCTTAGGAACAAATTTACTAGAGAATGGTATTTTTGTTGGTTAGAGCTTGATCATACCGATTACCGAGGTCGGGGTCGACGGCGGCGACACACTTTGAGGGCAGTGTCGAGGTGGCGATGTGCTCCATGGACAGGGACGATCAGTCATCAACGTGCTCCGGGGACGAGGTGGCGGAGGCGATGGAGCGGTGGTTCCTCAACTCTCTGATGACAGCAGGCCGACGGTGTTGGGAGTGTTGTGGTTGCACAAAATTTGAAACTTTTACTACTAATGTTTTAGCAAATTTGAAAATGTGTTGGTTAGGGCTTGATCATACCAATTAACAAGGTCAGGGTCGATGGCGGCAGCACACTCTGAAGGCAGGGTCTAGGCGGTGGCGTGTTTCGAGGACAGGGACGATCAGACGTCAGCGTGCTCTGGGGACGAGGTGGTGGAGGCGCCGGAGCGACGGCTAGTCAACTCTTTGATGACAGCAGTCCGACGGTGTTGGGAGAGAGCGCATAAATAATAATACCAAGGTCGGGGTCAATGGCGGCAACGCGACAATGATGAAGAGCGAGTTGAGGAAGAGGGATGGCGCCAACATGCTTCGAGTGCAGGGTCTAGGTAACGGCGTGCTCCGGGGACGGGACGATCAGGCGACAACGTGCTTCGGGGACAAGACTATCAAGTGGCAGTGTGCTCTAGGGAGAGGCGACCGAGGTGCCGAAGCTGCGATTTCTAGGTCGAGAGAGAGCGAAAATTTCTCCAAGTGCCAGGAGAGAGCGCGCGAGAACTAAAAATAGGTAGGTCAACAATCAGAGACGAGCTTGTATAATGGCCGTCTCTCATTTGCGTGTCTCCCTTTTGCCACTCGTGCGCAGTTCATCGTGAGCATCTATTGCCACTCGCGCGCAGAGGAAAAGCATGGCTCGAGGATGAGGAGGAGTTGCGGAGAACTTAATAGCGGCCGGTGGCGCAGAGACAGGCGAGATAGAAGTGTGTCTTCCATTGATGACAAAGGGAGACGCGCGGACCAAGGAGGAGGAGGTGCAAAACTTAATTGCGGCTACAGTGGTGCAGAGACACGTGCGATCGGCGTGCAGCCTTTCATTTCTCCGAGGCAGTTTCGAAGTCCTATTGTCCCCATCAATGTGTGCAAAATGAACCGCTCCATCGTCGACTCCGCACAGACCTTATATAAGGTGCACCATCAGTTCTCCATAAGTGTGTCTCTCCTTTTGCATCCGTTTCTCCTTTTCTTCGTCTTCTGCGCACCGACGACCCACCATAGCCAACGTTCTGCCGCCAAGCCCGCCGAGGAAGCCACCCTTCAAGAAATAGTGCTGCGACTGCCCCGAGAGGCTCAAGAACAACCCGCGCCTCGTTATGGTGCGAGAGACATACAACAATATGTCTCGCACCATTAGTTCCTTGGGTCTGGGTACCCTTCCAGAGTTTACTGGAATGGGTACCACCAGCCACTACCTCTACACCTTCATCGGTGTTCAATCGTCTTGACACTCTGTTCGAGACGATGGCCCAGGAGCCCGACGCCGAGGGCCGCAGTAACCTGGTGGCGGCGACGGCGAGGAACCTCAGTCTCTAGATTGCACGGTCAGAGCAGCCTGAGTAGCCGGTCCAAGCTCCATGCGCACAAGCTCCTGTTGCACCATCGGAGTCGCCGTCGGAGTCTGTAGAGGAGGAGGAGGACGAGGACGAGGAGAAGGAGTAGGATTTATTTTTTCTTTTGTTGTTTTTAGTTAATGTTGTTTTTCTTTTCTTGTGTCTTCTTGTACTTTTTTCTTGTGTTTTGTAATATATTGTGTTAATGAATGAATTGTCTGTTTTGATCTGTGTGAATGAATATTATCTTGTGTGTTCAACTGTGTGAATGAATGAATGTGTGGTGTGTTCATTGTGTTCTTTAGGAATGACAATTCATAAGGAAGGATTTGATTATTTTTTGGATTTAAATCGGACTACAGTGAAGGTGCTCTACATTGGAACGACAATTTATTTAGTTATCAAGTGAATGTGCTCTACTACATTCATTCAGTAGATGTGTTCATGTCTGTGTGATATCAGGTGTACCAAAGCAAAATGTAGAAAATCACGAAGCCAAAGGAGACGAGCTTTCTGCAAAGCCCGTCTCATTTCCTTTTGCAAATAGGAGACGAGCTTTGTGCTAAGCTTGTCTCCCTTTCGTCAGATGAGCGGGCGCGTCTCAAAAATTTTCTTGAATGAGTCGCATCTTATAGTAGCCCGTCTCCTTTGACGCTCAGCCGAGCCATGTCACATCCTCGCTGAAGCGGGCTCGTCTCATTTACCCTTATCAGAGATGACCTTCTTTGCGCTTGTCGCCGATCTTTGTCTCCTATTGAGTTTCTTACGTAGTGGTATCTACTGTTCAGGCCATGAATTCTCTCTCTCTCTCGGTATCTTCTCGCCCCAATTGTTATGTTCTGACTACTACTGCTGAAGTTGATGAAATTTTTAGAGAAACTAAATGTGAAGGAAACGAAACAATCTATGTTTTTTGACCGAAACGAAACAATCTATGTTGAGGCAGAAACAAGTGTGTGTGATGCATAGTCCATCTTCTTGAGTCCTAACAGTGGTTAAAGTGACTAATTCATGTTTTGTTTCATGTGTTTTTGTGATATGTTGAGTCCTGATGATATTCATTAGAAGATATTCATCATGGTATCATTCTGCTACTGTCCCTAACCTCATTTGACTCTTAATTTTCTACTCCAAAGACCATGGTGCGTAGAATTGTGTCTTTTCTGTTTTTTTAAGGATGCATATACTTGTAGCTGTATGACCAGATAGGTGGCCATGACATATATAGATCTATATCTGGTAATATCATGAACCTTTCATTATCCTTCAAATATTTGGTTAGAATCAAGAGTCTGGGACTATGAACATTGAGTGAAATGACCCCATGTTTCTTTAACAGATTGCAAATTATATTGTCCCTTTTTCACTCAAACTCATATACACAAGGTGATCTGGAGTCTTGACACAGGTTTTATTAATTTTTTAGGATCATAATAATTTATTAGTAGAGCATACATGGTAGGTTGATTTACTCGTTCTTTGCATCAATTGAAGCAAATAATGCTTGGGACACAAACTTAGTTGTGCTTGTTGCTACATTCTGGCAGTAGCATACAATAATGACTCGGGTAGCCAAAGTCCCTGCAGCACTTGCCGCACTTGCCTTTCACTAAGCAGGTCCAAGCACACCCGACATACTCCACTCCACGGCCAGCAGTTTGGACCACCATCTCTGCACCGATTCATCAAATATAGGATTGAGTAATTGAACACACAAAAGAGTATCATCATCTTATATAGATATGGATGTAAAAAAAATACTAGTCTTTTCACTTACTGGAGGTGACGAGGATGATCATCAGGAGGAGCAATGCCTTCCTTGTCACGCTCGTCATGAATGAAGAACGTGATGACTGATCAGAGAGATCAAGTGCTCTTGGATGGTTGTGCCCGGGACCATAAATCACAACGATACCTATATATATCCTCCGTTTTAAAACTTTTATAGAAGAAATCTAATAATATAAAAAGTACTTAGTGATTGTGGTATTATAGAAGCAATTTAATAATATAAAAATACTAGCAATTGTATATTATAGAAGCAATAGAATAATTTAAAAGGTACTTAGTGAAAGTCGTCTAGAGGGAGGGGGGTGAATAGGCAATATGACCTGAAATTGCTTAACCAGATGAGATTAAATTGCTGAGACCGGACTTGTCTGGCCAGGGCCGGACTAGTCCGCTCAACTCAGGGTTAAAACCTAAAAACTTGATTTCTACAAGTGATTTGCAGAATTTAAGTTCACAAATGAAGGATATAATATCTAGCAACCTAGTATAACTTAGATTAACCAATGAAATCAATTAGGTTGCAAGATTTCAAAATGATCAATATGAAGAACGATATGAACCCTAAAAGGAATTCTAGTAATTATGAAAAGTAAGGCAGCAAGTGAGACAAGATTTATCCCGTGGTTCAGCTCTACAAAGAAGCCTACATCCACGTTGACACTACGTAAGAAAGGCTCATACGAGACGCGCCCGAAAGAAGAAGGGAGATGAACAAACTGTGCATCTCCGTCGTCGCGTCTCACATTACATTGTCATTAGAGATGGGCGGCAAGGCGCGTCGCCGATCAGACTAGGTGCGAGACACGCTCAAAGGTAGCGCGTCTCCTTTCACTTAGTCATAACAGATGGGCTTTACGGGGTCTTTGGAGACGCCTGTAGCGCACATCGTCCATCAACATACATGCGTGACAGGCCCTTATGAAGCGCGTCACAGATATATTGGCTGATCTGAGACGTTCTATATTGTAGCGCGTCGCAAATTTATTAAGTTATCTAAGATGGCTCTATGGAAGCTTGTCTCCTTTACGTAGGTTATCCGAGATGCTCTCTGCTATAGCTCCCGAACCCTGATTATCCTGATTGTCGGCTGCATCCTGGAGCTAGCCAGGATTTGGCAGCCGTATTACCAGTGTCAGCAACATACTGTTCATACTGTTCATGAACATATGTATAGACAAAAAGATCACACGTTAAATTATATTGACCAATCAAATATTAACAAAGTGTCAATCGTAGTTATCAAGTATAGTAATTACACATTAAAGACTGTTTATCCTGATTACAATGTAACTAATTACACACATCATATCTGTCATCATCTAATTCTGTATACCGTAATGAAAATTCTCCAGATCAATGACTTCATTAACGATGAGCCTTGATAGCCTCTAATGCTCCGACTAAGACATCCTCAAATTCAATAAAATCACTGAAATCATATAAAACATTATCAAATTGCTGTCACATTCGCTTGACCAGTCACATAAGGTAGCAAATAATTGTTAGTGAATGTAGAACTGAGCTTACTTGTAGCACAGGAAGTTGGTGAGCATCTGCAAAGCATCAGCAGAGAAATTGTTGTCATGGTAAATGACATGGTAGTGAGCTGGTGTGCTTGCCCCATGAAAAAACAAACAATTTACATTCTACTGATGCATTTTTAGCATGATTCCAACATAGGTACCTTGATTCCAGGTAGAAATCAAACTCACTGGGATGACAAATGCTAGTGTCAACCACAGTTCCTGCAGTTTCAAGGGTTTGCGAATCAGAATTCATTATATACATTGATAGTAAAAACAAATACATTACTTCTGTATTGGACATAAACAAGGAAGATGAGTGTATACCATAATGAAAATCTCCCTTTGGATCAATGATTTCATTAACAATGAACCTTCATTGGACATCCTCAAATTCAATAAAATCACTGAAATGCACACTCTGAGGATAGGGTCGAGGCGATGGCGTGCTTTGGGGATAGGGGACGAGGCGGCGGTGTGCTCTGGGACAAGCTGGCAGAGGCGCCGGAGCGGCGGTTTCTCAACTCTCTGATGACAGCAGGTCGGTGTGTTCCGAGGATAGGGAGAACATTTCCACTTATGTGAAGGCGGTGACGTGCTCATACTGATTACCGAGGTCGGGGTCGAGGCGGCGGCGTTCTCCGGGGATAGGGTACGAGGCGGCATGCTCCAGCGTGCTCAACTCTCTATAGACAAAGATCGGGGTCGATAGCGGCAAGGCAACAATGATGAAGAGCGGGTTGAGGAAGAGGGACAGCAGCGGCGTGCTCAGAACCTGTAGTTTCTAGGTGGAGAGCGCGTGCGAGAGCTAAAAATTTTCGCCAAGTGTTGGGAGAGAGCGCGCGAGAGATAAAAATAGTAAAACTTGGAGACGAGCCTCTATAACACCCGTCTCTTATTTCAGCGTCTCCCTTTGGTCAAGAGAGCCCGAGTAAGTTTTGCACGAAAATTTTCGCCAAAGACCGTGCGAGAGCTAAAATGAAGTGTCCCGACCCACAGATTGGAACTCCACGTGTAATATAATACCAAGAACGATGTTCGGTACAATATATTACACCACAAGTGGAACCAAATCGTACAGAGCTCTATTACAGCAGCACCGTCTTGTGAATAAAAACGAGAACAACTAACAACATAACGATAATAGTCAACATAACAGAAGCAACTAGCTCTTCATCGCCCATGGTTCCACCTTCAGCCCTTGGCTGCGGATACGCCCCTACTCGAAGTCCTCCGGCATGTAGTCGGGATCTTCTGAAGATATCAACAACGTTTGAGTACAACGGTACTCTGCAAGTTCCACCTCGCCCCGCGGGAGGGGATGCAGCAATATACATGCGATGAACAAATAACAATGCAACTCGATGCACCCGAACATCTCATCCTGAGATATCCATCATCTCAATCTCACAACAGGTAGCTCTCTAGTTGTCAGGACCACACCGTAACCCATCCTATACCGAGGACACGACCGTTCGAACGGATTTTATACTTTGCAGAGGTTGTACGCTGTACCCACATGCACAAAACTATCCATGATAGTTTGTCATAACCGACACCCAGTAATAACATCACCCAGTTCAGTCGCCCTCAAACCCCAGGTCATGACTCAACTGAGTCTCCACCCACGAACAATCCACCGTGGACGACTATCTGGCTAGCCACTGGGATTAGGCTATGCCCTGGCCATACATGATCATGTGGTCGTACGAAAAGAAGCCAGGTGAGATGTCACAACAACTCGGTCCTTAAGGCTCACCAGGGCACCCACCATACACCAACCGCGGTCGCAAGTCTACCACCATGGTAGCGCTTACACCAACACTAACCAGTCTGCCTCGATCTCAACAGATGCACACTCTCCCCAGATGTACAACAAAACCATCATTACATAATATCATCATCTCAGTATGCAACCATGGAAACAATTATGACTTCTCTCAATCACTCGAGTCGCAAATACTCGCAAATGCATAATCTATCATACTAGCAACAAGGAATCATCCTCACATAGGTGCGACTTGAACAAAAAGGGGTCCATGAAACTTGCCTGACCATACGCAGCGTCGAACTCCTGGTCTTGCGGCTGTTCAGGATTCTCCTCCGGCACCGGCTCTGCGTCGACACGCACGCACAAGCACACATACAAAGCAAAACAAATATGTATAAGTACATTATACAAAAATAGGCGTATTAAATAGATTAGGATTTTAGATAATTTTTAGAAGAAAAGTCGGATTAAATGGAGTTGGTATGAGTGAGTTATGGATTTTCTAATATGGAAGCTGAGTTAATTCCGAAAATGAATAAATAAATCTATTGGCTAGAGGAAAGATTCTCTGGGAGCAGTCAAGGCTGCTGGTTGGGCTACACCCGCATGTGGGCTCAAAAGATTGATTAACTAATACTTAACCCTCTGACTTTATTAGCTCACCAGAGGCCTACGAACAGCACAAGCGCATGGTCTTCTTCCACCTCCGTTCATCTCTTTCAAATCCCCATAGGTGACCTCTGCAAGCTCAAAATCGGCCAGACAAACAAGGGAGAGGGAGGTCAGGAAGAAAGGAAACGTGCTCGCAGCCTCTGGCTCGCCCACGGAAGGTGTCAATTTGGGCGCAGGCTCAGAGAGCAGTGGCCATGGTGGGTGGTGCTCACTGCTAGGCGCGAGGACAGGGGGAAACTGCTCGAGATCATGTCAGGGAGGTGTTATAGGGGTCAGAGATGCTCACCTCGGGTGCGGCTCGGACAGCGGAGGCTTCTCGGCGGAGATCGACGCGCGCCACCGGTGTGGACGTCGGAGCTTGGCTGGGCAGTCGCAGAGTGAGGCGCAAGGGCGCTGTCTTATAGACGGCTAGGAAAAGAGGGAGGGCGAGGTTGGCCAGCGCTTGTAGGACAAGGTAAAGGCGACGAGACTCCTCTCTGCGGTATGGAGCAAATAGACGCGACGCAGATCAAGCACGCGCACACGGGAGACACGGGCAGACCGGGCGTCACTTCGGCTGACTGTGGCGTCGTGTAGTGGCGTGCTTGCGCTGCTGCTGAGGCAACAGGCTTCACCGACGAGACGCGAGTGAAGGCGAGTGAGTGGTGGTTCGGTTGAACACGAGGACGAGAGCTTTGAAGGTGCACACAAGCCGGGAACAGAAGAGGAGGATAGCAGGCGTGCCTGCTGCAGCTGTGCTGGAGCGCTCCGTGCTGCGCTGCTGCTTGGACAGAGGCAGCGTGTGGTTTGGTTTTGGTCAAAGAGAGAGTATGATGTTGCTGTTTGCCAGAGGTAGAAGAAAGGGGTTTTGCAATTAAGAGAGAGTAGGAGGGGTAGATGAAAAATGTGTTGGCTGGTATGGAGAGTGCAGAACGTGGGTTGCTGCTGAAGGAAGGCAATGGGGTGTTTTGCTATTAACGAGAATGTGAAGGGTTGTTGGGGAAAAACGAGTGGAATGGTCAGGAGCCAGTATTCAACATACAGGTAGTGGTGCTCCTTTCCTTTTCATCTAGTTATATTTCTTTTACTCTTTTCTTCTCACTTTTAATTTGACTATCATCTTTATGATTATTATTTTAGTTTCATAAATGTATGATTATTGTTGAAGGTCGTAAACGACACTTCCCCCGGACCTGCTTAGAGAGCAGCCCGCGGAGGTTCTTTGGATTCACGAGGGCTAGTCCCAGCAGATCAAACACAGCAGAATGATGGACACCGAGGATTTATGTGGTTCGGGCCACCGGAGCGTAATACCCTACGTCCACGGGAGTGTTGTGTATTGCCTTGCTTCCGCGTGTATGAGCCTTGGTCTAATCTTTTTTCCGTCCCTTGTGAAGGTCGTCTGCCGAGTCCTTTTATAGTTCAAGGACTCTGCAGCTACAAGGTGAGACCCAGGACCCGACAGGTGGTCCCGGGGAGAGCCAAATCCTATACAAGATCTAGGATTTATTGCTATCTACTTCCCTTTGTCAGGGGCTTCAATGTGCCATTCCGCCGCGCCGTGCGCCAGGGCTACACATAGTTGGTGATGATGGCGGGGCACGTCTCGTTCGTCTTGTCCTCGCGGCCCATTCGTCCGTCTTGCGGCGTGGGTCTGTACCGGGTACTCGGACAAGACAGGACACTGGAGCCTTGACTTTCGTAAGCGCGGCTCAGCCTGCCTGAGGAAGGCGCGTGTACTTAATGCCTGTCTAAGCAACGCATGCATTCCTTTACTGCGGCTTCCTACCACACTGAGTTGGGCGTCCGCCACGTGGTTACGCCGGAGCCTGCCTCAGCGGGAAGTAAAGCACTTGACGGAACAGGCCACGTGGCGCATTCGGAACCCACTCCTATGGAGGGGTGGAGGCTCAGCCGTGGAGGCCACGTGGTAGCTCCGGTGCTTTTCCCTGACCGGGGCGGACTTGGCCCTGAGGTCCCGAGTGGCCACGTGGCGGCCCCGGAGCCCTCCTCAGCGGGGAGGCGGACTTGGCCCTGAGGTCCCGAATGGCCACGTGGCGGCTCCAGAGCCCTCCTCAGCGGGGAGGTGTGGGCTTGGCCCTGCCGGCCACATGGTAGCTTGGGAGCCTCCACCGAGGGGGAGATAGGATCGGGTCCTTCCCTCCCCTACGTGGCAGCCTCAGATTCGGCTTCCTTGGCAGAGGCAGAGTACTTAGCGGTTTTCCCCTGTGCGTGGGGGTACCCGGTCTGCAGGGTACCGACAATTATTATTAAACGCGATTTATTATTATTTTACGGAGAACAGGATGTTACATAAAATTAGGTCAAAAATTGGAGACAGACATATATAACACGCGTCTCGCATTATTTTGTGGTCGAACGGGCATGCCGTATGTCAAAGATGCACCACGGTGTGCTTGAGCCAGGAACATCTTTGGCATCTGAGCATGTCCAACTGGCAACTGTGTAAAATGTATTATATGATCGTTGCAACGCGCACAACTTTCCGAGGTGGGACAAAAATCTTCGACATGAATCGGAGACGCGCTCAACATAAGGCACGTCTCGCATTTTGTTTTGGTTGTATGTCCAACTGCAAACTGTGTGCAATACCTTATATGATCATTGCACTGCGCTCAGCTTTCAAGGTGGGATAAAAGATCTTCGGCATAAATCGGAGACATGCCACTGAAAGGCACGTCTCGCATTATTTTGTGGCCCCCAAAATGCTGGACTGCCCTAGATGTGCCACGGTGTGCTGAAGCCAGAACAACATCGAGGACATTCCAATGTTTCCAACTGGCAACTGTGTGCAATGCCTTATACAATCGTTGTAACGTGCTCAGCTTTACGAGGTGGGACAAAAGATCTTTGGAACAAATCGGAGATGAGCCCGTATAAGGCTTGTCTCTCTTTTGCCGAATCTCAGGTATCTGAGATGCACCTTTCTAAAGTTCGTCTCTCATGCACTCTTCACATTGCCACTCACACGACATTGTGAATTGTTGCAGGGATAAACAAACATAATGACATTGCAATTCATGGATTAATTGGAATTCAGGGATAAACAAATGCAATGACATTGCAATTCAGAGATAATTTGCAACTCAATGAATTTCATAGTTCATACATTGCATGCCCAACTAATTTTGAATCTAAACTTATTCATAAAACTCCCATCGATCAATCTAAACTGTACCATCCAGCTTGCTTCCAAACACATCTCTTATATTGCCCTGGAAACTGAAAATATTGACATACTTTAAATTAACAAATGTCGAAGGAGGAATGAATAACCTACGTCGGCCACTACCTCTTCGCCCTCACGGGGGTGGCCAGTCGTCTCGACATTCTGTTCGAGACGATGGCCCAGATGCTTGCCCCCGAGGGCTGCAGAAACCTGGTGGAGACGATGGAGAGCAACCTCGTTCACGGGATTGTACCGCCGGTGCAGCCGGTGCAGCCGGAGAAGCTGACGCAGCCGGCCCAGGCTCCTGTTGCACCAGCGCCGGAGTCGCCGCCGGAGGACGAGGAGGAGGAGTAGTAGTAGTAGTAGGAGTAGGATTTAGTTTTTCTTTGTTGTTTTTAGTAGCTTCTATTTTTTAAATATAGTTAATGAATAAATTCTATCTTTGTTTATCTATGTGATTGAGTATTATCTTGTATGTTCTTCAACTATGTGAATGAATGAATGTATAGTGTGTTCATTGTGTTCCTCATGTATCATAAAGAAGGATTTGATTATATTCAGGTATCAAGTGAGAATGTGCTCTGAGTTCAGTGATGGGTGATATCAACAGTGAACTGAAGCAAAATGGAGAAATCACAAAGCTAAAGGTGACGTGTGGAATCAGAGACACACTTTCCATTAGAGCGCGTCTCTCTTTTAGCAGAGGAGAGGGAGACGTCGGTCATATGGGACGCACCATGTTTTATGTGCGTCTCCTGCTTTTCAGAGAGGATAACGTGTATCAGATACCAATTTGTAGGATCGAAGAGCACGTGAAAAGCTACCAGAGGGGGGGGGGGTGAATGGTAGATTAAACTTTTTCAGCGGAAATAATGAAAACCCCTTGGCAGAAAAATTATCTATTAAAGAAATCATGTGTGAGACTATATAAATGTGTTTCACCGTGACAAAAGTGATAGATATAAGAGAGAATCAAGCCACCAAGACGACACATCAAGAATAACTCAAATACGTCGAGAGAAACTCAAGTTACGATCGAAAGATCGAATAAACGTCAATCTGTCCTACCCGAGGAAAACAGTTCTGGAACACTGCAAAGAAACTCGTGTATATTAGAAACCCCAAATCCAATGACCTTGAAATTTTCACAGATGATAAAAAATCAAGTTTTGAAGACAACCCAAAAAGAATCACGTCAATTGGATCTGTAAAACTTGAGTTATGATAAAACCACCCAAACATGGTAGTGCTATGCAGAAACTCGATGAGAAAAACTTGTCTGAAACAAGTTGGATGAACAAGGCACAAAAATTTCTTTCAACTACAAATTTTATTCAATATAATACAAGAGGAACAGCCGAAAATTTGTCTATCACGAGCTCTGGCCTCCCTTTCTTATATAACCAGCCTGAAGGCCAACTCAACTCAAACTAGAACTCTAATCCTACTCAAATTACGAATCAAAACTTTTCATAACTGCTTAGGACTCTTCTATACGCAGATAGAAGCAATCTTAAGACTTCCAAACACCTTAGGAACGTATCCCACATTTCTAAAACAACCCAAATTTGTGTCTCACACGAAATCCTAACATAACCAACTCAAATCTATCCATATTTGAGTCAAACCCGACTCAGCCACAACCTGAGTCCATAACCTAGTCGGTTAGACCTATCCGACCAATTCTTTACGTCCACATCTCTTCATCACGCCTTGGAACCATGTAGCCACGTCCACGCACTCCTTGCACTCGTGTAAACACCTTCCAACAATGTCCACAATACCTTCATCTGCATTGTTCTTGATCCAAACATGCTGCACGACCTCCCGATCAACTCAACCACAATTCCCCCTGAACTTGGTTGTTGAACCTCATCTTCTCCCTAAGACTAGTTTAATGTATCCCGTCACTAGCCATGTCTTGAACTCAAGCAAGACCTACACATCAATAAACAACCAATCCCTACGAGCCCAAGTCCGCGACTAGACTCAAGTTAGTTCCGAACACAACACCTTACGTGAGCACCTCACATAAGCATGTTGCAAAGCATAGCAAAATGATATCAGTCATATAAACCAAAACACACCAAAAACTTAGCAAATGAATACTAAGCAATCTTTCCAAGAATATAAAACAAGTTCAGAACATTGCAAGATAAAAGCGGGAACATTGTGATCAAGCTCTGAACCTTGCCAAATGTAATCAGAGCTTGAGCCGGAGCTTACCAAAGCTAGTACAACCTAGCGCCAGAGCTTATCAAAGCTAGTCGGACCTAGCGCTGGAGCTAACCAAAGCTAGTCGGACCTTGAGCCGGAGCTAACCAAAGCTAGTCGGACCTTACGTCGGACCTTGCCAGAGCTACCCAAAACAAGCCGGACCTATCGTCGGACCTTGCTGGAGCTCGGACCTAGATGAAAAAGGTGTTTTGGAAGTATTCAAAGCTTTTATTGTCAAAGCCAATGTTTTTAGCACAAGCCAATGTATTCAGCACACATAGGTCTCACAATCTCCCCCTTGATGAATGCATTGGTAACACCACTTAACATCTGAACATTTGCTTATTCACATGAGAAGTTTTGAAAACAATTTCTCCCCGTTTTCTAAAATTAAATGAGATAGAAATAAATTTCTCCCCCTTGCATACTTCTCCCCCTGAGAAGAATTGTGCCAAAAACACTTGTGAATATGTGCAAGGTGTGATCAATTCCCCCCCCCCCCTTTGACAATGCATTCAGCAAGGTACAAAAGAGAAATTTCAATTGTTATGAGCATATTATAATATATATATATATATATATATATATATATATATATATATATATATATATATATATATATATAACAAAGCTCATCCAAGTCATACTATCAAGTAACTTACACTATCACATCAATGAAATACATAAAGTAGTGTAAGCCATGCTAGAGATCAAATGTTAATTTTCAATTTAAGCAAGTCATGACCTCACAAACTTATCTATTTCAAGACCTGAAAGCATGACACTTGTTGCTGCAATTTTATATTCCTTTAAGCACAATTTTTGATCATATAATATTTGCAAGAGATTGTATGCACATCTGCCTTATTCTAACCAACCAAGCTAAGCCTATGTCATTTGATAATCAAAAGCTTAAGGACATGATTTTAGTCATACACAACTTCTTCCAAGTTCATATCTAAGTGCAATGATAAGCCATCTCAAAAGAAGAAGTGCGATGCATGCATATTCTCTTGATCTTTCTCAATTTGTATTTGTTCATAAAACTCAACATGTGAATTGATTACTTGATTTATTCATTATATTAAATGCACTTGTGATCATGCAACAAGTTCAAAATAGCAAGAAAGTTCGATCATGACCAGATTTAGTGTAAGTAATTATTCGAATTACTAGTCATGACAAAAACTACAAAATGTATAACATGAGTAATGTAGTAAGAACTTTCAACATGTAAAAGAAATCAAAAAGTCATATATGTATGAAATATTATGCTCATATTATTTTAATTTCAGATCCACATATAGACTTCCAAGTTTCAAAACTCCCCCTCAATTTAAGCCATGAGGATGCATAACCCCTATTTCACTATGAATGTAACAAAAACAAGTGAAATCCAAAGGTTTTGTGAAAATGTCAGTCAATTGTTGTTCGGTATACATGGTGAAGCACAATGTTTCCTTTTTCAACATTATCACGGAGAAAGTGATACCCAATATCAATGTGCTTAGTTCTAGAATGTTGCACGGGGTTTTTAGCAATGCAAATGGCACTAGTATTATCACAAAACGGTGGAACACTATCTAGATCAACCCCATAGTCCTTAAGTGTTTGAACAATCCAAAGAATTTGTGAACAAGCACTAGCAGCAGCTACATATTCAGATTCAGCTGTGGATTGTGCAACTGAACTTTGTTTTCTAGAGGACCAAGCAACAAGTGAATTTCCAAGAAAATGACAAGCACCCAGTGTACTTTTCTTATCAATCCTACAACCTCCAAAATCAGCATCGGAAAAAGCTTTCAAAGTAATGGTTGAGGAAGAAGGAAGAATAATGCCAAATTCTTGAGTTCCATGTAAGTACTTGAGAATCCTTTTTATGGCTTGATGATGTGAAGCACGTGGGAAGCTTGAAACCGTGCACAAAGACATACGCTGAATCGTATGTCCGGTCTTGATGCCATGAGGTACAAAAGTGATCTGATCATGCTTCTATATTCTTTTTGATCCACGGGATCACCATCTTCATCAAGTGTTGTTGCTGTTCCCATTGGTGTCCGAAGAGGATTGCTTTTGTCCATGTTGAAGCGCCTTAGGAGGTATTTTGTATACTTCGTTTGATGCACAAAGGTACCCTCCTTGGTTTGCTTGATTTGCGGCCCCAAAAAGTACGTGAGTTCTCCCATCATACTCATCTTAAATTCTGAACTCATCATAGCTGAAAACTTGGACACAAGATCATGAGAAGCACAACCAAAGATAATATCATCCACATACACTTGAACGAATAACGAGTCATTGCCATGCTTAAGAACAAAAAGAGTTTTATCAACCTTGCCCATGGTAAACCCATTTTCAAGTAAGAATATTTTTAACCTATCATACCATGCTCTAGGAGCTTGTTTTAGACCATACAGGGCTTTAGTTAGTTTGAAAACATGATTAGGAAAATCTGGATTTTCAAAACCCGGTGGCTGTTGGACATAAACGTCCTCATCTATGTGGCCAGTAAGAAAAGCACTTTTAACATCCATTTTATATAGCTTAAAACCTTTAGATGCAGCAAAAGCTAACAAAATTTTTATGGCTTCTAATCTAGCAACATGAGCAAAAGTTTCATAAAAATCTATACCCTCAACTTGAGTGAAACCTTGAGCAACCAACCTAGCCTTATTCCTAACCACAACCCCATCCTCACTTTGTTTATTTTTAAACACCCATTTAGTTCCAATTAAAGTGTGACCTTGAGGTGGATGTACAAGTTTCCAAACATTATTTCTTTCAAAATTTTCTAACTGTTCTTGCATGGCAATAATCCAAGATTCATTAGTGAGTGCGTGTGATATATATTTGGGTTCAAAAGAAGCAACAAAAGCAGAATGAGTATGAGAGTTTGGATCGCAAAACCTGGACCTTGTGACTCGTCCATGCAAGCTTCCAATAATTTCTTGTGGAGGATGACTTTTGAGAACCCGGAGGGGAGTGTACACTTCACAAGCTTATTCTTCTTCATGTTCATCACAAATCGATGAGCTTGTGACTTGTGGAGGATCTAGACCAACAATGGTGTTCGTCGTTGCTGGCTGTGAATTAAAATCAGGAGCTGGAACAATGTCATTAGCTGCTGAATTTTTGGGAAGCAGCACCACTTCTTCGTCATCTTCAACAAAAATGCTCTCCCCCTGTGGATATGGATCCAGACCTGCAATGTTTGAGCTAGTACCTGGGCTAGCTTCATCAAAAGACACCTCACAAGTCTCCACAATTTTGTTAGTGTCAAGTAAAAGCACACGATAGCCTCTAGTATGAGATGGATAACCAAGAAATATGCAATCAATGGATCTAGGTTCAAATTTATTAAGATTACCATGTTTCTTAACAAAACATTTGCAACAAAAGACCTGAAAGTGTGTAACACTAGTCCTATGTTCAAACCGAAGCTCATATGGTGTTTTACCTAGCTTAGCACGCAAGAAAACACGATTTGAGACATAACAAGTGGTTGCAATCGCATCAGCCCAAAATTTCCTAGGGGTTTGATATTCATCAAGCATAGTCCTAGCCATCTCAAGGTTCTATTCTTTCTTTATACAACACCGTTTTGTTGAGGTACATATGGTGAATAAAATTGATGATCTATTCCATTTTCAGCACAAAAGTGATCAAAAGATTGATTTTTAAATTCGGTTCCGTTATCACTTCTAATTGCTTTTAAAGATCCTGGGTGATTAATTGATAATCTAAGAAATAAAGTTCTAAAGTGACTAAAAGCTTCATTCTTAGATGCCATAAAGTAAACCCAAGAGTATCTAGAATAATCATCAACAATCACAAGAACATACCATTTACCTGCGAAGGATTGAACACGTGAAGGTCCTACGGCGTCAAGGTGCAAAAGTTGACCCAATTTAGTTGTCATGATCATTGTGAGAGGAGTGTGTGAACCTGCAATCATCTTAGCATGTCTGCAAGAAGAGTACACAATTTTTTTCTCCCCTTTAAGCTTAGGAAGCCCACGTATGTGATCAAGAGCACTAACACGCGTTAGATGATCAAAGCCTATGTGACCACGTCTAAGATACCAAAAATATACATCCTTTGAACCATGAGCAACTAGACACCTATGCTTAGAGGAATACATATCAAAATCAGCTTTAAAAACTCTTCTAAACTGAGGCATGTTAAAAATAAGCTCACTGTTTGAATTTATAACTTTCTAGCAAATTTTAGTGAAAATAATTTCCCAATTTTCATCTAGCAGTTATGAAACAGAAAGCAAGTTGTATTTCAAATTTTTGACAAGTGCCACATCCTTCAAAGTTTAGTGATCATTTACTCTAACCAAACCCTTAGCAATTATAGGAGTTGAAGAATTATCGGCAAAAGTAACATTCTCTACACGTGACACAAAAGAGAGGGAGGGGAACCATTCGTTGTTATCGGTCATGTGGCGTGAGCAACCTGAATCCACAATCCAAATGTTCCCCTTCCTCAAGCGTTTAACCTACACAGAAGAGCAATACGTCGATGACTCAATAATGGGGTTAGTCAAAAGGCATTTAGGAATCCAATACTGAGTCACACGACATGCACCAGGAAAAATACGCGAGAACTAAGATAAAACAGCAGGTTTATGAGCCAAAACTTGAGGATTTTTGTACCCAACTACTGTCCTACGAGATGTTACATGTGTAGCACAAAAAACAGTAGGTTTGGGAGCAAACTTTGTATGTTTTAGACTTATTACAACAGGATGCATGTTCCTATCATTCGGTTTAGCATGAGCAGTAAATTTTGCATGAAAGTTATGAGATCTAGCAATCATTCTTTCCTTTTTCTGTTGTTTAGATAGTCTATAACCAAAATCTATGACATGACCATCTCTACCACAGTAGGTACAATGAAATTTAACTTTGTGTTCTTGTCTAGATGAGCAAGAAACATTTTATTTGAAACTGAATGAGACAACACTCCTGCAGATTTGAAAACCACTTCTTTTTGTTTAGGAACGGTTTGAATCAAACCACTTCCTAATGACTTTACAATTTTAGGTGGATGTGCCTTAGCATGAGCATGAGAATTAAAACCTAAACCAGTTTTATCATTGCAAGATTTGGAAGAATTCAGGAGCAAGTTTAGGTTCTTATTCCCATTACAAAACCGATCTAATGTCCTATGCATGACATCAAGTTTGTTGGATAGATCATGGCAATTTTACATGAAGTTTTTTCTTTTAATTTGCAATTGGAACAATATTTAACTTCATGAGAACGTAAAGCATTATTCAATATAGAAATTTCATTCATAGCATCTTGTAGTTTCTTATCAAGATCATCACAAGTAGAACAATGCAAATCAATTGTAGAACAACTAGCATCTTTCAAGTTTTTATCATTAAGTGCAGCAAGCTCTCTGTTCTTTTCAATTTCTAACTCAAGTTTATCAAGTGTGGATGTGTGCGCACTTCTTAATGAGGACAATTGTTCATATATTAAATCACATGAGGAACAAGAATCATCACTAGGAATCAAGGATTTTAAACGATTAATTTCAGATTCTTGTGACTCAATTTTAACAGCATTGCCCCTATGCTTTTTGTCCCTTTTTCTTAACTATAACAGTGACACAAGAAATAGCATCACACATTTCTTCACAAGTAGGACATACCTCTTCATTGTCGCTATTGTGTTCAGCCTCCTCCATACTTGATCTTGACTTGCCCGCCATGAAACACAAGTTTGCCAAATCATCTTCATCTCTGTCACTTTCAATGTCCACGTCACTTGAGCCAAGTTCCTGGAGTGCGGAGATAAAACTGTTCACCAGTTGGCGACCCGTAAAGCCCTTCTTCTTCTTCTTCTTCTTATCGTTTGTTGATGAGTGCTTCGTACTTGATTGTTTTTCTTCTCGAGAAGTAGGACCTGAAAGGTTAGGACAATCTGTACGAAAGTGTCATGTCTTACCACATTCGAAGTATCGTTGAGGTCCGGAGCTTCCTCTCCTTCTAGTTCTCACATTTTGCAATGCTTTTGAGAACCTAGTAGAGAGAAGTGCTAGCTCCTCCTCTGGAAACTCCCCAATCTGTTCAAGGGTTAGAGAGGACAACAAAGCAAGTGTACCACAAGATGAAGATTGAGCAGAGCTAGGCATGTTACGTTGATAAACAAAAGCAAGAGACTTGTTGGGTTCTTATGTGAGATTATGTCAATTTCATGAGTTTTCAGTTTAGAATATAGCACATCTAATGTAAGTGAACTCATGACAGTTGATTCACGAATAGATGTAACTTTCATCTACCAGATTGACATGTCTAATGCACTAAGAAGTTGCCTAGCATTCTCAGCATCAGAAAAATTAACGTTGATACTATGGAAGTTACTGATAATTTTGTTAATGCGAGCAAAAAGATCGTCGATAGACTCACCGGGTTTCATCTCAAAATGCATGTATTCCTTTTTGAACATATCTTGTCTCACCTCCTTGATCATGTTGGGTCCTTCGTGATAGTCACAAAGTGCTCTCCACACATCGTATGCCGATCGGAGATGTGCAATGCGGTCGAAGTCGCCCTGAGTGAGTCCTTGGATGATCAAGTTTTGGGCTTTGTTGTTGTTGTCGATGTCCCGTAGGTTCGTAGCCATAACTTGATCGCTTGGTAGCACTTCGTAAGGCTTGTACACCTTCTCTCATATTGTAAAGTCTTGCGCCTGGATAAAAGCCTCCATGTGTGCCTTCCAAACCTGAAAATAAATACCAGCAAACACACAAGGTTAGGTGGAGTATTTCTCCATGATGATTAGTCAAAAACATGTGCAAATCACAAAGATTAGAGCACCGTGGCTCTGATACCAATTGTAGGATCGAAGAGCATGTGAAAAGCTACCAGGGGGTGAATGGTAGATTAAAACTTTTTCAGCAGAAACAATAAAAACCCCTCGACTGAAAAACTATCTGTTAAAGAAATCGTGTGTGAGACTAATCTAAATGTGTTTCACCGTGACAAAAGTGATCGTCACGAAGACGACACAACAAGAATCACTCAAATCCGTCGAGAGAAACTCAAGTTACGATCGAAAGATCGAACAAAGGTCAATCTGTCCTACCTGTGAAAAACAGTTCTGGAACACTACAAAGAAACTCTTGTAGATCAGAAACCACAAACCCAATTACCGTGAAGTTTTTACAGATGATAGAAAATCAAGTTGTGAAGACAACCCAAAAAGAATCACGTCAGTTGCATTTGTAAAACTTGAGTTATGATAAAACCACCAAAACAAGGTAGTCCTGTGCAGAAACTCAACGGGAAAAACTTGTCTGGAACAAGTCGGACGAACAAAGCATAAAAGTTACTTTCAACCACAAGGGAACAGCCCAAAAGTCGTCTATCACGAGCTCTGGCCTCCCTTGCTTATATAACCAGCCCGAAGGCCAACTCAACTCAAACTAGGACTCTAATCCTACTCAAATCACGAATCAAAACTTTCTATAACTGCTTAGGACTCTTCTATACACAGACATAAGCAATCTTAAGACTTCCAAGCACCTTAGTAACGTATCCCACATTCCTAAAACAACCCAAATTCGTGTCCCACACGAAATCCTAACATAACCAACTCAAATCTTTCCATATTTGAGTCAAACCCGACTCAGCCGCAGCCTGAGTACATAACCTAGTCGGTTGGACCTTTCTGACCAATTCTTTACGTCCACATCTGTCGAAGCATATGAACGACACTTCCCATGGTACTAGTAAATTGTAGCATGTGGAGGTTCTTGTATCGGTTTGGGCACGCGGAGATCAGGAACAAGATGGTGACACAGGTGATTTACGTGGTTCGGGCCGCCTAAGCTTAATACCCTACTCCACGGGGTGTGTGTTGTTGTATTGAGGGTTTTAGTATAGCATGTGTGTCTGAGCTTTGCCCCCTATGTACTGTACGGTGCAATCTTTTTATAGTCTAAGGACTGGCCGTTACAACATTTGTCTGGCCTGACAAGTGGCCCTGACATATTTAATAGCCTAATACACAATCTATGAGTATTAAGTGTGATTAATAGTGTGATAACATGTCTTAATGACAACTTTACCCCTATTAACAACCCACTGACTGTGTGTCATTAATATAGCATTAATGACATGTAATCAGGTCTTCTAATTGCTGCTTTAACTGTCCCTTGAATGTCCGTGCTGCGGGAGATCCGCCTATGTTCCTGTTGGTGTTTTAGGTCTGGAGGCTCCACACGTGGTAGCTCCGGAGCTTCCCCTCGTGGGGATGTAGGTCCAGAACTGCTATACACGTGGCAGCACCAGAGCTCCCCTCTAATGGGGGTTAGGTTCGGGGTCATTATACACGTGTCGACCGCGGAGCTTCCCTATGTTGGGAGTTTAGCTCTAGTCTTACATTACACGTGGTAGTCCTGGAGCTAACCATACGAGGGAGGCGGGTCCAGTGCCGTGTGACATGTGGGGCCTGAGGAAACCTTTAACTCTCACAGGTGGAACTCTCTTGCACTTCTTGCGGTAACATGGGGTACCCGATACGCAAGGTACCGACAGTGGCCCCTGGGCCCACCTCTAAGAGAAACCCTTTGGGTTAAGTTATTCTACCAGAGGTGGGGACATCCTCAATTCTCGCACCGCGACTTCAAAGGCCTTCTGATGTGCAGTTGGGGCAATGGTCCGACGTTAAACCATCGCCACGTGGCCTATTTTGAATGCGGCAGATGAGATCTTTGAGTGCCGATCTCACGCAATTGAAGTTCGCCAGTTCCCAATACAAAAACTGTATCGGTTCCAAGCATCTTGTCAGGCTGCCGCCTTTGGGTTCCCCGCCACTCATAATGACAACGGTTCGCCTGGCATAATAACCTCGACCTCTTCGTCGGGGTGGCCCCGGGCCCATTCTTCATTGAAGGGGTATATTTTTGAAATGTGGCTTTGCTCTCGTTGTAGTTTCCATCCAAGCATCGCAGAGGCTTACTTAAGAGGGAAAATATGCACGGTTTGAGGACTCTTTACACTTTCGATCAAACTCACGCTCAGAGCCTCCCAAACTTCGCCTAGCTTTCTCTTCTTTTGCTCCACTTTGCCGCGATGGAGTTAGGTCTTCCCAAGAGCCGCATCCAGAGCAAGGACAATCTGATGAAGGTTACGACCTTCATGAGATGGTACAACGACTCCTTCAACCATCTGATTCGCGCCGGCAAGCTCCCCTTCAAGAAAGAGTGCAACAGCGACATGGTGTACTTCTTGACGTACGACATGGTGGGACTGATCCCACCTTTCTCAAGCTTCATCTTGATGTCGCTGGACTTCTACGGCCTCCAACTGCATCAACTTGGCCGCACTCCCTCCTGCTCATGGCAACTTTCATCCACTTCTGGGAGATGTGGGTGGGCGTGCTTCCCTGCGTCGAGTTGTTCTGGACTTTCTTCACGGTCCACACCATCGGCAAGGGGACTGAGCTGCTTGGCTTCTACTACTTTGTGAAGCGCAAGAAATGCCCCTTCAAGTATTTGAAGTCGTCCCCCTCCGGCAAATGGGATGACTGGAAGAAGGATTGGGTCATCATTGCAGTGGAGGAGCATGACAGGTTGGAGATGCCCCAAGGACTCCCCGACGTCGACACTGATGCCTGAAATGTAGTTCCGAAGCTGTCGGATACATTTAACCCTGTCCTGACCATGATCCGAGAATGTGTGGAGGGTGGAGTGACCCCCCAAATAGTCTTCGGAAATTTCTTGGTGAACAGGTGGGCTCCGCTGAGGAGGGAGAAGCTCGTGTGGGATTTCAACAACATGATGGATGATGACCGGATTGAAACCGGTTTGAAATCCAACTTGGATGATGAAGCTTTGAAGCTCCATCTTAAGAAATTTCAGCATGGGTCTATTGACAACGATGCCTTAGCTCCACCAGCTGCTTTCTTGCCTTTGAACATGATTCCAGAGATCAGCAGGGAGCTCTGGAGGAAGATGCCGACGCTAGACGACCTTGGTGAGTTAGAAAAACACCGAACCTCGAGGGTTGTAATCCCTGGAGCTTCGTAAGAGGTGACCGCCCCTGCTTTGAGCTAGAGGGTTGAAGACACCAGCAAGGGCAAGGGCAAGGAGCCAGCCAAACCTTTCAGCCGGAAGAGAAAACTAAAGCACGTTGATGAAAGGTTCGTAAGGCCTGCTCCATCTACAACTGTCCCTTCTCCCCGGCGAGGGAGATCTTCTGCGACTACACCTCCTCCGGTTCAAGCGTCTTCAAGAGGCGCTAGCTCCGTATAGTCGACTCCAGTCCCGGGGTCAGCGAGGGGCTCTAGGTCTGGTGGTTCTTCCCGGCCGAGGGAGACTTTGGCTGGGGCAACACCAACGATGACGGCAGGCTTCGGGCAACATTTTGGAGCTCCCTCCATGCCAACCAAGGCAAGCTCCTGCTCTGAGCCTATGGCGAAGAGGTTCCGCGCCGATTGGAGCGGTAGCTTCCCAAGGTAACCTTTGCTTTTTCACCTTGATTTGCTATCCTTGAATGTAGGCCTAGAGGGGGGGGGGTGAATAGGCCTTTTTGAATTTTTCTCGGTTCCTGTAACACTCAACAACACAGTCAATACCAGAGATATTGGACTAGTCCGGTAAAGTGCGGACTAGTCCGGTTTTCACGGGCTAAGTTGATCAAGTTTAGTCAATTTGATTGATTCGTTAATGTTTGCAGCGGAAATATAAACTTGAATTTCAGTTTAATAGTTGTATGTTAAATTCTATTACAATTAAGGCTCTTGATCAACAATTTAACTCAAATTGAACAAAGTGAATCAAACCCTAGATTAAGTTGGTCAATTAAGATGAAGAACACAAAAGAACAAGACTCAAGTTTTACCCCGTGGTTCGGCTACCACGAAGGCAACCTACGTCCACGTTGAGGAGCCCACAAAAGGACCGGGTCTTCTCCAACACTTCCCTTGTCGGATCGCCACGAAGGCTAATCCTCTTCCACTAATCACAAAGGGTAAATAACCAAGTTGAAGGGGCGTTCTCACACATTGAGATCTCCCTTGATTACAACTTACAAAGCCACCAATAACACACTCGAAAATTACAAATTGAAACGCAAGAGTGTGTTAGAGAATCAAACCAAGAGCTCAATGATGTGTGCCAAGTGTCTCTCCAATGATCTAGAAGTGATCTTCAATAGATTGATCGATTTTGCACTTAATTTCGTGGAGAGAGGAGGTTTTTGAGTCTCTTGGGAGGTGTGACGGCGCTAGGGTTCGAGAGAGATTAAAAGTTGGCCGTGCACCTCTATTTATATGGGGTTTCTAAAAGTGACCGTTAGGGTTTAGAAATTTCGGACTAGTCTGTGGTGGTCACCGGACAAGTCCGGTGTGCTGTGTGTAGCAAACCCTAAGTGTCCAGGAATATCGGACTAGTCCGATTGAAAACGGACTTGTCCGATTTTGCTACTGGAAATCTTCGGACTAGTCCGATTGCCATCGGACTTGTCCGGCAAATGAAACCCTAAGTGTTTAGGATGACAAGTCTGCACTTGGAGGACTTGTCCGATTTAGATCAGTGTGTATACTGGACTAGTCCGTGTAGATGCCGGACTTGTCCGAAGTGGACCAGAATGAATATCGGACTAGTCCGGATCACAACGGACTTATCCGATTTTGTGTGACTTGTGCATTGTGTTGAGGACTAGTCCGCATGTGGGAGGACTAGCCCGAAGTGGATCAGGAAGATATCGGACTAGTCCGGTTGAAAACGGACTTGTCCGATCTGGTGCAGAATGTGATATCGGACTAGTCTGGCTGTTATCGGACTAGTCCGGTCCTGTATAATTTTGTGCATTGTGTGTGTGTGCTTGAAAGTGATTGAGCTCTTGGGTGTGTTTCCTTAACACACTCCATACATAAAAATCTACTATTCTCTTCTCCTTGAGTTCAAATTCACTTTGCTTCTCATTTTCCTTCCTTTTGGCATTTTGCTCATTTTTCATCATTTGCCTGCATTCATCTCAACAAAAGGATTAGGATCCCAATTGCTTGTCATAAATCATCCAAAACTCACAAGGGAGTCCTAGATGCACTTTCAATCTCCCCCTTTTTGTGATTGATGACAACCAATTGAGATTCCACAAAATAAGGCAAAAAAATGAGATTTTCATAAAGTATGCACATATGACTCAAAAATACATCAAACAACAAGAGAATCATCCATATGTGCATTCTTTATGGTGGGATGCATACTAAGTGCATGAATACATTGAGATTAACAGAGTTTACATCAATCAACCGATACCAAGTGCATATGACATTCCAGGAGCAAAAATGCAGTTTTCATCACATTGAGAATAAATTAAGCAATTCATCACAAGACCAAACTTAATATGAAAACAGAGTTAAACTATTACAACCACAAATAAAAGATAAAGAGAACTCTCTCCTCGCACCCTACCACAGCTAAAGCTAAGACTCCCCCTCAATCTCTCCCCCTTCGGCATCAAGACACCAAAAAGAAGGAGAGGAGGGTCCTAGGGTCTTCACTCTTCACTGGCGGTCCTCTCGTCATCGTCTTCATCTTCTTTGCTTTCCGCTTGACGAGGAGGAGAGGGAGGAGGAGCGGAGCTGCTCGAGCCCCCAATGCCAAAGTAGGCAAGCTCGGAGGGGTTCAGAGGCCCGAGCTCGGTGATGTCAAGATCAGAATCTTCAGAAATTACTGGAGATCCAATGGGGTTGATCTCCAGCTTTTCACTCAGTTGCTTCACATTGGCTTTGATGTATCTCATATCCTCCTTCCTCTTCTAATTGAGTTTATGAAGCTTTACTTCAGCCTTCTTGCAGGAGGAGAATATGGCAGCCAGGTACTTTAGGATCCCACTAGCTGATCCTCTCTGAGGGGCTTCCCTAGAGGGGGGAGGAGCCCTAGCAGCATCTTTTTCCCTTGCTGGTGCCTCAGGACTTGAGGCTGGCGAGGGAGCAGCCTGGACACTCACAGGCTGAGGCTTCTGAGGCCTCAGGGGGGTGTGCTCTACATCCTTCACAAATTCTATTCCTGTGACCTTCTCAATCATGAACATCAAGTAGGGAGCATAGCCACAGGACCGGTTGGGGGTGCTTGAGATGTTGACCATGTCGTTCCATATATAATCTGCAACATCAAACTGCCTCTTCTTGCTTATGACCCTCATTAGAGTCCGGAGATATCCCTGTACACTTCCTGCATCCCCATCCTTGGGGGCAATGGTCTTCCGGAGAACTCTGTTCAGGACCACAAAGAAGGGCTTCATGTTCTTTGTGGAGGGAGGAACATACTTAGAGTTGGGATCATACATGAACTTCATTCCATCCCTCTCAATGACCCCTATGTTGTGGATGATTAGGTGGTCATTTCCAGCAGAGTCTAAATGGAGCAAGTTTGCAAAATCCTCCTGAGTGATGGAGTACTTGGATCCATGGGTCATACAAGTCACACTCTCTTCATCTTCACTCGAGAAGTGGCACGTTGCATAGAACTGTGCAATCACCTCATCATTCCAGTTATGCCTGAAGGCAAAGAGATCCTTCAGGCCATGCCTCTCAGCTACTGCAATGACTTCATGAAAAGCTGAGCACTTCTTCTTCTCTAGGTAGGCCCAGTCAATCCACTGACTGTGCACCACCGGAGTCTTCATCGACAGGTAAACCAGCTTGTAAAAATCTGCATGGAAGTTTGACCAAAACCTTCCATCAGCTGCCTGCTTTGTCCTTCCATAGCAATCAATGCTTCTGAGCTTGACTGCCACATCGCTGCCTTTCCCATTGAATTTCTCTTCATTGGGGTCCCGGACCCCTTCCCTGGGAGCATGGAGCTTCAAGGGCCCAATTGGCCCCGTTGCGACTCCCTTGCCCTTTCCTTTTGCTTGACGAAGGCCGCTTGTAGACGCAGCAGCCTTCAAGGCGGGCTTCTTGACACAAACCTTCCTCCGAACCTGGGGAGGAGAAGTAGCAGGCTCGGAAGGTCTTTCTTGGCGTTTCTTGCCAAGACCCGCCGAGGATCAAGGTGCCACCTCGTGGTCCAACTCGGCCTCAAAGTCGGAGATCTCGTTGTCGGAGCTCGACATGATCTGAGAATGATTGAGCAAGAATAATGATAAGTTATACAAGGCATAGGTAAGGCAAGATGGCAATGGATGGCATTAAGGAATTTAGGAATTATGTTTCAGGTTCAGAAACATCGGACTTGTCCGGTGCTCAGGCACGGACTAGTCCGGGGCACCGGACTTGTCATCCAGAGACCTATATCGGACTAGTCCGGCCTAACCGGCACTCTGCGGACTAGTCTGCATGGGCGGACTAGTCCGGGTAACCACGGACTAGTCCGTGGTCACCAGGAAAGAATTGCATAGCCCATTCATATATATTTGAAGGTTGAATAATAGAGAATAGAGAGGCAAAACAATTCAAGTAATCTTGATGAATTTGACCAGTAAGCATACAACAATCATACAATGATCAAAATTCATCAAGATCTAATAATTGACATAGTTTTTCGAGAGAAAAATGGAGAGGGATGATTTTCACAATTAAATCAACATTTTTGAAGCAATCATACAGGTATGCAACTTTTCAAGCCACACTCTGAGAATCAAGAATATTTAGCTCATTTCGGAGTTTGCAAAAATGCTTTTCATCAAGTGGCTTGGTGAATATGTCGGCCAATTGTTTTTGGGTGTTGACATGTGAGATGGTTATGTCTCCTTTCATGGAATGGTCTCTCAAGAAATGATGTCTTATGTCTATGTGTTTAGTCCTAGAGTCCTCAACTGGATTGTGGGCTATTTTAATGGCACTCTCATTATCACAAAGGAGAGGAATACGGTTCATATTGTAACCGTAATCCCTTAGAGTTTGTCGCATCCAAAGGAGTTGTGCACAACAACTCCCGGCTGCAACATACTCCGCTTCGGCTGTGGATAATGCAATGGAGTTTTGTTTCTTAGATGACCAAGAAACCAAAGATCTTCCTAGGAATTGGCATGTGCCAGAGGTGCTTTTTCTATCCACTTTGCACCCGGCATAATCTGCATCGGAGTAACCAATGAGATTGAATTTGGAGCCTTTTGGGTACCAAAGACCAAGGTTGGGTGTATGAACTAAATATCTCAAGATTCTTTTTTATGGCTGTCAAGTGACATTCCTTAGGGTTGGCTTGAAATCTTGCACACAAACATACACTCAACATAATATCTGGCCTAGATGCACATAAGTAGAGTAAAGATCCAATCATGGAGCGATATACCTTTTGGTCGACGCTTGGTCCATCTTCATTGAGATCCAAGTGGCCATTCGTAGCCATGGGAGTCTTTATGGGCTTTGCCTTGTCCATTCCAAACTTCTTGAGTATGTCCTGCGTGTACTTGGTTTGGCTTATGAATGTTCCTTCCCTTTGTTGCCGCACTTGGAATCCCAAGAAGTACTTCAATTCTCCCATCATTGACATTTCAAACCTGTGTGTCATAATTCTACTAAATTCTTCACATAAAGATTGGTTAGTTGACCCAAAAATTATATCATCAACATATATTTGGCAAATAAACAGATCATTATCTAGATTCTTAGTGAATAATGTATAATCTACTTTGTCAATTTGAAAACCATTATCAATTAAGAAATCTCTAAGACACTCATACCAAGCTCTAGGAGCTTGTTTGAGGCCATAGAGAGCCTTACGCAGTTTATATACGTGGTCGGGGAACTCTTCGTCTTCAAACCCGGGTGGTTGCTCCACGTACACCTCTTCCTTGATCGGTCCGTTGAGGAAGGCGCTTTTCACGTCCATTTGATACAGCTTGAAATCATGGTGAGTAGCGTATGCAAGTAATATTCTAATTGATTCAAGCCTAGCTACTGGAGCAAAAGTCTCATCGAAATCCAAACCTTCGACTTGTGAGTAACCTTTGGCCACAAGTCGTGCCTTGTTTCTTGTCACCACTCCGTGTTCGTCTTGCTTGTTGCGGAAGACCCACTTGGTGCCCACTATACTTGCATTGGGTCTTGCCACAAGTTCCCAAACCTCGTTTCTCTTGAAGTTGTTCAACTCTTCTTGCATTGCCACCACCCAGTCTGGATCCTTCAATGCATCCTCACTCCTGCGTGGTTCCAAAAAGGAGACAAACGAGTAATGCTCACAAAAGTTAGCTATACGAGATCTAGTGGTTACTCCCTTTTGGATGTCACCGATGATGTTGTCGATTGGGTGATCCCTTTGAATGCATTGGTGTACTCTTGGGTGTGGCACTTGGAGAGTTGTGTGATGGTAATCATTTTCTTCTCCCCCTGAGTGGTTGCCCTCGTTGATTTGTTGATCATCTTCATATTCCTGTGATTGATCTTGTATCGAAGCTCCCCCTTGATTGTTGATCTCCTCTTGTGGTTCACTTTCCTCTTGTATTTGAGACGATGACTCTTGTGGTCGAACTTCGCCTAGAGCCATTCTCTTCAATGCTTGATAAGGAGCTTCTTCTTTACCTAATTCACATTGATCAACTTGCTCCTTTTGGGAGCCATTAGTTTCATCGAACACTATGTCACGTGCCACTTCAACAAGTCCGGAGGCCTTGTTGAAAACACGATAGGCGTAAGTGTTCGAATCATAACCAAGCAAGAAACCTTCATCGGACTTCGAAGCGAACTTTGAAGTCCTGGGCTTCTTGTTCAAGATATAACATGGAGAACCGAAAACTCTAAAATATGAAATGTTTATTTGTTACCGGTGAGTAGCTCATAAGGAGTCTTCTTGAGTAGTCGATGAAGGTAGAGTCGATTTGCGGCGTGGCAAGCGGTGTTAATTGCTTCCGCCCAAAATCGATCCGAAGTCTTGTATTCATCGAGCATTGTTCTTGCCATCTCTATGAGCGTTCGATTCTTCCTTTCGGCAACTCCGTTTTGTTGTGGAGAGTATGGTGCTGAAAATTCGTGCTTGACTCCCTCCTCATCAATGTACTCCTCCACTTGTATGTTCTTGAACTCCGTGCTGTTGTCGCTCCGAATACTCTTGATCGATAGTGAGAACTCGTTTTGCGCTCGCTTGAAGAATTTCTTGAGTGTCCCTTGTGTTTCTGACTTGTCATGCAAAAAGAACACCCAAGTGAAGCAGGAAAAATCATCAATAATGACTAAATCGTATTTATTACCGCCGATGCTTATGTAAGCAATTGGACCAAACAAGTCCATATGAAGTAGTTCGAGCGGTCTTGTCGTAGTCATGATGTTCTTTGCGGGATGATGTGCTCCAACTTGCTTCCCGGCTTGGCACGCGCTACAGGACCTGTCTTTCTCAAAAACAACATCTTTCAAACCTCGGATGTGATCACCCTTGAGGAGTTTTTGAAGGTTCCTCATACCAACATGTGCTAGCCGTCTATGCCACAGCCAACCCATGTTGGTTTTTGCAATCAAGCATGTGTCGAGTTCGGCTTTATCCTTGTTGAAGTCAACAAGGTAAAGCTTTCCCTTCAACATACCCTTGAATGCAACAGAACCATCACTCCTCCTTGAGACGGTCACACCCTCGTTAGTGAACAAGCAATTATAACCTTTGTCACATAATTGAGATATGGACAGCAGGTTATAATCTAAAGATTTAACATGTAAAACATGAGAAAGAGTGTGTTCAGAGGATATCGCTATTTTACCGGTACCGAGGACCCTTCCTTGACTCTTATCTCCGAAGTAGATGCCTTCGTTTGGGTCCTCATTTTCTTCATATTCCACGAACATCCTCCTTTCTCCGGTCATGTGGTTGGTGCATCCACTGTCTAGCACCCATTTGGATCCACCGGAGGAATAGGCCTGCAGAAACAATTTATGCCTTGGTTTTAGGTACCCAAGCTTGCTTGGGTCCTTGGAGGTTAGTTACAATACATTTGGGCACCCACACATGGGATTTTGTGTTCCCATGGTGTGGCCCAGCATAATAAGCATAAACTTTACCAAGATTGTTTCTCATTAATACATAAGAGGCATCAAAGGTTTTTAACAAAAGTTGCTGTTGTTTATGGATCGGACTAGTCTGGGTGACCGGACTTGTCCGGATGACCGGACTTGTCCGGACCGCAACCGGACTAGTCCGGTGTTCATGGGAGTTCAGGTTCTTATTTTCGAGTTACCAGGTTGTGAGGGTCCTCCCTTCACAAAGGTAATCCTTCCCTTGTTATTCTTATGACTTCCAGCATTTTGCTTTCCATCATAAGAGTAACCAATGCCATACTTGACATTTGGAGGTCTTTGGGACAAGTATGCACTACGTGCATAGTTAATCCTCTCCTTGTCAAATATTCCACATTGGGTAGGATCTTTATCCTTTGTGGAGGTAGACTTTTCCTTCAAACTGGTGTTGATTTTACCACATTTGCACATATGAGCAGGATTAGTTGAAGTGAGTTGAGAAGGTAGACTTGAAGAGGAGGAAGATTCACTTAGCTTGAGTGACTCAACTTGCACTTCAAGGATCTTGTTGACCTTGATCAGGTCATCAAGTTGTTCCTTGATTGCAACTTTTGAGTTGGTTAACTCCAAACAAGTTTTCTTGCTTGAAGCTAGCTCAAGCTCTAGTGAGCTGTTTTTCTCCTTCTCAAGGACTAGAAGATTGTCAAGTTCGACATGCTTCTCCTTTTGGGAGATAATCATGTCCTCTTGATGATCAATTAGTTGTTCCTTCTCAACAAGTTGGTCAAGCAGAAATTTCATTTTAGCAGCAGTTTTTCTATCTAATCCAATTAACATATCTTCATCATCACTATCTAGTTCATCATTGCTTGAGTAGGAATGCATGGAAGGAGTTTTGATGTTTACCTTGCGTTTACCTTCCTTTGCCATGAGGTAAGTGCCATGTACCTTCTTTGTACCGAGCGTGGGGAAGAGTATGGATTTCTTGGACGTGCTTTCAATGGCTATGCTAGCCATCTCTTCTTCATCGGATGATGAGGACTCGTCGTTTGAGTCCCACTCCTTTCCAATGTGTGCTTGTTCAGCTTGTTTCTTCTTTTTGAAGAATTTCTTCGGTTGAGGCTTGGCTTCTTTATTCTTTTTCTTGTTGTCCTCATACGGGCAATCAACTATAAAGTGGTTGTACTCACCACAATTATAGCATGCCCGCCTCATCTTCGGCTTAGTCCTCTCTTTGCACTTGCCTTCACTTGATTTTGTTCCCTGTCTTTTCTTCAATATTCTTTTGAACTTTTTCATGAACAAAATCATATCCTCTTCGTCCAGCTCACTGCTTTCATCATCGCTGTCCTCCTCAAGCTGTGCTTCTCTTGCTTCTTTGGATAGTGGCTTGAGTGTGGACTTTAAGGCAACTCCCTTCTTCTTGGCCGATGTGAGGTCGGCTATTTCTTTGACATGCTTGGATTGTTTCTCCATCATCTCAAAGTTGATGATTTTGCCAAGCAATTCATCTGGAGTCATCCTCTTGTACCCGGGACTTTCTCTGATCATAGAGCATAGTGTGACATTGTGAGGCATAAAGGCTCTTAGGATGAGCTTTACAACCTCGTGGTCATTCCACTTCTTGCTCCCATATGATCGGACTTTGTTTACCAGTGTCTTCAACCGGTTGTACATGTCCTGGGGAGACTCGTCTTCCTCAATTGCGAACCTTCCTAGTTCGCCTTCGATCATTTCAATTTTCGCCTCCCGCACATGTTGGTCACCTTCATGGGCTGTTTGTAGTGTGTCCCATATTTCTTTGGCAATCTCCAGTCTGTCCACCTTTGTGAATTCATCTCGACTTAGAGAGGAGGTGATTACGGCTGCGACTTGAGCGTTTCTGTGGATGGCTTGCTCTTGACTTGGGGTGAGCTCTTCATCGTCATCTGGGATGTCTATTCCTGTGCACACAATATGCCATAAACTTGGGTTAAGGGAAATCAAGTGCATCTTCATATTTTGCCTCCACATGGAGTAATCACTCCGATCGAAGTGTGGGGCTTTTCCAAGAGGAATAGATAGGTAATGGCTGTTATTTGAATTTAAACGATCATAGTTAAAAGGATATCGGGAGTAGTCGGTGTGACTACTCCCCTTCTTCTTTTCTTCAACTTTAGCTTTCCCTTTGGAAAGTGCTTTCTTTCTGAGGAGTGCTTTCAGCTGCAGCGTCTCCTCGTCATCATCATCGAAGTCTTGAATTGCTTCGAGATACTTTTCCAGCTTTTGGTTCTTGTCGTTGTTCACTTCTTCCTGGTTGTTGATTTTCTGAACTTCCTTCATGTCCGACATGATCTCTTCGAGTGGTTGCACTCTTTCTTGAAGAACCGGCTCTGATACCAATTGAATGTAGGCCTAGAGGGGGGGGGGTGAATAGGCCTTTATGAATTTTTCTCGGTTCCTGTAACACTCAACAACACAGTCAATACCAGAGATGTCGGACTAGTCCGGTAAAGTGCGGACTAGTCCAGTTTTCACGGGCTAAGTTGATCAAGTTTAGTCAATTTGATTGATTCGTTAATGTTTGCAGCGGAAATATAAACTTGAATTTCAGTTTAATAGTTGTATGTTAAATTTTATTACAATTAAGGCTCTTGATCAACAATTTAACTCAAATTGAACAAAGTGAATCAAACCCTAGGTTAAGTTGGTCAATTAAGATGAAGAACGCAAAAGAACAAGACTCAAGTTTTATCCCGTGGTTCGGCTACCACGAAGGCAACCTACATCCACGTTGAGGAGCCCACAAAAGGACCGGGTCTTCTCCAACCCTTCCCTCGTCGGATCGCCACGAAGGCCAATCCTCTTCCACTAATCACAAAGGGTAAATAACCAAGTTGAAGGGGCATTCTCACACGTTGAGAGCTCCCTTGATTACAACTTACAAAGCCACCAATAACACACTCGAAAATTACAAATTGAAACGCAAGAGTGTGTTAGAGAATCAAACCAAGAGCTCAATGATGTGTGCCAAGTGTCTCTCCAATGATCTAGAAGTGATCTTCAATAGATTGATCAATTTTGCACTTAATTTCGTGGAGAGAGGAGGTTTTTGAGTCTCTTGGGAGGTGTGACGGCGCTAGGGTTCGAGAGAGATTAAAAGTGGGACGTGCACCTCTATTTATATGGGGTTTCTAAAAGTGACCGTTAGGGTTTAGAAATATCAGACTAGTCCGTGGTGGTCACCGGACTAGTCCGGTGTGCTGTGTGTAGCAAACCCTAAGTGTCCAGGAATATCGGACTAGTCCGGTTGAAAACGGACTTGTCCGATTGCCATCGTACTTGTCCGGCAAATGAAACCCTAAGTGTTTAGGATGACAAGTCTGCACTTGGAGGACTTGTCCGATTTAGATCAGTGTGTATATCGGACTAGTCCGTGTAGATACTGGACTTATCCGAAGTGGATCAGAATGAATATCGGACTAGTCCGGATCACAACGGACTTGTCCGATTTTGTGTGACTTGTGCATTGTGTTGAAGACTAGTCCGCATGTGGGAGGACTAGCCGAAGTGGATCAGGAAGATATCGGACTAGTCCAGTTGAAAACGGACTTGTCCGATCTGGTGCAGAATGTGATATCAGACTAGTCCGGCTGTTATCGGACTAGTACGGTCCTGTATAATTTTGTGCATTGTGTGTGTGTGCTTGAAAGTGATTGAGCTCTTGGGTGTGTTTCCTTAACACACTCCATACATAAAAATCTACTATTCTCTTCTCCTTGAACTCAAATTCACTTTGCTTCTCATTTTCCTTCCTTTTGGCATTTTGCTCATTTTTCATCATTTGCCTACATTCATCTCAACAAAAGGATTAGGATCCCAATTGCTTGTCATAAATCATCCAACACCCACAAGGGATTCCTAGATGCACTTTCAATCCTTACCCGTAACAGTGCGGTCGGAAACTCCAGTTTCAACCCCCATGCCTCCTCAAGTGGTGGCTGAGGTCACGAAAGCTCTGGCGCCAATTGTCGTGGATCTGGATTAAGAAGAGACGCCAGAAGCTCCCGTGGTAGCACTGGACCACGGGGGAGAAATTGTTGAAGATGCATCACCAGCAATGGCGCCAAAGGCTGAGGCTCCGGTGCAAGAGTCAGAGATGTGAGAAGCTCCGGTGTTTGAGCCAGAGGCAACCAAGGCTTTGGTCCCTGCGTCGGAAGTTTTTGTGGGGATAGTGGTGCCAGAAGATTCGACACTTGAGCCGGAGGTCGTTGAAGCTCTAGCCGCTGATCCGGAAGTGATTAAAGCTCCAGGTGCTAAGCCGGAGATGGTGGAAGCTTCGGCCCTCGAGCCAGAGGTTGTTGAAGGTCCAGTTGCTGAGCTGGAGATGCTTGATGCTACAGTTGCTGAACTGGAAGTGGCTGACATATCGGCGCCTGAGCCGGTGGTAGTAGAGGCATCGGGTGAAGCTCCATCCATCACCCCGTAGGTAACTGCTCCGGAGGTGTCCATGCTGGAGATGGAGCACCATGAAGAGGTGGTGGTAGGCTCTCTTCCCATGGAGTCGGCAGCTGAAGACCCTGAAGCAAGGCCTTCGTCTTCAGCTCTAGAGGTAGAAGTTCCTGCGGTAGGACCTTCCTCAACAGCTGCAGAGGAGCTCCCGGTGGGCGGTCCTAGTGCCGCTGAAGCTCAGGGAACCACACTTATAGAGTGGGACCCTATTTTTGTTATGGAGAATCCCCTGGAGCCAGCAGAGATGACCCCGGCAGCTCCGGAGCCTATCCCTTTGGCGTTGTCCATAGACAATGCCTGCTCGAGCCTCCGACAAGTACAGCTCGCCTTTGATCATGACAGCAAGGTCCTTGAAGAGGAGCGCCACACCTTGAGGCGTTGGCACAACAGGCTCCATTTCGAGACCAAGCTTGCTCAGACGAGGCTTGCTGATCAAAAGGAGTGGATCAAGAGGGAGATGACCCAGATGGAATACTGGGGCAAGCTGCTGGAGGAGAAGGAAGCCACCATCAGGGCCCTCGACGCTAATTCTTGGGATATTCTCGAGCGTGCTAAGGAGGGGAGTGATGCTGCTGATGAGCATCACGAAAAACTCATTGCACTGAATGAGATTCTCCAGAAGCGTCGGGCGGACCTTGATACGAGAGAAGAAAAACTCCTGGAGCAACAAGAGGATGTTTTAAAAAGGGAGGAGGAGGTCACCCATAAATTGACTTCGGGTGAGCAAAATTTGGCAGATCGCACTAAAAAGTTGGATTTGTGGAGTGAGGAGGAAAAATAAAATTACTGGAAGATGGGGCAGGAGCTCTCGAAAACAGAGGTTGGTATTGCTGCTAGAGAAGGGAAAGTGAGGGGCAGGGATAAGGACCTGGCCGAACGGCGGAACCGCATCCACCTCCGGGAGATAGAGCTAACCAACCACGAAAAGCAGGTTGCTGAGAGTATGCAACAACATGCCAAAGTGGTGGAACGCCTTGCTCGAGAGAGTTCAAAGCTAGTGGCCGCCTGGAGGTCATTGGAGGAGCTGCGGAGCTCGAAGGCAACTGAACCCTAATGGTATGGGATTTTCTGGGACGTGCGGACAGGGCCCTTGTGCCTCTTGGTTTCAGTCCAGTACGCCCGGAGGACCCAGCACAGGAGCTGGACCAGACACTGGTGGCGCTTGGCTGTGCTGGTAGCAAACTCGACGTGATGGGCAATATTATCACTGATGAGCTAGAGACAGAGGGGAACTCTCTGGCAAAAAACGTCACCGAGTATGTCTTGACGTGTTACAAAAGTCGAGACCCCCCGTTCTCTCTTGATCCAGTCTTTGAAGGACTCATTGCCGAAGAGGAGGATGCTGCCAAAGCTATTGTCCAAGAGGCTGCTGAGAAGGTTGCTTCGTTTTTCCACAGGACTTAGATCCTTCAGTAGCTAGGACCTTTTCCTTTGTTTTTTGCTGTAACCCTAATTTTGTAATCTAGTACTTGGAATGAACGAAATCCACCGTTTCTACAATGAATTCCATTTTTTGTCTCCGACATACTGTGCTTTGTCTTGTTGGCCCATTGGTAGATGTGCACAATTCGATTGTGAACTTATACCAAAATGTTTTGATAGTATGTTGATGACTTGAGCGCTTCAATCTTGTAGATTTTAGGTCCGAAGTCTTTAACTCTGATACTTCCGGAAGCCCTTTGTCGCGTCATCGGTAGGCCCCTTGGGGTTGTCGGAGCTTGATTACTCCGACGATGCCCACCATCAACATATAGCACATCGACGGCAGGCCCCCTTTGAGTTATCGGAGCTTGATAGGTCCAGTAGCATCTGATGTCAACGCACGAATCGTCAACGGCAGACCCCCTGGGTTGTCAGAGCTTAGTAGCTCCGACGGCACCCACAATCAACATATAAAACATCGACGGCGGGCCCCCTTGGAGGATGTCGGAGCTTAGTAGCTTCGGCGTCATCCACCATCGCTATGATTTTTTGTTTTTCCTGCACATTAGAGACAAGAAAAGAGTAAAATTCATCCTTTTGTCTATAAATTGTTTGTGACTTATCGTTCTTATTTGAGTTTTAAATCTGAAGAGACTCGATATGGTAACAAGCATATTGATGTAATCTTTCCAAATCCATATGCTTTCTTAGTAATCACCCTACTGAGGCCTGCCGGGGTGTAGGTAGAGTGGCATACTTAGGGTGGAGGACCAGGCTAAGTCGATAGCACACTCTGAACCTATGTTGGCTTGGCATTCGGGCAAGTTGACTATGCAACAATGTTAAGATCCAAGAGACCATCAATATAACTTGTGACACATATGAATAACTTGGACTAAAACTTAAAAAGAATTGCACAACTTCATTATAGACAAGAAGGTTAAAAATGATAGTTCAAAATACCGAGCCTTGTACAAAAATAAATGCACATAGAGTCTGTTTTCACACAACAGTGTCTTTCATTATAGGTCTGAATTACAGGGGAGACAAGGACACACTTAGGATACACGACCATGCTAAGTGTGTTATACATCTTGTACTAGTCCAGGGTGGGTATTTACACTTTTAGTGTTGTGACTGTATCAAGTGTTATTTGAGCTTCTCGGACCCTCCCGGAGGGGTTCGGATGCTCTCCTGGAGGACCTACCCGATTCTGTATATTGACTCTATAACATACATTGTGTGTAATTACAGACTCACCTCTGTGATTCTAAGTATAAAACTTATGGAGGTGCTCGATGTCCCAAGGATTAGGAAGCGAAGTACAATCCTCAGTTGCCAAGCGAACGCATCGGGGACGGGATACTTTGATCACTTGGAAGGGACCTTCCCAGCTGAGGAAAAGTTTATTCATTACTTCGCGAGTTAGTATTTTCTGCAGCACCAGATCGCCTTCTTCGAGCTGTCAGTTGTGCACATGCCTTTGATGATAGCGCCGGAGTGCTTGGCGATAGTGAGCATTCCGAATAGCTGCTTAGCACATTCCCTCGTCGATGATGTCAAGGTCTTCACGCTGGAGTAGTCCTACGCGGTTTCATCGAAGGTCTGGACCCAGAGCGACCCCATGGTGATCTCCAGAGGAAGGACTGCTTTAGCTCCGTACACCAAGAAGAAGGGTGCCTCTCTAGTTTATCGGTTAGGTGTAGTCCTGCTTGCCCACAGTGCGGACGGAAGCTCCTCGATCCAATTGACTCCATGCTTTTTCAGGCGCACATATGTGCGCATCTTGAGTCCCTTTAAAATTTCTACATTTGCTCTCTCGGCTTGACCATTGCTTGTTGGATGAGCTACTGAGGCGTAACTGAGTTGTATGCCGAGGTCTTTGCAATATTATTGAAACGCAACACATGTGAATTGGGTTCCAGTGGGGACCGGAGTCCACACATCCGAGGATCTCATTGGGTGGTGCCGTGCGATGCGACACCTAACAGCACACACAAAAAGGATACCAAAACATATAAAGTTTTCATTTCATAATAAGAAGAGTTTACAAAAGAGTGTACGATAGGGGTACACACGCAGCGGAAAAATACATACTCATAATCTCACCTAACTAAGCAGGAGAGAAGACGTCCATGCCCTAGGACGATTCTCACTAGCAACATGAAGAACATTCAGCAGCGACGTGGTTCACATGAGATTTATCTCGACACCTCGAGTCTCATGTACAACCTGAACAGCAGAAATAAAACTAATACCTGCAAAAATCGTTAAAGCGCAAACGTGAGCATAAGGCTCAGCAAGACTAACCCGTCTCACTAGACATATGCAAGGGGGACACTAAACATAGGTAAGGTGAAGCATAAACGACTCGCCTACAATTGGATCCTTATAATCAAGTTTTAAGTAGCAAATGACATTCTCCAAGCATGGCACATCATGGGTTCCACAATCAAACAAGAAACGCTTTGCCGATGATATGACATGCCCAGAGCACATAATGCTATTACAGCTAAAGTATGGGAAAACTATAAACTTTAATGTGACTATCTCTAGATCATACAAGGTTGCAAAGCAAGTAATATTTCAATACAATATAATTTTCTGGCTTCTTTAGTATTTACTACGTCACGACAGCGACGGACAAGTGGTACTCTATTACCACGAGGGACGGTGATTGCAACCAGGACACACCCGGACTGCACGACACGCACACCCGCGTGGGAGACACATACGTGCTCTCCTCCCCGCGTCATACGTGGCCACCTTTCACCCAAGAGCCCAATGTCGACAAACCCCTTCATCCCGAGCAAAAGGTCCCCTACACGGACACGTTAAAACGCCCCGCTAAGAGATTTACACCTTTCTGCCTTCGCATCTCCATTCAAGGACAACCGGGGAGTCTCCACACTACAGTCTGGAGTTACATCAGTTTAATGGGCCCATATACCATTATGCAACCGATACAGTTCAAGCTTGCCCAATGGTGCTGCATACGGCACGGTCCTCAAGCGACACAGGCAGGGCTATGCGCCCGAGACTCCATCTCGTCGACTCCTATTCCCCCTGCCCGGTCTCATATTTATTTCATAAGCCATTTTTAATCTTCCACTCTCATGTGAACTGTTATTCCTATCTCGCGAGTAGATTCCAACTACTCGACTTCTACCGGATTTCCTATACATTAGCAAAGCAGTTACTAAAGGTCAAACTGTAACTCGTTCCGACCAAACCCTGGGATTTGTGGTCATGCAAGTGGAGTATCAATCACCTTATACTTAAATGCACAATATCAATTGAGGACGTAGTATGAGAAATACTGCAAAACTTTGAAAAGCTCTTAAATGCAAACCGGGGCTTGCCTTAGTTTGCGACTCGAATAAATGTCAATTGTTAGTGGTCCTTCTGTGTAGACTCCACCGAGGACTTCAAGTGGACACCCTGGCCTTCTCCTCCAAGCGAAACTTCTCGCCGATCACTTATCATCACGTTCCTATCGACATGTTATGCATATAAGTAATTAAGTAATTAAGTAGTTTAATAATAGACTCCATGGGGTTGTGTAAACTTTAAGAACGAGGAGTTTGACTAGGAAGGACAGATATGCCTCTGTTGTGGGGGCAACCAAAGGATGAGTCAAGGTGGACATAGAAGTGTCGGTATGAACTGAAAGGTACAACATAAAGCTACATTGCAACTTAGCATACCACACTTCAAGCTATGCCACGCGAGATTGACAAATCTAAATGGTGAAGAAGTGCTGGGCGGAGAAGTGTAAGGACGACCCAAAAATTAAGGTGGGACGTCGAAAGCTTGAGTATGAGTGGAGTGTACAAGATGAAGGTCGCGATTTAGCAGTCGACCAATGAACTTGACATAACTCATAAAGGAGTAAACCTAGTTATGTGAGCAGTGCTATCGTAGGGTCCTGACTTAGGATGAATTAAAGTGAAACCCTAGCGACACTTGGGAGTGAAGTGAGATCAACATGGTTTGGACTTAAGAAGTCATTACAAGCACTGTTACCCTAGCATGAGTACCAAGACAACGTTCAAATGACTTTTAGGTAAAGTAGTTTCTACAGCAAGCTTGTCTAGGTGAGCTCGGTAAGCTCTCGGGACTTAAACATGATGCGAGACCTTGCCGTGAAGGCATACTTTTCCATTTAGAGAAGATCTTCTAGGGGTGAGCGATATCCCAAACACTACCTTGTGAGTCTTAAGGCTAGTGATGTCGACACGGTTGTTGATAAGCGACTCGACGAACCTGTCGTCGAAGAAGTGGTACACCAAGTTAACCAATCATGTGATCGGTTAGGGAACATCCTCGACACAACCAAGGAACTCTTATCCAAGGTTCCCCTTGGTCTAGTTCTCCTTGTTGGTCGCAACGTTCTTGCATTACTCTACCCCAGGTCATCGGTTATCACCGACACACCAGGTTTGACCTAGAAGACATTTCATTGAGCACCTGGGCTACACTTAGGACTCGATTGCTCTCACAATGACTAAAACCTAATTTGGCTTGACAACTATTGTCTGACGAGTCATGCTTGTGTTCCAGCACTACACACATCACAAGGATCCTTCATCTCAATGCCAGAGCACGATGACGGCTCGAAGCGTCACGACGACGTCATGTGGTCAACGACGTCGACGCGGCTCATGGTGGAGCATCACAAGCACGCACGGACAGGCCAACGTGATACAAACGACAAAGGAGGTCAACTTGGGGATTTCTATAGGAATGATATCCATGCGGAAAATGGACGTATGGCTTGACGACACATGAGTACCATTAGCGGTCACCACGAACGGACTTCGATGATGTCAAGGAAGACATTTCAGGGCAAGGCTCACCTTGTAGGCATTTCGCCGAACATCTTGGGTGTGTACTTGATTTCCGTCACTTCATCACCATTCAAAGAGCATCTTGGCACATTCCTTGGTCGATTGCCACATCATTCTACCCCTGCATCACAGACCAGCTCTAAACATCAACAAAGTTGGTTCTTCCCTCATAAATATTTCATCGAACACCTTAGCTGCAGTCACTGATCCAATCAATCTTGCAAAATCAGAGCTAACCTTGGACTAGTTGTCGATACCATTGTGTCAAAGGTGTGTTCCTGCATATCCTCCATCCCACACATCATTTGCCTTGCTGCCAGAACGCGGCTACGGAGCAGAACGTCGCAATGACGAAAAGTAGGCGTCAAAGTCGGGGCAGCACAAGGCTAAGTAACACAGCACTCATTCGAACTTTCCCGTGACGCCGAGGTGGGAGGAATGCGGCCTGGAGATGCGCTGTAGCGAGCAGCACAGCATAGACACGCTAGGAACGGCGCGAATGGTCGGCGGATTGTAGTCACCACGCTGTGGGAGGCGCAACAGTGAGGAACGCGGTGTGGATGGCGATTCGTGGCCGAGGCGGGCGCGTCGTCGGGGCGCCGTTGCTCAGGAGCGTGGCGCTGGGCGCGAGCGGCGCATCGTGGTGGCCGGAGGGGCGCGGCTCCAGTGCTGGGCAGACGCGGTTGCAGGCGGGGGCGCGAGGTACGAACCGTGGCCAGGAGGCATGCAGACGGCACGGAAGGTGCGCGGCCAGGAGGAGTGCCTTGGCGGCGGTGTGGGCGGTCGAGCGCGGGGCGAAGCCGCGTCGTGGGCGGCCGAGCGAGCGGCAGAACGGTAGGGAGGCGATGTGCCGTGGGGCGGGGCGATGGGGCAGCTTGGCCCAGCAGAGCGTGGGGGCAGCGTCGATGAGGAGACGAGGAGGCAGACGGGCCAGCGGCGTGCAGAGGCCGGGGAAACGAGCTCAGCTTCACGCGCGCGGCCAAGCCGAGCGGCACGCAAGCGCGGGGATGACATCGGAGGCTAGCGCGCAGGCCGGGAGAGGTGCGCGGACGGTGACACTCGGCCATGGCACGGGCGAACAGGGGCACAGTCATGGCGTGGGCGAGCAGGTCCGGCAAGCACCGCGGCGGCATGGCGAGCGGGAGTGGGGCGCGACCGATGGGAGGAGCGGGCGGCTATAGATAAGGACCGATGCCTCGCGGTGGCACATGCATGTGTCTGCATGGAGGCAGGGGAGGAAAGAGAGGAGGTGCCGACCTGACCTGTGGGGACAACCTGTGGGACCCACCTCCCTCCTTCTTATCTTCATTCTAACTGCAATTAAATATCTAACAGGCTCTAAAAGTGTTAAAAGTGGGCATGGACACTAAACAAAATATTTGGAATTTATTGGTCAAATCAATTTCAGTATTTGGTAAAGTTTTAAACAAATTCAAAATTTGAATTTGAATTCAAGTGGTGATACTTGACTCAAGGAAATAAATAGTAGATTAGGTTCAAAAATCCTGAAACTTTGAAGTTACCCTTTTTGAACCATAAGGGACCTCAGGAAAAATTTGGAGTTGATTTGGACAAGGTTACATACAAAGTTTAAATTTGAAGTCGACTCTGATTAAACTCTCAGTACATGTCCAATAAATGGAAAACGTGCTTTAAAAATTTTGAAACTTTACTGAGGGTCTATTTGGAATATTAGAAGTTCATGTAAAAATTTACAGCCGTAGATTTGAATATTTTTGAATGTCCCATTTTAGGGTTGGAAAATTCCTTTTTCTTTCTCGCCATTTTGTTTTATTTTCTCCTTTAATTTTTCATTGAAAATGTGAATAACTGGAAATTAAGGATTTTACCCCTTAAGTTCTAAATACATTAGCAACCATGTTCTATATGTAAAATCTTAACAAGTCCCTATTTTTAGTGAACATTGGTTAACTCATATGGTTCATGTGAGTTTGGATTTCCAAGTCCACTTTCAAAATTTTTAAGTTCTCATTTTTGCGTTTTTGTTCTCCCAAAAAGCGGGCTTTTACAATCCTTCCACCTTAAAGTAATCTCGTCCCGAGATTCTAACAAGTAGAATAACAGAAACGATGAGGGAATGATCCGTAAAAGAGGGTCATTGATTAAGGAAAATGGCAATGCCCTTACAGACTTTGGTTATACGAAATAGTGATTATCTTCAGGCATCTTAAGAAATTCTAAAGTCTGCTTCAAGTGATTCCAGTCTTTAGGTTGATAACCTTGACAAGATGCTCGACATGACAATGTCAAGTCATAAACTTTCACGTCTGTTACTGACCCTTTATTGCTGTACTCTTACACTGGCATGACATCTTGTTCTGTTCTAGTCTTGACTTGAAGAATTAGCACTTGTTCTTTGCTTCTCTAGGTCACCTTGATGGTTTGAAACTATCTTTGCATTGATTCTTGGTTGCTTGCTTGGTTTTTGCATAGGTCCTTATAACTTCATATGGTATTTCCCTTGACATGAGTTAAGATGGTTTACGAGGTTAAACAACAATTAGTAACCTCGTTTGACGTTTAGTCAACCATAGGATTCCTTAGCTGTAGCATAAGAGTAGCAAAAACACTCAACACTCTTATGTGATGAAAACAGCAGGAATATGGAAGATATGGCAACTACAATATTTTTAGGTGTATCAACATCTTTAAACAATAGAAATAGAAGATGAAGACCCTTTGCGGTCGCACACGAGGATTTAAGGATTCAGCATCCTCATATGTTTCAACACAGCAAAGAACTCAATCATATGGTAACTACAAGGTTCTTGGAGTATCAAAGTTACCATATACCAACACAAGATCTTAGATGGACCTAAAGAGTTTCACGAGGTTGACAATCGAACAGTATCCTCGCGAGGAAGGAGATTTCATGGATTTTACAAGGCTGATCATCGAACTGATGACCACTCGATGACGAACGGTATAGTTGCAACAATCAAGGTACTTGACCCTAAACAAGTCAAGGATGGAAGTTCAAGTGTTTGTTTAGTTGCAAGGGAGGTTGAGTGATCGGTTGCCCAGGTATCACTCAATAGAAAGAAGGTCAACAATGTAAGAAGTCAAATGAATATGGTGAAATGATCGTAGTCATTATACACCTTAGAATAGTTTGAATGGGGTACACAATCTTGCTCTAAATTTTAGTATTATCATGCATTCCATCATTGGCGTTACATTGGTAATGATGCTTCATGATGCATCATATGTTGTATGGTGCAATGAATACGCACATGGTATGGTGCAAATGGTGCATATGTATGGTGCAAATGATGCAGATGTATGGTGCAAATGGTGCACATGCATGGTGCAGTAGCTTTTATAGTTTGAGCAAGATTAAATGAACCACACCCACAAAACTCAAATATTGTCTGATGATTTGCAAGGATTGGATACCGTGGTCGTGAAGGACACTCAATGAGTAGCGTTGCTTTCATGACTCGACCACGGTTAAGTAATACATAACAGAACGATTGACAAGGAATGTGGGAATATACCACGTTACCTCGACCTTTCAAAAGCTTGTTCATGTTCTACTCAACTTGATTGTATCTTCATCAGAACAAAAACAATTAATTATAGGTCTCTAGTGATACTTCACTTAACCTTCGCTTCGATATGGCAACAGGAATTGATATCCTTAGCGATCACTTTAGTGGAGTTGAAGTCACACTTCTTCTTTGAGTAACTCAATCTGGTGATGGATGTTGGATCCTCTTGAATATGTAATCTTACTTGATCGTCTTCTTGTTGACACGACTCGTTGTAACCAAGGTTGATGGTTGAATACTACTATTACTTGAGTGCTCGCCTTTCCCCTTAAAGTTCCAAACCAGGATGTCGAAGCATACTCCAAACAGTTCTCATGGAAAGACGAGATGCAACTCGAGTAATTACGACCTGCGTTCAACATCACAAGATGTGATGTGGCAAGTCACATAAATCGGACACTAGTATGCCTATCCAAGGGAAAAGGACTTCAAATGAGTTAAACACTCTATTCAACTTGGTAAATACTTGAGTCCTAACTCTTGGTTGGTTACGACACTCCTCAAATTGATATCGAGAGCCGAATGCCTAATAAAAACCAAAAGGTTCAAACTGGTCAGGCTATGGTGACAAACGACCAGCTTGGACGCAAACTCGATTTTAGTCCAGTAAATGGCAAAATCAGATCTCGAGGTGAATAACAAAGTTAAAGTACACTTCAAGACCTTTCCAAAAGTATTGGTTTGCCTCTAGATCATCCCTGTTTTGCAAGTTATGCTATTCTAAAGTCAGCAGAATTTTTCTGCACTTTCAGCTGAACCTGCTTAAAAAGTAGCAGTTTCGATCTAAAGTTTTCAGGCTGTTCTGATGGAAATCTGGAAATATTCTTATATACAAAGTTGTAGACAATTTAATAATATTTCCATAATGTACTTACTTGTCTTCATATCATTCCTGGTTTAAAAGATATGAATTTTTGAAGTTTGCTGAAATTTCAGCATTCAGACTTTTATATTCAGTTCAGATTAACCACATTGTATTCAAACTCGATTTAGAAAAAGTATACGACCGATTCAGGTCTGGAGCCAATTACAAAAATTCTATCCGACTCCCTAACCTTTCCAACGGTTACTCGTGCGACACCATTGGATGCAAAATCTGCTAGTTATGGATTAAATTCAGAGGTGTACAGATTGCTGTCCAGTTTGGGTGTGCCTGGACAGTCTCTGCAATTATCCAAATTTCACCCACATAGAAAAGGATTTTGGTCTTGAGCTCAATAGAGAACTTGTAAAGTACTTCCAAATCTTTCTAAGGAGTATTTACTTGCCCTCATAGAACTTCTGGTTGAGAAGATATGGCATTTGCAATTTGACAGTTTTTCTGAAAATTTGGACAGCACCTCCTTTGTTTAAGGCTGATTTTATCCACAATTTTCAGATATACAAACATCAACATTTGCAAAAATAATACATATAAATCTTGTTGCATACATTCTCAAGATTCCAGAAATGAAAATTATAAAGTCTTTCGACAATTTTACAGCGAGTTATGCGAGAAACAGTAATTGTATACATGACTGTCCACTCGCTGTCCAGATTTGATCAAGTTTAGAAATCTGAAATTTTGAGTATGTTAGAGATGGATTCTGCTCTGGAGTTCTATAGAAACATTGTAGAGCACTCTCTATAATTTCCAACCCCATAAAGTAGGCCTGCAGAGGTGAAGTCTGCAAAAAGTTATGATTCAATTGGTGAAGAGTTCAGATTCTGTCCCCTCTTCCGGACTGCCAAAACCTCTTAAACGACACTTCAATTTAGACCTTGTTAATGTGAGTTATAGCCTTCGTGTTGAATAGTAAGTTGATAGAGGACTCTTTAAGATTTCCAGACATGTATAAATATGCCTAGGTTGCATTTCTAGTTTAAGAGTTATGGATGTTCAAAGTTCAACAATTTTTGAAGTTGGTTCAGGTAGTACATATAGTCTTGTTCCAGTTTTTAACTCAAGAGTTTTAAATACTTCTTATTTGAATTTGGGTCAATATTGAATTACAAAGTTGTATTCTAGCTCCTCCCTTCCTGAAAATGTATCACAATGGAATAGAAGAGCTTTCTACAAGGAAATATGTCAAAAATTCAGATGCTGGTCCATGTAGTTTCAGAACAGCAGCTCCTGTGATGATGGTGCATTTTCATCACCATAAAAGCGTCTTTTGGCTTGGAGGCCAATAGAAAACTTATAGAAGATTTCAAAAGCTTTCCAAAAAGTATTCACATGCCTCCAAAGCCCTCCAGGTTGAAGAGATACGGATTTTTGAAGTGGAACAATCGGTTCAGGTTTCAGAATTTAATTGGATAGATCATGGTTGTTCAAAGCTGATTTGGCCACTGGTTTTCAGATGGATAACCTCACAATTTGACAGCAGGTACCATTACAAACTTGTTGTACAAGTCGCAAGGTTTCCGGAAATGTATTATACGAAGGTATTCGACGATTCTACAAAGAGTTATGGTTGAAATGCCGAGGCTAGATAATTATATCAAAGAGGTGAAGAAATGCTGATTTCTAATGATTTGGACGAGTTTCTCCAGCGTTGTTCTGTCCAACTCGTCCATAGAGAAATAGTGGAGGACCTGAAGATCTCCCCCATCCCTATAGCATACTACGATGTCCTATGAAGTTTAACTAGAAGCACATCTTGACATAATCGAGCTAGATTCCATCAAGAGTACACGAAAGCCTTAATCTTCACCCTTCTTCACATTGTACGTTCCATGTCGAAACTTTGATCCAAATCTTACCAGCATCTGGGAGTTGGATCTTATAAGATGATAATGAAGCCATTCTTTCGTGGGGGGGGGGGGGGGGGTCAAAGTATCAATTGTGATACTGACGGTACTACGTGCCTCACCAAAAGAAAAGTCTAACCCGGTATATCCGGATACGTCTATAGGTGGTTCTAATATCGATCACTCGCAAACGTTTGCTACACGGGTCGCTACGGAGTTAGTGTACCTGCAGAAGACAAATAATCCCCTTTCACACCTTCACACCTCAAGGGCGCCACGGGGAAACACGACAGGTAGTCACAATAAGATATAATCAAAAGTAAATGCATACGACTCTAGTGTGAGTCGTCCTCGAGCGAGGTCATGTCTCGAGGTACATGGCTGTAAATACCTCTGTACAACAAAGACTCCCATACGAACCGGTTATACACGCTCGGGCATACGTGTTTCGCATGCTCCCATAAAACATGAATGGTTCTAGAGATGCATACTATTGGGTTATACACCACCCGACGGGGGCTCCCACTAATTTTGTGTCACGCTAGGGTACCGCGTGTCATATGTTCTCAGAAACATGGAAAAGTTTCAGAGACTCATATTGAATTTCCGTGCTAAGCCACGTAAATTTCACATATCATATCTCGTATGCAGAGTTTACCGAGATTGATCCGCTCTCGGCGGCGTACCTTACCTCTTACCTTGAAGACGGAGCGTCGTTATAGAAATAATATAACAAGTTAGTTCACCACCTTTATAACTTATACTAGTAATAGTCCTTAATGGGCATATAGCTAATCCTCACTCGACTACTTCGGAGTTTTTGAAAATGGGCTCTTTTCGAGCGTGCTATTCCCAACGAAGATCTGATACCATGTCTATGGGGACCGGATTCCACACATCCGAGGATCTCATTGGGTGGTGCCGTGCGATGCGGCACCTAACAGCACACATAAAAAGGATACCAAAACATATAAAGTTTTCATTTCATAATAAGAAGAGTTTACAAAAGAGTGTACGATAGGGGTACACACGCAGCGGAAAAATACATACTCATAATCTCACCTAACTAAGCAGGAGAGAAGATGTCCATGCCCTAGGATGATTCTCACTAGCAACATGAAGAACATTCAGTAGCGGCGTGGTTCACATGAGATTTATCTCGACACCTCGAGTCTCATGTACAACCTGAACAGCAGAAATAAAACTAATACCTGCAAAAATCGTTAAAGCGCAAACATGAGCATAAGGCCCAGCAAGACTAACCCGTCTCACTAGACATATGCAAGGGGGACACTAAACATAGGTAAGGTGAAGCATAAACGACTCGCCTACAATTGGATCCTTATAATCAAGTTTTAAGTAGCAAATGACATTCTCCAAACACGGCACATCATGGGTTCCACAATCAAACAAGAAACGCTTTGCCGATGATATGACATGCCCAGAGCACATAATGCTATTACAGCTAAAGTATGGGGAAACTGTAAACTTTAATGTGACTATCTCTAGATCATACAAGGTTGCAAAGCAAGTAATATTTCAATACAATATAATTTTCTGGCTTCTTTAGTATTTACAACGTCACGACAGCGACAGACAAGTGGTACTCTATTACCGCGAGGGACGGTGATTGCAATCAGGACACACCCGGACTGCACGACACGCACACCCGCGTGGGAGACACATACGTGCTCTCCTCCCCGCATCATATGTGGCCATCTTTCACCCAAGACCCCAATGTCGACAAACCCCTTCATCCCTAGCAAAAGGTCCCCTACACAGACACGTCAAAATGTCCCGCTAAGAGATTTACACCTTTCTGCCTTCACATCTCCATTCAAGGACAACCGGGGAGTCTCCACACTACAGTCTGGAGTTACATTAGTTTAATGGGCCCATATACCATTATGCAACCGGTACAGTTCAAGCTTGCCTAACGGTGCCGCATATGGCACGGTACTCAAGCGACACAAGCAGGGCTATGCGCCCAAGACTCCATCTCGTCGACTCCTATTCCCCCTGCCCGGTCTCATATTTATTTCATAAGCCATTTTTAATCTTCCACCCTCATGTGAACTGTTATTCCTATCTCGCGAGTAGATTCCAACTACTTGACTTCTACCGGATTTCCTATACATTAGCAAAGCAGTTACTATAGATCAAACTGTAACTCGTTCCGACGAAACCCTGGGATTTGTGGTCATGCAAGTGGAGTATCAATCACCTTATACGTAAATGCACAATATCAACTGAGGACGTAATGTGAGAAATACTGCAAAACTTTGAAAAGCTCTTAAATGCAAACCGGGGCTTGCCTTAGTTTGCGACTCGAATAAATGTCAATTGTTAGTGGTCCTTCTGTGCAGACTCCGCCAAGGACTTCAAGTGGACACCCTGGCCTTCTCCTCCAAGCAAAACTTCTCGTCGATCACCTATCATCATGTTCCTATCGACATGATATGCATATAAGTAATTAAGTAGTTTAATAATAGACTCCATGGGGTTGTGTAAACTTTAAGAACGAGGAGTTTGACTAGGAAGGACAAATATGCCTCTGTTGTGGGGGTAACCAGAGGATGAGTCAAGGTGGACATAGAAGTGTCGGTATGAACTGAAAGGTACAACATAAAGCTACATTGCAACTTAGCATACCACACTTCAAGCTATGCCATGCAAGATTGACAAATCTAAATGGTGAAGAAGTGTTGGGCGGAGAAGTGTAAGGACGACCCAAAAATTAAGGTGGGACGTCGAAAGCTTGAGTATGAGTGGAGTGTACAAGACGAAGGTCGCGATTTAGCAGTCGACCAATGAACTTGACTTAACTCATAAAGGAGTAAACCTAGTTAAGTGAGCAGTGCTGTCGTAGGGTCCTGACTTAGGATGAATTAAAGTGAAACCCTAGCGACACTCGGGAGTGAAGTGAGATCAACATTGTTTGGACTTAAGAAGTCATTACAAGCACTGTTAACCTAGCATGAGTACCAAGACAACGTTCAAATGACTTTTAGGTAAAGTAGTTTCTACGGCAAGCTTGTCCAGGTGAGCTCGGTAAGCTCTCGGGACATAAACATGATGCGAGACCTTGCCGTGAAGGCATGTTTTGCCATCTAGAGAAGATCGTCTTAGCAATGTCCACATCAACCCGGACTCGTCAATCGGGTGAGCGGAATCCCGAAAACTACCTTGTGAGTCTTAAGGCTAGTGATGTCGACACGATTGTTGATAAGCGACTCGACGAACCTGTCGTCAAAGAAGTGTTACACCAAGTTAACCAATCATGTGATCGGTTAGGGAACATCCTCAACACAACCAAGGAACTCTTATCCAAGGTTCCACTTGGTCTAGTTCTCCTTGTTGGTCGCAACGTTCTTGCATTACTCTACCCTAGGTCATCGGTGATCACCGACACACCCGGTTTGACCTAGAAGACATTTCATTGAGCACCTTGGCTACACTTAGGACTCGATTGCTCTCACAATGACTAAACCTAATTTGGCTTGAAAACTATTGTCCGACGAGTCGTGCTTGTGCTCCAGCACCACACACATCACAAGGATCCTTCATCTCGATGCCTGGGCACGATGACGGCTCAGAGCGTCACGACGACATCATGTGGTCAACGACGTCGACGCGGCTTATGGTTGAGCATCACAAGCATGCACGGACAGGCCAACGTGATACAAACGACAAAGGAGGTCAACTTGGGGATTTCTATTGGAATGATATCCATGCGAAAAATGGACGTATGGCTTGACGACACAAGAGTACCATTAGCGATCACCACGAATGGACTTCGATGACGTCAAGGATGACATTTTAGGGCAAGGCTCACCTTGTAGGCATTTCGCCGAACATCTTGGGTGTGTACTTGATTTCCATCACTTCATCACCATTCAAAGAGCATCTTGGCACATATCTTGGTCGATTGCCACATCATTCTACCCCTGCATCACAGACCAGCTCTAAACATCAACAAAGTTGGTTCTTCCCTCGTAAACATTTCATTGAACACCTTAGCTGCAGTCACTGATCCAATCAATCTTGCAAAATCAGAGCTAACCTTGGACTAGTTGTCGATACCATTGTGTCAAAGGTGTGTTCCTGCATATCCTCTATCCCACACATCACTTGCCTTGCTGCCAGAACGCAGCTACGGAGCAGAACGTTGCTACGACGGAAAGTAGGCATCAAAGTCGGGGCACCACAAGGCTAAGTAACATAGCACTCATTCGAACTTTCCCGTGACGCCGAGGTGGGAGGAAGGCGGCCTGGAGATGCGCTGTAGCGAGCAGCACAATAGAGACACGCTAGGAACGACGCGAACGGTCGGCAGATTGCAGTCACCACGCTGTGGGAGGCGCAGCAGTGAGGAACGCGGTGTGGATGGCGATGCGGGGCCGAGGCGGGCGCGTCGTCGGGCGCCGTTGCTCAGGAGCGCGTCGCTGGGCGCGAGCGGCGCATCGTGGTAGCCGAAGGGGCGCGGCTCTGGCGCTAGTCAGACGCGGTTGCAGGCGGGGGCGCGGGGTACGAACCGTGGCCAGGAGGCACAAAGATGGCAAGAAAGGTGCACGGCCAGGAGGAGTGCCTTGGCGGCGGTGTGGGCGGTCGAGCGCAGGGCAAAGCCACGCCGTGGGCGGCCGAGCGAGCGGCAGAACGGCAGGGAGGTGAGGTGCCGCGGGGCGGGGCGACGGAGCAGCTTGGCCCGGTGGAGCGTGGGGGCGACGCCGATGAGGAGACGAGGAGGCGGACGGGCCAGTGGCGTGCAGAGGCCGGGGAAACGAGCTCAGCGTCACGCGCGAGGCCAAGCCGAGCGGCACGCAGGCGCGGGGACGACACTGGAGGCTGGCGCGCAGGTCGGGAGAGGCGCGCGGACGGCGACGCTCGGCCATGGCACGGGCGAACAGGGGCACAGTCATGGCGTGGGCGAGCAGGTCCGGCAAGCACCGCTGCGGCATGGCGAGCAGGAGTGGGGCGCGGCCGATGGGAGGAGCGGGCGGCTATAGATAGGGATCGATGCCTCGCGGTGGCACATGCATGTGTCTGCATGGAGGCAGGGGAGGAAAGAGAGGAGGTGCCGACCTGACCTGTGGGGAACACCTGTGGGACCCACCTCCCTCCTTCTTATCTTCATTCTAACTGCAATTAAATATCTAACAGGCTCTAAAAGTGTTAAAAGTGGGCATGGACACTAAACAAAATATGAGGAATTTATTGGTCAAATCAATTTCAGTATTTGTAAAGTTTCAAACAAATTCAAAATTTGAATTTCAATTCAAGTGGTGATACTTGACTCAAGGAAATAAATAGTAGATTAGGTTCAAAAATCATGAAACTTTGAAGTTACCCTTTTTGAACCATAAGGGACCTCAGGAAAAATTTGGAGTTGATTTGGACAAGGTTACGTACAAAGTTTAAATTTGAAGTCGACTCTGATTAAACTCTCAGTACGTGTCCAATAAATGGAAAACGTGCTTTAAATTTTTTGAAACGTTACTGAGAGTCTATTTGGAATATTAGAAGGTCATGGAAAAATTTACATCTGTAGATTTGAATATTTTTGAATGTCCCATTTTAGGGTTGGAAAATTCCTTTTTCTTTCTCGCCATTTTGTTTTCTTTTCTCCTTTAATTTTTCATTGAAAATGTGAATACCTGGAAATTAAGGATTTTACCCCTTAAGTTCCAAATACATTAGCAACCATGTTCTATATGTAAAATCTTAACAAGTCCCTATTTTTAGTGAACATTGGTTAACTCATATGGTTCATGTGAGTTTGGATTTCCAAGTCCACTTTCAAAATTTTTAAGTTCGCATTTTTGCGTTTTTGTTCTCCCGAAAAGCGGGCTTTTACAGTTCCATTGTCAGTTATGACTTTGTTCGGAACTGCAATTCTGCATATAATGGACTTCAAGAACTTGATAGTTGATTGCTTGTTGATTGTGACAACTAGAGTTGCCTCCGACCACTTGGTGAACTTGTCGATGGTGACATATAGGAACCTATAACCTCCGACGAATTTTGGGAATGGTCCCAAGATGTCCATACCCCACACGGCGAATGGCCATGTAGGAGGTATCATTTTCAGTGATTGAGTTGGTGTGTGAATCTGTTTTACGTGGAACTGGCATGCTTCACACTTTTTCACTAGATCGACTGCATCCTGGAGTGTTGTAGGCCAGTAAAAGCCATGCCGAAAGGCTTTACTGACCAACATGCGGGAAGACGCATGGTTCCCACACTCGTCTCCATGAATCTCCGCGAGGAGCTTGCAACCTTCCTCCCTTGCAATGCACCGCATTAGGACGCCGTTGGCACCGCGCTGGTAGAGACCCCCTTCTACCACTGTGTATCTTTTAGCCAATCTGACGATCCGGTCAGTGGATACACCGTCTTCAGGAAGGATGTTGTCTTTCAAGTAGCTCCAGATCTCTGAGATCCATGCATTGAAGCTAACTTGAGCTTCTGAGTCTTGTGTGCTGGGTTGCTCGGAGCTTCCGACAGCACCTACGACCCTTGGTGGATGCCATGGTAACAGGGCCACCGGGACCGCCAGCTTCGGGGTGCTGGCCTCGCCCCCTTCGCTCAGTTCGGTAGACTAAGTTGTTGGTCTTGATAACCTCCGGACGAATTATGTCGGGAGCTGGAGCTCCGGTTGAAGCCTTCGTCGAGAGTTCATCAGCTTCAGCGTTATGAAGACGCTGAACATGGTGGAGATCCAGGACTTCGAAGTCTTTCTGAAGCCTCTGGACTTTAAGGAGATAAGTGGCTAGCTGAGGGTTGTTGCAGCAGCATTCACCTTTGACTTGTTAGATGATGAGCTGCGAATCACCCTTCACCAACAGATGTTTGACACCATAGGATAGTGCCACCTTGATTCCATATATGAGAGCTTCATATTCCGCCATGTTATTGGTCTCCTTGAAATCAAGGTGAACCATGTATTTGACCTTCTCCCCGGTCGGAGCAAGGAGAAGGATTCAAGCTCCGACCCCTTGCTTCTGCACAGAACTGTCGAAGTGGAGAGTCCAGTGAGGTTCGGTGAATACCGGAACCTTGGGTTCTAGCTTCTGCTCATGAGGGCCCCCAGGGTTTGATGGAGAGGGAGTCCAATCTACCACAAAGTCAGCGAAAGCTTGACTTTTGATTGCTTGTTGTGACACGAATTAGAGATCGAACTCAGCCAGCTCCGCTATCCACTTTGCGATGTTCCCAGTAGAGTTAGGGTTATGCAAAATAGCGCACAGTGGATAAGAAGTTACAACTGATATCTTATGGGCTTGGAAATAATGGCGAAGTTTTTTTTGAGGCGATAAGAACTGCATAGAGCAGCTTAAGCACCTCGATGTAGTGTGTCTTGGCATCGTGGAACTTCACTAATGAAGTACACTAGGCGTTGGACAGTCTGGACTTTCCCAGAGAAGACCAGAGCTTCCTCTCCATCGACCCGAACCCTCCCAGAGGGGTCCAAACCTCCTTGTTGAGCTTCCTAGACCCTCCCGGAGGGGTCCGTAACTTCTTCTTGTTCGACCCGTACCCTGTTAGAAGGGTTCAAATCATCTTTGTCAGCCAGGTGAACCCCCTTGGGCGAGTGGAGTTGATCTCCTAGCATTCTGCCTTGAGGTTCCATGTCTGGGGGATGGGACTCAGACTCGTCTTCAGGTAGCTTCGGACCCTCCGGGGGGGGGTCTAAGCTCTTGGAATAGATGTGGTTCCAGTCTTTCCGCGACCAGGACCATGCAGACAACTTCTGTAGTTGTAGAAATGTAAAGTAGTAAAGACTCACCAAGATTTGGAGCTACCAAGATTAGTAGTGTGGTGAGGAGCTGCTTCAGCTCTTGAAATGCCTTTTATGCTTCTTTAGACCAATGAAATGGACCGGACTTCCTCAAGAGTTTGAAGAAGGGTAGTGCCCGCTCTGCCAGTCTTGAAATTAACCGGCAGGGTGCAGCTAGACATCCAATTAACTTCTGGACATCCTTGATGTGGGCTGGGGGCTGCAAATCTTCTATGGCCATGAACTTCACTGGATTGGCCTCAATTCCTCGGTGATTCACTAAGAAACCGAGAAGCTTCCCCGAGCTAACCCCGAAGACACACTTGTCCAAATTCAGCTTAGTGCGCGTGTTGCGTCCCTTGTCGAAGACTGCTTACAAGTTATCAAGGAGTGACTCCTTCTTCTTGATCTTCACGATGATGTCGTCGATGTACACCTCCACTAAGTCTCTAATTAGATCTCCAAATGTTTTGTACATAGCTCGCACAAAGGTTGAAGCAGCATTTTTAAGACCAAAGGGCATGGCAGTATAATAATACAATCCATCTACTGTTATGAAGGCAATATGCTCTTCGTCTTCCTTAGACATTTGGATTTGATGATATCCTGAATATGCATCTAAGAAACACAATAGCTCGCATCCGGAGGTGGAGTCCAGTATCTGATTTATTCTAGGTAGTGGAAATGGATCTTTTGGACATGCCTTATTTAAGATGGTGTAGTCGATACACATCTGAAGCTTCCCGCCAGCCTTGGGTACCACGACTGGGTTTGCCAGCCATTTTGGATGAAACACCTCCCGAATGAAACCAACTTCGAGTAGCTTTGATTTCCTATTAGATGAAGTTTTGCCGCTCGATTGATTGCTTCCGGTGCTTTTGGTGTACAGGCCGTGCGCCGGGATAGATCTTTAGGTTGTGCTCAATCACCTCCCTAGGGATCCCAGACATTTGTGACAGTTGCCAGGCAAACACATCAACATTCGCCCGGAGGAAAGTGATGAGCGCGAGTTCCTATTTGTTGTTCAAACCTCCCGATATACGGGTGGTCTGAGCAGCATCAGAACTAATTTGGACGACTTTGACTGGAACGTCGGTGTCGCCGCTTGGTTGCGCATGAGGTGCGGAGGTTGAGCCTCGATGACGAATGCTCGGAGGTTTCGGAGCTAACTCCTTAACGGATGCTTCCTCCTGCGCTGTAGCAAGCACGTGGAGTTCTTCCAATGCAGTGATTCCTACAGTGCGATCCCCGCAAATCCAGAGAATGCCCGAAGGTGTTGGCATCTTCAACACTAAGTAGCCATAGTGGGTGGCAGCCATGAACCTATACAAAGTAGGCCTGCCCAGTATGGCGTTGAACGGTAAACTGATCTGTGCCACGTCGAAGACCAGCTTCTCGGTTTTGTAGTTCTCCCGAGTCCCGAAGGTCACTGGGAGTGTGATGGAGCCGACAGGGGTAATGGCCCCGGACCTACCCCAAAAAAAAGGTCGAGAGGGGCGAAGGTCCTAAGGTCGGATCTCGAGCTTGACAAAGGCTTCAAAGCTTATGAGGTTCAGCCCTGCACCTCCGTCCACCTGTACATGGTGGATTTGAACATTGTTAATGGTCGGAGACACCATCAATGGGAGTTTTCTAGCTCCGATCATGTTATGAGGGCAGTCCAAAGCATCAAAAGTGATGGAAGTGTCCACCACTTCCGATGAGGTTCCGCCTTGGCGCTGGGAGCTACAGCAGCCATGTCCTGCCGCATTGTCTTGAGGATGCGGCGAGAAGTAATGTCCCAAGAACCACCATAAATGGTGTTCAGGGTCTTCCGAGCTCGTTGTCAGAGACGTCGGATTCGTCGTCAACAGTGTTGTAGATAGCCTTCAGGACCTTCTTGGGGTCCTGAAAACCTAGCTCCTCTTCAGCTGGAGCTTCATCGACTTTTTGCTTTCCTTCCCGCTGGCAGAAACAAGCTTCTTCCCGATGCTTGTTGTAGCGCTCGACAAGATTCTGGACCTCTCAACATTCTTCCAGACTGTGCTTGTCCATCTTGTGGATCGGACACCACACTTTGGAACTGCTTCCGTCTTCTAACAATGGTCGAGGAAATTTCTCAGAGTGTGGCCCTCGGCAACCCGAAGCTGCAGCAGCCGCAACAGTAGGTGCGCCGGCCGATGGCTTCTTGTTGCCACTGGACTTCTTTTTATTTTCTCCACTACTGGAGGTAGTGGCTTCAACTTTGGAGGATTTCTTGTTAGCCTCCGGAGGTGGTTTGGAGTGCATATCATGACCCTCCGCAACTTTAGCACATTTGTCTGCTAGGCTGAAGAGTTCTGCGACACTGGTGACTTCTTTGGTCGCCAGCTTCTCCAACATCGTTTTGTATCGAACACCCTATCTGAATGCAACAATAACAGAAGCGCTCAAGATTGAGGGGATGGTATTGCATACCTGAGAGAATCACTGGATAAAGGATCGCAATGACTCTCCCGTTTTTGCTGGACAGCAAGAAGGTCCAGTTCAGTATCGGGTCGGGTGTATGAACTCCTGAAATTGGCAGTGAACTATTGGCATAACTCCGGCCAACTATTGATGGAGTTAGGCGGGAGGTTCATAAACTAGGACCTAGCGGTCCCAGTTGAAGCCACTGTGAAGTAGTTGGCCATCACGACCTTATTTCCCCCGCCGCAAGTATAGTGGTGGAGTAGATTTGAAGAAACTCGGCGGGGTTGATAGTCCTGTCGAATTTCTCCGGCAAATGAGGTCAGAACTTCTGTGGCCATCTAACCATGCGTAAGTGCATGGCCAGGGCAGAACAGCCTCCCCCTACTCCCTGAGGAGCAGGGTTGTCCTGAGCCTCTCGCCTCTCACGAGCACGCTCGATATGGACGCGACCGTCCTACTGCCAGTAACATCGATCAAGTTCCAACCGCAGGTCTTGAGTCGGAATCCTGGTGATGGTGTGGGTGCGTCGTGCCCCAGAAGGCAGCGAAGTCACATGGTGGGATGCAACATGTCTCCTGTGTTGCGAAGCTTGTGGACCAAGTCGTCCTGACAAGATCCATCATCGTTGTGATGGTGCCTGCGCCAAAGGGGGAAGACCTTGATTGCTAATGCCATCGGCTGCAGCTGCAACTAGATGGTCAATATTAGCTCTCCACTCCTCCATCGCACCCTGGGGTGCTCCTGGAGGCGGTGGGCGTTGTAGAAGAGTACGTGCGAAAATGAGCGTGTGCTCGGGATTGTTGTTCGTCGATGCGGTGATCAACGCAAATGCCCCATCTTGTTGCCCAGCATTGTTTGCCGGAACAGATGGCGGTTGTGGTGGTATGACGCCCGCCGGGACAACGGCGCCTGCTGGCTGCTGCATGTTGGAGGGATTGCCTCCAGCAGGCTGTTCAGCGTGGTTGACATTGGAAAATCCTGTGACAGAGTTCACCATCTTACGATCTCAGGCGGTACCCCTACCTGGCGCGCCAAATGTCGAAGCGTATGAATGGCAGTTCCCCCGGTACTACTAAATTGTAGCCCGCGGAGGTTCTTGTATCGGTTTGGGTGTGCAGAGATCAGGAACAAGATGGTGACATAGGTGATTTATGTGGTTTGGGCCACCTAAGCGTAATACCCTACTCCACGGGGTGTGTGTTGTTGTATTGAGGGTTCCAGTATAGCAGGTGTGTCTGAGCTTTGCCCCCTATGTACCATGCGGCGCAGTCATTTTATAGTCTAAGGACTAGCCGTTACAACATTTGTCTGGCCCGACAAGTGGCCCTATCATATTTAATAGCCTAATACACAATCTATGAGTATTAAGTGTGATTAATAGTGTGATAACATGTCTTAATGATAGCGTTACCCCTATTAACAACCCAGTGATCGTGTGTCATTAATATAACATTAATGACACGTAATCAGGTCTTGTAACTGCTGCTTTAACTGTCCCTTGAATGTCCGTGCCGTGGGAGATCCACCTATGTTCCTGTTGGTATTTTAGGTCTGGAGCTTCCCGTCGTGGGGAGGTAGGTCCAGAACTGCTATACACGTGGCGACACCAGAGCTCCCCTCTACTGGGAGTTAGGTTCGGGATCATTATACACGTGTTGACCGTGGAGCTTTCCTGTGTTGGGAGTTTAGCTCCGGTCTTACATTACACGTGGCAGTCCCGGAGCTACCCATACGAGGGAGGTGGGTCCAGTGTTGTGTGACATGTGGGGCCTGAGGAGACCTTTAACTCCGACAGGTGGAACTCTCTTGCACTTCTTGCAATAACATGGGGTACCCGCTACGCAGGGTACCAACAACATCTCTTCATCACGCCTTGGAACCATGTAGCCACGTCCATGCACTCCTTGCACACGTGCAAACACCTTCCAACGATGTCCACAATACCTTCATATGCATTGTTCTTGATCCAAACATGCTGCGCGACCTCCCGATCAACTAAACCACAATTCCTTCCAAACTTGGGTGTTGAACCTCATCTTCTCCCTAAGACTAGTTCAATGGATCCCGTCACTAGCCATGTTTTGAACTCAAGCACCACCTGCACATGAATAAACAACCAATCCGTACGAGCCCAAGTCCGCAACTTGACTCAAGTTAGTTTCGAACACAACACCTTACGTGAGCACCTCACATAAGCATGTTGCAAAGCATAGCAAAACGATATCATCCATATCAACCAAAACGCACCAAAAACTTAGCAAATGAATACTAAGCAATCTTTCCAAGAATATAAAGCAATTTTGAAACATTGCAAGATAAAAGCAGGAACATTGTGATCAAGCTCTGAACCTTGCCAAGGCTAACCGGAGCTTGAGCTGGAGCTTACCAAAGCTAGTACAACCTAGCGCCAGAGCTTATCAAAGCTAGTCGGACCTAGTGCCGGAGCTAACCAAAGCTAGTCGGACCTAGAGCCGGAGCTAACCAAAGCTAGTCGGACCTTACCGGAGCTACCCAAAACAAGCCAGAACTATCGTCAGACCTTGCTGGAGCTTGAACCTAGATTAAAAAGATATTTTATTCAAAGCTTTTATCGTAAAAGCCCATGTATTCAACATAAGCCATTGTATTCAACACACATAGGTCTCACACAATTTAATCGAGACGGGCTTTGTTTTAACGCGTCTCCTTGTACTTTCAGCAGAGCCATGTCAGATCCTCACTGAAGTGGGCTCGTCTCACTTAACATTATCAGAGATGTCGCCTTTGAGCGCGTCGGCCATATTTGTCTCCTATTTGGGTTTCTTACATAGTGTGAGAAGTCCACATAAGGACCGAGTCTCACTTGACCCTTATATCACCAGGCCACCGCAATGGCCGACTTGGTTTCCACTATATCAATGGGTAATCACCAAGTTTGTTTGAGGCTGCTCACAAGTCGAGGCTCCCTCAAATCAATACAACAAGGAGAACACGAAGCTCAACTCACACAAGCCACAGAACACAACACAAGTGCAAGAGATCAAATCGAGAGCCAAAGAACGATGATCTTCCTTCACTCCCCTTTACAAACTCTAATCTCTTCGAGATTTGATCTTAGAGGGCTAGAAGGCGAAGTAGAAGGCTTTGGAGGGCTCCAGGTTGGTTGTGGTGGTGCTAGGGTTCTAGAGTTATCAAATAGAAGCCAGAAGTCTCCTTTTTATTGGGGTCCCGACAACTAGCCATTGAAAAAACCCCAAACCCAGACTAGTCCGGCCATGTACCATAGACTAGTCTGGCCTCTTGGGATCACCGACAATTTCACATCATCGATCGACAAAACAGATGACGTGCGCGCCAAACGTTTAAATTTCAAATGGTCATGGCAACCTGGACTAGTTCGGCCAACAACGGACTAGTTTGAAGTGGAACAAAATGGTTTAGTTCGGCTGAAAATGGACTAAAATGGGTAGGCCCGGACTAGTCCAGCCACTGGGGAAGACAAGTCCAGCCTCCTAGAGTGTGGCTTGGTTTTCCCACTAAGTCTCAAACGGACTAGTTCACACCACAACGGACAAGTTTGAACTCATCCAGAAAGCTTTGGTCCATCCAAAAACGGACTATTCTGGGGGGGGGGGGGGGGGGGGGGTCCAGGCTAGTCCGACCACTGTGGTGGAAAAGTTAGGACTCCCAAGGCTTAGCTCCAAATTCACTCACACAGAACGGACTAGTCTGTACCCATACATACAAGTCCGAACTCGAACAGAGACATTTACTCCAACCCAAAACGGACTTCTCTGGCTGACCGGACTAGTCCGGCCTGGGGCCTGGACAAGTCCATCCTCTGAGTGTTTTCTCTCATTTTTGCTTCTCACTTAGGTTTTTCTCTCAACCACCAATTTGAGCACTCTTGGATGATCTCAATGCGCATGATACAACCACCCTCACACTTGATACAGCTAGTCTAAACTCAACACAATAGAAACCCTAATTTCTATGCTCGAGTCTTTGACGTCCGTTTCAAACTTTTCCTTTTTGAGGATTTTGTCTCATTTCAATCATTACACCTGTGCTTAGGATCATCTCAACTTATTAGTCTCTTAGTTGTCGTCATCAATCATCCAAAACCCACGGGGATGCTTAGATGCACTTTCAATCTCCCCTTTTTTGGTGACTGATAACAACACATTAAGCTTCAACAAAAAAAAGATAATATTTTGTTTTCATAACATGTATTTGTATATTTATCTCCCCCTCAATGTATGCATAATGAGTAAGAAAAATTGAGAGAGTTATCATACATATACATGTTATGGTGGGGTGCCTAAGTGATGTGCTCATAAAATGTGATAAGACAAAAAATATGCGAGATAGACATGTCAAGTGAAGCATAACATCACGATTAAGCATAGTACATGTGACACATAGATTAAGGCTTACATAAATTGAAATTCTAGAGTTTTAAAACCATAACACATGTCCAATTAAGGGATCAAAAGAGATAACGACATAAAAACTCTCTATGTACCCCCTTCCAATCTCCCCCCTTTGGCATCAAGATACCAAAAAGGAAAAGAGAGGAAGAGAATCCTAAGATATACTCTTCATCATCGTCATCGTCGTCGTCTTGTTGGTCACGGTCGCTCTCCGTAGCCTCCGGGTCTTCGACGTCTTCATCGCTGCCTTCTTCTTCTTCAGAGGGAGCCACCATGGAAGTGTCATCTTCGCCAAATAAAGCGAGCTCTTCGGGGGTGAGCTCGGGAAATGGAGTTAGCTCTCCATCACTCTCCTCGACGGGAGACCTGGGAACTTCGAGGTTGTCGCACATCGCCTTGAGATACTTCTCTTGACGATGCTCCATGTGATGAGTCCAAACTTCCACCTTCCAACAAGAGGCAAAAATGGCCTTAAAGCACTTGAAGAAGCAACTACCGGATTGTGATGGAGGAGGAGGAGGTGGTGGTGAAGGCACAAAGTGAGAGGATGAGGCTAGAAGATCCACATTCTTCCTTCTAGGTGCAGTTGGATCCGAAGGAGGGATCTTTGGACGGAGTCTTCTATGAATAATGTCCTTCTTGGAAGTGAGCCCGGACACCTTCTCGATCATGAACATAATGTAAGGAGCATAGCCACATGATCGGTTGGGTGTGTGAGAGATGTTGAAGATGTCATCAAAGATGTAATCCACCATGTTGAATCGGGCATCTCCATCAATAAGTACCATCAAATGTCTCAAACTGCCTTTAATGATGCCCGCATATGCATTCTTGGGGGCTATGGTCTTCCGAAGCACCCGGTTGAGCACACTGTAGAATGGCTTGATATTTCGAATGTGTCCTGCTTCATAAACTGCATGACTTGGGTACATATAGTCCAAGGTTTCTTGATCAACCACCTTGAGGTTGGAAATGATGATCTCATTCTCAAGTTGATCCTCCAAGTCAAGAATCTGAGCAAACTCCCAATAAGAGATGGTGTACTACTCTCCATGTGTCATCCAAGTGATCCTCCGATCTCCTTCGGTGTGAAAGTAGACGATAGAGTAGAATTGGACAATTACTTCCACATTTCAATCATATTGGAAAGCCATGAGCTTCTTCAAACCATGTCGCTCAATGGCTTCAATCACGATGTTGAATGTGACATGATTCTTTTGAGCCATGTAGTCCCAATCGATCCATTGGGCATCCATCACTGGGGTTTGCTTTGTCATGTAGACAGTCTGGTAGTAGTGGCAATGAAAGTCATACCAAAACCGAGGGTCGGCGATGCTCCTTTCCCGTTTATACACATTTACCATCCTCAGCTTCCTTGCCTTCTCAGCCCCTTTGCCTTTGAAAATGTTAGCTACGATGGCAGCTTGGCGATTAGGGTTCCTAGCAGGAGAAGATATTCTTAAGGGCCCTATGTTTTGAGAGGGTCCCTTCTTGGATTTGCTTGCCGGATTCTTAACATTGGGAGCCTTCCTCATGGGTGCCTCATCCACTAGTGCCTTTCCCTTGTCTTTGGAACTCCTAGCCTCCTGAGTTCGGGCTTTCTCTCCCGTGGTCACAAGCCTCTTCTTTTTAGGGACACTCTCGGCCGCGGCTGAGTTGTGTGCTTCCCTTTGCTTTTTCTTTGCATTCCTTGCTTCAGACCTTGATTTGAGGAGAGCTATAGCAAGCTCTCGCACCTCTCGAGCACGATGATAGTGTTCTTGCCTTCCTGCCTCGGCCTCAAGATCAGATAGGGGCACGTAGTCAGAATCCAACATTGTCCCTGAGAAATGATGCAAAGGAGAGTGTATGAGTCCAAGGAAAGGGAATATTGTGTTAGAATTCACAAAATTGACCAAAGTTAGGGTTTTCATTGTGTAGTTCGGACCTGTCCGCCCAAGGGCCGGACTAGTCCGTACCAGTCAGACTTGTCCGCCCTATGGCCAGACTTGTCCGGTTTACACAACAAGAACCCTAATATTGAGGATTTTGCAAAATCTATGGATCTAGCCACAATATTCAAGGTATATGATCACAATGACATAAAGAAAAACTTTTGTGAAGAGGGTTTCACCAAAAGACCTAAAAGAATTGAATTTTGGAGGATTTAGGTTTAGACCCAAAATACCTCTTCAAGTCTTCAAATCAATAAAATGTGGATGAGAATAAGCCTTGGATGCTTGGGGACGAGTTCCCACGCACCTTAGGGCTTCAATCCCCGGATTGGAAACAATTTTTGGTGGATGGAAGTGAAAATCGCCGATTTGGGGGCGGTTTTCAAGTGTTTAAGGAGAGAGCTTGTTTTGAATGAGAGTGACCGATCGAGGGTACCCTGGGGAGTTTAAGTCCCCCGGGGCCAGACTAGTCCAGTTGGAGACCCGAACTTGTCCGGCAGGCGGACTTGATCCGGACTAGTCTGAGGAGCCAGATTCGTCCGACCAGAGGGGCGGACTAGTCCAGTTCAAAGGCTGAAAACTCATATATATTGAGTTTTCCCTAGAGATTTGATCCTATGGGACTATATTTTCACAAAAGATCTTTGTAAACATGGTCAGTAAGCAATCAACAATCAAACTATGACCATAATTCACAAAGATTTGATAATCTCAAATAATTTTGTAGAAAATTGAGGGGGAAGAGTTTTTCGCAAGCATGTATGAATTTTGAAGAAAATACATGTAACAATCATATGTGTAAGACTGAAGCCACATTTCGAGAATCTAAGATATTAAGCTCACTCCTAAGTTCACAAAATCTTTTCTCATCTAGGGGCTTGGTAAAAATATCGGCCAATTGCTTTTCGGTTCTCACATGGGAAATTGCAATGTCTCCTTTGATGGAGTGATCTCTCAAGAAATGGTGACGGGTATCATTGTGGTTGGTCCTTGAGTGTTCAACTAGATTGTGGGCTATTTTGATTGCACTCTCATTATCACATAGGAGGGGAATATGGCACAAGTTTATTCTATAGTCCCTAAGAGATTGTACATCAGAAGAAGTTGTGCACAACAACTTCCGGCGGTGACATACTCTGCTTCGGTTGTGGAAAGAGCAATGGAGTTTTGTTTCTTTGAGGACCAAGACACTAGAGATCTACCAAGAAATTGGCAAGTTCTGGAGGTACTCTTCCTATCAACTTTGCACCCTGCATAGTTCGCATCAGAATATCCAATGAGGTTAAACTTAGAGCCCTTGGAGTACCAAAGTCCTAGGCTTGGTGTGTGAACTAAATATCTAAGAATTCTCTTAACGGCGATCAAATGGCACACCTTAGGAGCATCTTGAAATTTAGCACACATACAAACACTAAGCATTATATCAAGCCTATATGCACATAAGTAAAGCAATTAACCTATCATGGAGTGATATACCTTTTGATCCACACTTGGACCATCTTCATTAAGATCGAGGTGTCCATTGGTTCCCATTGGAGTCTTGATGGGTTTGGCTTTGTCCATGTCAAACTTCGTAAGTATATCTAGTGTGTACCTTGTTTGACTAATGAATGTGCCTTCCTTGAGTCGCTTCACTTGAAAACCTAGAAAGAAATTCAACTCCCCATCATGGACATCTCAAACCTTTCGGTCATTATCTTTGAAAATTCATCACAAAAATCTTTGTTAGTAGAACCAAATATGATGTCATCAACATATATTTGGCAAACAAACAAATCATCATTAAAATGCTTAGTGAAAAGGTATAATTGGCTTTCCCAATTTTGAAACCATTTTGAGTTAAGAAATCTCTAAGACACTCATACCAAGCTCTAGGAGCTTGTTTGAGGCCATAGAGAGCCTTACGCAATTTGTAGACATGGTTTGTGAATTCTTGATCTTCAAAGCCGGGGAGTTGCTCTATATACTCCTCTTCTTCGATTGGACCATTGAGGAATGCACTCTTTACGCCCATTTGATATAGCTTAAAATCATAGTGAGTAGCAAAGACAAGTAATATGCGAATTGATTCAAGCCTATCTACGGGAGCAAAGGTTTTATCAAAATCCAAACATTCGACTTGTGAGTACCCCTTGGCCACAAGTCATGCTTTGTTCCTTGTAACCACCCCATGCTCATCTTGTTTGTTGCAGAACACCCATTTGGTGCCCACAACATTAGTGTTTGGCCTCTTCATAAGCTCCCATACTTGATTTCTTTCAAATTTGTTGAGCTCTTCTTGCATGACCATCATCCAATCCGGATCTCGTAGGGCTTCTTCAACCTTGTGAGGCTCCAAAGAGGAAACAAAAGAGTAATATTCACAAAATTTTGCAATACGAGATCGAATAGTTACCCCCTTGGAGATGTCTCCAAGAATGTTGTCGATAGGATGGTCCCGTTGAACACTTTGATGTACTCTTGGGTGTGGTGCTTGAGGTCTTGAGTCTTCATCTTCATCTTCATCATTTTCATTGTCTTCCCTTGATGATGCCTCCATTTTCATCTTGTTGGAGCGCATCTTGAGGGTCTTGAGCTTGATCATTTGAGGAAGAACTTGCTTGATGCATGGTATGATCACTTGGGTCTTGAGATTATTCTTTTGGTTGAATGTCTCCAAGTGCCATCCTTCCTATCACCACTTGTGGAGCTTCTTCTTAATCTAGCACATGACGATAAACTTGCTCCACTTGGAAGCCATTAGTTTCATCAAACACTACGTCACGTGCTACTTCAACAATTCTGGAGGATTTGTTGAAGACACGATAGGCATAAGTGTTTGAGTCATAACCAAGCAAGAAACCCTCATCAGACTTAGAAGCGAACTTCAAAGTTCTGGGCTTCTTATTAAGAATATAGTATTTGCTCCCAAAAATGCGAAAGTAATAAATGTTGGGTTTGTTACAAATTAGGAGCTCATAATACGTCTTCTTAAGAATGCGGTGAAGATACAACCGGTTTATGGCATGGCAAACGGTGTTAACCGCTTCCGTCCAAAGCCGGTCCGATGTCTTGTACTCATCAAGCATAGTTCTTGACATCTCAAATAGAGTTTTATTCTTCCTCTCGGCCACCCCATTCTGTTGGGGGAGTAGGGGGCCGAGAACTCACACTACAGGAATCCCGATCAATTACATTGGCTAGGGCCGACGTAATTAAGCCCTTTACCGACGTTAGTTACTTACTTACATCGGATTTTGCTTAATTATGTCAGTTCCAGGATGACGAAGCAGTTTGGACATAATTAAGGTAACTTATGTCGGTTGCCGATGTGAGTAAGTAACTTACGTCGATATCCCGTAGCCGACGTAAGTTACCGGGATGGGCCGCGGGCTAGGCCAGAGAACTTACGTCGGCCTCGTCTCGACCGACAAAAGTTACTTGCCTAACTTACGTCAGTATCGACCGACTGACATAAGTTAACCAAATATAACATACATCGGCTATGACCATACCGACGTAGCTTCATGGTTAACTTACGTCGGTTTAACAGGACCGACGAAAGTTAACCTGGGCTAACTTTCGTCGGTATGGCCATAACTGACGTAAGTTACGTTTTTTATTTTTTTAAACAAAAATTGACTACCTCGCGCGAAGGTGAGAACATAGAACAGCAGACTGAAACATATATTTCACACCAGGCTACACGCTAGCCCCTCCACTACCTCCGGGGTCTTCTCGACGCGTTCCCGAACCCTGCAAAAGAAACATAGTCACTGGTAAGCATCACTGCCAATTCTATTTAAGTGTGTATGCATGTCTCTAAGTAAGACATCCATCGTTTTGCTGCAATGGTCTACGAGAAGACAGTGAAACACTACTACAAGTTTTACTGGACCAGGCAGCTAGCATGATGTCAAGTATGACTAAAATGTCTTCCAAGGAAAGATCAACTGTGCCTTTTACTTTCTCTGGACATGTAAAACCATATATATATATATATATATATATATATATATATATATATATATATATATTATCTGATGTATAGTTCATTAGCAGCTTTATTGGCAAGTTCTCCAGAGAACCACATCATTCAGTCATGCATATTTTAAATCTGTCAAGGTTCAAGTACTTGATGCATGAAATCTGGAAAGTACAGTGGTGGAAACAGTCAGAGTTGCCTTAGACCCCCCCCCCCCCTTGACTGGCTTTTAAATTGACTTATGGACTTTTAAATTGATTTATGGACTTATGGACCAAAAGAAGAGCGAAATAGTTGTATGGAAGGACTGGCTTTTAAATTGCTGCAAAATATGCTCAAGTCTTATGGACTTATATTGACGGCTGCAAAAATGACTTATGGACTTATAAGGATGTAATGCAATGCAAGGGAGGTGGTGGCAGAGGGAGACAGGGAGGAGGGTTGGGGTGGTGATGAAAGGATGTAATGCATGCATAGGACCTTCCAACCTCCTGGCCACACCAGGAACCTTCCAACCTCCTGGCCGCAGCCTACACCAGAAATCCTATGTTCTACCTCCATCTCACTCTCTCTCACTCTAAGTTCTACCTCCTGATCTCACTATGTAAAATACTGAAATGAATATGTTAATATTAAAGAAAGAGTTTATCACCTACTCTGGGGTCTCCTGCGGCGGAAGCGTAGGAATCTCGATATCCTGACCGTTGTTTCGATCAATAGTCTGCCATTGCAAAATATTAGAAGATATATATTTTTGAAATGCTATTAAATTTAACTATGGTACTTTAAATTACTTACCGCCACCGCTGCTTGCATTTGTGGTATCATTAAGGTCGTCCTCCGCTGCTCTTCCCTTGCCTCCACCCTCGACCTCTCCAGCTCTGCCTGGGTCTGCGCCAGCGTCTCCTTCAAGGAGAGGAGCTCCAACTGGGTCTGCGAGAGATGACCACTTGAGGACGACCCAACAGATGAGGTCTACGTCGATGAAGCGCCTCTCAAAGGTCGCGCCAATCTCAAGTCGACAACTCCATCAAAAATGGCAAACCTGCAAAAGAATGAAAACACTAAGTAGAAGAAGATAAACTGAAAAATAAATGAAACAATTGACTACCAACTCACCGTACATGGGCCCTCCCACCTTCGCTCGCGTATGCGGCTTGGGGGTCGATCGATGCGTTTTCCCAATCATAATTCGCACCGTGTATCTTCGCGACCTCCTGCACATACTTTGCCTACAAAACAAAGAAATCTTGTAAGCATGTCAATAATAGTATTAGTTATAATGAAATTGATGAATTTCGAAAACTTACCAGTCGGTCGGCTGCGACCTGACTACACCGTCCCTGGCTGAAAAGGGTCACTTCCCTTGTGACCTCTCTTCCAAACCTGGGTTGGCTCCTGACCCATATCTCGCTCATGTATAGCCATGTTAGTGAGATAAATATATTAGGAACACATAAATAAATTGAAAAAGTACTTACCATGCATTTAGCCAAACGCAAGTAGCCGTCACCGCCAAAGTTGTGATTGCCCTCAAACTGCATGCGGCACTGTCGAGCCTTTGTGGACTTACTGATGAAAGCTTCGCTAGCCCAGTGCCGACAGAGAGCTAGGTACGCCTCGGTGTTATCCTGTAACCAGGAAATACTAACCTGCACATATTTCATTTTTCATCAATGTAGTTAACATACATAGATATTGTAAATATTTAACAATGTTAAAAACTTACCTCCGCGTACTGCTCCTCTGTCAAGTACACGTTGGAGTCCTTCCTAAATGGACCCCTTTGTTGCTCCTGCTCCCGGGAGTGCCGCTTGTAGTATGCGTTGACAGCCTGAATCCGGGCGTTCGACAACGCCACTGTCGTGAGTTTCCGAGCATTGTAATGGAACACGCGTCTCGCGTGGTCCTCCATGCCCGGTTTCTCTACTTGGTACCTCAGCATTAATAAAACAAACATTTAAGTGATATGCATTAACAATTCAAACGAGTTGAAAAAATGAAACAGTTAAACTTACCATAAAATCATGCCACACAGCTCCCTGAACCGTGCCGTGGATCGGGTGAGAGACACGAGCATAGTTATCCCACGACAGGGCAGAGAAACCGTCAATGACACTGGGATAGTGCAACTCCATGATAGCATCCAGGACACTGTTAACCTGCCTGTGGTGTTTCTTGGCCCCCGTGAACGATAAGTCGTACCAACAACTGCAAAATATATTAAATCATTAAGTAACGAAAAACAACATCTAATATTTAATATACTATATACAATTTTTTACTTGTCTCCGATAGGACGGATCGTGATCAGCTGGGAAGTAACCAAAGAAGGAGCCGCAAAGTGGGTCCTCCTCATCTGTTGCCTCTATTGCGATGCCGCTGCGTCCTGTGATTCTGAAGGCTCCGCGGAACCATCGGAGTCCAAAGGAAGGCTAGCGGTAGCCGGCTGCAGAGGGAGGCTAGCACTAGCGGGCTCCTGTAGCGGCCCCCTAGCCTCTAATTCGGGCTCCTGTATCGACCCCTAGCCTCTGACTCGGACTCAGAAGACTCTAAGTCAGACTGCACAAAATAAAAAGATTGACAATAAATAATTACTAACAAGTGAAATTTATAAAATAACTTGATTGTAAACTAAAATTTACCTCCGTCCGCTGAAAGCACATGTGAGCTGAGGGTGGAACGTGTGCTAGAAAGAGGGAACGTCAGCTCGAAGGTAACGAGGTCCCTTAGCAAGGGTCTCGTGGCGGCTCAAACCCTCTCACTGGCTTCCCCTTCCCCTTCCCCTTCCCCTCTCCCTTTGACGACATCCTGTTGCAAGGAATAAATGATTAATATGCTAAGATAATATACAAAATTAATGTTAAGTTAGTGAATAAAATGTTACTTCATAAATTTCAAAATTCATCAACATCACGGTCATGCACCCTACTCCTTAATCTAGCCCATCGATTCGCATATCGCTTTCTTTTCTGCAAATCAGCAGGTTCGACTAAGTCATCGATTTCTTCAGTTTCTGATTCTGATTCTGTTTCCGCTTCCATGCCAGTTTCAATATCTTGAGCATCTCCAACTAAGTCATCGAGTCCTACACCAGGCTTGACTGAGAAAGAGTCTGGTAACTCTTCCTCTAGATAGACCTCATTAGCGTCAACTTCCTCATGGTAATCATCATCTTCTGGAACGTATAACCGCTCACAAGGATTTACCTTATGTACCATCCACCAAGCTTTGAATTTATTGCATGAATAAGGTAGATAGTACACTTACGCTACTTGATGTGCAAGAACTAATGAATCGAATCCTTTCAACCGTTCCTTGTGTTTTACTTCGACCATGCCAAATTCGTTTACTCGAACTCCACGAATGGAATCAAACCATTCGTAGTCAAAGAATACTACTCGAATTGTCTTGTTTCCGACAAAAGTGAATTCAAGGATTTTTTGAATAATCCCATAGTAATGAGTTTCACGTTTTTGCGAATTGATTGCCCTCATCACAACTCCGGTATTACATGTTCCCATGAGAGGACGAAGAGATTCAATAGTCGTACGGAATCGAAAGCCGTTGATGTCATATCGACCATAGCTTCTAACGTTAACCACTCCATAGGATAGTTGTCGCAAATCTTCATGGACGTTGGCATCTTTTTTGCACTGTCCAAGATATGAAGTTATTAGAAAATGTAAGCATTCTGAAGTTATAAGAAAATGTTGTTAATATTGATAAGTTGATGAGAAAACATTACATGATCTTGAAACAAGGAAAGAAAATTAGATCCCCCGTTTATTCCTTCCAGACAAATCTGTTCTATTTGTTTGCTCGTGGGTTGATGTCTATGTCTCCAATTTTGCTTGTCGAACATACTGCACAGAAAGAGAACCTTTTAGAATAGATGTGTTGCAAAAGATGCTGAAAAGCATAAGTGTAGGAGAAACACTTACTTGAAATATTCATCCAATTCATCCATATTAGCGTACATGTAGAAGAAAGCAACATGCCTTTCTTTTTCGCTAACATCGTAGGAAGTGTAACTACCAACAATAGTGCCTCTTGTTGCAAAAATGGAGAGATCGCTACAAGGAGGTTGCTCATCCATATTGTACCGCATTGCCAAAGTATTAACATTGTGTTCCTTTACAAAGTAAACACTTGAGAAGTATCCTACTTCCTTAAGAGTAAAAGCTTCGACGATGCAACCTTCAACCCTTGCGCTGTTACCAACCATTGGTTTCAAATATCTGAGTGATCTTTCAATATGATACATCCACCTATATTGCACGGGACCATCCACTTTCGCTTCAAATGGAAGATGAATTAAGAGATGTTGCATTGGATTGAAGAACCCTAGAGGAAATTTTTTTCCAACTTACACAAAGTACCGAAATCTCCATCTCCAACTTAGTCATCATCTCTGGCGTGATTTCTTTAGATCAATGTTGCCTATAGAAGTGGCTAAGCTCAGCTAACACCTTCCACACCACATCGTCCAAGTAGCCTCGAAACATAATAGGCAGAAGTCTTTCCAAGATTATGTAATAATCATGACTCTTCAACTCAATGAGCTTTCTCGTTTTCACGTTCACGGCTCGTCTCAAACTAGCTGCATAACCATCAGGGAATTTCAACCTTTGCAACCATTCGAGAACTTCTTTCTTTTCTTTAGGTCAAAGATAGAAAGGAGCGTGTGGTTTACCACCATTTTCGGAGAGCTCAAGAGTTTGACGATTACAAAGCTCGGTGAGATCCTTTTGAGCCTTTAAATTGTCTTTTGTTTTGCCTGCCATGTCCATGCATGTTCTTATTATACATTCGGCCGTGTTACGCTCTTGATGCATGACATCAATGTTGTGACTTAGAATCAACGACTTCACATACAATAGCTCCCAAAGTCACATATGTGAGTCCAATTGTGTTTGTCTCTGTAACCTTCAAAATATCCAGGATGACATTCATCTGGCACCAATTTATCCAACATATCAGATATTTCTGACCCGTTAAGACGTTTTGGTGGTCCTTTAGTGACAACGGTGTTCTTTTTTAGGACATTCCTCTGTTGTCTAAACAAGTAATTCGGAAGCAGCCAACGTCTAGGACAATCAAAGTAAGATATCTTGCCTCAATGGGTAAGTCGAAAGCAATCGGTATCCGAGGCACATATCAAACACGTCAACCAACCATGAGTGCTCCATCCAGAAAACATGTCGCATGCTGGAAAATCATGGACGGGCCACAAATAAGCAGCTTGAAGGTTGAATTTCTGCTTCTTGTAACAGTCGTACGCTTCGACTCCTGTCCACAACATTTTCAACTCTTCGATCAATGGTTTCAACATCACTTTGAGACGTGACCCACAATGATCCGGTCTAGGTACAATAAGGCTAAGAAACATGAACTCATTCTTCATGCAAAAAGCTGGTGGAAGATTGTACGGAATGAAAAAGACGGGCCAAAAGAAGTTTGGGGTGGCATTTGTGCTGAACGGCGTGAAACCTTCTGTCGCCAACCCGATGCGAACATTTCTCGCTTCACGACTGAATTCTGGGTCAAACCGGTCCAGCGCCTTCCATGCCTCACCATCGGACGGGTGCATCATGACTTTATTGTTCTGACGCTCAACTTCTTTATGCCATCTCATGTGTCTGGCCATTTTTTTGAAAGGAACAGCCGCTTCAACCTCAGTGTCATGGGTTAGTAAGGAAGCTGCTTACGTGCGACTTCTGTCGTCACAGTATCACCATCGTTATTAACAACTTCGACAAACCTCGGTTGACCACATTTTAAACATTTGTTCTCATTGGCATGCTCTCTTCAGAAAAGCTTGCAGTTGTTCAGACACACATCAATCTTCTCGTATTCATACCGAGACCAGAAAGAACTTTCTTCGACTTATACATATCTTTAAGCACTTTGTTGGGACGTGGAAGGGCATCATTGAACAAATTGATGAGCTTGTTGTAACAGTTATTAGAAAAGAAGAACCTAGACTTAATTGCAACAAGTCTAGTCACAAAATTGAGGATTGTCATTTTAGTGTGTCCATGCAGCGGTTGTTCTGAATCTTTGAGAAGTTTGAAGAACTCTTTAACCTCCGCTGTTTGAGGATCCACCGTAAGATCTGGTTGTATAGCTTCCAGCATCTCATCCATCATGTCAACCTCTGTAGCATCATCATTGTCTGCTTCCACTTCTTGTACAACTTGAGAAGCTATCTTGCCATGGAAGTTCCACAAATCATTATGTGACACGTATCCGTTTTGGCACAAGTGAATTGCAAGTTCCACTTTGTCCAAAAATGCTACATTCCGGCATTTCGTACATGGGCACCGTGCCTTATCGCTATTTGACAATGAAAAAGCTCGTTCAAGAGAAGCTTATGTCCTAGCATACCAATCATCTGAGTGACCACCAGTTCTGCTCTTCCAACCAATATACATCCAACTACGGTCTTCGCCCATGTTTGACTCTGCAGTTTAAAGACAGACAAATTATCGTTAGTTTTTTGCTAATTTATGCACGACAAAAAATGCACCGTTTCTCAGTTCACCGCCGGCGCGAGCTTCCTACGTGTGTTGCCTGCCGCCTCGAGCTCCTCCGCTGGTGCGAGCTCCTCTCAGCGCGAACTCCTCCGTATGCCGCATTCCACCCCAAGTTGCACCGCCGCCCCGAGTTGCGCCGCCGCCTCGATATCCTCTGCTCACCTCTACACACGACCCACCTCCTCTCTCTCTCTCTCTCTCTCTCTCTCTTTCTCTCCTGGAGCCACCAGCGACGCCGCAGCACCTGATAGCCGGCCGCCCCCGACGCCGCCCTCCTCTTGGCGCAATTAACCACTTAAGCATAATTAGATAAACCACTTAAGCAAATTAACCACTTAAATAAACCACTTAAGCATAATTAAGCAAATTTAAGCATAATTAAGCATAATTAAATAAACCACTTAAGAATAATTAATCTTAATTAAGCAATTTAAGCATAATTAAATAAACCACATAAACTTAATTAAGCATAATTAAGCATAATAAAATAAACCACTCAAGCATAATTAAGCAAATTAACCATAATTAAATAAACAATTAAGCAATTTCAACATAATTTAAATAATTAAATTCAATTTCAAATTCAAAATTGAATTTGATTTGAATTTAAATTGAAATTTGAATTACAATTGGGGGGGGGGGGGGGGGGCTCGGGGAGCTGAGGGTGAGGGTGGGGAGGGAGGTGAGGGGGGGAGGGGGAGGTGAGGGTGATGGTACTGGATGAAGCGACTGAAGGTGTTGGTGGAGGGGAGGGGGGCTCGGGGAGGGGGAGGGGGGCTACCGGCTGCCGTGGAGGGGGGAGGGAAGAGGCGACGCTGCGGTGGTGAGGGGGGGCAGGGCTACGGCAGAGCGTGTGGACATCGTGGCTGAATGTGGGGGTGGGGGGGGGGGGGGGGCTCGGGGAGGGGGAGGGGGGGCTGCCGGCCGGCGTGGAGGGGGGAGGGAGGAGATGGCGCTGCTGTGGTGGGGGGCGGCATGGAGGGGGGAGGGAGAAGGCGAAGGTTTTACTTGGCGCGACGGGGTGCAGCCGAGGCGGCGGGCGACAACGTCGGTCGATGAAGTCGAGCAGCGCGGGCGGCAGCGTTGGGCGGCGCGGGCGGCGGCGTGGGGAAAGCGAGAAATGACGAGGAAAATGAACGAGGCACACGTGCGCGCGCGGCTCGCGCAGTTAGGTTAAATTCAGAACTTACGTCGATCGCAGTTATTTACGTCGGCCGACGTCACGACCGATGTAAGTAAAGGTGAACTTTCATCGGCCGATTTACTTACGTCGGCTACAGGCCACGACCGACGTCAGTATCCGTTTATTGCCGTTGGTCATTTTACTTACGTTGGCCATGGGACCGCAGTCGATAAAATTTATTTAACTTACGTCGGTTACCAGGCCCCAACGTAATTTACGCAACTTACGTCGGCTGGCGCATGTAAGTTGTATTGGCCGACGTAATTGTTCGCGTTTCCTGTAGTGTCATGCTAGATTCCTTCTTCATCCAAGAGTTCTCCAACTTGAGTGTTCTTGAATTTGGTGCCATTGTCACTCCTTATAGTCTTGATCCTCAAGCAGAACTCATTTTGAGCTCTTCTCAAGAATTTCTTGAGGACACCTTGAGTCTCTCTTTTATCATGCAAAAAGAACACCCAAGTGAAACGTGAAAAATCATCAATAATTACAAGACCATATTTGTTATCGCCAATTCTTATGTAGGCGATTGGACCGAGGAGATCCATGTGTAGAAGCTCCAATGGTCTCGTTGTCGTCATGATGTTCTTGGATGGATGTTGGGCTCCAACTTGCTTTCCTGCTTGACATGCGCTACATGACTTATCCTTTTAAACACAACATTCTTCAAACCTCGAATGTGCTTGCCCTTAAGGAGTTTTTGCAAATTCCTCATCCCAACATGGGCTTGCCTTCTATGCCAAAGCCATCCCATGTTAGTTTTTGCAATTAAGCATGTATCAAGTTGGGCTTTATCCGCGGAGAAATCCACAAGATAGAGCTTTCCCTTGAGTACACCCTTGAAAGCAATTGAGTCATTGCTTCTCCTTGTGACGGTCACACCCTTATTAGTGAATAAACAATTATAACCTTTGTCACATAGTTGTGATATGGACAAGAGGTTATAATCAAGTGAATTAACATGTAAAACATTTGAAAGAGTATGATTAGGGGATATAGAAATTTTACCGGTGCCGAGGATTTTTCCTTGACTATTGTCCCATAAATAGATTCCTTGACTTAGATCTTCATTCTCCTCATACTCTACAAACATCTTACTCTCTACGGTCATGTGATTTTTACATCCACTATCAAGAACCCACTTGGTTCCACTGGATGAGCATGCCTACAAGAAGGATTTAAGCCTTGGATTTAGGTACCCAAGCGGTGTTGGGTCCCTTGATGCTAGTCAAGAGGCACTTGGGCACCGACACACAAGGTTTAGGACTCTTGCGGTGTGGCCCAACATACCTTGAATAAGATTTACCAAACTTATACTTAATAACACATATGAAGCATAAAAGTCATGGAACAAAGGATGAGGTTCCTTTTTAGGCAAGTTGTGAGATGCAGCAATGTTCTTTCCTTTATTAATGTTATATGAGCCTCCTTTGACAAATACAATCAAGTCTTTGCCATTCTTGCGAGTTTTAGCATTTTGCCTCCTCTCCCTAGAATAGCCAAGACCATCTTTGACAAGGGGATGTCTAGTGTTGGTGTATGCACTATGTGCATATGTCATCTTCTCCTTGTCAAATATACCACCTTTCATTTCTTGGTTGTTTTGTGCCAACTTTATTTCATCTTTAAGTTTTAGAATCAAGTTAGAGCATTTGCAAGGTTGAGATGTTTCGGATTTGATATTTGTGGAAGGTAAGCTTGTAGAGAAAGAAGGTGCATTGACCTTGAGAGACTCCACTTGTGTTTCAAGAATCTTGTTAACTTTTGTCAAGCTAACAAGTTCATCCTTTAACACAATTGTTGTGTTCTCAAGGTTTGAACAAGTTTCCTTGCTCAAAGCGAGTTCACGCTCAAGTGAATTGCTTCTCTCTCTTTCATGCTCCAAGAGCTCCTCAAACTCTTGACATCTCTCCTTTTGTTGGATGAGCATGTACTCTTGACGGTTGATGAGCTCTTCCTTCTCAAATATCCCATCTGTCAACAATTTCAATCTTTTCAAAGTGCTCTTACTCATATCTTTAAGCATATGTTCATTTTCACTACTACTATCAAAATCATCATGTGAAGAAATTGAAGAAGATTATTTATATTTAACCTTCTTTCTTCCCTCCTTGTCCATGAGGCAAGTTGGCCTTGAGTTCTCCAAGTTGGGGAAGAGCTTGTTCTCCATGGTTGTCTTCTTCATAGCGATAGTTGCTATCTTTTCTTCTTCATCGGGGGAAGACTCTTCATTTGAATCCCACTCCTTCCCAAGGTGGGCTTGTCCCAATTGCTTCTTCTTCTTGAAATACTTCTTCTCTTTGGACTCGCCCTCCTCCTTCTTCTTCTTGTTTTCTTCATGTGGGCAATCCACAATGAAGTGGTCATACTCCCCACAATTGTAGCAAGCCCTCTTTGATCTTGTCTTGGGCTTGTCTTTGCTTTTGCCTTCACGATGGTAGCTCCCCCTTCTTCTCCTCATCATCCTCTTGAATTCTTTGATGAAGAGTGCTTCTTCTTCATCGATGTTAGGGCTCTCTTTATCACTCTCTTCTTTTTCTTGAGGTCTTGAGGATGTTGCTTTGAATGCAACATCTCTCTTCTTGGAGGAGGAGAGCTTTTGAAGGTCGTTGTAGACCATGGCTTCTTTCTCCATCATCTCATGATTGATGATCCTCCCTAGTACTTCTTCAGGGGTCCTCTTGTGAAATCCCGGACTCTCACGAATTAGTAAGCATAGAATGATGTTTCGAGGCATGAATGCTCGAATCATCTTCTTTACCACTTCATGGTCGGTCCACCGGGTACTTCCATAATATCAACTCTTGTTGATGAGGGTATTGAGGCGGTTGTACATGTCTTAGTGATACTCACCATCCATGATAGTGAACCTCCCAAGTTCCCCTTCTATGATCTCGATTTTTGCCTCCCGTATGACACGGTTGCCCTAATGTGCCGTCTTGAGGGTGTCCCATATTTCCTTGGCCACTTCCAACCCTTCAATGCAGTTGAACTCCTCTCGAGTCAATGAGGAGGTGATTACTCCAACCACTTGGGCATTGCGATGGAGGAGGATGGCTTGCTCCAGAGTAATGTCTTCCTCATTCTTGGGAAGATGCACACCTATCAAGACAATTTGCCACAAACTAGGGTTTAGGGAAATGAGATGCATCATCATATTATGCTTACACATAGAGTAGTCATTTCCATCAAATTGAGGGGGTTTGCCAATAGGAATAGATAAGTAATGATCGCTTGCAGTTAATCACTCATAATTGTAAGGATATCGGGAGTAGTATTGTGAACTACTCCCATTGTCCGTGTTGGTTGGACCGATTGGCTTGATCTCCTTCTTGGTTACATCGAGCTTCTCATGAAGCCACGCCTTGAGTAGACGAACTTTCTCGTCGTCATTTGGATCATCTTGAAGAACATCGACGTTCTTCGTCTTGTTGTCATCGATAATCACTGAGACCTCGTTGTCACCCCTTCCGGCCATTTCCTCTCTGTGTTGTTAGACTCTTCGCGGAGAGGCATGCTCTGATACCAATTGAAAGTCGCCTAGAGGGGGGTGAATAGGCAATAGGACCTGAAATCGCTTAATCAGACGAGATCAAATTGTTGAGAACGGACTTGTCTGGTTAGGGTCGGACTAGTCTGCTTAGCTCAGGGTTAAAACCTAAAAACTTGATTTCTACAAGTGATTTGCTGAATTTAAGTTCACAAATGAAGGATACAGTATCTAGCAACCTAGTATAACTTAGATTAACCAATGAATGCAATTAGGTTACAAGATTTCAAGATGATCAATATGAAGAACGATATGAACCCTAAAAGCAATTCTAGTGATTACAAAAAGTAAGGCAACAAGTGAAACAAGATTTATCTCGTGGTTCAGCTCCACAAAGAAGCCTACATCCACGTTGAGAAGTCCACACAAGGACAGGGTCTCACTTGACCTTTCTCTCACCAAGCCACCACAATGGCCGGCTCGGTTTTCACTATATCAATGGGTAATCACCAAGTTTGTTTGGGGCTGCTCACAAGTTGAGGCTCCCACGAATCAATACAGAAAGGACCACACGAAGCTCAACTCACACAAGCCACAAAACACAACACAAGTGCAAGAGATCAAATAGAGAGCCAAAGCACGATGATCTTCCTTCACTCCCCTTTCCAAACTCTAATCTCTTCAATATTTAATCTTAGAGGGCTAGAAGGCGAAGTAGAAGGCTTTGGAGGGCTCTAGGGTTGTTGTGGCGGCGCTAGGGTTCCAAAGTTATCAAATAGAAGCTAGGGGTCCCCTTTTTATAGGGGTCCCAACAACTAGCAATTGAAGACATCCCAAACCCGGACTAGTTCGGCCCTGTACCACGGACTAGTCCGGCCTCTTGGGACCACAAAAAATTTCACGTTATCGATCGACAAAACAGATGACGTGCACGCCAAACGTTTGAATTTCAAATGGTCATGGCAACCCAGACTAGTCCGACCAACAACGGACTAGTCCGAAGTGGAATATAATGGTTTAGTCCGGCTAAAGACAGACCAAAATGGGTAGGCCCAGACTAGTTCGGCCACCGGGACAGACAAGTCCGGCCTTCTAGGGTTTTCTCTTGGTTTTTCCACTAAGTCTCAAACAGACTAGTCCGTGCCACAACGGACAAGTCTGAACTCATCCAGAAAGCTTTGGTCCGTCCAAAAACAGACTATTCTGGGGGGTCCATACTAGTCCAACCACTATGACGGATAAGTCCGGCCTCTTAGGACTTAGCTCCAAATTCACCCACAGAGAGAAGAACGGACTAGTTCGTACCCATACAGACAAGTCTTAACTTGAACAGAGACATTTAGTCCAACCCAAAACAGACTTCTCTGGCCAACCGGACTAGTCCGGCTTGGGGCCCGAACAAGTCCAACCCCTGAGTGTTTTCTCTCATTTTGGCTTCTCACTTAGGTTTTTCTTTCAACCACCACTTTGAGCCCTCTTGGATGATCTCAATGCACATGATACAACCACCCTCACACTTGATACAGCTAGTCTAAACTCAACACAATAGAAACCCTAATTTCTATGCTTGAGTCTTTGACGCCTGTTTCAACCTTTTCCTTTTAGAGGGATTTTGTCTCATTTCAATCATTATACCTGTGCTTAAGATCAACTCAACTCATTAGTCTCTTAATTGTCGTCATCAATCATCCAAAACCCACGGGATGTCTAGATGCACTTTCACTTAGTAACTGTGATATTATATATGGAAACTAATAATATAAAAAGGACTCCGTAATTGCGGTGTTATAGAAGTAATTTAATAATATAAAAATGTACAAAGTAATTCCACTAATTTTCAAAATGACTATAATCATCTTGGCTAGTATCGTAGGGATGAGATACCTTAATCTGTGAGCTGGATGTACATTTATTGAATGGAATTGAATATGGAAACTATGCGTAGTTTGGCATTGGTATTCCAGATCATGTTTGACCATAACATTTCCACATATAAAAAAATAGGACGTTGTTGCATGGTATCTTATCCGTACAATACTAGCCAACATGATTATAGTCGTATTTGAACTACTGCAATAACTATGTACCTTTTATATTATAATGCCATAATTATTGAGTAATGTTTTTTTGTAATATCACAATTACTAAGTACTTTTTAATATTCTTATATTTTTCTATAGTATCACAATTACCAAGTATTTTTATATGATTATATTGCTTCTATAATATCACAATTACAATGTATTTTTTACATTATTAGGGCGCTTCAAATTAAAAACAGGGGATATATATATAGGTTGAGTTGTGATATATGGTTCCTGGAGCATAGCCATCCGACAACATTTGATCTACCTCTCAGTAGTCATCACACTCTTCATTCATGATGTGTGCGATGAAGAAGACGTTGCTCCTCCTGATGGTCATCCTCCTTGCCTCTGGTAAGTGAAAAAACCAGTGTTGTTTTCTACATCCATGGCACGATAAGATGATTTCATACATTACTGTGTGTTCAATTACTCAATCCCTGATCTGATGAATCATTGCAGAGATGGTGGCCCAGGTTGCCGGGGTGGTCGATGATGTATGCGATGGTACCGATAACTCGAGCTGCTTTGGACGCTGCTTGGTGAAAGGCAAGTGTGGCAAGTGCTGTAGGAGAAATGGCTACAAGAATTACGTATGTGTCCTGCTTGTTTGCATATGCTGCAACGCAACAACAAGAACAAACAAGTTTGTGTCCCAAACATTCTTTGCTGCAAATGCTACAAAAAATGAGTGAATCAACCAATGATGTATATGTTTGATCTACAAATCAATTGTAGTGTTGAATAAAAATTAATAAACTCTCTTTCAAAACACCAGGTTTCCTTGTGTATATTAGTATGCGTGGAAAAGAACAATATAATTTTCAATCAGTTGAAGAAACATGGTCAGTTCACTCAACGATCATAGTCCTATGCATTTGCAATTAATTATTTTCTCTTGCTTCTGTTTTCTTTTCATTCTTTTCTTTTCACGAGACAAGATTATTACATTACATGATTAAAAAATGGATGCATGTTACAGTTAGTAGACTGATGAACTTAAATTGAAGAGAACGGGTATTTTTTATTTTTTTCTTTATTAATGTGATATGTGTGTCCTGATGACAACAACATGGTGTCATCTAAACTCTTGTAAACTAAAATTACCGTCCTAACAATGACAATTTAAAAGTGATGGGATGTCAACACTACAGGAAAGATATAAAAGGGTGTCGGCCATATAAATGTCGGTTGCCTGTAGCAGCCGACATATACAACGTAAAAATGTCGGTTAACCGACGTTCTTACCCGACACAACTCTGCGGACGTTGTTAATAGTTATGTGCCTCAGGGCCAACACTTTTAACTTTTATGTGCCACTACTACAAAAGGTATTTTTGCAAGCGCCTCCTATTTTTTTCCAGAGGGTCTATAAAAAATCCGCGCGTGATAATAACATATCAAAAGCGGTCCGTAACTAAAACCGGCCTGTGAAAAAATATGCATTATCACAGGCAGACGGCAGTACCAGCCGCATGTGATAATAGACAATATCACAAACTGTTGTACAATAAGGAACGCATGTAAAAATACACATAGTTCGTGATCCGTGCTTCCAACTCTCCACCAATCAGCTCTCTTTATGCGGATCCGCTGTAGCTTTTCACCTGAGAGTATTCCCTAAGGTATCATATTTGATTATCCCAAAAGGCAAGGTAGAAGAGAGTCCAGATCAAGGATAGAAGAGGGTGTTCTAGTGAGGGATTCGGTAGGATGGATAAATGAAGTGATGGGGTAGTGTGACACACACCTAAGCAAACTACTCTAAGGGCCCGTTTGGAGGCCCAAGATCCCGCAGGGATCCTGACCCATTCCCTGACTAAAAAATCCTGGTTCCAAAACTTCCTCGAGACTCACTTGATAGACAAATTTACCGGCCCGATCCACAGGGGAATACGGGCCTTTTCGGCCCTGCCTCGCGAGGTCCGGTAGACAAACCCCGCTTGCTCGCCTCCCACAGTCCCACCACGATCCATCGCTCTGCCCGTCTCCGCCCGCTGGCTACCACCCACAATCCGCGCCACCGGTTACCTCCGCCCCGCCGCTCGCCTCCCATGCTGGATCTGTGTCGCGCTCGCCTACCCTGTCGGATTTTCCACGCTGCGCTCGCCTCCATCTCCAATTTGTGCCGCCGCGCTTGCCTCCGGTTCCCCGCCTCCCTCCCCGCAACTTCAGAAGAGCTGGTTGGTGACAGTGCACGATGGTGCTGGTGTCCATAGTGACGCCGTTCGTGGCGCCCCTGGGGTACGACTGCGTGAGCCGGTCCAACCTGGACGCGTGGCTCATCCTTCGCCCCGGCGATGGCACGTGGAATCCCTGGGGCCGCCTGCAGTGTTGGCGCGAGCGTAACAACGGCGGGGGAGGTGGCGATTGTCTGGGCTACCGGTTCAAGCTCGTGGTCCCGGAGAGGCCGAGCGGGATGGGCGTGGGCGTGTGCGTGGCGGAGTCCGGCATGTCCGCGGGCAAGGGCGAGCGGTTCGCCATCGACCTGACTGCGTCACAACCGTTCACCGTCGACCAGCAGCAGCTACACAGGGCCTGGCCTTTCGGGAGCTTCCGCGGGTTCGTGATGTCGACGACCGTGCAGGGGGAGGACCAGTGCAGCAGTTGGGGGCCGACTGTGAAGGTGGGTGTGGCGCACGTCGCGTGTGCCGAGGACGCCGCCGCGTTCGTCGCGCTCGCCGCCGCTGTCGACCTGAGCATTGAAAAACGCATCTTTTTTCATTGTGTTCTTGGTTGTTCTCAACTCAATGCTACTGTCAGTGCTTAAAAAAATGATTGTGGTATTCAACTGATTTTACAATCATTTTACATTTTTTTATTCTTTCTCACTTTATTCATTTGTTTTTTCTACTGTTTTACTTTTCTGGAAATATTACCCCTGACATCCCAAATGGCCACAGGGAATGCAGTCCCGGGGTGGAGCATTTGCCCAGGAAAAGAAAAATACCCTTTCGGGGTTTACTTCCCAGGGATTTGCACCCCATGCTTCCAAAGGAGCCCTAAAGGGTAAGAATGTCCTATTGGAGGATAAGTTAAGGAGAGAGAGAGCTCCTACTGTACTTTAGGCATTCATATACATAATCAACTAGTGTACATATGGCTATGCTAACTATGAGTACTAGGGCTTAGCCGTCCAACATATCGGGCACTGGTTTACTCCTGAGAATATCAAGACGATTCCTGCCACAAGCATGCGGTGTAGCCGAACGTGGGGATTACAAAGGACGAGCAGTGTTGTCATCACCTGCCGCCTAACCCTAGAAACTGTGGATCTACGAGATATCCAACTTTACTCAATTATCTAAGTATCATGCTTACATAACAAGTAAATACCTTAAGTGTTCGGATACAAATATCATCCTAGGGCAATGACTAACCTTAACATCACTGAAACCAATGTTGGGACCAAGCACTACATTACTCATATTAACATAAGTACATTAATATCTAATTAGACTATAGTGGAGGTACATGATTTTTATGATAGTGTAATAAGAACATTATAACTAAATCATAATGACATCTATACCTAACACATGCATGAAATCCACAACCAAACAAGGAACGTTTCATCCAAGTATATGAATAAATAAAGACTGATAAAAGCATAATGTCACAAATACAAGAGAAGATACATGAGCCATACCTTTCCTAATTTGGACTTAGGACTAGAGGCTCCTCTCTACAGCCTAACCCACACTAAGGAACTAAGAGCACTAGTGTAATACAAGAGAGAATGCTTGAGTGGTATGTGTGAGAAGTGAGGCACCCTCTATTTATACATGGAGTAGAGGCGGTTCTCACCACAATAAGCAGGCGAATCAGTCTTCACCACGTTCAGGGAGCCATGAGGAGCCAACATGTGGAGGAAGACCGGTTTTGGCGCCAGGGCCAAGTTGGCCGACTAGGGGGGTCGGCCGATCTGGTCCTGCCCCCTCCCCCCCCCCCCCCCCCCCGGGTGTGCTTCTTTGGGGTGACTTCCAAGTGGGTCCTTATCCCCTTCCCGGGTGATACACTATTGGATCTCCTTGGATACATCTCAGAATGAGTCATTGATCCATGTGGTGCTACATGTTGTCGCTGATTGGCTGGGGTGCCACATTAGGATTGCTCCCCTCATTCTCCATCATTTCTGTATAAAAACACCTGCATGCACTATTTCTCCAAGTACAAGTAGAATTATGTTAAACATAACTATGATGTGTATAAGAAATATTTATTCCTTCACATAATCGATTTATATGGACGGTCGAAATGGGTATATAATGACCGTCAACATGCGCCTCGCCCGTGCGCCTGGGGAAGGCACGAGTCTTTAATGCGCGATTGGACAGGGGCTGACGCCATTTACTCCAGCGACCTACCGCCCATAGTGGGCCGCAGAGCACGTGGCAGCGCTGGAGCCTACCTCTGCGGGAGGCTGAGTCCAGAGCTGCAGGACACGTGGTAGTCTCACAGCCCACCTCTCTGGATAGGCAGGATCCGGACTCGCTGGACACATGGCCTCACCGGAGCCCGTATCTTCGGGGAGGCCGAGTTCGAGCTGCAGGACATGTGGCGGTGCCGGAGCTCGCCCTTATAGAGAGGCATGGTCCGGACCCGCTGAGCACGTTGCAGCACCAAAGCTTGCCTCTGCGAGGAGGCCGAGTCCGGAGCTGCAGGACACGTGGCGGTGCTACAGCTTACCTCAGTGGAGAGGCAGAGTCCGGACTCGCTGCACGCCTCTGCAGGAAGGCTGAGTACAGAGCTGCAGGACACGTGGCGGTGCCGGAGCCCTCCTATGTGGAGAGGCATGACCCGGTCCCATTGGACACGTGGCAACACCAAAGCCGGCTTCAACTTGGCAGTAGGGTCTGAAGCTGCCTTAAGCTTGTGCGCAGAGTACCCGGTATGTAGGATACCGACAACGCCCTTTGTGAGTCGGAGGAACACGCCGCACGCTTGAATGGTACACCCTTGTACGTTTACTACTTTTTTTAATAAAACGGGTTGTTTTCACCACGCTCACGCCACTTGGTGATGATTCTTCACCGTCGCATACTCGCATCCCGCAACAGGTCCTAACGAAACCAGACACGACACTATAGGTACACAACTCAAATCAAGATACACAGCTCAAACCAAGTGTTGGTGGTGCTGGAAACATGCTCCTTGTGAGATCGAAGGAACATGTCACACGCTTGAACGGTACACCCTTGTACGTGTAATGCTTTTTTTTTGAAATGAGTGGTTTTCACCATGCTCACCTTAGCTGGTGACGATTCTTCATTGCCGCACCCCACAACACGACCCAACGAAACCATGCACCACACTACATGTACGCAAATCAAACCAAGTGCTAGTGCTCGGAACACGCTCCTTGTTGGGTTGGAGGAACACGTCATGGTTAGAGGTGGGAATTGGGACGGGCCAAAACCGGGCGGCCCGAAGCACGACGATGTGGCCCGAGGCCCGATCCGGCCCGGCACGAAGGCCGCTCGGGCCGGGCCGGCCCGACCCGAAACACCGGGCCGTGCCGGGCCTAGGTTTTGGGCACGGCGGGCGGCACGGCACGGCACGACGACTTGGGCCGTGCCCGGGCCGGCACGGCCCGAATTGGCCCGACGGCCCGACACGGCTGTTCTTGAGTTTGCATGTCTTTTTTATTTTTGATTCCTATTTAAACATTCAAACTTGTATAGATTTTGCAAATTAAGTCCAAATTTGATGATTCTTTTTTCTATATTCTTAGAAAAATACTCTCTACCACTTGGAATAATTATTTTCAAACTTATATAGGTCTTTTTGTACTTTTTATAAACAACCAAAATAAATCATATGTACATATTCTTCACTATTTTGTAAATCCCCAAAAAATAAAGATGTTGTATCAAATTTTGTTTTGTATGTGTATGTTCTATATTTCTACATGTATACATTTTTTATATTTTTTTTGAGATACTTCAACATGTGAAATTTCACATTTTCTCTCTTCTCACTCAAAAGCTATTAAGGTTATTAGACAATCTTCAAATTCAAACACACTTTCATTCAAACAAAGTTCAAAAATTCTTGAAAAAATCATGGAGGTTGGTGTCATCATTAAAAAGCCTCACAAAAAATTTCACTCATTAAATCGATGTATTATTAAAGATATAAAAATAACAAAACTCCTCAAATTCCTTTTTTATTTTTTTTGTTCTGATCAATTTATTATGTTTCTCAAACTCAAATTCAGAGGACACATGAAATAGAACATCCTTAGACTCCAGTATTTTTTCAGAATTTTTGGAAATTTTTTGTACATGTATTGCATAAAAAAACTCAAAATTCATTTTTTTGTTTTTTTATTCTCTGAAATATATTATTATTTTGAATATAAAACTTTTTGAGAACATGTAATTCAACTCTATCAATCTACACAATTTTTTTTCATATTTTTTGAAGGTTTTTTGGCTATGTATTTTAAAAAAAATTGTCCTCAAATCAATTTTTATATGTTGTTGGGCCAGCCCAGTGGTAGTGGGCTGCTGCTGGGCTGAGGTTGTTTTTTCATTTTTATTCAAATTTAAAAGTTCAAACTTATATAATTTCTTCAAATTTGGTCCAAATTTGATGATTTTTTTCCTAAATTATTCAAAAAATATTCTCTATCACTTCCATATTTTTACATATTTTTTTTGCATTTTTTGTCCATTTATTTCATTAAAAGCTTGATTTTAATTAAAATTTTAATTATTTATTGGCTTAAATTGGTGAACTGGGTCGTGCTCGGGCTTGGCCCGGCCCGAAGGCGGCCCGTAGGGCCCCGGGCCGTGCCTGGGCCTGAATTTTTGGTCGCCGGCCCGGCCGGCCCAGCCCGACGTGCTTTCGGGTCCGGGCCATTTCGGCCCGAAGCACGAACGGGCCGTGCCGAGCCGGCCCGGGCACGGTCCGAGTCCCACCTCTAGTCATGGTATGTGTACTTTTTTTTTAACGGATGGTTTCCACTATACTCACACGCATCTGGGGATGATTCCTCACCTTCACATCCTATAACACGTCTCAGTAAAACCAGGCACGACGCTACGAGAACACTGCTTAAACCCAATGTTGGTTCTGGAGCCGCACCCCTGGTGGGGTCGGTAGAACAAACCGCACTCTTCAATTGTTTAATTTTTTTCTTTGAAACGGGTGGTTTTCATAATGTTTCATGCCTGGCCTCAAACATACTAGACGAGCAGCGTGTGCTGACCAGTGACCACCGACGATCTTGATCTCGAACCCCGTCGACACATATGCTCCCATTCATGCGTTTTAGCCAGTGGGTATGGACTTGTACGTGTACTGTTACGTCTTATTGTCCAGATTTGTTATTTTGTCTCCATGAGGACAACTACGTACGTGTATGTTGATACACACCCGTATTATACTTCCTCCGTTTTTTAAAGATTATGATTTTGTAGTTCATTTTTGCACTATAAAAACCACAAACTTTTGAAGATGGGGGACTACATGTTAAAGTATGGGTTAATTTTGTACTTCCTTCATCTCCAAAATTTATAACATTTTAGTTTATTTTTAATTAAAAACGATATTTTTTTGGAGATGAAAGGGTAATGTACCAGCCTTGTACTACGTCTTTTGTTTATATTTTTTGACGAGGGGGACAAAGAGAAGAGTCGTGCTTGCGTTCTTTGTTGCCTTCATCAGCCGTGCCAGAAGGAATCACAAAAGTTACACGACTTGCAGCTGCGATTAGAAAAGAAAAACCTAAATCGTTGAAGATGACGGGCACACTAGAAAAAAATCAGCAGTGTGCGTGCAATGCATCGGTGATGGGTGCTGTGGGTACTCAGCAGACCAGATACCCCGCGCACAGGATGAAAACGTCTAAGTGCCCTTACTGTCCGCCGAGGCATGGTCCGGTGGAGCTATGTATCTAGCAGGCCCGGATCTCTTCCCTCCTCAGAGGCGGGCTCCGGTACTGCCATGTGGAACCCTGCTCGAGACCCAGCTCTCCCGCACAGATGGGTTTCCAGGCCACCACGTGTTCAGTAGTCCCGGACCTCTTCCCTCCTCAGGGGCGCGCTCCGAGACTACCACGTGGACTCCTGCTCAGGACCCGACTCTCTCGCGGGGATAGACTCCCGAGTCACCATGTGTCTTGCGGAACGGGACCCCGCTCCTCCATAGGAGTGGGCTCCGTTGGCGCCACGTGGTCCGTGACTCCTGGCCGACCTCCTCTGCTGAGGCAGGCACTGGAGCCATAACGCGTTCAGCAGCGTCAGAACCCCAACTCTTCTCAAAGTTGGGCTCCAAAGCTGCCGCCACGTGGCCCGCAGCACAGGTCTCGGCCTTCTCTGCATAGGCGGGCTCCGGTATTGCCATGCATCCTGCAACTTGCTTCGAGCAGTAGGTTGCGAGAGTAAAGGGTGGCATGCTCTCCAAGTGCACATTGAAGGCACGCGTCTTCCCCATGCGCACGACGCAACTTGCGCTCCTATCAGGTGCCGCTGTGCCCAATCGCATCGTAGTGAAGGCACCACAGGGCTACCCCACACTGCTAACTGGGTAGCTTGCGGCGACAAGATGGACAAGACATTCACTGTCATCATCAACGACTACCACTAGCCACTGGCGACCTACGCGGCAAGACGGCTGATAATCAAGCCGCGGTCAGAGGCTGCAGGGGGTAGTAATCCCTTAGATCTTGTACAGGCATAAGATTGCCTTGGGGCCACCTATCGATCCCCGGGTCCAACTTGTATGGTGGTCGGCTTTACTATAAAAGGTTCAGGCAGCCATCGACTCTAGACACATTTACTCAAACCCTCACAAGCTTCCGTAGCTCACAAGATTCAGGCAATACAACTCTCACTGTGGATGCACAGTGTTACACTCCGGTTGCCCGAGCCACGTAAAACCACCATGCTCACCGTCTCTCATACATACGACCTCATCGGAGAGTAACCCCTCCTAAAAAAGAACCTCCGTGGATCACAACTAAGCAGGACCGGAGGAAGTGTCGTTCAAACACTTCGACAAGTGTGTAGCCCGCAAAAGGCACATGCATGCCGTGAGCGCCACAACCGCTGAAGCTCAGTGGGCGGTGTCTCTGTTGCATATCTGTGAGGGTAGCTTTGCTTGGCGAGTTGGCTTCGTTTTTTTAAGATGATGGATAGAATCCCAACCATTTTCTTCTAAGAAGGTTGTGACCATTTTATAACAAGTAAATACAAATATAGACATTTACAATCTATTATCTAGAATAAGATGACAATAACGGAATAACTAAGCACACGATAGTGTACCGGATTTCATAGATCAATATGTGGCATGTTCGTTCGTACACATTCTTCGTAGGTGCCCTCCGGAGTCGGCATTCATGTATTCCTCCGTAGTGATAGGATCTTGGTTCCTAATCTTTCGATGAGAATAGGAGGGTTCGATTTGTGGAGGAGAAGACGTTGGCGATCCAACTACACCGTCCCCAAGACGATGCGCCTTAGCGATCGATACACCGACTCCGAAGTTGTATTGATCTTGCTGGCGCACAATCAACCTGACCACGAGGGCCTTTGTTCCTGCAAGCAATCGAAGAACACACAAGAACAAGAAGAACAAGCACTTATCTGTTGAATCAATCTAAAGTGGGGTTCTGGATACAAGTAGACGGGCGATCTAGTCGACACGCGCGTGTACAAGGAAGCAGCAGATGCTAACTTACAAATAAACAAAAACCCACCAGCTAATGAGGGCGGCTGCTACTATTTATTACCTCCCTAGAGTCGTGAGAAACCCTAATCACGAGTCCCTAATGGACTCCAAACGATACATGGGCCATGGGCCCAATTTTGGTGATGCAGCACCCTGAACAGAAAAAGGTCTTGGTATTGAAATAACTATTGCGGCCGACTCCGAATAGATATGGACATGAGGCCAGATCCGTTTGAAATTAGACTTGATAATCTTTCCAGGAAGTACTTGAACGCCCAGATCGGAGTCCGTATGAAATCGTGGTGGCCGTCACAAGTTGGTGCTGTTTTGCTGTCCAAATCCCGTCCGCGCGAATTCCCTTCCCATTGGCTCCTCTCCATTGTTCCTAAGCAAAACAAGAAAGCACGTAGTTCCACGGTCTAGATAAGATGGACATAAGGCCAAGAACGAGTTCACCTCATAGTTTAGTTGACGTGCACGAGCGCGAGTGATCGGACCAGAAACCGGTAGCTGAGTTGGTGTGGATGTATCGAGGGTGTTGATGTCCTCATCATCCCCCCCTTCTTGCATTTGAGTCGTCCGCGACTCAAGCTCATCTTCTTCTCCCAAATATGGCTTCAAATCTGCAATGTTAAATGTGAGACTAACCCCAAAATTCGCAGGCAACTCGAGTTTATATGCATTATCATTAATTCTTTCTAACACTTTGAATGGACCATCAGCTCGAGGTAACAATTTAGACTTTCTCAAATCAGGAAACCTATCCTTTCGCAAATGTAACCAAACTAAATCACCAGGTTCAAAAGTGATAGTTTTCTTTCCCCTACTACCAGCAAGTTTATACTTGGCATTCATGCACTCTATATTCTTCTTAGTGGTTTCATGCAATTTTAAGATCAATTCAGCACGATGTTTAGCATCAAAATTCACTCGTTCCATTGAAGGAAGAGGTAATAAATCAATAGGAGCACGGGGTACAAATCCATAAACAATCTCAAAAGGGAATTTCTTAGTACTAGAATGTAGGGAACGATTATAAGAAAACTCAACATGAGGCAAACACTCTTCCCACATTTTTATATTCTTTTTCAAAACAGCCCTAAGTATGGTAGATAAACTTCTATTCACAACCTCAGTTTGACCATCAGTTTGGGGATGACAAGTAGTTGAAAATAAAAGCTTAGTCCCCAATTTTGCCCATAACATTCTCCAAAAATGGCTAAGAAACTTAGCATCACGATCTGAAACTATTGTGTTTGGCACACCATGCAATCTAACAATATCTTGGAAAAACAAATCAGCAACATGAGTAGCATCATCACTTTTACGACAAGGTATGAAGTGTGCCATTTTAGAAAATCTATCCACAACAACAAAGATGATATCCCTTCCCTTCTTTGTTCTAGGCAGTCCTAAAACAAAGTCCATAGAAATATCCTCCCAAAGCATGCTACGAACAGGAAGAGGCATGTACAAACCATGTGGATTAAGTCGTGACTTAGCTTTTTGACATGTCGTGCAGCGAGCAACAAAGCGCTCCATGTCTCGCCTCATCCTTGGCCAAAAGAAATGACCAGCAAGTATGTCCTCCGTCTTTTTCACTCCAAAGTGCCCCATCAGCCCGCCTCCATGCGCTTCCTGTAACAACAACAAACGAACGGAGCTAGCTGGAATGCATAACTTGTTAGCTCTAAACACATAGCCATCATTGAGGACAAATTTATTCAATGTTTTTCCGTCTTTACATTTCAGCAATACATCTTTGAAATCAGCATCATGTTCATATTGATCTTTAATCGTTTCTAATCCAAAAATTTTAAAGTCAAGTTGAGATAGAAGAGTATAATGTCTAGATAAAACATCAACAATAACATTATCCTTTCCCTTTTTGTGTTTAATGACATAAGGAAAAGACTCAATAAATTCCATCCACTTAGCATGCCTACAGTTTAGTTTCCCTTGACTCCTAATATGCTTTAGTGATTCATGATCAGAATGGATAACAAATTCTTTGGGCCACAAATAATGTTGCCATGTTTCTAAAGTTCGTACAAGAGCATATAATTCCTTATCATAGGTAGAATAATTTAGAACAGGCCCACTCATTTTCCCACTAAAATATGCAACAGGTTTTCCTTCTTGTAACAAAACACCACCCAATCCAATCCCACTAGCATCACATTCAAGCTCAAAAGTCTTAGAAAAATTAGGAAGTTGGAGAAGAGGTGCATGCGTCAACTTATCTTTCAGTATGGTAAAGGCGTTATCTTGTGTGGTGCCCCAAGAAAAAGGCACCCCCTTCTTCGTAAGGTCATTCAATGGAGCAGCAATGGTGCTGAAATCCTTCACAAAGCGACGATAGAACCCAGCCAGCCCTAGAAAGCTCCGCACCTGTGTGATGGTCTTTGGTACAGGCCACCCCTGAATAGCCTCTACCTTGGCTTGATCAACTTCAATTCCCTGTGGAGTAACAACATAGCCAAGGAAAGAGACTCGATCCGTGCAAAAGGTGCACTTCTCAAGATTACCAAATAATCGTGCCTCACGCAAAGCATTAAAAACAGCACGTAAGTGATCAAGATGTTCATCCATGGATTTGCTATAAATCAATATATCATCAAAATACACAACAACAAATTTTCGAAATGAATGCACGCAAAACCTCGTTTATTAATCTCATGAAGGTGTTAGGTGCATTAGTTAACCCAAAAGGCATGACTAACCACTCATATAAACCGAACTTAGTTTTGAAAGCAGCTTTCCATTCATCTCCTAGTTTCATGCGAATTTGGTGATAACCACTACGCAAATCAACTTTTGAGAACACAACAGCACCACTCAATTCATCAAGCATATCATCTAAGCATGGAATAGGATGACGATATCGAATGGTTATATTGTTGATTGCTCTACAATCCACACACATACGCCATGATCCATCCTTTTTAGGTACTAGAATAACTGGAACAGCACAAGGACTAAGAGACTCACGTACATAACCTTTGTCAAGTAGTTCTTGTACTTGGTGCTGAATCTCCTTTGTTTCTTCTGGATTTGTCCTATATGGTGCACGGTTGGGCAATGAAGCACCGGGAATGAGGTCAATCTGGTGCTCAATCCCTCGAAGTGGTGGTAGTCCTGGTGGTATTTCACTTGGAAACACATCAGAATATTCCTGCAAAATGTTAGCAATAGCAAGAGGCAAAGAATGTTGCACATCGTAAAGGGAAATCAAAGCATCTTTGCATACCAAGGCATAGGCAACAGAGGTGGAAGCAATCAGTTCATTAATATTAGATTTCGTAGCAAACAAGCATTTTCCCTTCAGAGATATCTCATTTTTCTTATCAAACACAGATTTGGCATTGTTATTGTTCTCAATGTTAGCATGGTCCTGATATTTAGTTTTCCTAGCTCTAGCAACATCATCTTGCACAATAGCTTCAGGAGACATAGGATGCAACACAATTTTTTTATCGTGGTAAAGAAAAGAATACTGATTTGATCTACCATGATGCATAGAATCTCTATCAAATTGCCAAGGTCTTCCTAGCAGAATATTACAAGCTTGCATAGGCACAACATCACATTTAACGACATCCTTATATGATCCAATAGTAAAATTGATTCGCACAAGTCTAGTTACCTTTGCCTTACCGCTGTTGTTTAACCATTGAATGTAATAGGGATGGGGGTGCGGTTTGGTGCTTAGTGCCAGCTTGGTCACCATGTCACTGCTGGCCAAGTTGTTGCAGCTACCTCCATCAATGATCATGCGGCAAGATCGCTCTTTGAAGACACACTTTGTTTGGAATAATGTGTGCCTTTGATTTTGTTCCGCTTTCTCCATTTGTGCACTAAGCACACGCTGCACAATGAGACTATCATAGCGCGCTGCATCTTCTGCACCAATATGCTCTTCTTGATGTTCATCGCTACCTGCATAGTTAGCTGCAAGCAAAACACATGTATCGTCATCAAAATCGCTAGCAGATGAGTACTCACCGTCATCTTTAACAATTAGAACACGTTTGCTTGGGCAGTCACGCTGCACATGGCCAAAACCCTTGCACTTGTGACATTGAACGTCTCTAGATCGTCCGGTAGATGCTACAGAAGAAGCACTCTCGGTGGGCTTTTGGGTGGTCTTTACTGCTGAGCTAGTGGAAGAAGCACATGGCTTGTTGCTGGAAGAAGAAGGTGCTGCCCAACTTTGTGAAGAAGATGGCGGAGAAGCACGCCCAGTCGAAGGAGTAGTCGTGCGTGGTTGCCATGAGCTAGTCTTTCCTGCAGAAATATTAGTTCTAGAGCTAGCTCGTCGTCCCTGCACTTCCCTTTCAGCTTTACAAGCAAGATGAAACAAACGGGTAACATTATTGTAATCTTTATAAGCAAGTATGTCCTGAATTTCACGGTTTAAACCACCCAAAAATCTAGCCATAGCTGGTTCCTCATCCTCGTCTAAATTACAACGCAACATACCCATTTGTAATTCCTGAAAATACTCTTCTACACTTTTAGCTCCCTGTCTCAATTGTTGTAACTTATTTAACAGATCACGTGCATAGTAAGAAGGAACAAACCTAGCCCGCATGAGCCGTTTCAAAGCATCCCAAGTTTGTGGTATGTTATTAGGATTTTTCTTGCCATGTTCTATCCACCAAACAGAAGCAAAATCAGTAAACTCACTAGTGGCTGCTCTAACTCTTGCGTTTTCAGGAAACTCATGACATGCAAATTTTTGATCAACAGAAATCTCCCAAGTAATATATGCATCAGGGTCATATTTACCATCAAAATGAGGTATCTTAAATTTGATCTTGTTAAAAGTATTTTCATGATTGCGTACCTCACGCCGACGATGTCCACCTATGCCTTGACGGTTGCGTTGTAGCCGGCGCCGTGGCCTAGCTTCCTCATCTTCCCCAATCTCCGTATCTGCAGAATAGTCATCTTCATTGTCACGTACAATACTAGGAGCATTGCTCACCTGTCCATCTGCGCTGCGTCCACGATCCCTCTCCTCAAGGCGCTGCAGGATGGCTCCAATAGAGGTGTTCAATGTTTGAATGGAACTCTCCAACGTGCTGATTTTGGTGTTGGTGTCGATCTGCATATTTTCCAATTGACCAAGGCGGTCACTGGTAACTCGAAAATCCTCATCAAGCGCTTCTGTGTGTAGCCGCACTTGGCGTTCGAAGTGTTGTATAATTCCCCGTGTGCGAGGTGAATGCACGTCTTCAGTTGTATTTGCTCCTCCTGCCATGGTTAGTAGAAAAAAAGTCCAATATGAAAGGGTAACGTTATCCCTAGCTACAAAGGTGCTGGTGGAGATAACTCGCTCACTCTCAACCTGTTCAATCAAGCTCTTACCTGTTCTTACAAAGCTCAGCAAGAAGGTGATGGCAACCAGCAAGTAATGAACAACTTCAAGAGCAGGTGTCAATCTATGGCTTTAGGTGGCTGAACTAGCACAAGGAGCAAACTTTCACCACGTTAATCACAACAAGCTGAATAAATATTCTACGACAGTACTGTGATGATCTTAGTCTAGACCGTACTAGAGACGCGAGCCGAGACACCAATGTCGTCACCAAAAACACCCCAAACAACAATCTGATTTTTTTTCTTTTTTTTTTCGTTTTTTTTTTGTTGGGGTGGTCACCCAAACTCTCTCTAGATGGAATCAGGAGACCCTAGAACAAAATTTGCACATGCGGCTTTTGATCTTGCACTTGCCTTCTTTTTTTCTTCTCTAATTGCTTGTGGCTTTTGTGCGGCTTTTGATTTTGCACTTGCCTTTTTTTTCTTCTCTAATTGCTTGTGGCTTTTGTGCGGCTTTTGATTTTGCACTTGCCTTTTTCTTGTTGTCAAACTCAAATTACTAATCTGACTCAAACTCGAAGTAGCAACCTGATTCGAACTCGAACTAGTAATCAGACTCAAACTCGAACTAGCAATCCGACTCAAACTCGAAGTAGCAATCTGATTTGAACTCGTAATCTAACTCAAACTCGAACTAGCAATCCGACTCAAACTCAAAGTAGAAATATGATTTGAACTTGTAATCCGACTCAAACTCGAACTAGTAATCCGACTCAAACTCGAAGTAGCAATCTGATTCAAACTCAAACTAGTAATCCGACTCAAACTCGAACTACGAATCTGACTCGAACTAGGTGACCGAATGTGACACGAACTCGAAACTCTAGTGGTGCAAAACTAAAGACCAGCAACTTGACTCGTCGAAGCAACCATGAACTCAACAAGTCTTGACTAAGTGGAGAAAGTAAAAGGCACAATGGTCTAGGAATAATGGAAAAAAACAGATCTGGTATTTTTTTGGGCTTTTTCTGGACTATAGGATAAAAGTAATGGTAGCACTCTCACCGATTAACCTTGCTCTGATACCACTTGATAGGATCTTGGTTCCTGATCTTTCGATGAGAATAGGAGGGTTCGATTTGTGGAGGAGAAGACGTTGGCGATCCGACTACACCATCCCCAAGACGATGCGCCTTAGCGATCGGTACACCGACTCCGAAGTTGTATTGATCTTGCTGGCGCACAATCAATCTGACCACGAGGGCCTTTGTTCCAGCAAGCAATCGAAGAACACGCAAGAACAAGAAGAACAAGCACTTATCTGTTGAATCAATCTAAAGTGGGGTTCTGGATACAAGTAGACGGGCGATCTAGTCGACACGCGCGTGTACAAGGAAGCAGCAGAAGCTAACTTACGAATAAACAAAAACCCACCAGCTAATGAGGGCGGCTGCTAATATTTATTACCTCCCTAGGGTCGTGAGAAACCCTAATCACGAGTCCCTAATGGACTCCAAACGATACATGGGCCATGGGCCCAATTTTGGTGATGCAGCACCCTGAACAGAAAAAGGTCTTGGTATTAAAATAACTATTGCGGCCGACTCCGAATAGATATGTACATGAGGCCAGATCCGTTTGAATGTAGACTTGATAATCTTTCCAGGAAGTACTTGAACGCCCAGATCGGAGTCCGTATGAAATCGTGGTGGCCGTCACAAGTTGGTGTTGTTCTGCTGTCCAAATCCCGTCCGCGCGAATTCCCTTCCCATTGGCTCCTCTCCATTGTTCCTAAGCAAAACAAGAAAGCACGTAGTTCCACGGTCTAGATAAGATGGACATAAGGCCAAGAACGAGTTCACCTCATAGTTTAGTTGACGTGCACGAGCGCGCGTGATTGGACCAGAAACCGGTAGCTGAGTTGGTGTGGATGTATCGAGGGTGTTGATGTCCTCATCACGTAGAGTACCTATATTTAATATTGTAAAATTTGGTCTGAAATTTGTTCCTACCGAGAATCAAACTCAGGACCTGAGAAGTGCTACTCGGAGCACTTAACCACTAGGCTAAGCAAGTTGGTTTCGCTTGGCTTCGCTTTCTAATTGCTATCCGATATTCATTGTTGAAAAGAAAAAAGTGGGAAAAGGAAAGGAAAAAATTTCGCGGCTAAGGCTATCCGCACTAAGAAACTATGCAGGATGTCATGCATAGTGTACAGGATGAAAAATATTACACTATAAGTCGGTAAGTGGTGCGCTAGCGTTCAACATATTACAGTCGTCCATTGAAACAAGTACAAAAGTTGTGTGCAGGATGTCATGCATAGCATACCGGGATAAAAAAAAGTGTTATGCTTAAAGTCAGTAAACGGTACGCTAGCGTCCAACACGTTATAGTCGTCCATTGAAAACAACGTTTAGAAGTTGTGTGCGGGATGTCATGCATAACATACTGGGATGAAAGAAGCTTACTCTAGAAGCTAGTAAGCGGTGCGCTAGTGTACAACAAGTTACATATATCCACCGAAAATAGCGTACCAAAACTGTGTGCTAAACTTTGAGCGTGGTTGATTGACATGATGTGGTGGCCGAAGAAGGAAGTAAGAAATAAAAAAGGAAATAAAGAAAGTGAAGTGAGCGGTTGTATAAAATATTGGATAGTTGATATAAATTGTAGATTTATTCGGAGTATGATGAGCGCAGGGAACTGTAATATAGGATACAAAAGCTTTTGGGAGATGCTGTAAATAGCTAGTAATATTCTTTTAAAGTAAGACTAGTGGGACCTGTCTAAGGTTGAGGTAACACATGACAACACACCAAAACTTTTACAACATAAACGCAGCAATTTAATCCATTCATTAGGCCACGTTGCAGAAATCCGATACGATATGTACATTTGGGATATTCATACCGTATCCAAAAAATTTATTTCCCAAACGCAGACGGAGAAAAGAAAGAGGAAAAAGGTACTGAAACTACGTATCCAGCAATCCTCTCTGCATTGGGCAGTATACAAAATGCGAGGCCATATTCGCTACAAAAAATAGGAACCCGCCTGCTGGCATCCCATCACCATCGCGTTGGCACCTAGCCAAATGTACCATCGCGGTACGATCCCAGCCCAGAGGGTCGGCCATTGGCTGAGATTGACGGTGAACAGGAGCAGGACCCTGCTACCACTACAGGAATCCCGACGATTTGCGACGGTCAGGACCGTCGCAAATAAGCCGAATGCCGTCGCAAATAAGCTATTTGCGACGGCTTTCCTTATTTGCGACGGCTTCTAGCCGTCGCAAATATGGCGTCGCAAATAGCTTATTTGCGACAGCCTGGCCGTCGCAAATAGCTTATTTGCAACGGCTAGGAGAGGCCGTCGCAAGTTATTGCTGCGGGCTGGTGGGCCCCGCAAAATTATTTGCGACGGACTAGCCGTCGCAATTAATGCTTATTTGCGACGGCCAGACTGTCGCAATTAAGGCCTCTATTTGCGATGGCCCGGCCGTCGCAAATAAGTTCAGAGGGCAGGGCCCACGTGTCCTCCTCCGGGACCCACGACGCTATTTGCGACGGCCAGGCCGTCGCAATTAATGCTTATTTGCGACGGCCAGGCCGTCGCAAATAACTGTGGTTTAATTGCGACGGCTTGTGTCCTTATTTGCGACGGTACTGTATAAAAAGCCGTCGCAAATAAGGTTTTTTATTTTTTTTAAAAAAACAGAAAAATACTACCCGGCTCGATGGCCAGAATCACAACAAACACAATATAGACAATATACACAGTATATACACAGCATACACAAACATCATCACAATCACAAACTAAAATTCCGATACATCTCACATCGTCATCAACAAAGTAAATAAAAGGGCTCACTCGCCCATCTAACCTCCGAAGCCACCTCCGAAGTCGAAGTTGTCGTCGTCGCGCCTCAATCCAGGCGGCGGTAGCGAAGGCGACGGCGTTTATGCAGCCGTCGCGGATCCCTGCAATTAATAAAACTTAGAGTTAGAATATAAATGCATCAACATCTCTCTCCATCCCTCTCCCTCTATCTTCATCTAGATCACCCTCTCTTCCTCTCTCTTTTCATTTCTCTCTTTGTCTCTTACTCTATCTTTCTTGCTCACTCTATCTCTCTATTGCTATCCTTTTCCTTCTATCTTCCTCCCTCTATCTCCATCTACATCTCCCTCCCTCTATCTTCCCCTCTATCTATCTCCATCTACATCTTACTCTCTCTTCATTCCCATCCTACTCTATCTATCTTTCACTCTTTCTTCTGTCTCCCTTTCTTCTATCTCTTTCTTTCTTCTATCTCAATCATTTTCTTCTATCTAACTATCTCTCTCTTTCATCTATCTCAATATTATTATGCTGGACAAGAAGGATTACATAGAAACTTACCTGACCCGCTGAAGAAGGATCGCCTGGGAGGACCGGTGGTAGTACCGGTAGCTGGATTCCCAGACCCTGCGCCCGAGCAATGGCCTGTCATTGCAAACATTAAATGCTACCTATTAGTAAGTCATTTAAGCTGAATTAATGAGAATTTTAATTTTTAGATTGTTACCTCCATTGCTTCCCGCATCTGCGCCAACGCTGCTGCCTGGGTTTGGATCGTGGCAGCACACAAATCTGTAAGTTATTTTTCTTTTTCCTTTTCTCATGGATACAAGTTGTCCATATCCTGATCCAATTACGCTGCCTAAAGTGCCGCTTGTTTTTCAGCCAAAAGGAAAAGACAATCTTTCTCCAAAAAAAAACACAAAATTCTAGGTTTAGTCTTCGATTTCATTGACGGCTTGACTCATCATCTCTGCATGTGCAGTAATTATCGTACATGTTTGAGTACTTTGGGATATTGGTTTGTTCCTATCAATTAGGTTTTATTTTTTGCCTTCCTTTTCTTGATCCGATCACCCATCAGGTCACATATCAAAGGCTGAGGTGGTAAGTCATGGACAAAGTGCTCGAGCTATGGTTTTATACATAAAATAATTTTATGTCATTAGACCCTCAATTAGTTCGTTTTTTCACATTTCTAATTTTAGGTTGTAAAGTTTGGTAAGGAATGCTACAAAGGAAGCAGTTGTCTGTAATGAGTTTTTATTGTTTGCTCTTGACTCAAGGGCCCCGACCCCGACATCAAGCTAGCTTGCCCTAGGGCCCTCAAAATCATAGAGCCGGCCCTGCCGGGGGCGCAGGGGGTAAGTGATTCAATCCTTAAGTAGCACTGACCTCTTAACAAAATTGCAGTTAAATTGCAGGGGGCCGCTGCACTTGTTTCCTTCTATAATTAAGTGATTCAATCCTTAAATAAACTATACAAGCTATTCTAAGCTACTATAGCTAATTGCTGCTACCTCTTCACAAAATTGTTAGCTAAATCTGAAAAAAAAACCTAAAACCGGGGGGAGTAGCACTGACCTCAGAGGCGTCGGGGGTCGGGGGCGCAGTGGAGGCGTCGGGGGCCAGGGGCGCGGCGGTCCGGTCGGGGGCGCAGCGGTCCGGGCCGGCGGCGGCGACGCCGGTAGCGCGGCGGGCCGGGGGCGGAGGCAGGCGGCGGTTGGGGCGCGGAGGCGGGCCGCCGGTTGGGGCCGAGGGCGGCGGGCGCGGAGGCGGGGCCGAGGGCGGCGGGCCGGCGGCGGAGCCGGGGGCGCGGCGGCGGGGGCGCTGCAGGGCGGCGGGGGCGCGGCGGCGGGGGCGCGGCGGCGGTGGCAGGGGCGCGGCGGCGGTAGGGTGTTTTGAGGTGAATGAAGAGTCGGGGCCGGAGCGACCCGATATAAGCCCTAATTTGCGACGGCATCTTTAATTGCGACGGCCTCAACTAAGGCCATCGCAATTAAAGCCTGTTTGCGACGGCCGTCTGACCAGCCGTCGCAAATAAGGATTTATTTGTGACGGCTCTTTTATTTGCGACGGTCCTAGGGTTGGCCGTCGCAAATAACCTCTTATTTGCGACGGCCCGTCCGAGAGCAGTCGCAAATAACCACTTATTCGCGACGGCCACCTTATTTGCGATGGCCGGAGGCGGGCCGTCGCAATTTAAGCTATTTGCGACGGCTGGCCGTCGCAAATAAAGCCAGCCGTCGCAAATGATCGCTTTTCCTGTAGTGTACCTCCTCAACCCCCTCTGACGTACGCATGATCCATGCATGTAAGGCACCTCCTCTCTCGACTCCTCGTATTATGAGTAACCGAAAAGGAATTCTCTGCAGCAGGGTCCCACGGTTGCCTACGTGCGATCCTGCCAGGATGCGGTTCGCGTCCACCTCCGCACAAATCGAAAAGCGCTAGCGGCTCTGTTTCACGCGTCCCGCTCGGCTCCCGCGCTCGAATCGCCTTCAGTCCACTCGGCTCCCACAATTTCTTTTCACGTGGCTCGCACGCGCCCGGTTTGCTGTTCCCATTCGCATCGACCCCAATCAGACCACTATTTGGTTCATCCTCTTCTCCCGACGTGATCTGCGCGAGGCCAAAATCTAATTGGCAGGCTCGAAGCTCACCGTCCAGCAGCACATTGCTCGGCTTGACGCCTCCATGGATCACAGGCGCCTTCATGGATCATAGGCGGATGCATGATGGAATGGAGATACGGACAGCTGCGGCCACGTCCTGTGCGACAGCGAGCTGCCGCGGCCACCAGCTCAGGGCACCTTTACCCTGCAGCGACCGGTTGGTCATGAGCTCGTACATCAGCATCATCCGGCGGCGGCGTGGCTGCGCAGAGAGCGAGTAGGAAAACGGGAGGAGGATGGCCCGGTGAGCCAGGGCGGCGTAGCCGAGGAGGTGGGACGCAAGAGAGAGCTCTTTGTGGAACTTCCGCTCGCTCTGGAGAGACCCTGCAGCCAGTGGTGGACCCAGAAAAAATTATAGGAGAGTTGAATCTAATGAAACATAAAAAAATAAAGAAAAAGGAACTGAAATTTACACTGCTTGGGGATCAAACTCGTGACCATACAAATACCCACAAAGCACACTAGCCAACCGCACCTCACATCATTTGTATACTAAGAATGGAAAAGCTTAACTAATAATGTAATTTCTCTTCTTCATTTCATAGGAGGGCTTAAAGGGGGCTCCACTGTTACAGGCAGTAGGGAGGCTGGAGCCCCACTGCCCCTGGTAGGTCCGCCCCTGCCTGCAGCGTCCATGACCTTGAAGGGCTGGCCTGACCTGGGCAGCGCGTCGCGGAAGACGGACCGAATCCACCCTGACCCAACTTGCACCCTGCCGCAAAGCCGCTCGTGACTGGCCTTAGTTGCTGGCACGACAACCTTCACAATGCGGGTGCGAGCGCCGGCTACACCGCCCCTACCCCACATGCCGCAGCCAGTCACCTCCGCCTCTGCCACAGCAGCAGACCACGACGGCAACCACTAATAAACCATGCGGTCCGCGGAGAAAGAAACCGCGGGAGCCTTGAGGGCCGAAGGCGATCGAGCGGCGGAGCCGAACGGGACGCGTGAAAGGGAGTCTATCAGTAGCTTTTTTTGATTCGTGGCAGGATGGACACAGACAACATCGCGGCTGGTCGCACGCAGGCAGCCGTGCGGCTCCGCTGGAGAGAATTCATTTCCTAAATCCAAAAAGCGTCTAAGAAAAGATACAATATTCCGTGATGCAATACCTAACATGACTGCTTGGCTCTCTCTCGTCTAGTTGATGTGTGATTTTCTGTTTTCACGATGACGCTCGAGTCTCCATAGGTTGCACTGCACGTTGGCCTCGCTAGATGGCCGGCCGCTCCATGTCAGTTAAGATTCTAATAGTATGACTCTATCATGAACCTCAAAACTATTCTCTAACCGAGGGCACCACATAGTTGTAGAACCAGCGACTATTGAATAAGATTTATCGATTGAGTCTCATCCGATGAGGATTTTAGAGACGTCTTAGAGAGTTCTTAGACGCATGGCTTTCAAGTTTGTGAAGGTTCTATGGACGAACTAAACTGAGCGTGAAGTGACATGTGAACTTGAGTTTGAGATGCGAGAGAAATACTTCTTTACGTTATCGATTTCGTATCATGTTTCTGATATAGAGATAATAAATAATTTGAGGATGAATATTGTTGAATAGGGGGAATATAATATCCCAAAATTTTAGAAGAAATAACATCGCAGCTAAAATACTAGAGAATTGATCAAAATTTGACTTTGTGAACCATTTTTCAAATGGACAATTGCAGACCGTAGATGGGTAGAGTGCGTCGAGACGATTTTATTTCACTACTCATACACTCATTCGATGAAAGAATAATTCAGTTGTGAAACAATTTATTTTGAATTGTTGGATGTAAAATCATATTATATGAAGATAAAACCTTCCATACCTATTCCTACCCAACCCTCCCAGCGCCGCCTTCTGTTCCTCCACAGCCGAAGAAAATCTCGCCTCATTTTTCTTCGGCTGCCCAAGCGACGCCGTCTCCATTGGCTTGCTGCTGCGGGGCTCCGGCTTGCTTCCGATCCGCCCGACTGCTCTAAGTGCTGAGTTGCCACAGCTGCAGGTCAGTTCTGCTCTTGCTCCTCCGCTGGCTGGGTTGTCAACAGTGGGTGTGAGCGTGCTGCTGTTTTTTTTTTCTCTTTGCTAGCCGCCAGTCCAGCGTTGTTGCTTGCGTCGACCTCTGCTGCTTGCTCTGCCGCTAGGTGCTGCTCGCAGAGTCTAGTTGATCTGATTTTTGCTGCTGCCACCGCCCTGTGTTGATGCTACTGTCATCGCTTAGGCTCTTTTTGAATTGAAGAAATTGAAAATACAGGAATAAAAAATAGAAATTAAAAGAATTGAAAATATAGGAATTAAGAAGAGAAGTCTTTTGGTAGCATTATAAGAAAAACAAGGGAACCTGTAACATGAACAAGGAAAGAAAAAAGAAGTCTAAGCTCATGTTAGATTTCCTATAAAATTTAGCAAAAGAATCTATTCCTATGAAAATTATCTTTTGTTTTTCCCGTGAGCCAAATAGTCATATAGGAAAAAATCTTTACAAATCCTATTCTTCAAAATTCCTTCAATCCAAAGGGATAATATCTCTGCTGCTTCCGGTAAGTACACGCTACTATTCGGTGGATCCTGCTGCCGTTGAATTTTCTGCTGCCATCTCTCAGTGCTAATCATGCCAACCGCTGGTGCTCACTACGGCTTAAGTTTCTGCTGCTACCACCGCCGAATTTGATTACCCTAAACCCTAAACCCTAAACCCTAAGCTGCAACGCTGCTTGCTATTTGCCTGCAAACTGTTTGCTGCCGTGTGTGTTTTTTCTGCCGTCACCGCTTGCAATTACATATTCATTATTGTTGTAGCTGTTAGTCATGCCAAGGGAAAAAAAAAGAAAAACTAATATTGTTTTCAAAACAGATATTTCTAAATGTCTAATTAAACAATAAGCTAGTGTAACAGGAGATTTAGGGTAGTGTTACCTCTGTATTGGCATTTATGTCATTCAATTTGGATCGATGGTTAGGAGGATTTTTTCCGTTTTTGTCGTGGATGTCTCCAAGAGACTGTATCGAAATTTTTAATAATTTTTTGACTTGGTAGGAGTGTTTAGATGATTGTAGTAGCGTCCAGTCCAGAAGTATACCTACTTCGAGCGTTACACTACAAACGCTGCATTGTCCATAGCATGCACTCTAGTGTAGCTCGCAGCATGCACTATACTGTAGTTGATGTATCTACTTTTCAGGCTATGGATTCCCCCTCTCTCCCCCTCTCGGTATCTTCTCGCCCCAGTTGTTATGTTCTGACTACTAATACTGCTGAAGTTGATGATATTTTCAGAGGAACTAAATGTGAAGGAAACAAAACAATCTATGTTGACCCAGAAACAAGTGTGTGTGATGCATAGTCCAGCTTCTTCAGTCCTAACAGTTGTTAAGAATGACTAATTCATGTTCGGTTTCATGTGTTTTTGTAATATGTTGGGTCCTGGTGATATTCATTAGAAGATATGCATCATGGTATCATTCTACTACTGTCCCTAACCTCATTTGTTTTTCAATCTTCTACTCCAAAGACCATGGTGCATAGAATTGTTTCTTTTCTGTTTTTTTAAGGATGCATATACTTGTAGAGCTGTATGATCAGATAGGTGGCTGTCGGTACTCGGCATACCGGGTACCCTCGTGCACAAGCTAGAGCCGTCTAGCTACCCCGCCTCTCAGCAGAGGCGGGGTTCTAAGGCGCCATGTGTTCAAGAAACCCGGACCTATCAGTCTCAAATAGGAGGTCCAGGATATCCGCAAGAAACCCGAGGGAGGAGCTCAGCACACCCCTTTGGAGACGAGCCCCCAGGTAACCACGTGTCCAGCAGGTAAGGATCCCTCCTCCCCATGAGACAGGGCTCCGGAGTTGCCATGTGGATCAAGACATCAGATGGGCCACCTCCCATATGGGTGGGATCCGGTGCCGCCACAAATCTCGCAAGGCGGGACCTAACCTCCTCCGCGGAGGTGAGCTCCCAGCACCAACACGTGTCCAGCAAGGCGGGGCCTAACCTTTCCCGCAGAGAAGAGCTCTCGAGCCCCTACGTGGCCCGCAAGACGGGACCTGACGTCCTCCATAGAGGTGAGCTCCCGAGCTACCACGTGGTCTGCCAGGCGGGACCTGACCCCCCCCCCCCCCCCCACACACACACACACAGAGGGGAGCTGCTGAGCTACACAATAGTCCAGCCACTTGCCCTGGATGGAGGGACGCGGGAGTTAAGAGAGCAGTACGCATTGTCCCTATCAAGGCTTGAAGAGACACGACTTCCCCAGATGCATGGCGCAACGCACGCCTAATGTCTGGTACCGCTACGACCAATCGCATCGTAGTAAAGACGTCGCAGGTCTATCCCACTCCGCCATGTGGGTAGCTTATGGAGACACAGACAGTTGGATGGGACATCCCATGCCAATGTCAGCAACGGCGCGTGAGCAACTGACAACGCATGCGGCAAGACGGCGAGTCCTCAAGTCCACGGTCAGAGCAAGCTTACGGAAGAAGCCTTAGATCTTTTAGGATAAGATCGCCCCGAGACCACCTGTCGGGCCCCGGGTTCCCACTTGTAAGGCGTCCGACCTTGTCTATAAAAGGCCCGAACTATCACCGACACCCGACTCAGAATCCTCGATACACACACACACACACACACACACACACAAACACATACACACTCACTAGCAATACAATCCACCATGGAGTAGGGTGTTACGCTCCTTGCGGCCCCGAACCACGTAAAAACCACTGTCTCATACTTCCATCCGCTAGAACACTTGTTTGAGGCCTAAGCCCCGCCAAACAAAGAACCTCCACGGGCTGCTCCTTAGCAGGTCCGGAGGAAGTGTCGCTCTAACACTTCGATATTTGACGCGCCAGGTAGGGGCTTTTTCCCTCAAAAAAGTTGTAGCGCTTTCACCAGCATCGTGTTCATTAGGCCTGTGGAAGGTGGTTTTCGTGGCCGTCGCCCGGTGACCAGATCCGTCGCTCGAGCGATGCTGTCTAGTCCGTCTCGCTCTTGTGCAGGTACGACTGGCCAAGATGGCACGTCGGGACATGCCCTGGCTCAGTCGGCTCCACCAGCAACACCAACAACAAGCCCGAAGAGCGCTTTGGTTGCGACCAGAGCTCTCCTCCACCACCCACCATCGCTGAACGCCTCTCAAGGTGCGGCTCAGAAGTGGGTCCAAGACATCGACCACTTTGTCGTCATGGCCATCAACTCCCCCAATAGGGGAAGGCTTTTCGTGTTGCTATTGCGCACGTCGTCCATCGACCGTTGCACCGCCAACTCCCGCTCCTCCAAGCCTACGAGCGTTGGCCGACTCCCCATAGAGGACCTCAGGGCTGAGCTTGACAATCGTCAAGCTCACATGGACGACCGTGTCATCATCGAGCGGCAGCGAGAGAGGCGGCGCAACCTCGACGTCGAATATGGCCCTCAATGCCCTGTTCACGAGGCATCCTCCGTCCAAGGTGCGTCGCAGGTAAACCCTCTGCCACCTGACCAGGAGTATGTCGGCTCGACAGCTCCCCTACAGTTTTCAGTGCAGCAGGACATACAGCAATAGTACTTGGCGGACCCAGTACCGTTGCAGCAACGCATGACACAACCAGTACCACAACCGCAAGTCCCAGTGCCGCAAGTCGTGCAACAGACCTCCTTGGGGTATGCTGCCCCATATGTCTCCCCGACGAGGCCCATCGAAGGTTGCGCAGCGTTGGCTCCGCACCTCCACACCATGACGTGGCCACGCAAGTTCCGACCACATGTGCCGGAGAGGTTCGACGGAAGCATCAACCCGGCGGAGTTCCTGCAGATCTACATCACGACGCTCCTTGCTGCAGGAGCGAATGAGACCATCCTGACGAACTACTTCCCGGTCGCCCTGACTGGATCGATGTTGACGGCTGTTATATACCAATTCCATCCATCAATTTAACTCAATTATGTGAAGGATTTGCCATTTCTTGCACACATCACCTTTATATCTAACCCAATTCCACTTGGACTTGGAGAAATATGTGCATGCAACATTTTATGCAGGAAATGAGGAAATGTAGAGGGACCAATCCTATAAAATATCATCCCAGCCAATGAGGCGACGACACGTGGCATCCCATGGATCAAATGGCCCACAAACAGAAGTATCCGAGGAGATCCAACGGTGTATCACCCATATACATCAATGGGACGCACCTGGCAGGCACCTGGAGAAAGCACACAAGAAACGGTGCAATGACCAGGTCGACCGAACCAGGGGGTCGACCGACCTGGTCTTTGCACCAAACTCCGTCAGCCTCCACGTGTTGGCTCCTCCCGGCTCCCTGGAGTCAATGGTGACTGATTCGCGCGCTTTTGGTAGCGGGAACCGACCTCAACACTAGTATAAATAGGACCCCCTACCCCTCACTTCAACACACACCACTTAGGTATCATTCTATTGTATACACTATCTTCCATATTCCTTAGAGGAGTTAGGATGTAGAGAGGAGAGCCTCTAGTCCCAAGTCCAAATTGGGAAAGGAGTAGAAGGAATCTCTCTTCCCAATTCCACATTGGGAAAGGTATGGCTTATGTATTCCTTCTTGTATTTGTGACTTTGTGCTCAATAAAGATATTATCTTTAGTCTTCTTTTATACGTATACTTGGACAAAGCATTTCTTGTTTGATTGTGGAGTCCATGTATGTGGAAGGTATAATCTTTATGATTTCACTCTCATGATCACATCTTATAGTAATAAACACTATAGACCCCCACTATAGTCTATGTAATTATGATATGATTATGTTAATATGAATGACTTATGCTATGCTTCAACATTGGTTCAACGATGTTTAGGTTATTCATTGCCTTAGGATGGCTTGTGCCATGGCTCCTAAGGTATTTGCTTAGTATGCTAGCATGGTGCTAGGGTATTTAAGTAGCGTTGGATGTCTCGTAGACCCACGGATTGAAGAGGTAGGCAGTACGTGGTGACAACCCTATCTGTCCTTTGTAATCCTCCACGTTCGGCTATGCCACATGCTCTTGGCGGGAGTCGCCCTAGTATTGCTAGGGGTAAGCCCGTGCCCGATGTGTTGAATAGCATTGCATAGGAATTCATCATTGACATGACCATTAGTATCTACCTTAGGCTATGTATATGTATTAGGAGCATTGTAGGAGCAACTCTCTAACTCTCAATCCAATCTCCCTCTAGGACCCATTTTACCCTTTAGAATAGATTGCCTAGGTGTGTGTCACACTACCCCTATTATCAACTTACCCCTGTCCGGATAATGGGTTAGTATCCCATAGCTTAACCATAAGAGTAGTATATACTTTACTCCATTGCCTTCCTTTGGGATAAATACGATACTTTTGGGAATACTCATGGGTGAAATTCTACAACGGCATCTTCCGTGCGCTTGTGGATCTCATCTCTTTATCGGAGATGATCTGTGGTGTTAAGAAATACTAACAAGCATTTCTGGTGCCATTGTCGGGGATGATTTGTTAGTATATCTTAGGAGCCGTCAACAAGCATTTCTGGCGCCATTGTTGGGGATGATTTGTTAGTATATCTTAGGAGCCGTCAACAAACATTTCTGGCGCTGTTGCCAGGGAAGGCAAAGGAAGTGAAGGATAGCTATCACTTGTGATTAAGCTATAGGTACTAATAGTTTTTAGACAGGATTACCCTTGTTTGTTTTCTCCATTGTGTGAAAACAGGGTAGTGTTGACCAACCCATTGTATAGGATGGCCAACGAGGACACAAGTGCTAAACTGCAAGATGATTTAAGGCGTACCTCAACAAATGTCCGCTAGGCAACACCATTGCCTTTTTGCGGGATAATTTCAGCTTTCAATAGGAGCCAAAGTCATCCATACCAAAGCTTGGGGAAGGCCCCAAGAAGTTCTTCTTGGTTTGCCTCCACCATGGGGTGGATAGTTGGCTCTTCATCCAACACTCGTGTCATGGGTTGGCTCTACCAATCCATGACCACATTCATGCTGGAGCTGAAGGAGTCCTATTCTCATTCATCATGAATGAGAAGAAGGTCTCCACTCAAGGGGTGGATTGAAGAATGCTCGAGTTCCCATAGCTTGTCATGCACACCACTTCACAAGGTGGATATGATAGTTATGGAATTACACCTCCCATTGAAGTGTCATGAATACCCAAGTCGTTGAAAATTTGTTTGGATAATCCAAGTCGTGGATATTCACATGATTTGTGAAAAACCATGTCATCTTGGGACGCGTGGAAATTATTTCCCTAAGACCCATGAGGACCTTTTTCAAACAACAACTCCAATGGCTACCATTCACAAGGAGGTCAAGGGTGGAATTAACATCACCCTTGTATTCAAGGAGGCTATGGCTTTCCAAGGGATTTAAGTTCAACTAGCCTACCTTGAAGTATCTTGGCCAAGAAGAAATCAAGACAACATTCACATGAAGATCTTGGCCAGGGACAAGAACTTAAGGAGCATTCAAAGTCCAAGATATCCCATATCACTTGTTGGGATTCCCACACTTTGACCAAACCATTCAACCTAGGGCAAGTGACATTGTGGATGAAGCGTTTCTTGTTTGATTGTGGAGTCCACATGTCATCATGCCCAAAGAAGCCTTTGATCCATGATTAAGAGGGAGAACCCGTCGCTACAACAACATGTCTATATCAATACAACGGGGAGAGGCTAGGGCCACCATGTGGCCCACATGTCCAAATGACAACCAAATGAGTTTGACATGTCAAAACAGAAGAAATCGTCCACATCTTCAACTCCGGGATTGGACAACAAATCATTGCGCTGAACAGAACAGAGGTAAGTCCTACTCATGGACTTCAAAAATTCAGTGAGTCCTTGCCAATAGGTTAATTGGTAGTTATCTCATATTTGTTTTCCAAATTGCATCAACCCTTGCATTTGCATGTTTGAAATTCCACACTTGCATGTTGGAAAGTAAAATTTCCAACCATTATAAAACTAAAAATTTGAATTAGGGGAGAAATTTAATTGGATATGAACTACGTGCATGACCACTTGAATTTATCTTCCTAGTTCAAACCAAAAAGATTTGCTTTTACCCTCATTGTATTTACAAGTTATTTCAAGCTGGGCAAGACAATTTGAAAATTGGGTTCAATTTGCTTTTGGCTAACGTAACCCGTTTTCGAGTTGTTTTGTGTGTTCCTGATTAAAGTGCAGCTAGGTCAAAATTGTGAAGAGGTGGTTTGGCAAGAAAGTGGAAGGTTTCATCAAGCTCAAGTCACCATTGGGAGGATTTGAGAACACTTCTCTCCTTCAAACTCATTTTGAGTTTGAGGAAGAGAAATGTTCACGATGATGACCCAATAGAGGAGCCAGAACCAAATCCAACCTCAACTTGGCATTTGACATCAACCGTCAAGCCTAAGCCAAAAATCAAGGTTGTGAGTTTCTCACACAAAGACCTTCGTCACCAACTAATCCCCAAATGAGGTATGAGTTTAGAATTTTCCATTGTTTGGTTTGCCATAGAATTGAATGTATTTGCTTGCATTTGTGAGGAAGGTTGACACTTCCTCATCATTCAATTCTCAAGCATCCTCACAAGAGTAAGCGTGGGTATTGACTTTTGGATCTCGAAAAGGAAATCCCACCTTACTTGGAAAAACGTCAAACAAGTACCTAGAATCCTTTAAGAATTGTTTTGTAAACTTAGTCATTTTTGTCGAGGTTTAAAAAACAACTTTTGCGCATGACTTAATTGGTGAATTGGCATATAGAAACTTGGGCATAGTGACAGCCATAATTTTTAATTGAGCTTCATGCATAGATGGTGTCACTAGATTTCAAACTCCTAGGAATAAGTGATATTCTTGCCCTGAAATTGAATTGCATTTTTAGGAGTCACTAAATTTCAAATTACTAGCGAGGTTCAGAAGGATAAAATTGAGAATCTTGTTTGCCATGGTCAAAATGATAAAAATTTGCTCTTGAAATCTAAGATGGTTAGAAACTTTAAAAGGTGTAGGGATCCATATAGTGTATTTCTATCACACGCATTGCTATGAGTAGGAGCTTTAGAAAATATGCAACATGAATTATCCATAAAGCTCCACTCTTATCAATGAATAACACATTGATCATAGATGCACTTGACATTGGATCCAATGCATATTTGATTTTGTTCTTCCCTGTATGTACAAATGAAAGTTCGGTTACCTAACTCGAACCTTCATTTGTACAAGTCTCGGGAGCTAACCATCCCTCTCCATTCAAGAGAGGGAGTTTGCAGGAGTAATATTACTATGCAGGCATTCATGCAGCTGATTGTTGGGATCCCTAGAGGATTCCATTTCAACATCTCTTGACCAAGGAGTAAATTAGGATGGTTGTTATCTATCGGAAATTATGGCCGAAGGTCAATCATAACTATACGAGGCTAGAGATTTGAAATGGGAACCCTCCATGAACAACCAATGAGCTGCCACGAATGGGTGAGAGCATTATGCTCTCAACTATTTTAAGCACTCATTCAAGCTCAAGGGATTTGCCACCATCATTGGGTACAAGTTATTCCTATGTGGCTAAGAGTTATGATGTACCATGACCAAGGAATGACAAGATCACACCTAATTTGTATTGGGTGCAAGTTGTTCCTATGTGGCTAGAAGGTATGTCATGCCTTAGCCAAGGAACAACAAATCTCACTCAACCCATGTTGAGTGCATGTCATTCCTTTGTGGTTCTAGGTATGTTGTACCTTACCCAAGGAACAACTGATCATACCCAATGCATGTTGGGCACATGTCACTCCCTTATGGTAAAAAGATATGATACACCATAGCCAAAGAATGACGAACATACTCAATGTATGTTGAGTGCATGTCATTCCTTTGGATCTAAAGGTTATCATTATCCTAGCCAAGGAATGACAAATCACACCCAACATATGGAGATCCTGATGTGCGGACAATCAACATAGAAAACACTGTATTCAACCACACTCATGGTGTCCATGGGAGGCAACACAACAATCAACACTCAACCCTCCATTGTCAAAGCCACGCTGCAACAAGGATAGGCCAACTCATGGCCTACCTCCGTCGTTAGGGTTTCAACCCCTATCACGGACCTTGATCAAGAATAAGCTTGGGGGAGGACCCCCACTTGAGGAAACTTGTATCACACCCACTACATTTTTATTTCAAATCATCCATTGCATATTTATTTTTCATTCATCCATCATCCACCTTGCATTTAAAAAATAATTATAAATAATAATATATATAAAAATACGTTAGATTTGGTTTCATCAAATAAAGATGTGCGGTAAGAATGATTTAAAATTCACATAGATGAAATGATGAATAGTTGCTCTGTTTTATTTTCCTAAGTCTCTAGTTTACAACTTGCTACTCTCCGAATATTGCTTTCATTGGTTTGAAATACTTTTACCTTAATTCAGAAGTTGTGGGTAGCAAAAGCTTAATCTAATTCTAGGTTGTTGCAAGACTAGAATTGGTAATAGGGCAGCTAGTCCTAGTTTGAAAGTAAAACTTAGATTTCCAGAGAAATTCTAAAAAGATTTAAGTTTCCCTCAATTGATTGGAAATACCTACCAAATCCATATGATGTTCATACATAGACAAAATCTTATGCATATGCTATTTGCTTTCACATTGAGCCTAGTCAAACTAGTATAGACCTATGTGAGAAATCATTCAACTCTTTTTGAATTCAAGACTTCACTTGCACATGCTATACTTCTACACTAGAAGTAAGCAAAACGTCCATCATATCCACCATACCACAATAAAAAGAGAAACTCCATGTTATTCATTTTTAGCACTCTCTTCAAATTTCATAGCAAAGAAAGGGAGTAGAAGACATGGGTAAAAAAAAGCATGCTTACATCATAAGCATGAGAGAAAAAAAAAGATAGAGAAAAGAAAAGTAGCCATGTTTCATCCCTGCAAAAAGAAAGAGAGATTATACCAAAAAGGAGTTATCTCAAGTATCCACATCCATTTCCACTCCATCACACATGCACTAGTCTTAAATCAAAAAGTTTTGATTGGAATTCTCCTAAGGCTTACTCTTTTGACTTAGCAATATATGTGATGCAAATATGCCTACTTACTTTCCTTACCAATCTCCACATACAAGCCATATTAAATGAGTAGGAATAGTAGAGGCACAATGCTTTGGTGAGGAAATATTTCCACTATCCACAAAGGAGTGACTGAGAGAATCAAACTGAGGTACTTAATATCTAAATTGAATTCTCCAGGATTTAAGTGGAACTTGATTTCTAGGCTATGTTTGCTCCAATTGCTATTCTACCTTTCAACTACTCATGAATATGAAAAAGCATAAGCCCCATGATAACTTAAGAAAGGTAGGGTACATAGCCAATTTCTGCAATCCTAGGTAGAGTATTTTGTTGTGCATTAGATACTTTTGAAAATAAGATATTGTAGCAACTCCTGATCATCAACCTAAAGTCTTGACTTTGCGCGGGACGAGCAAAGGATAAGCTTGGGGGAGTTTGTTGATGGCTGTTATATACCAATTCCACCCGTCAATTTAACTCAATTATGTGAAGGATTTGTCATTTCTTGCACACATCACCTTTCTATCTAACCCAATTCCACTTGGACTTGGAGAAATATGTGTATGCAGCATTTTATGCAGGAAATGAGGAAATGTAGAAGGACCAATCCTATAAAATATCATCCCGGCCAATCAGGCGACGACACATGGCATCCCATGGATCAAATGGCCCACAAACAGAAGTATCCAAGGAGATCCAACGGTGTATCACCCATATACATCAATGGGACCCACCTGGCAGCCACTTGGAGAAAGCACACGAGAAACGGTGCAATGACCAGGTCGGCCGAACCAGGGGGTCGGCCGACCTGGTCTTTGCACCAAACTCGGTCAGCCTCCACGTGTTGGCTCCTCCCGGCTTCCTAGAGTCAATGGTGACTGATTCACTCGCTTTTGGTGGCAGGAACCGACCTCAACACTAGTATAAATAGGACCCCCTACCCCTCACTTCAACACACACCACTTGGGCATAATTCTATTGTATACACTATCTTCCATAGTCCTTAGAGGAGTTAGGATATAGAGAGGAGAGCCTCTAGTCCCAACTCCAAATTGAGAAAGGAGTAGAAGGAGTCTCTCTTCCCAATTCCACATTGGGAAAGGTATGGCTTATGTATTCCTTCTTGTATTTGTGACTTTGTGCTCAATAAAGATATTATTTTTAGTCTTCTTTTATATATATACTTGGACAAAGCGTTTCTTTTTTCATTGTGGAGTCCATGTATGTGGAAGGTATAGTCTTTATGATCTCACTCTCATGATCACATCTTATGGTAATAAACACTATAGACCCCCACTATAGTCTATGTAGTTATGATATGATTATGTTAATATGAATGACTTATGCTATGCTTCAACATTGGTTCAACGATGTTTAGGTTAGTGATTGCCTTAGGATGGCTTGTGCCATGGCTCCTAAGGTATTTGCTTAGTATGCTAGCATGGTGCTAGGGTATTTAAGTAGCATTAGATGTCTCGTAGACCCACGGATTGAATGTCTCGTAGACCCACGGATTGAAGAGGTAGGCAGTAGGTGGTGACAGCCCTATCTGTCCTTTGTAATCCTCCACGTTCGGCTATGCCACATGCTCTTGGCGGGAGTCGCCTTAGTATTGCTAGGGGTAAGCCCGTGCCCGATGTGTTGAATAGCATTGCATAGGAATTCATCATTGACATGACCATTAGTATCTACCTTAGGCTATGTATATGTATTAGGAGCACTGTAGGAGCAACTCTCTAACTCTCAATCCAATCTCCCTCTAGGACCCATTTTACCCTTTAGAATAGATTGCCTAGGTGTGTGTCACACTACCCCTATTATCAACTTACCCCTGTCCGGATAATGGGTTAGTATCCCATAGCTTAACCATAAGAGTAGTATATACTTTACTCAATTTCCTTCCTTTGGGATAAATACGATACCCTTGGGAATACTCATGGGTGAAATGCTACAACGGTATCTTCCGTGCGCTTGCGGATCTGATGTCTTTACCGGAGATTATCTGTGGTGTTAAGAAATACCAACAAGCATTTCTAGCGCCGTTGCCGGGGATGATTTATTAGTATATCTTAGGAGCCGTCAACAATCAGCTCGCTCGTGGCTGATGAACCTTCCCGAGGGGTCTATAAACTCTCAGAATGAGCTATGTCGGCAGTTCACAGCGAACTTCGGCAGATCCTACACGCCCCCGGCACCGAGCTCGACCTCCACGCCGTGTGACAACAACCCAAGGAGACGCTACCATTCATCCCACGTGTCTCCCAGGTACACAACTCCATACCCAACATCCCGAATGCCTCTGTCATAGTGGCACTTTGCCAGGGAGTGCGTGACCGCAAGATGCTCGAGAAGTTAGCCACGCACAACGTGCAAGACGTCTCCGAGCTCTTTTCCATCGCCGACCAGTGCGCTAGGGCGGCAGAAGGCCGCGACTGGCATGTTCAGCCCGCCCCGGAGCGGGCGGGGCTGGCCCGACTGGGGGAGAAGACGTTACCCCCGGTAGCGACAAAAAGAAGAACAAGATCCGGGATGGCGGCCAAAATAAGCCGCTGCATGGATCCCCCATAGCGGCAGCAGTCGCGACCGGAGGAGGCAAACCCCCACGCCCGGAGAAGCACCCTTGTGAGCCACCTACCATTGATGAAGATGTCGAGTCCTGCCCCATGCACAAGACCCGCGAACACACCGCGAGCCAGTGACGGGAGATAAAAAGGTGCGTCGAACGTTACCATGAGAGGGCGCAATAGCACCCGGACAGTGCCCCCTTCCGCCAGCGGGAGGGCAAGCAGAAGGTCGACCCCAAGGTCGACGATGACGAGGAGATGGGGTACCAAAAGCAAGAGCAGGCCGTCAAAGTGGTCCACCAAGACGAGGACTCCAACGCCAGCAGCGACCACGAGCATCGCAAGACCCTCCACGTCATCTTCGGAGGGTCTTGAGATCCCGCATCTCAGAACGCGATCAAGACCCTTCATCGTGCGGTGGCTTCAATAGCCTCTGTGCCCACTCCAGCGCAGCACCACCGCTGGAAGGAGATGCCAATCAGCTTTGACGCCTCTGACAGCCCCAAGAACATGACCGGGGCAGGGGTCCTACCTCTTCTAGTCGGCCCCACCATAGCCAACATCAAGCTCCACTACGTCTTGATAGTTGGCGGGGCCAACCTCAACCTCCCCAGCCGTGCAGCCTTCGAACAGCTGTAGATCACCGTGTCCAAGCTCACCCCCTTGAGCCCATTCTTGGGGATGGGACCAGAGAGCATCATCCCATACGGCAACATCTGTCTCCGGGTGACCTTCGGGACACCCGATAACTACAGGACAGAGAGCATCCTCTTCGACGTTGCCGATGTCAGCCTCCCCTTCAACGCCATCATCGGCAGGCCAACCCTGTACCGATTCATGGCCATAGCCCACTACGGCTACCTCGTCCTGAAGATGCCAACCCCCTCCGGCGTCCTCAGGATCCGCGGAGAACGCACCGCCTCGATGTTAGCCTTGGAGCAGCTCCAAGCCCTCTCAGCAGACCCGACACCCACCCCGGGCGGCGCTGGATCAAGTCAGCCTCCGCCGAGCTCACGTCACCGCGGAGCACCCGCTGCGCCCCGGTTGCAGCCCTCCAGCGGCACTGACGTCCCTGTCAAAGCTGCCGAGCTTAGTCCCAGCACTGCTCATACCATCCGCAAGACGGGCCGCATGGGCAAGAAGTAGGGATGCTCGCTCATCACCCCTCTGGGAGCTGTCGACAGTGAGGTTGCACCACAACCATCACAACTGCCTTGGATCCTTGGGCACCCCTATTGTAAATATTAAGTTTAAGTAGGACAATGTAAAGGTTTTCATAGGACCTAGGAGCAGCACTAAGGACAACCGAGCACCAGGAGGGTCAGGTCTAGAGTGTGCAGTCAGCTTAGCTTGGTTCCAAACCCTAAGCCTGTACACCCTGCCTCCCTCATCATCTGGAAGCAAGCCGTTGCCCTCTTTTGTAAAAGCCTGACTCCCCCTATGAACTCTGATAAAAAGAATCACTGCTTTACTTAATGCTTTTTTAAAAACATTGTTCATTTGATTATGCATTAATTTTATGATCATACCATACTAGCCTCGTTTATCGTATGTTACCTTCATATTCACAGTTGTATGCTCTGTAACTCATTCTTGCTGAAGTCATGCAGTCCAGCTACAGGCGGGTTCAGTTGAGGTACCTGCAGTGTGTGAGGGGTTCTTCCGGCTGCTTTCGTCATTAGGGTCCCGTGGCGCCAGAAGGCTTCCCAGGAAAGGTTTGTGCCGAGCAGGATGTCCAGGGGGTATAAATTTCTTGGCCTGGTCCTGCACCCTAATCATACACACCCTGCCTCCCAGTGCTACAACTGAGTACTGGAACCAGAAAGCTCACACGTCGAATTACCCAGGCCCTGTGCGTCAGTCCAGGACAGTAAGACATGACAGAACTATGGAAAGGAACAAGTATGATCTACGAGCAAGACTAGTCCCCCCTCTTTCTATGTGCAGGACAAACCGACAGAGCATCCGGATCTGGCACCCCCAGGGGCCTACCGTCAACAACTCAATGACGATGGTGGGCGATGCCGGAGCACCCAGCTCCGACACCTCCCAAGAGGCATGCCATCGATGACTCTACGATGATGGTGGACAACGCCGGAGCATCCAGCTTCGGCACCTCCCAAGGGGCCTGCCGTCGACGTCTCAACGACGATGGTGGGCGATGCCGGAGCGCCCAACTTTGGCACCTCCCAAGGGGCCTGCCATCAATGACTCTACGATGATGGTGGACGATGCCGGAGCATCCAGCTTTGCACCTCCCAAGGGGCATGCCGTCAACGTCCCAACGACAATGGTGGGCGAGACTGGAGCAACCAGCTCCGACACTTCACAAGGCGTCTGCCGTCGATGTCCCAGAACGTCAATGACAACACCAAGCGAGGACAAGTGAGTAAACTCTCCTGCCCCGCACTTGTTGCTAACAGGGTTCCCTTGCGATAGCCTGTATACCAGGGCCTGCCGTCGATGACTCTGCGACGATGGTGGACGACGCTGGAGCACCCAGCTCCGACACCTCCCAAGGGGCCTACCGTCGACGTATCAACGACGATGGTGGGCGATGCCGGAGCAGCCAACTCTGGCACCTCCCAAGGGACCTACCGTCAACGACTCTGCGACGATGGTGGACGACGCCGAAGCATCCAGCTCTGGCACCTCCCAATGGGCCTGCCATCGACATCTCAACGACGATGGTGGGCGACGCTGGAGTAGCCAGCTCCGGCACTTCACAAGACGTCCGCCGTCGACGTCCCAAAACGTCAACGGCAACACCAAGCGCAGACAAGTGAGTAAACTCTCATGCCCTACACTTGTTGCTATCAGGGTTCCCTTGCGATAGCCTGTATACCAGGGGAATGCCGTCGACGACTCTACGATGATGGTGGACGATGCCGGAGCACCCAGCTCCGACGCCTCCTAAAGGGCCTGCCTTCGATGACTCTGCAATGATGGTGGACAACGCCGGAGCACCCAGCTCCAGCACCTCCCAAGGGGGCTACTGTCGACATATCAACGACAATGGTGGGTGATGCCAGAGCAGCCAGCTCTGGCACCTCCCAAGGGGTATGCTGTCGACGAATCTACGACGATGGTGGATGATGCTGGAGTGTCCAGCTCCGGCACTTCACAAGGCGTCTGCCGTCGACGTCCCAGAACGTCAACGATAGCACCAAGCGCGGACAAGTGAGTAAACTCTCATGCCCTACACTTGTTGCTATCAGGGTTCCCTTGCGATAGCGTGTATACCAGGGGCCTGCCCTCAACGACTCTGCGATGATGGTGGATGATGCCAGAGCGCCCAGCTCTGGCACCTCCCAAGGGGCCTACCGTCGATGTCTTAACGACGATGGTGGGTGATGCCGGAGCAGCCAGCTCCGGCACCTCCCAAGTGGCTTGCCGTCGACGTCTCAAGAATGATGGTGGGCGATGCCGAAGCAGCCAGCTCCGGCACCTCCCAAGGGGCCTACCGTCGATGACTCTATGACGATGGTGGACGATGCCGGAGCATCCAGTTCTGGCACTTCACAAGGCGCCTGCCGTCGATGTCCCAGAACGTCAACGATAGCACCAAGCGCGAACAAGTGAGTAAACTCTCCGGCCTCGCACTTGTTGCTAACAGGGTTCCCTTGCGATAGCCTATATACCAGGTGCCTGCCGTCGATGACTCTGCGACGATGGTGGACGACGCTGGAGCGCCTAGCTCTGGCACCTCCCAAGGGGCCTGCCATCGACATCTCAACGACGATGGTGGGCGATGCCGGAGCATCCAACTCCGACACCTCCCAAGGGGCTTGCCGTCGACGACTCTACGATGATGGTGGACGATGCTGGAGCGTCCAGCTCCGACACTTCACAAGGCGCCCGCCGTCGACATCCAAAAACGTCAACGACAGCACCAAGCGCGGACAAGTGAGTAAAATCTCCTGCCCCACACTTGTTCCTAACAGGGTTACCTTGCGATAGCCTGTATACCAGGGGCTTGCCGTCGACGACTTTGCGACGATGGTGGACGACGCCGGAGCGCTCAGCTCCGGCACCTCCCAAGGGGCCTATCGTCGATGCCTCAAACAACGATGGTGGGGGACGTCGAAGCGCCCAGCCTGGCACTTCACAAGGCACCTGCCGTCGACGTCCCAGAACGTCAACGACAACACCAAGCATGGAAAAGTGAGTAAACTCTTTTGCCCCGCACTTGTTGATAACAAGGTTCCCTTGCAATAGCCTATATACCAGGGGCCTGCCGTCGACGACTCTACGACGATGGTGGACGACACTGGAGCACCCAACTCTGGTACCTCCCAAAGGACGTGCCGTCGACAACTTTGCGATGATGGTGGACGATGCCGGAGCACCCAACTTCGGAAACTGGTGGCTATGACACCCCAACTCCCCTGCTCCACTGGGGGCACGTTGAAGACATCCTGCAAATCAAATGGTAGATGTGCCAGCCAACTAACCACATCGACCAAGGGGCCTCTAAGGGGGTCCTATAGGCAGGAAGTCAATAAGAAACACCTCAGCCATATCAATTGTGCAACCGTTGGTTCTCAAAAGCTAACGGACTTGGCAAAGTTTTTGCAAATCCTTACGCAACTAAGGACTCAGAACAACAGTTTGGAGGAACAAAACGGCTGATAAGCAAAACAACAAATTCAAATTCATTAAGGAATTTGTATAAGGGGGTGAACCCCATATATAAAGACGAGCTACCAGCCTCAGCCCCAGCTGAATTGTGCTACGACGTGTTTGGCGGCTTCCTTAACCTCCATCGTCGCTGTCGCCTCGTGCTCTGCAACAGGGCCTTCAAAAATTGGCTCCAAAAGCAGACCGGGATACCAACTTCAGTAGCACACCAAGACATGGGACTCCACCGTCTCTACTTCATCCCTACCCACAACTTCCAAACGTTGTGTCAGCTGATGCTCCCGCAGATCAAGCTCCCGGGTATGGAGCCCAGCTTCGTGCTCTCGGGTTTGGAAGTCGAGATCATGCATGAGGAGTTCCTGGCGCTCAACCAAGTGTTGTGCCCGATCCCGGGCCAAATTGCTCTCCCGGAGCTCAAGATCTTCGAGGCGAGACTGTAGCCTATCCCGATTAGCCTCAACCCGGGCCATCATCGCCTGCACCGCCACCTCTTGATCGGCGACAACAACCTCTCTCTTGGCAATGTCGGCTTCTTGGCGACTCAGGGCCTCTCGTCCAGCTTCAAGAGCGCGTAGGCAGGCGTCAGCCGCGTTGTTGGCTGCCTTGGTGTGGGCCAGAATCTTCTGGGTCAGGGCGTCTGAGGCCCTCACCAAGCGGTGCCTCACCTCTAGCTCCTTGTTCTCCTTCTGGTACTTCGCCTTCACCTCGGCGATCCTGGAGCTCAGAAGATCTTCCCAGCCTCAGAGGCCCTCGCCCTTGGCACGTAGCTTCTCCCACTCCGGGACAAGAGCCTCCTGCGCCCGGTGGAGGTTTGATTGCACCTGAAGGATGCTGGATTGCGTTAAGTCCATGACATTGGAGAGGCGCTCCGGCTGTGCTGAAGTCAGGTAAGGCCGTCCAGTAATCATCTCGGGGCCCTCTTCTCCCCATAGCGGTGAAGGCGAGGCCATCAACACTGGGGATCTTGCCCCCAGAGACTGAGCAGGAGTTGTGGTGCCACCCGAAGCAGCAGAGCCACCATGGCTCAAAGAGCCAATCGCCGGATCAGCAGCAGTGAAGGTCAGACCTTCAGCCTTTGGAGTCAACTCCGACATTGCCTCTACCATGATAGCTGGAGGTGCCTCTGCCACGACGATCGGAGGTGTCTCTGGTGCGATGGTTGGAGGTGCCTCTAGCGCGGCAGCTTGAGGTGCCTCTGGCGCAACAGCTGGAGATGCTTCACTATCCACACTGGGCACAGACGCCGGAGCAGTGCTCCCCTGAACAAGCTTGGCGGGCTGCCCCGCCAACACAGCCGTAGCCTCCTCGCCTGCCTTCGAAGCGCTTTCAGGCACTACTCCCGGCGATAAGGGCCTCACAATAGCTGATGTAGCCCTGCAAATCAAGATCAAGACCTGACCAATCAACAATGGTAGGCAAGATAATAGAGCAACTGTTGGCAAGAATGCCTTACCGACGTCCCCGGAAGCTCCAGCGAGCCTCTACTTTCAGCGACCCTGAAGCTGCAGGCCATGACGATGGCGTAACAGGCGAGGTCGCCCCAACTAGGCCTCCGCCAAAACCCCCAGCAACGCCACCACCCTGCACCGGTGTGCCTCCACCAACTCCGACGGAGCCACTCCCGGAGCCTCCCGAGCTGCCGACGACGTCGGCTCGAGGCCTTTTTGCCTGAGGCTCCGTAGGTGTGATGCTGCTGGAGCCCCCTGTGGCACCCTGGACCGCACTGGCGACGCGGATGCTGGATGACGTGCTGACCGCTAATGCCGGTGGAGCCGCCGTTTGACGAACCAAGCCCCCCCCCCCCGAAGAATCGCCGATGCCCAATACTGAAGAGGGGAGCGTAGGGGGACGTTAACTTGGAGTGAAGGCCACCTGCGGCAACACCCTGGTGGTGACCTCGACCACCAGGGTCTTCCCCTTGCCCGTGTGAGGGACCGGTGCCTTCTCCTTGCCTGCGTCAGGGACCGATGCCTTGCCTTTCCCTCCGACAGCAGGTGCCTCCTCCGCCCTGGTAGGTTCAGACTCCTCCGAAGAGTCGACGATGGACAAGCCCCGGCTCTCATCACCAACCTGCCGTGGCGCGAGACCGATCACGTCCAGTTTGGGCATCTCCTTCAGAACCTTCGTCTGAAAGGCCCGGTCCGTGCAAAGCGGTGGGCAGGCCCGCGGGAAGTTGAAGACGTCGTCCGACAGCTGGTCACCGCACACCTTGGACATTGCGTTGAGCACCTCTTTCGGGGTCGTCTCTGTGTCGTGACCCCACACCAGCCGGGTGCCATGTTGTAGCCCAAAGTAGAGCAATGCGGGACAACAACGGTGCTGAAGGGGGGCCAGGCATCGACGGACGAAGTCTGCCATCACCTTCAACTCCGACAGACCATGATCCGCCAAGAATTGGATCCTCTCCATCACCAGGGTGTAGGATTGTTCCAACTCCGGCCGCTCCTCCCAGGTCTCCTTCCTAATCATCGCCCATCTGATGGGCATAACCAGGCGGTCGTGGGTGTTGACTCGTACGATCACCCAATGCTTCCTCCAATCAGCCCACTTCGCCGAAGAGAGTGGTGTGATATATTTGAAGGAGTTGTTGGCCCGACGCTGGAAGCAGTAGCCACTAAGGAAGTTGGATTTGTTCTTCTTCCCGGTCCACCTCAGCACGAAGAACTGCCAGAACACCGGTACGCTCGAATGCACCCAGACGAACATCTCACAGAAGTGGAGAATGCCGCCGCCACAACCAAAGAGTTTGGCGACAGGTGACGAAGCTGAAGCCCAAGGACTTCCAGGAGTGTCACCAGGAAGGAGGAAACAGGAGGGACAAACCCGGATTATGCATACGCCTGGAAGAAGACAATCTCATTCTCCCCCAACTCCAGCGGCAAGGAGCCAGGACGGATCAGACCCTGTCTGTCCTCGTCCTCCCAGTGAAAAAGCCGCCTCACAGGAGAGACATCCTCCATCCGGGAAGAAGGCTGAGCTGAGTCCATTAGAGCAGGGGTCGAGAACCTCAAGGGTGGGTAGACACTCCTTGGAAGAATACGAAGGCTCGAATGCTTGGTGCGTGCAGAAGGAAGGAACCTCCATTGTGCACAAAGGTACCCCTTTTAAGCACCCTAGTGGCGTTTGGGCACACCGTGCAAATTTGAACGAGTCTGGATCAACTAATCATACTGCGATGTCCATGACAAATGGGCCCAGGCCACCCGTCAAGAAAACCGGCCTCGATAGTTCTGAAAGTGCATCTAGGCATCCCTTGTGGGTTTTGGTTGATTTATGACAAAAAAATGAGACCCTAGTAGAATTGTTGAGATGAGTGCATGTTTTAATATCATTATGAAGAAAGCGCAAAAAGAAAGGAGAATGAGGATCTATATGGAAAAGAGCTCAAGAGATAAATAGAATACTTTATTATGTATGGAGTGTGTTGGAGAAACACACCCCAAGAGCTCAAGCACCAGAAATCTCCTTCACTGCGTAATTCTCACAGGAAAATGGACTAGTCCGATATGACCACAGACTAGTCTGATATGTCCCTGACTAGAAAAGGACAAGTTTTCCTAGTGCAGACTTGTCCGCAAGTACACCAGTTTTCACAGCACCGGACTAGTCCAATAACACCACGGACTAGTCCGTTATCTTTCACACTAAAAACGAACAAGTCCGCCCTAGTGCAGACTTGTCCTCAGAACCTCACACTTTACACAGAAACGGACAAGTCTGATATCACCACGGACTAGTCCGAAAACTCTCTGACTAAAATCGGACAATTCCTCCAACTGCGGACTTGTCCTCAATTCTACATGAGGTTCACCACACCGAACTAGTTCGATATGTGCCGGACTAGTCCGAACACTTCTAGAGACAAAATCGGACTAGTTCGCTCGTTTCCGGACAAGTCTGATAATTCAGGACACTTAGGGTTTCCCACACGCCGCACACCGGACTAGTCTGGAGTCCACCACGGACTAGTTCGGACATCACAAACCCTAACGGCAACTTTTGGAAACCCTAGTATAAATAGAGGTGTACGACCCCTAATCAAACACTCTCGACCCACTGCGCCGTCACACCTTCCAAGAGCCCAAAATACGCATCTCTCCACACATTCTAACCCTAGAAATATCAAATCTTTGAGGATTAGCATTGATCAAAAGGAGAGACTTGTTCCACACGATCTTGAGCTCTTGGGTTTGATTCTCTCGCACATTCTTGTTCTGTATTGTACATCTTTCGAGTGTGTTCGCGGTGTTCATCATTGTAAATCTTGGGGAGCCCTCAACTTGTGAGAAGGCCCCTTGAACACGGTTATTTGCCCCCTTTGTGACTGGTGGAAGAGAATCGGCCTCCATGGCGATTCGACGAGGGTAGGGTTGGTGAAGACCCAATCCTCCGTGGACTCCTCAATGTGGATGTATATTTCCTCTATGGAATCGAACCATAGGATAAAAATCTTGTGTCACACTTGTTCTTACTATTCATCATGTTCTAGGGTTTACTCGATCTTGTACAACTTATGTTAAAACATTGAAACCAAAGTTAGTTTGTGCAATACCTAGTTTCATTGACATAATACATTCAAGCTACAAATTAATTTCCGATGCATAGAGCACTTGAATTGAGATCATTGATCAAACTTGATCAATCTAGTCCGCACACACCGGACTAGTCCGCACCGTACCGGACTAGTCTGATTTCTCTGTATTCGATCAAGTTGCTAAGTGTTTCAGGATCCAACAAAAGTTCAAAAAGCCAATTCACCCCCTCTAGGCTACATTTAATTGGTATCAGAACAGGACTCTTCAAAAGAGACTCACCGCTTGAAGAGAAGATGTCGGACATTAAGGATGTTCACAAGAACTTCAACAAAGCGAAGGGTGACGATGAAAAGACATAGAAGCTTGAAAAGCTCCTCGACACCATCCAAGACTGCGAGGATGATGATGATGAAATGCTAGAACTAAAGGCACTCCTAAAGAAGAAGGCACTATCCCCAAAAGGGAAGATGAAGATTGAGGATGAAAAGAAGAAGAAGGGGAGTAGTCACACTGACTACTCCCGATATCCTTTTAACTATGATCGTCTGAATTCCAACAATAACCATTACTTATCAATTCCTCTAGGAAAAGCCCCATACTTTGATGGCAATGATTATTCAATGTGGAGGCAAAATATGAAAATGCATCTCATACCACTTAACCCCAGCTTGTGACATATAGTGTGTACAGGGATAGATATCCCATATGACAATGAAGAGCTCACACCAAGTCAAGAACAAGCTATTCATAGGAACGCTCAAGCTGCAGCTGTCATAATATCATCACTGAGCCGAGATGAGTTCACCAAGGTGGATGGACTCGAAATTGCTAAGGAGATATGGGATACTCTACAAACCGCACATGAAGGCGATCGTCATGTGCGAGAGGCCAAGATTGAAATGATCAAAGGCGAATTGGGAAGATTCGCCATAGAAGAAGATGAGTCACCGCAAGATATGTACAATTGGTGGAAAAATCTCATCAACAAAGTTTGAGCATATGGAAGCAAGAAGTGGAATGATCACGAGATGGTGAAGCTAATTCTTAGAGCCTTCATGCCTTGCAACGTAACCCTATGCTTGATGATTAGAGAAAGCCCCGGGTATAGGAAAATGACCCCGGACGAACTGCTTGGAAAGATTATCAATTTTGAGATGATGGAGAAACAAGCAAAGCATGTCAAAGAGATTTCCGACCTTACCTCAACAAAGAAGAAAGGAGTGTGACACCCGGTTCCGAAAATGAACCAAGTGAATGTATATGTGTGCCCAGGACGTTCAACACACATACACGAGTGCATTCACAAAAGAGTATACAGAAAATTACCACATACAAGATTAATTAAACTCTCTTATTACACAATTCGGAATATCTCAAATACAAGCTCTAATGAATATTAATGACAAGTTTAAACTAATGCAGTGGAAATAAACTAAATAAGCAAACTAAACAGCTAGGCAGCATAAGCAATAGGGTAGCGTAGCCACAATCAACACCACAGGCAAAGCTGACGGTAGACACGGCCTATAACTTTGCATTATCATCGTTAAACTCCCAATCCTGACCTTCAACTGTTGGTGTTGGAATTGCAAGGGTAAATACATGTCGTACTCAGCAAGTGTGGAAAGTATGACATGTAGCTGATTCAAATGACGACAATAATAAAGGCTAAGTGCTGAAAAGTACATTAAAGCATTTGAAAAGCAATATATTATATGTATATGAATAAACCCATCATAAACCATGTAATCATCATAATACCAGTCCATAATTCATTACCATCATCCATATTCCAATTTCTCATTACCAATAGCCATAATCAATATCAAAAATTTAACCTATTATCCAGCCATAACCATGTTGTCAACCATAACCATAACCATTACCAAACCATCCCAAATTCCAAGTTTCGTCTAATCATGTAGGTCATCCAGGTGCTCATAACCGGGAGCACGGCTATCATCATAGTTTTATTAGACTCTGCAGAGTTTGTACCACTTTACCCACGTGTTTGTGATTTCATCACCCGTCGGTGACTAAAGAACCTACCTTATGCCAATCACACTTCCTTTGGTGTATGGCCAAGAGATCACAAAATAGCCTTTACAAAAAATTACTAGCCTCTTTAGACCCCACTGAGGTTTCACCGGTGGCGATGCCTCCAACTGAGCACATCTTCAACCAAGGGCCCCCTCTTGAGCCATTCGGATCCCAGGGTAGTCCACCAATCATCAACAAACCCAATCCGACTACCCCTTCCCCGAGCATCCTTAATGGTCCAAATAGCACTAGTAAAGCCCTAATTAATCAGCTATGCCACACCCATACTTAGCCTCGTGGTGGCACTGTTGTCCTGACTTATTCTCGCATGAACCGATCCTTAGATCTAAAGTAAGCAAACCACCATAACATCCAACCCATACATATACCAGGCTTGCTTAGATCACCCACTTTCACATTATATTAACCAGTTCATGTTAAAAAAATCTCATAAATGCATAACTAAGTTAAGTGGTATAGTTGTTTTCCATCCCAAGTAATTAAGCGCAGCAAAAAGGTAAAAAACACTTCCCGAATCTCTACTATGTATTCCAGGTGACAAGGATGGTCAACAAATCTAGTAAACTTCCTATCATAGGATTTCCTATCAAATTGACACAAGCATGTAGTTTTGCAAACAAAATATTTATTTCAAAACAGGATCAATATGCTTCAAGGACACTTGCCTTGCACTTGGGCTTGGTTCGGGTCAAAATCTTCAAACTCTTGGTGTTGTAGATCCTCCACGGCACTCTCTAGCGCATATCCGTCTAATCCGCACAATAAACATGCAAGACAAGAATACAATCAAAGAGTGCACAAATATTACTCAATATGACATGGCATGCATGAATAATGCAAATGCAAGGTGGAACTTGTTAATGAGTTACTTTTAATGATCACAAACTAGTTCTAATAGCTTTTAACAAGTTTATACAAGTTTGAAGTTGATTAGATCTAATTTTAGAATTAATTCAACACAATTTAACCAGGAAGATCGGACAAGTCTGTAGGAGGTCGGACTAGTCTGCATTTTGCAAGAACAGTAGTGTGAGACCTATGTGTGCTGAATACATTGGCTTGTAGTGAATACATTGGCTTTGATGATAAAAATTTTGAATTCTGCTAAAACACCTTTTTAGCAAGGTCCGACTCTAGCTCCGAGCTACAACAAGGTCCGATGGTAGGTTCGACTTGTTTTGGGTAGTTCCGGGCACGTCCGATGCTAGGTCCTATTTGCTGGCAAAATCCGACTAGCTTTTGGTTAGCTCTGGTGAGCTTTGTCTTCAGCTCCAGCATGTCTTTGATAGCTCTGTCATGTCTTTGATAGCTCCAACATGTCTCTGTTAAGCTACGATATGTTTTGCCAGGTCCGACTTATGTTGGTTAGTCCAACATGTTTTTCTAGCTCTGACTTTTGGGATGACTAGTTCCGACTAGTTTTGGTTAGCTCCGGCACTAGGTCCGACTAGCCTTGGTAAGCTCCGGCGCTAGGTTGTACTAGCTTTGGTAAGCTCCAGCTCAAGCTCCGATTAGCTTTGGCAAGGTTCTGAGCTTGACCGCAGTGTTTCTGCTTTTCATTTGCAAAGTTTCAAACATGCTTTACACTTATGGAAAGGTTGCTTAGTATTCTTTACTAAGTTTTTGGTGCGTTTTGGTTGATATGGCTGATATCGTTTTGATATGCTTTTCAACATGCTTATGTGAGGTACTCACGTAAGGTGTTATGTTCGGAACTGACTTGAGTCAAGTCGCGGACTTGGGCTCGTACTGATTGGTTGTTTATTCATGTGCAAATGTTGCTTGAGTTCTAGTCATGGATGGTGACAGGATTCCTTGGACTAGTCTCAGAGAGGACATGAGGTTCCAACAACCATGTTCAGGAGGAATTGTGGTTGAGCGAGTCAGGAGGTCGCACAGGATGATTGAATCAAGGGCAGTGCATATGAAGGTCGAAGGAAGGTGTTCGCACGTATGCATGCGGTGCATGGCGTGGCAACATGGTTCTGGAGACGGATTAAGGAAGGGGGATCTGATTGGAAGGATCAGATCGTACTGGATGATGACTTCGGCTGCTGGCGGAGTCGGTTATGGCTTGGTATGGAAATATCGAGTTGGTTATGGTAGATTTCCTGTGTTGCACGAAAGTTGAGTTGTGTTTGGGAATACGAGATGTGTTCCTAGTCTTTTAGGAAGTCTCAAGATTGTTTCTATCTGCGTATAGGAAGATCTTGAGCAGTTATGGTTAGATGGGATTCATGATCAGGGTAGGATCAGAATCCGGATCCGAGTTGAGTTGGCCTAAGGGCTGGTTATATAAGCAAGGGATCCCAGAGTTCATGATAGACGACTTTGGGGCTGTTCCTCTTGTGTTCTATTGAATAAAATTTGTAGTTTGAAGGAGCTTTTGTGCCTTGTTCGTCCGACTTGTTCCAGACAAGTTTTACTCATCGAGTTTCTGGACAGCACTACCTTTCATTGGTGATTTTATCATAACTCGAGTTTTACAGATCCAATTGACGTGATTCTTTTTGGGTTGTATTCAAAACTTGATTATCTATCATCTATCAAAATTTCACGGTCATTGGATTTGTGGTTGCTGATCTACACGAGTTTATTTACAGCATTCCAGAACTGTTTTTCTCGGATAGGACAGATTGACCTTTGTTCAATCTTTCGATCATAACTTCGAGTTTCTCTCGACGGATTTGAGTGATTCTTATTATGTTGTACACATGACTTGATTCTCTCTGATATCTGTCACTTTTATCATGATGAAACACGTTTAGATTAGTCTCACACACGATTTCTATCACAGATTGTTTTTCTGCCAAAGGAGTTGGGATTTAATTATTTCCGCTGCGTAAGATTTTTAAATATACCATTCACCCCCCTCTAGTAGCTTTTCGCGTGATCTTCGATCCTACAATTGGTATCTGAGCCACGGTGCTCCAATCATTGTGATTTGCACGTGTTTTTGACTAATCATCATGGAGAAATACTCCGCCAAACCTTGTGTGTTTGCTGGTATTGATTTTCAAGTTTGGAAGGCTCACATGGAGGCTTTCATCCAGGCGCAAGGCTTCGCAATATGGGAGAAGGTGTACAAGCCTTACAAAGTGCCACCAAACGATCAAGTTACGGCTACAAACCTACGGGACGTCGACAACAACAACAAATCCCGAAACTTGATCATCCAAGGACTCACTCAAAGCGACTTTGATCATGTCACGCACCTTTGATCAGCATACGATGTTTGGAGAGCTCTCTGTGATTATCATGAAGGCTCCAACACAATCAAGGACGTAAAACAAGATATGTTCAAAAAGGAATATATGCGTTTCGGGATGCAACCCGGTGAGTCTATCGATGACCTCTTTGCTCGCTTCAATAAAATTCTCAGCAACTTACGTAGTGTCAATGTTAATTTTTCTGATGCTGAAAATGCTAGGCAACTTCTTAGTGCACTAGACATATCAATTTGGGATATGAAAGTAACATCTATTCGTGAATCAACTATAATGAGTTCTCTTACATTAGATGTGCTTTATTCTAAACTAAAAACTCATGAAATTGACATCTTATCATGTAAGAACCCAAATAAGTCTATTGCATTTGTCTCACAACGTGATATGCCTAGCTCCAACCAATCATCATCCTTCAATACTCTTGCTTTGTTGTCCTCACTAACCTTGGATCAGATCGAGGAATTTCCAGAGGAGGAGCTAGCACTTCTCTCTACTAGGTTCTCAAAAGCATTGCAAAATGTGAGAACTAGAAGGAGAGGAAGCTTCGGACCTCAACGATGCTTCGAATGTGGTAAGACTGGACACTTTCGTACAGAATGCCCTAACCTTTCAGGTCCTACTACCCGTGAAGAGAAACAGAACAAGGTCAAGACCACCTCTGGAAATCCCAACAAGAAAAAGAAGGGTACCATAGGACGCAAGATGATTAATAGCTTCATCACCGCACTTCAAAAACTCAGTTCAAGTGATGTAGACTTTGAAAGTGATGAAGATGATGACGATCTGGCCAACTTATGCTTCATGACGGGCAAAACTAGATCAAGATCATGTCAGGAGGATGCAAAACACAACAGTGACGACGATGAGGTATATTCTACCTGCAATGAAATGTGTGATGCTATTTCTCGTGCAACTATTATTGTCAAGAAAAAGGACAAAAAGCTTAGGGATAATGCTGCTAAAATTGAATCACTAGAATCTGAAATCAACCAGCTAAAAACTTTGATTCCTAGTGATGATGCATGTCCCTCATCTGACTTAATCTATGAACAATTTTCCACATTGAGAAGTGCACACTCCTCCACTCTAGATATACTTGATGAAGAAATTAAAATAAACAAATATCTTGCTGCATTTAATGATAAAAACTTAAAAGATGCTTCTTGTTGAACAGATGATTTGCATTGTTTTGCATGTGATAATCTGGATAAGAAACTAAAAGATGCAGTGAATGAAATTTCCATTCTGAAAAATGCTTTACGTTCTCATGAAGTTAAATACTGTTCTAATTGAAAATTAAAAGGAAAAACTTCATGTGGAAACTGCCTAGAATTGTCTAAAAAGCTTGATGACATGAATAGGACGCTAGAGCAGTTTTGTATTGGGAACAAAAATCTAAACTTGTTACTGAGTTCATCTAAATCTTGTAATGATAAAACCGGTTTAGGTTTTGATTCTCATGTTTATTCTAAAACACATCCACCTCAAATTGTAAAAACATTTGGAAGAGGTTTAATCAAAACTGTCCCTAAACAAAATGATGTGATCTTTGAATCTGCAGGAATGCTCTAACTCTGTTTCTAATGTTGAGTGCTCATCTAGACATGATTACAAAATTAAATTTCATTGTACTTGTTGTGATAAAGATGGTCATGTCGTAGATTTTTGTTATAGACTAGCTAACCAAATTAAAAAGGATAAAATGTTTGCTAGATCTCATAACTTCCATACTAAACCTAAAATTAGAAACATACAACCTGCTTTAATGAGTCAGAAATTTGAAAAGGTAGCTTCCGGAACCTTTGTCAAGAAATCTACAAAGGCAGCTCCGGTAGTTCCGATAGCTCCGAGAGCTCCCGGACCCTCTGTTGTTCCCTTTGGAGCTTCATTTTTTTTCCTCCGGACCTTCTGCTTTTACCCCCGGAGCTACTGATTTTCACTCTAAAAGAGTAACATCTTCTAAATCAATTGTCAAGAATAGAAAACCTCAACCTTTGACTCATAAACTTGCTGTTTTATCTCAGCTTTCGCGTGTTTTTCCTGCTGCACGTCGTGTGACTCAGTACTGGATACCTAAATGTCTTTTTACTAACCCCAGTATTGAGTCATCGACGTATTGTGCGCCTATGTAGGTTACACGCTTGAGGAAGGAGAACATTTGGATTGTGGATTCAGGTTGCTCACGCCACATGACCGGTAACAAAGATTGGTTCTCCTCCCTCTCTTTTGTGTCACATGTAGAGAATATTACCTTTGCCGATAATTCTTCAACTCCTATAATTGCTAAGGGTTCGGTTAGAGTAAATGATCACTACACTTTAAAAGATGTGGCACTTGTTAAAAATTTGAAGTACAACTTGCTTTCTGTTTCTCAATTGCTTGATGAGAATTTGGAAATAACTTTCACTAAAAATTGCTGCAAAGTTGTAGGTTCAAATAGTGAGCTTATTTTTAACATGTCTCGGTTTGGAAGAGTTTTTAAAGCTGATTTTGATATGTCTTCCTCTAAGCATAGGTGTCTAGTTGCTAATGATTCAAATGACTTATATTTTTGGCATCGTAGACTTGGTCACGTAGGATTTGATCACCTAACGCGTGTTAGTGCTCTTGATCGCATACGTGGGCTGCCTAAGCTTAAAGGGGACAAAGAAATTGTGTGCTCTTTTTGTAGACATGCTAAGATGGTTGTAGGTTCACATACTCCTCTCACAATGATCATGACAACTGAACTGGGTCAACTTTTGCACCTTGACACCATAGGACCTTTACGTGTTCAATCCTTCGGAGGTAAATGGTATGTTCTTGTTATTGTTGATGATTATTCTAGATACTCTTGGGTTTACTTTATGGCATCTAAGAATGAAGCTTTTAGTCACTTTAGAACTTTATTTCTTAGATTATCAATTGATCACCCAGGATCTTTAAAAGCAATTAGAAGTGATAACAAAACTGAATTTAAAAATCAATCTTTTGATCACTTTTGTGCTGAAAATGGAATAGATCATCAATTTTCTTCACCATACGTACCTCAACAAAACGGTGTTGTAGAAAGAAAGAACAGAACCTTAGTTGAGATGGCTAGGACTATGCTTGATGAATATCAAACTCCTAGGAAATTTTGGGCTGATGCGATTGCAACCGCTCGTTATGTCTCAAATCATGTTTTCTTGCGCCCTAAGCTAGATAAAACACCATATGAGCTCCGGTTTGGACATAGGCCTAGTGTTACGCACTTTCGGGTCTTTGGTTGCAAATGCTTTGTTAAGAAACATGGTAATCTGATAAATTTGAACCTAGATTTATTGATAGCATGTTTCTTGGTTATCCATCTCATACTAGAGGCTACCGTGTGTTTTTACTTAACACTAACAAAATTGTGGAGACTTGTGAGGTGTCCTTTGATGAAGCTAGCCCAGGTACTAGCTCCGGTATTGCAGGACCAGATCCATATCCTCAGGGGGAGGGTATTTTCGAAGAAGAAGAAGAGCTGGTGATACTGCCTGATAGTTCCGAAGCTGACACGTGTACAGCTCCGAACACTAAACAAGCTCCGACTATCACCTATGCTGGTCCTGATTGTCCACAAGTCACAAGCTCATCAATCTACGATGAACTTAATGAAGAAGAAGCTTGTGATACATCTGTTCCTCCATGGATCAACAAATATCACCCCCCGCAACAGATAATTGGAATCTTGCACGAACGAGTTACATGGTCCAGGTTTTGCGATCAAAACTCTCATGCTCATTCTGCTTTTGTTGCTTCTTTTGAACCCAAAGATATATCACACGCACTCACTAATGAATCTTGGATTATTGCCATGCAAGAAGAGTTAGAAAATTTTGAAAGAAATAATGTTTGGAAACTTGTACCTCCACCTCAAGGTCACACTTTAATTGGAACTAAATGGGTGTTTAAAAATAAACAAAGTGAGGATGGGGTTGTGGTTAGGAATATGGCTAGGTTGGTTGCTCAACGTTTCACTCAAGTTGAAGGTCTAGATTTTGATGAAACTTTTGCTCCCGTTGCTAGATTAGAAGCCATAAAAATTTTGTTAGCTTTTGCTTCATCTAAAGGTTTTAAGCTTTATGAAATGGATGTTAAAAGTGCTTTTCTCAATGGCTATATAGATGAGGAGGTTTATGTCAAGCAACCACTGGGTTTTGAAAATTCAGATTTTCCTAATCATGTTTACAAACTGTCCAAAGCCTTGTACGGTCTCAAACAAGCCCCTAGAGCATGGTATGATAGGTTAAAAACATTCTTACTTAAAAAGGGGTTTACCATGGGCAAGGTTGATAAAACTCTTTTTGTGATTAAGCATGGCAATGACTCATTATTCGTTCAAGTGTATGTGGATGATATTATCTTTGGTTGTGCTTCTCATGATCTTGTGTCCAAGTTTTCAGCTATGATGAGTTCAGAATTTGAGATGAATATGATGGGAGAACTCACGTACTTTTTGGGGCTGCAAATCAAGCAAACCAAGGATGGTACCTTTGTGCATCAAACGAAGTATACAAAAGACCTACTAAGGCGCTTCAACATGGACAAAAGCAAGCCTCTTCGGACACCAATGGGAACAACAACAACACTTGAACTTGATGAAGATGGTGAACCCGTGGATCTAAAAGAATATAGAAGCATGATCGAATCACTTTTCTACCTCGCGGCATCAAGACCAGACATACAATTCAACATATATCTTTGTGTACAGTTTCAAGCCTCCCCACGTTCTTCACATCGTCAAGCCGTCAAAAGGATTCTCAGGTACTTACATGGAACTCAAGAATTTGGCATTTTTCTTCCTTCTTCCTCAACTGTTACCTTGAAAGATCTTTCGATGCTGATTTTGGAGGTTGTAGGATTGATAGGAAAAGTACTTTCGGTGCTTGTCATTTTCTTGGTAATTCACTTGTTGCATGGTCCTCTAGAAACCAAAGTTCAGTTGCACAATCCACCGCCGAATCTGAATATGTAGCTGCTGCTAGCGCTTGTTCACAAATTCTTTGGATTGTTCAAACACTTAAGGACTATGGGGTTGATCTAGATAGTGCCATTTGCATTGCTAAAAACCCTGTGCAACATTCTAAAACTAAGCACATTGACATTAGGTATCACTTTCTCCGTGATAATGTTGAAAAAGGAAACATTGTGCTTCACCATGTAGATACTAAACAACAATTGGCTGACATTTTTACAAAACCTTTGGATTTCACTAATTTTTGTTACATTCGTAGTGAAATAGGGGTTATGCATCCTCATGGCTTAAATTGAGGGGGAGTTTTCAAATCCAAAAAGTCTATGTGTGAATCTGAACTTAAAATAATATGAGCATAGTATTTCATACATATATGACTTTGTGATTCCTTTTACATGCTGAAAGTTCTTACTACACTACTCGTGTTATACATTTTGTAGTTTTTGCCATGTCTAGTAATTTGAATAATTACTTACACTAAATCTGGTCATGGTCTAACTTTCTTGCTGTTTTGAACTTGTTGCATGCTCACAAGTGCTTTTAATCATAAAGAATTAATCAAGTAATCACCTCACATGTTGAGTTTTATGAATAAACATAAGTTGAGAAAAGATCTAGAGAATATGCATGCATCGCACTTCTTCTTTTGAGATGGCTTATCATTGCACTTAGATATGAACTTGGAAGAAGTTGTGTATGACTAAAACCATGTCCTTAGGCTTCTGATTGTCAAATGACATAGGCTTGGCTTGGTTGGTTAGAATAAGGCAGATGCACATATAATCTCTTGCAAATATCATATGATCTAAATTTGTGCTTTGAAAAGTAATAAAATTCAGCAACAAGTGTCATGCTTTCAGGTATTGAAATAGTTAAGTTTGTGAGATCATGACTTGCTTAAATTGAAAATTACATTTGATCTCTAGCATGGCTTACACTACTTTATATATCTCATTGATGTGATAGTGTAAGTTACTTGATAGTATGATTTGGATGAGCTTTGTTTATATGTACATGTTATAATATGCTCATAACATTTTAAAATTTCTATTTTGAATCTTGCTGAGTACATTGTCAAAGGGGGAGAAATTAATCACACATTGGCATGATTCTTCTCAGAGGGAGAAGTATGAAAGGGGGAGAGATAATGTGCATGGGGAGAGATGATAAAGGGGGATTTTTGATTAAGAGATATGTGATTTTTGATTAAGAGATATGTGATTTTTGATTAAGAGATATGTGATTTTTGATTTTTGATTTTCTTCTCATTTTGTTTCTGATTTACAAAAAGGGCAGAAATTGTTTTCAAAACTTTTAATGTGAATAAGCCAATGTTCGGATTTTAAGTGGTGTTGCCAATGCATTCATCAAGGGGGAGATTGTGAGACCTATGTGTGCTGAATACATTGGCTTGTAGTGAATACATTGGCTTTGATGATAAAAGTTTTGAATTATGCTAAAACACCTTTTTAGCAAGGTCCGACTCTAGCTCCGAGCTACAACAAGGTCCGATGGTAGGTCCGACTTGTTTTGGGTAGCTCCGGGTACGTCCGATGCTAGGTCCGATTTGCTGGCAAAATCTGACTAGCTTTTCGTTAGCTCCGGTGAGCTTTGTCTACAGCTCCGGCATGTCTTTGATAGCTACGGCATGTCTTTGATAGCTCCGGCATGTCTTTGATAGCTCCGACATGTCTCTGTTAAGCTACGATATGTTTTGCTAGGTCCGACTTATGTTGGTTAGCTCCAACATGTTTTTCTAGCTCTGACTTTTGGGATGACTAGTTCCGACTAGTTTTGGTTAGCTCCGGCACTAGGTCCGACTAGCTTTGGTAAGCTCCGGCGCTAGGTTGTACTAGCTTTGTTAAGCTCCGGCGCTAGGTTGTACTAGCTTTGGTAAGCTCCGGCTCAAGCTCCGGTTAGCTTTGGCAAGGTTCGGAGCTTGACCGCAGTGTTTCTGCTTTTCATTTGCAAAGTTTCAAACTTGCTTTACACTTATGGAAAGATTACTTAGTATTCTTTTACTAAGTTTTTGGTGCGTTTTGGTATATGGCTGATGTCGTTCTGATATGCTTTGCAACATGCTTATGTGAGGTACTCACATAAGGTGTTGTGTTCGGAACTGACTAGAGTCAAGTCGCGGACTTGGGCTCGTACGGATTGGTTGTTTATTCATGTGCAGGTGTTGCTTGAGTTCTGGTCATGGCAGGTGACAGGATCCCTTGGACTATTCTCAGGGAGGAGATGAGGTTCCAACAACCAAGATCAGGAGGAATTGTGGTTGAGCGGGTCAGGAGGTCGCGCAGGATGATTGAATCAAGGGAAGTGCATATGAAGGTCGAAGGAAGGTGTTCGCACGTATGCATGCGGTGCATGATGTGGCAACATGATTCTGGAGACTCATTAAGGAAGGGAGATCTGATTGGAAGGATCAGATCGTACTGGATGATGACTTCGGCTGCTGGCGGAGTCGGTTATGACTCGGTATGGAAATATCGAGTTGGTTATGGTAGATTTCGTGTGTTGCACGAAAGTTGAGTTGTGTTTCGGAATATGGGATGTGTTCCGAGTCTGTTAGGAAGTCTCGAGATTGTTTCTATCTGCGTATAGGAAGATCTTGAGCAGTTATGGTTAGATGGGATTCATGATCAGGGTAGGATCAGAATCCGGATCCGAGTTGAGTTGGCCTAAGGGCTGGTTATATAAGCAAGGGAGCCCAGAGTGCGTGATAGATGACTTTGGGGCTGTTCCTCTTGTTTTATATTGAATAAAATTCGTAGTTTGAAGGAACTTTTGTGCCTTGTTCGTCCGACTTGTTCCAGACAAGTTTTACTCGTCGAGTTTCTGGACAGCACTACCTTTCGTCGGTGGTTTTGTCATAACTCGAGTTTTACAGATCCAATTGACGTGATTCTTTTTTGTTTGTATTCACAACTTTATTAGCTATAATATGTCAAAATTTCACGGTCATTGGATTTGTGTTTGCTGATATACACGAGTTTCTTTACAGCGTTCCAGAACTGTTTTTCTCGGGTAGGACAGATTGACCTTTGTTCAATCTTTCAATCATAACTTGAGTTTCTCTCGACTGATTTGAGTGATTCTTCTTATGTTGTATTCGTGACTTGATTCTCTCTGATATCTATCAATTTATCATGATGAAACATGTTTAGATTAGTCTCACACACGATTTCTGTAACAGATTGTTTTTCTGCCGAAGGGGTTGAAATTAAATTGTTTCTGCTGCGTAAGATTTTTAAATCTACCATTCACCCCCCTCTGGTAGCATTTCAAGTGCCCTTCGATCCTACAAGTATATTAGGGTTTCCTAGATCGATGTGAATTTGGAGATTTGGGGTTGAATTCACGTAAGGAAAAGAGAATAAAAGGTGTACCAGGTGTTTAGAACTCCAACGAACCAAAGATCTTGGAGGCAACACTTGGATCTTGATGATCTAGGGTTGATCATGAACTTGGAGATGAATTGGTGATGAAGAACGAAACTCGATGGAGATCTTGATCCTCTTTCATTCCCTCCTCTTCTTCTTCTTGCTTGGGACCTCCTTTTCCCTCCTTGGTGACGGCTATTCACGAGCTAGGGTTTGGGTGGGGTGGAAAAGTGGCAAATAGATGTCAAGCCAAGGGGTGGGGTTGTTTATATAGAGGTGGATGCTAGGGTTAGATGGATTTCGAGTTTGGGGGTGAGTAGAGGCTGGTTTAGAGTCCCACATGGGCTCTAAAAGAGTTAGGCACAATGTCCCTAGGCCCACTTAACGTAAAACCCAAGAAATAAGTCGTGAAACAAAAGATCAAATCAGATTCACAAATTATCGGACAAGTCCGAGAAGGGTCGGACTAGTCCAAAGTTGGACAGAGAGAAAACGGACAAGTCTGGACTGGACATCGGACAAGTCCGAACTTATCCAGAGAGGAAAGATAGACAACTCTGGCAAAAAATTGGACAAGTCCGACTTTTGTCAGAGAGGAAAAACGGACAAGTCCACTGGAACACTGGACTAGTCCAGACAAGTCTAGGGACTTGGCGAAATTTCGGAATTGGGACACTGGACTAGTCCGCATAGGACCGGACAAGTCTGAAAGTGTCCAGAGTCAAAAACAGACTAGTCCGCAGAAAAACGGACAAGTTCGATCGAGGTCAGAGAGAAATCGGACTAGTCCGTACCAAAATCGGACTAGTCCGCACTTTCCAAAATTCTTAAGTGCGGTTTTGTTATAAAGTCAATTTAAACTTATTCCTCTTTATGTGGATTAGTGTTAGGCATGTATATGAATGTATGTAGGGAATGATGCATGAAAATGAGGGTGTTACAAATCTACCCTCCTTAAAATCAATCTCGCCCTCGAGATTTGACGCGGAAGAGAAGAGATAGGGAAATTCCTTCTCGAGATCATCTTTTATCTCCCATGTTGCTTCTTTTTCTGTGTGGTGCTTCCATTGCACTTTACACCATCGAATCACCTTATTCCTTGTGACTCTCTCCTTATCTTCCAAGATTTTGATTGGTTGCTCAGCATAAGTCAAATCTTCCTCTAGTTCCAATTCTTCCATTGGCACTTATTCTTCACTTTTTGAGCTGGGAAACATGAAATACATCATGAACATCTAAAAGATGGGCTGGCATCTCCAATTTATATGCTACTTCTCCCCTTTTGTCCAAAATCTTGAATGGTCCAATGTATCGAGGTGCTAGCTTGCCTCTTATGTTAAACCTCTTATGACCTCTCATTGCTGACACCTTGAGGTAAACGAAGTCTCCCACTTCGAAGGCTAGTTTCCTTCTCCTATTGTCCGCATAGCCTTTTTGCCTTGATTGAGCGACCCTCAAGTTCTCCAGAATAATATGAACTTGTTTCTCAGCTTCTTGCAACACATCGGGTCCAAATGCTTGATTCCCCCCTGTCTCATTCCAGAACAAAGGTGTTCTACACTTCCTTCCATACAGTGCCTCATAAGGTGACATCTTTATGTTTGCTTGATAAGTATTGTTGTATGAAAATTCTGCATACGGCAAGCTCCTGTCCCAGCTTTTCTCATGCTTTAAAGCACAAGCTCTTAACATCTCCTCTAAAATCTGGTTGGTCCTCTCAGTTTGTCCATCCATTTGAGAGTGATATGCTGAACTAAAATTTAACCTTGTTCCCAATGCTTCGTGCAATTTCTGCCAAAATCTAGAGGTAAATTGAGAACCTCTATCCGATACTATCTTCTTTGGTACTCCATGTAGGCACACAATATGCTCCATGTATATCTCTGCTAGCTTTGCAGTGGTATAGGTGGTCTTGACAGGAATAAAGTGAGCTGACTTGGTTAAACAATCCACGATTACCCAAATTGAGTCATACCCGGACTGGGTACGTGGCAATCCAACTATAAAGTCCATACCGATTTCTTCCCACTTCCATTCCGGAGTCTTTAATGGCTGCAATAATCCTGCTGACCTTTAGTGTTCCACCTTGACTCGTTGGCACACATCACACAATGCTACATATTCGGCTATGTCCTTCTTCATGCTAGCCCACCAATAACATGTCTTCAAGTCCTTGTACATCTGCGTACAACCGGGGTGAATCGAGTATGACGAGTCATATGCCTCCTTTAGTATTGTCTCCCGAATATGATTCACATTAGGCACAACAATCCTCTTTCCAAGCCATAGAGTGCCATGTTCGTCCTCATCAAATCTGAATTCCCTCCCTTCGTGGGTTATTTCTTTGATCTCCTGAATTTCCTCATCATTTGTTTGACCCTCTCAAATTTCTTGCTCCAACGTCAGATTTCACTCCATCATTCCCATCTCATTTACAAATCCAAGGTTCAACCGTTCAAACTCCTTACATAACTCGTACAGTAATTCTCGAACCGTAAGCTGGTGACTTACTCCTTTCCGACTCAAGGCATCGGCCACTACATTGGCTTTTCCTGGGTGATAGTTGATTCCAAAATCATAATCCTTGATGAGTTCCAACCATCTCCATTGCCGCAAATTCAGATCCACTTGTGTGAAAATATACTTAAGACTCTTGTGATCCGTATAAATTTCACACCTATGTCCAAGGAGGTAGTGTCTCCAAATTTTTAGTGCATGAACCATGGCTGCAAGTTCTAAGTCATGCGTCGGGTAATTCTGCTCATGTTTCTTCAATTGTCTTGACACATAGGTGACCACTTGACCTTCTTGCATCAACACACATCCAAGTCCTTGTTTCGATGCATCACAATAAATATAAAAACTCTTGCTCACATCCGGCAAAACCAAAACTGGGGTTGTAGTTAACCTCTTCTTTAACTCTTCAAAACTTTCTTGACAAGATGGAGTCCATTGGAAAGCTTTTCCCTTCATTAGAAATTCCATCATTGGCTTGGCTATCTTGGAAAAGTCCTTGATGAACCTACGGTAATATCCAGCTATCCCTAGAAAACTCCTTATTTCCTTTACATTTTGCGGGGGCTCCCATTTTAACACGTCTTTCACCTTTCCTGGGTCAACCGATACTCCTCCTCCTGAAATGATATGACCAAAAAACGATACTTCTCTCAACCAAAACTGACACTTGTTGAACTTGGCATACAATTGATGTTCCCTCAATTTCTGCAACGTAAGCCTTAGGTGATCCTCATGTCCCTTCTCATTCTTCGAGTAGATCATAATGTCATCAATGAACACCACTACAAACTTATCCAAGTACTCCATGAAGACCTTATTCATGAGGTACATAAAGTATGCAGGCGCATTTGTCAATCCAAAGGACATCACGGTATACTCATAGGATCCATATCGCGTCCTGAAAGCTGTCTTGGGTATGTCTGACGGTCTAATCTGCATTTGAAAGTATACCAACCTCAAATCAATCTTCGAGAAGACACAAGCACCCTTCATCTGATCAAACAAGTCTTCTATGCGTGGCAAGGTGTACTTGTTCTTGATCGTTACCTCGTTGAGAGCTCGGTAATCCACGCACATCCTTTGGAACCCATCCTTTTTGTTCACAAAAATTACGGGCGCTCCCCAAGGTGAAGAGCTTGAGCGAATGAAACCATTCTCTAGTTGCTCTTGAATCTGCTTCTTGAGCTCCGCTAATTCCATAGGAGTCATCCTATACGGCCTCTTAGCTATAGGTGCAGTTCCAGGTATTAAATCAATAACAAACTCAATGTCTCGATCATGTGGCATACCTGTCAACTTGTCCAGAAACACATCCAAAAATTCACACACTACCGAAATCTCTTCAATTGCGGCACCGTCCATATGATTCAGCTCCAATTGCTTCAGTGCGTGTTGTGATGCTTCAAACTCTACGGTGATCCCTTCCTCATTGGTCAACTTCACCGTCTTCGTGACACACTCAATAACTCCATTATGCTTCCTCAACCAGTCCATACCAAGTATAATGTCCAATCCTTGGGAATCCAAGACAATGAGGTTGGCGGAGAAGTCTACCCCCCTTATTCTAAGGCTTACTCTTGGACATACTATATTTGTCCTCATCTCTCCTCCAGGAGACTTAACCAATAGAGTAAACTTCATATGAGAGATAGGTAAACTATACTTGGCAACATATTTCGATGCAATGAATGAATGCGATGCTCTAGAATCAAATACCATAGTCGCCGGGTTGGAGTTTGCGAGAAACATACCAATCCCCACGTTATGCACTTATTGAGCATCCTCCGTAGAGATATGGTTCACATTGCCACGAGCAAAATTCTGCTGTCCACGGTTCCCCTGCGGCTGTCCTCAATTGGGTCTTGGGTTTTGCCTCGACGCATTGCTTCCTTGACCAAGGCCTGACTTAGGACATTGATGCGCAAAGTGTCCGGCTTCTCCACAAGTATAGCACTTCTTAACTCCACCATAATTATTGGGACGAGCTTGGTTCTGCGCATTGGCACCAGGAAAGTTAGCACATGGTGCATAAGGCATTGGAGGCCTAGGTGCTTGCATGATAGGGTGCTGCTGCACAAATTGAGTTGGGCGCAGTGCAAATCCAGGGCGTTGCACAGGAGCGGAAGAGCTGAAATAAGGCACATTGGGTGGTGCAAATCGAGGGCGCACATTGCTTCCTTGTTGCCGTCCTTGATATGGCGCCTTCCTCTTGTTATCTTGCTCCATCTCACAGACCTTGTTCTCCACAACAATTGCTTTGTCCACAAGCTTCTGAAAGTTGGCATAATCACAATTCAACAATTGCACTTGGATCTCATTGTTCAAGCCTCTCATGAACAAGTATTGCTTCCGGCTGTCCCGACTCACATCCTCAGGCGCATATCTTGAGATTTGGTGAATTTGTTGAGGTATTATATAGGATGTAAGAGCACGTGAAAAGCTACCAGAGGGGGGTGAATGGTAGATTAAAACTTTTTCAGTGGAAGCAATGAAAACCTTTAGGCAGAAAAACGATCCATTAAAGAAATTGTGCGTGAGACTAATATAAATGTGTTTCACCATGACAAAAGTGATAGATATTAGAGAGAGTCAAGTCACGAAAACAACACAACAAGAATCACTCAAATCCGTTGAGAGAAACTCAAGTTACGATCGAAAGATCGAACAAAGGTCAATCTATCCTACCCGAGAAAAACAGTTCTGGAACGCTGCAAAGAAACTCGTGTAGATCAGAAACCACAAATCCAATGACCGTGAAATTTTTAAATATGATAGATAATCAAGTTTTTAATACAAACAAAAAAGATCACATCAATTGGATCTGTAAAACTCGAGTTATGATAAAACCTCCGAAGAAAGGTAGTGCTGTGCAGAAACTCGATGAGAAAAACTTGTATGGAACAAGTCGGACGAACAAGGCACAAAAGTTCCTTTCAAATACGAATTTTATTCAATATAACACAAGAGGAAAAGCCCCAAAGTCGTCTACCATGAGCTCTGGCCTCCCTTGCTTATATAACCAGCCCTTAGGCCAACCCAATCTCAACTAGGACTCTAATCCTACTCAAATCACAAATCGAAACTTTCCATAACTGCTCAAGACTCTTCTATACGCGGATAGAAGCAATCTTAAGACTTCAAAATACCTTAGAAACATATACCACATCCTAACAACACAAATTCGTGACCCAGACGAAATCCTATCATAACCAACTTAAAACTTTCCATATTTGAGTCAAACATGACTCAGCCGCAGCCTGAGTCCATAACCTAGTCGGTTGGACCTTTCCGACTAATTCTTTACGTCCACATCTCTTCCTCACATATTGGAACCATGTAGCCACGTTCATGCACTCCTTGCACACGTGCAAACACCTTCTAATGACGTCCACGATACCTTCATATGCATTGTTCTTGATTTAAACATGCTGTGCAACCTCCCGATCAACTCAACCACAACTCCTCCCGAACTTGGTTGTTGAACCTCATCTTCTCCCTAAGACTAGTTCAATGGATCCCGTCACCAGCCATGTCTTGAACTCAAGCAACACCTGCACATGAACAAACAACCAATACTTTTGAGCACAAGTCCTCGACTTGACTCTTGTTAGTTTTGAAACTACAACATCTTACATGAGCACCTCACATAAGCATGTTGCAAACCATAGCAAAATGATATCAACCATACCAACCAAAACGCACCAAAAACTTAGCAAACGAATACTAAGCAATCTTTCCAACAATGTAAAGCAAGTTCAAAACATTTCACAGTAAAAGTAGAAACATTGCAATCAAGCTCCGAATCTTGCCAAAACTAACCGGAGCTTGAGCTGGAGCTTACCAAAGCTAGTACAACCTAGAGACGGAGCTAGAAAAACATGTCGGAGCTAACCAAAATAAGTCGGACCTATCAAAAACATATCGAAGCTTAACAAAGACATGCCGGAGCTATCAAATACATGCCGGAGCTAAAGTCAGACCTTGCTAAAAAGATGTTATGGCAGCATTCAAAACTTTTATTGTCAAAGCCAATGTATTCAACACACATAGGTCACCCACACTCGATCTCCCTTGTCTCAAGTTCTCAAATTCTTGCCTCTTCAAGATCATGACTCCTTCTGGCACATAATGAGAACAGAAGCTCTTCTTGAATTCTGCCCAGGTGATCCTCTCCTGATTCTCATGAGCATTGCATAGCGAATCCCACTAATCCGCAGCTGCTCCAACTAGTTGATGAGAAGCAAATAGAACTTTCTCCCGGTAGCTGCATTGGACTATAGTAAGTTTCTTCTCCATGGATTTGAGCTAATCATCAACATCCATAGGGTCAGCAGCTTGAGCAAAGGTCGGCGGCCTAGTCCTCATAAACTCTCCCAACCGGTTATGAGGCGGTGGGGGTGGCGGTGGAGGCATGTGGGGCTGATTGTTGAGGTTGCCAGCCTGCAGCTGTCCCATAGTTTGTATCATGGTCTGCATGAGCTGGTTTTGCATAGCCAAAAGCTGCTCAATGTTGATAGCTCCATGAGCAGGTCCTTGTCCATTGTTGTTCTGAGGTGCTCCATTATTCTCCTTCTCATCATTGCCATCCCTCTGGTTGCGAGTCCTTACCATCTAAAGGAAAGCAAAAGATAAGAATTTAGGAGATGTCCCCAACTATATGCATCAAGGGATATGAAACTAAGCAACTAACTGGCCTAGGTGGACATGGCAATGCTAAAGCATCCCAAAATCCTCTATTAAGCAGACAAGCAAATAATATATAGCAACAACACACCAAGCAAAAACACAACGCCTCCTGAGTGCTCCTATGTGCTCTAAAGTGTCCATTCTATCTAGGCTGCATCCTACGGTCAACCTGTGGCTTTGATACCAATATGTGACACCCGGTTCCAAAAATGAACCAAGTGAACACATATGTGTGCCCAGGACGTTCAACACACATACACGAGTGCATTCACAAAATAGTATACAGAAAATTACCACAGACAAGATTAATTAAACTCTTTTATAACACAATTCAGAATATCTCAAATACAAGCTCTAATAATTATTAATGACAAGTTTAAACTAATGCAGCGGAAATAAACTAAATAGGCAAACTAAACAGCTAGGCAGCATAAGCAATAGGGTAGCGCAACTCCAATCAACACCACAGGCAAAGCTGACGGTAGACACGGCTTAGAACTCCGCATTATCATTGTTAAACTCCCAATCCTGACCCGCAACTGTTGGTGGGGTAATTTCAAAGGTGAGTACATGTCGTACTCAGCGAGTGTGGAAAGTATGACATGTAGCTGATTCAGATGACGACAATAATAAAGGCTAAGTGCTGAAAAGTACATTAAAGCATTTGAAAAGCAATATATTATATGTATGTGAATAAAACCATCATAAACCATGTAATCATCATAATACCAGTCCATAATTCATTACCATCATCCATATTCCAGATTTCTCATTACCAATAGCCATAATCAATATCAGAAATCTAACCCATTATGCAGCCATAACCATGTTGTCAACCATAACCATAACCATTACCAAACCATCCCAAATTCCAAGTTCCCTCTAATCATGTAGGTCATCCAGGTGCTCATAACCGGGAGCACGACTATCATGATAGTTTTATTAGACTTTGCAGAGTTTGTACCACTTTACCCACGTGTTTGTGATTTCATCACCCGTCGGTGACTAAAGAACCTCCCTTATGCCAATTACACTTCCTTTGGTGTATGGCCAAGAGATCACAAAATAGCCTTTACAAAGGATTACTAGCCTATTTAGACCCCATTGAGGTTTCACCGGTGGTGATGCCTCCAACTGAGCACATCTTCAACCAAGGGCCCCCTCTTGAGCCATTCGGATCCCAGGGTAGTCCCACCAATCATCAACATACCCAATCCGACTACCCCTTCCCCGAGCATCCTTAATGGTCCAAATAGCACTAGTAAAGCCCTAATTAATCAGTGATGCCACACCCATACTTAGCCTCGTGGTGGCACTGTTGTCCTGGCTTATTCTCGCATGAACCGGTCCTTAGATCTAAAGTAAGCAAACCACCATAACATCCAACCCATCCATATACCAGACTTTCTTAGATCACCCAATTCCACATCATATTAACCAGTTCATGTTAATCAAATCTCATAAATGCCTAATTAAGGTAAGTTCTATAGTTGTTTTCCATCCCAAGTAATTAAGCGAAGCAAAAAGGTAAAAATCTCTTCCCTACTCTCTACTATGTATTCCAGGTGACAAGTGTGGTCAACAAATCTAGTAAACTTATCATAGGATTTCCCATCAAATTGACACAAGCATGCAGTTTTGCAAACAAAATATTTATTTCAAAACAGGATCAATATGCTTCAGGGACACTTGCCTTGCTCTTGGGCTTGGTTCGGGTCAAAATCTTCAAACTATTGGTGCTGTAATCCTCCGTGGCACTCTCTAGCGCAAATCCTTCTAATCCGCACAATAAGCATACAAGACAAGAATACAATCAAAGAGTGCACAAATATTACTCAATATGACATGGCATGCATGAATAATGAAAATTCAAGGTGGAACTTGTTAATGAGTTACTTTTAATGATCACAAACTAGTTCTAATAGCTTTTAACAAGTTTATACAGGTTTGGAGTTGATTAGATCTAATTTTAGAATTAATTCAACACAATTTAACCAGGAAGATCGGACAAGTCCGCAGGAGGCCGGACTAGTCCGCACTTCGCAAGAATAGTAGATTAGGGTTTCCTAGATCAACGTGAATTTGGAGATTTGGGGTTGAATTCACGTAAGGAAAAGAGAATAAAAGGTGTACTAGGTGTTTAGAACTCCAACGAACCAAAGATCTTGGAGGCAACACATGGATCTTGATGATCTAGGGCTGATGATGGACTTGGAGATGAATTGGTGATGAAGAACGAAACTTGATGGAGATCTTGATCCTCTTTCGTTTCCTCCTCTTATTCTTCTTGCTTGGGACCTCCTTCTCCCTCCTTGGTGGCGACTATTCACGAGCTAGGGTTTGTGTGGGGTGGAAAAGTGGCAAATAGATGTCAAGCCAAGGGGTGGGTTTGTTTATATAGAGGTGGAGGCTAGGGTTAGATGTATTTCGAGTTTGGGGGTGAGTAGAGGCCGGTTTAGATTCCCACATATGCTCTAAAAGAGTTAGGCACGACGTTCCTAGGCCCACTTAACGTAAAACTGTTGACGGCTGTTATATACCAATTTCATCCGTCAATTTAACTCAATTATGTGAAGGATTTGTCATTTCTTGCACACATCACCTTTCTATCTAACCCAATTCCACTTGGACTTGGAGAAATATGTGTATGCAGCATTTTATGCAGGAAATGAGGAAATGTAGAGGGACCAATCCTATAAAATATCATCCCAGCCAATCGGGCGATGACACGTGGCATCCCATGGATCAAATGGCCCACAAATAGAAGTATCCGAGGAGATCCAACGGTGTGTCACCCATATACATCAATGGGAGCCACCTGGCAGCCACCTGGAGAAAGCACACGAGAAATGGTGCAATGACCAGGTCGGCCGAACCAGGGGGTCGCCTGACCTGGTCTTTGCACCAAACTCGGTCAGCCTCCACGTGTTGGCTCCTCCCAGCTCCCTGGAGTCAATGGTGACTGATTTGCGCACTTTTGGTGGCGGGAACCGACCTCAACAATAGTATAAATAGGACCCCCTACCCCTCACTTCAAAAAACACCACGTGAGCTTCATCTCTATTGTATACACTATCATCCATAGTCTTAGAGGAGTTAGGTTGTAGAGAGGAGAGTCTCTAGTCCCAAGTCCAAATTGGGAAAGGAGTAAGGAGCCTCTCTCATCCCAATCCTACATTGGGAAAGGTATGGCTCATGTATTCTTCCTTGTATTTGTGAGTTTATGCATAATAAAGATAGTATCTTTAGTCTCTACTTATACATATACTTGGGCAAAGCGTTTCTTGTTTGATTGTGGAGTCCATGTATGTGGAAGGTATAGCTTCTATGACTGTTTCACCATGAACATATCTCATTATCATAGAACCTATAGACCCCCACTATAGTCTAGTTAATTATAACATAACAAGGTTAGTATGGATAATTATGGTGTGTATCAACATTGGTTCAATGATAATTCAATTCATTGCCTTAAGATGGATTGTGCCTAGGCTCTTAAGGGAATTATTTAATATGCTAGCATGGTGCTAGGATATCTAAGTAGCATTGGATGTCTTGTAGACCCACGGATTGAAGAGGTAGGCAGTAGGTGGTGACAGTCCTATCTGTCCTTTGTAATCCTCCACGTTCGGCTATGCCATAGGCTCTTGGCGGGAGTCGCCCTAGTATTGCTAGGGGTAAGCCCGTGCCCAATGTGTTGAACCACATAGCATAAGTATTCACTATTAATCTAGCTTATGAATAATTAGTTTAGACTATGTGTATGTACAATAGAGCATAGTAGGAGTACCTCCATAACTCCCAACCTTAACTAACCTCTAGGATCCTCTTACCCCCCTTAGATTTGAAAGCTTTTGTGTGTGTCACACTACCTACACTATTATTTTATCCATCCTTACTAGATTCTTACCTAGACCTTTCTACCCTTTCCACTTGATGATTGTTATATCTCTTTCCTGCCTTCCTTTGGGATCAAATAAATGACACCCTTGGGAATACTCTTAAGGGGAAATGCTACAATGATACCTCTGTGCGCTTGCAGAATTCACTCTGTGATCCAATAGAACCATTAACAAGCATTTCTGACACATCAGTTGGAGATGTTTAGTTAATGGTGCATAAGAAATACCAACAAACATTTCTGGCGCCATTGACGGGGATGATTTGTTAGTATATCTTAGGGGCCGTCAACAAGCATTTCTGGCGCCGTTGCCGGGGATGATTTGTTAGTATATCTTAGGGGCCGTCGACAAGCATTTCTTGCGCCGTTGTCGGGGATGATTTGTTAGTATATCTTAGGAACCGTCAACAAGCATTTCTGGGGCCGTTGCCGGGGAAGGCAAATAGATATATATAACATGACTGAGTGAATAGGATAGAACCCTGGGTAGGATTTTAGTAGGATAACCATTCTTTGTTTTCGCATTTATTTTAAATGTGAAAATAGGGTAGGATTTTAAATGTCTGGTTTCCGCTTGCCGGAAAAATTTGTTGAAGATCCCGAATATATTTTGAGAGACCGACCCGTGTTGTTACTCCTCAGAAGATTCGATCGGCAAAGCAAGCCAGAATTTTTGCACCAACAATCCAAACGCCAATGCCTCAGAAGACCCTTCATGAGTTCTCAGCTCCCTCTGCTAACAATGTCCCTATTGGGTCTACTGTTAACACGGGAGATGTGAACTTCGAGATCAAAACTGGCCTTATCACTATGGTGCAAGCCAACCCATTCTATGGGAAGGCTAACGAGGATGCAAGTGCTCACCTACAACAATTCCTCAAGATCTGCAACACTTTTAAGATCAAGGACGTGTCTCCGGATGCAGTCCGTCTGAGACTGTTCCTATTCTCTCTCCTTGGGAGAGCGAAACATTGGTTCTACGGGAACCGAAGTGCTGTAGACACTTTGGAAAAGTGTTCTACGACATTCCTCGCCAAATTCTTCCCGTTGGGCAAAACCAATGACCTACGTGGAAGGATTTCCAGCTTTCAGCAAGAGCTCAAGGAATCTATTCCCGAGGCATGGGAAAGTCTTCAGGAGTACATCCTAGCCTGTCCCCACCATGGGATGGATGACTGGCTCCTTATTCCGAATTTCTATAACGGGCTGATCCCATCAGCTCGTGACCATTTGGATGTTGCTGCTGGAGGAGCTTTTTCTCATTGACGGTGCCAAAATCTAAAGATATTATTGAGAAGATGGTGTCCAACATGGGATGGAACGATGAGCGTCTCCATACCCGACAGCAAGGCATGCACACCTTGAAGGAGGTGGACATGATCGCTGCAAAATTGGACCTCCTAATGAAGAAAATTGATGGACATGCCAGTGGTGAAGTGTCTGGCAATGCCTATGCCCTAGACTCTCACATCACGTGTGAAGTCTGTGGCAACACGGGTCATATGGGCAATGATTGCCTAGAAACTCGTGAGGATGCCCTATACGTCGCCCACAATGGAAATTTCAACAACAACGATGGCTATCGTCCAGGAGGTCAAGGGTGGGGTCAACAACGCCCATTCTTTCAAGGAGGGTACAACAACAATAGCAACCCTGGAAATTAGCCCAACTTGAGAGAACTTGCCATTAGCCAGCTCAAGATCAACGATGCCCTATCCAAGAAGCTGTCAGCTAATGACAAGACCCTAGAGAATATCAATGCAAAGATTGAAGGACTATCCTCAGCATTCAAGAATCAACTGAGCTTCAACAAGATGTTGGAGACTCAGCTAGCACAACTTGCTACAGTTGTCCCTCCATTAGAAAACAACAAACTTCCGGGGCAGCCAGAAGCCCCAGTGGAGAAAGTCAGTGCAGTGGTTATGAGAGGAGGAAAGATCACTCGTGACCCACCATATCCCGCACAAGAAAAGAGGACAACTGAGCCTGAGAAGGATGATGTCCCAAGTGAATTACTTAGTAAGAGAATGACCAAACACTTTGAAGACACCAACTTATTGCCATTCCCTCACAGACAAAGGAAGCCGACAGTGGATGAGCAATTCAACCGTTTTGTTGAGATCATCCAAAAGATCCACATCAATGTGCCCTTGATTGATGCGATGCAATTCCCCACTTATGCTCGCTATCTCAAGGACATATTGAACAACAAACGGCCATTGCCCACCACTGAGGCCGTCAAGGTTACGAAAGACTGCAGTGCAACCATCCTCAATAGGCTTCCTAAAAAGACAAAGGACCTTGGATGTCCTACCATTTCATTCTCAATTGGGGCTCACCACTTTGACAAGGCACTTTGTGATTTGGGAGCAAGTGTTAGTGGATGCCCAAGGTTGTGTTCGACCAGCTGAACTTCACAGAGCTGACTCCAACACCAATGCAGCTACAACTGGCTGACTCTTCAGTCTGTTATCCAGCGGGTATTGCTGAAGACGTCCCAGTGAAGATCTGGAACCGCTTCATACCCGTGTATTTTGTGGTGCTAGACATGGACATCGAGAAGGATACACCACTCATTCTTGGGCGCCCATTCCTAAGCACTGCAAAAGCTTGCATAGATGTGGGAGCTGGATAAATCCACTTCCATATCAATGGCAAGGAGGAAAGGTTTAACTTTCAGCCAAAATCAGAACAATCATGATTCGAATCAAGTATGGGCCAAATGATAAACACATCAGAGAGGTCGAAGTCGCACCTCCAAAGGTGGACTCACTCATTGCATTCATGAGAAGATTATTCTACGAGGAGAATCCGTCGTTTCAACCACGCCGATATCCAAAGGCGACGGAATCGTCTGGACCTTCCCGAAGGCCCAAGTCCACCAAGCCGCCAAAGAAGGAATGGCCGAAGAAGCAAGACAAGCCCGTCCAAGCCCATCCCTCCGGGCCCGGATGTGAAATGAAGACGGAGGAATGTCCATCTCATCGGACGGTGGTGAGACCTACACCAATAGGTTAAATTGGTAGTTATCCCACTTTATTTTTTATTTCTTTCTTTTCCACCCCATTTAGATTTTTTCCCATTGCATATTTGATTTTTCCTAGCAAGTTGAGAATCTTATATTCTCAACTATCATTTTTCTTTCTTTCCTTCAAAAGAAAATTTTTATTGGATTTGAGAAAAGGTTTTTATTTGAAAAACATTTTTTTTCTGAGCTGCACATGTGGCATTTCACCAATGTGCTAACTTTATAGCCACTGGGGAGCCACTTGCCAAAATAGGAACCAGGGAGGCCACCTGTCAGGTTGGCCAAACCCCCTGGTCGGCCGAACAGGGAGTGGAGCCAAGTTGACTCCCCTTCCTCCAACGGCTACATTTTGAACCCTAAGTGACTGTTGGAGGGTGCACCCTATAAATTGTGGCCGTGAGGAGCACCTCTCTTCACATACCACATCATTTTACACCTCTCCAAGTCACTCTCTAGCTCACCTTGTTTGCTTGATCTTCATTGCAACACTCTTGCTCAAATTCATCCCCAAAAAGATTTTCTTTTGTTTGCATTTGCATTTTACACTCAAGCTTTCAAGAGGAGAAAATTCGTTGAGAGTTTTGTTTTCCAAACATCGCTTCTTTTCGGATTTTTCTCGCCTTGTTTTGTTATTGCTTGTTGAACTCAAAAAGACATGAAGAGGTTGTTCGGAAAGAGGAAGGGGGATGCAAGCTCAAGCCATGGTGAAGGTTCTAGTGCACGCCTCTCTTCCATGGGTACAAGCCCAAGGAGGAGAAGTGTGTGTGAGGACACTCCCATGGAAGAGAGAAGCAACCCACACCAACTTCTTCATGACAACGACCTCGACATACGAAGTGAAGTTGAAGATCAAGCACACAGACTTCTCCAAGATCGTGAGTTCCGCCACACCAAGGCTTATGATCCATATTTGATCTCCAAAATAGGTATGGACTCCGAATTTCTTTCCATTTGGCATGCAATTGGATTTGAAGACTTTGCTCACATAGAGGAGAAAGGTTCATGCCTTCTCACTATCCAATTCCTTTGCACGCTAAGAATAGGATTTGATGGTATTACTTTTAGATTATTTCAAAAAGAATACAACATCCTATGGAAAGAATTAGGTAGCATCCTAGGCTTCCATAAAAGGTGTTTGCTAGATTTAGACAACTTGCCTAAGTTTAACAAACAAAGTTTTTGGCATGAGCTAACTAGTGAGGTCACATGTAGGGCTCCTAGGAATAGCCACATCCAAAACCCTACCTCACGCTTCATGCATAGATGGGTGGCTATGACTATGTTCCCTAGGGGAGATGTTAGGGTTGTGCGAGATGATGAATTGAAAATTTTGTTTGCCATGACTAAAAAGATAAAAGTTGCTCCAGTCAAAGCCATGATGACACAATGGTTAGATTACATTTCAAAATCAGGACCAATTGAATGCACATCATTGATTACTCATATTGCTAATAGGGTAGGATCAATTAAATACTCTTCATTTGAATATATTGAAACTGAAAGAGAATTAATTGATGAAGACTATTTAGTGCAAGGACATATCCTTAAGCATGATCATGATGGCTCCTTGATATTTTTCTATCCCGGCTTTGTCAATGAAATTTGGTTACCTAACCCAGATTTTCATTTGTACAAATGTCGGAGGCTAACCATTAATCTTCTTCCCCTTGAGGAAGCAAGAAGAAGTAATGTCTCTGGCAGGGTAATAAGGAATCGTGCGAGGGCTGCTGCCACAGGCATGCCACCAATAATCTCTCCGGTCCATGAATACCAAGAGGAAGAGAACCCAACAGGTTATGTGCCCGGATGGACTCAACCTCCAACGTATGAGACTGGGGGATCATCTTGGCAAGAATGGCAAAGGGATCCACCCTTATCCACTTCAAGTTCTAGCAGCTTGCCCCCAACGTCCATGAGAGGATGTCATTCCTTTTCGGCTAGAAGTCATCATGACTATAGCCAAGGAATGACGGACCTCACTAGACTTATGGGAGAACTTAAAGTGAGAATGGGTGACATCTACAGCACACTCCAAGAGCATGTTCAAGGTACCCAGGATTGGCAACAACACATAGATGCTCAATTCACCAACTTCAACACGGCGCTACAACAACAACAAGCTGATCTTGCAACGTAGTTTCGTCATCAAGGGTTCAACCCTTATCACAGAAGTAGTTGAAGAACAAGCTTGGGGGAGGACCCCCACTTGAGGTAACATGTATCACATTCCTTGCATATTTATTTTCCATCCATCCATCATCCACCTTGCATTTAAAAAAAAATAGGTTAGATTTGGTTTCATCAAATAAAGATGTGCGGTAAGAATGATTTAAAATTCACATAGATGAAATGATGAATAGTTGCTCTATTTTATTTTCCTATGTCTCTAGTTTACAACTTGCTACTCTCCGAATATTGCTTTCATTGGTTTGAAATACTTTTACCTTAATTTGGAAGTTGTGGGTAGCAAAAGCTTAATCTAATTCTAGGTTGTTGCAAGACTAGAATTGGTAATAGGGCTGCTAGTCCTAGTTTGAAAGTAAAACTTAGATTTCCAGAGAAATTCTAAAAAGATTTAAGTTTTCCTCATTTGATTGGAAATACCTACCAAAGCCATATGATATTCATACATAGACAAAACCTTATGCATATGCTATTTGCTTTCACATTGAGCCTAGTCAAACTAGTATAGACCTATGTGAGAAATCATTCAACTCTTTTTGTATTCAATACTTCACTTACACATGCTATACTTCTACACTAGAGTAAGAAAAACGTCCATCATATCCACCATACCACAATAAAAAGAGAAACTCCATGTTATTCATGTTTAGCACTCTCTTCAAAATTCATTGCAAAGAAAGGGAGTAGAAGACATGGCTACAAAAAAAAGAGAAAAGAAAAGTAGCCATGTTTCATCCCTGCAAAAGAAAGAGAGATTATACCAAAAAGGAGTTATCTCAAGTATCCACATCCACTTCCACTCCATCACACATGCACTAGTCTTGAATCAAAAAGTTTTGATTTGAATTCTCCTAAGGCTTACTCTTTTGACTTAGCAATATATGTGATGCAAATATGCCTACTTACTTTCCTTACCAAGCTTCACATACAAGCCATATTCAATGAGTAGGAATAGTATAGGCACAATTCTTTGGTGAGAAAATATTTCCACTATCCACAAAGGAGTGATTGGAGAATCAAATTGAGATACCTAATATCTAAATTGAATTCTTCGAGATATAAGTGGAGCTTGATTTCTCGGCTATGTTTGCCTCATTTGCTACTCTACCTTTCAACTACTCATAAATATGAAAAAGCATAAGCCCCATGATAACTAAATAAAGTAGGGTATCATAGCCAATTTCTGCAATACTAGGTAGAGTATCTTGTTGTGCATTAGATACTTTTTAAAATAAGACATTGTAGCAACTCCTGATCATCAACCTAAAGTCTTGACTTTGTTCGGGACGAGCAAAGGATAAGCTTGGGGGAGTTTGTTGACGGCTGTTATATACCAATTTCATCCGTCAATTTAACTCAATTATGTGAAGGATTTGTCATTTCTTGCACACATAACCTTTCTATCTAACCCAATTCCACTTGGACATGGAGAAATATGTGTATGCAGCATTTTATGCAGGAAATGAGGAAATGTAGAGGGGCCAATCCTATAAAATATCATCCCAACCAATCAGGCGACGACACGTGGCATCCCATGGATCAAATGGGCCACAAACAGAAGTATCCGAGGAGATCCAATAGTGTATCACCCATATACATCAATGGGACCCACCTGGCAGCCACCTGGAGAAAGCACACGAGAAACGGTGCAAATGACCAGGTCGGCCGAACCAGGGGGTCGGCTGACCTGGTCTTTGCACCAAACTCGGTCAGCCTCTACGTGTTGGCTCCTCCCGGCTCCCTGGAGTCAATGGTGACTGATTCGCACGCTTTTGGCAGCGGGAACCGACCTCAACACTAGTATAAATAGGACCCCTACCCCTCACTTCAACACACACCACTTGAGCTTCATCTCTATTGTATACACTATCATCCATAGTCTTAGAGGAGTTAGGTTGTAGAGAGGAGAGTCTCTAGTCCCATGTCCAAATTGGAAAAGGAGTAAGGAGCCTCTCTCTTCCCAATTCTACATTGGGAAAGGTATGGCTCATGTATTATTTCTTGTATTTGTGACTTTATGCATAATAAAGATAATATCTTTAGTCTCTACTTATACATATACTTGGGCAAAGCATTTCTTGTTTGATTGTGGAGTCCATGTATGTGGAAGGTATAGCTTATATGACTGTTTCACCATGAACATATCTCATTATCATAGAACCTATAGACCCCCACTATAGTCTAGTTAATTATAACATAACTAGGTTAGTATGGATAATTATGTTGTGTATCAACATGGTAGAATGATGATTCAATTCATTGCCTTAGGATGGATTGTGCCTAGGCTCGTAAGGTAATTAATTAATATGCTAGCATGGTGCTAGAATAGCTAAGTAGCATTGGATGTCTCGTAGACCCACGGATTGAAGAGGTAGGCAGTAGGTGGTGACAGCCCTATCTGTCCTTTGTAATCCTCCATGTTCGGCTATGCCACAGGCTCTTGGCGGGAGTCGCCCTAGTATTGCTAGGGGTAAGCCCATGCCCGATGTGTTGAACCACATAGCATAAGTATTCACTATTAATCTAGCTTATGAATAATTAGTACCTCCATAACTCTCAACCTTAACTAACCTCTAGGATCCTCTTGCCCCCCTTAGACTTGAAAGCTTTTGTGTGTGTCACACTACCTCCACTATTATTTTATCCATACTTACTAGATTCATACCTAGACCTTTCTACCCTTTCCACTTGATGATTGTTATATCTCTTCCCTGCCTTCCTTTGGGATCAAATAAATGACACCCTTGGGAATACTCTTAAGGGGAAATGCTACAATGATACCTCCGTGCGCTTGCGGTATTCACTATGTGATCCAATAGAACCATTAACAAGCATTTCTGACACATCAATTGGAGATGTTTAGTTAATGGTGCATAAGAAATACCAACAAGCATTTCTGGCGCTGTTGTCGGGGATTATTTGTTAGTATATCTTAGGGGCCGTCAACAAGCATTTCTGGCGCCGTTGCCGGGGATGATTTGTTAGTATATCTTAGGGGCCGTCAACAAAAACCCAAGAAACAAGTCGTGAAACAAAAGATCAAATCGGAGTCACGAATTATCGGACAAGTCCGAGAAGGGTCGGACTAGTCTGAAGTTGGACATAGAGAAATTGGACAAGTTTGGACTGGACATCGGACAAGTCCGAACTTATCCAGAGGGGAAAAACAGACAACTCTGGCAAAAAATCGGACAAGTCCGACTTTAGTCAGAGAGGAAAAACGGACAAGTCCGCTGGAAAACTGGACTAGTCCACACAAGTCCAAGGACTTAGCGAAATTTCAGAATTGGGACACCGGACTAGTCCGCACAGGACCGGACAAGTCCGAAAGTGTCTAGAGGCAAAAAAAGACTAGTCCGCAGAAAAACGGACAAGTTCGATCGAGGTCAGAGAGAAATCGGACTAGTCTGCACCAAAATCGGACTAGTCCGCACTTTCCAGAATTCTTAAGTGCGGTTTTGTTCTAAATTCATTTTAAACTTATTCCTTTTTATGTGGATTAATGTTAGGCATGTATATGAATGTATGCAGGACATGATGCATGGAAATGAGGGTATTACAAGGAGTCGCTTTGAAGTCCACTTGTTAGCCTATGTCGAAAGAATTGCTCGAGAAGCTCAAGAAGAAGATGACAGCGACGATGAAAGCAGAGACATCGATGAAGAAGATATGATCCTATTTATGAAGAAATTCAAGAAAATGTTGAAAAGAAGACAAGGTGGCAGAACAAATGAAGGAAGACATAGAGACAAATCAAGACCGAAGATGAGGCGCGATTGCTATAACTGTGGTAAATACAACCACTTTATAGCTGATTGTCCTCATGAAGAAAACAAGAGGAAGACCAAGGACAACAAGCCTCATCCCAAGAAGATGTTCAAGAAAAAGAAACAATATGGTCAAGCGCACTTTGGGGAAGGAGTGGGACTCTAATGATGATTCCTCATCCGAAGAAGAAGAGGAGATGGCTACCATAGCCATCATGAAGCCTACCAAGAAATCCACCCTCTTCCCAACCATCGGGGCATGGAAGGACACCGATCATACGTGTCTAATGGCCAAGGAAGGTAACAAATAAATCTTCCTCCTTGCATTCTTTTTCTAGTGATAATGATGACTCTAGTGATGATGAAGATATGCTTGTTGGTTTAGATAAGAAAACTGCTGCTAAGATGTAGTTTGTAATGGATAAGCTTGTTGATAAGGAGGAGCTAGTTGATCGTCAAGAAGATATGATCATCCTCCAAGAGGAAGAATATCTTAAGATAAAAAAGCTCCTTGAACTTGAAAAGGAGCAAAACAAGTCACTAGAACTTGAGTTAGATTCAAGTAAGGAAGCTTGCTTGAAGTTAAGTGATTCAAATGTAATCATCAAGGATGAACTTGCTAACTTAACCAAAGTTAAGAAAATCCTAGAGGTAAAAGTTGAGTCACTCAAGCAAAGTGGCTCTTCATCCTCTTCAAGCTCACCTTCTCAACATATAAAATATGAAACTGTTATTGCTTGTACCTGTGCTAAAAATGACACTAACTTGAAGGAGAAGTCAAACTTGACAAAGGACAAGCATCCTTCCCGAAGTGGCATATTTGACAAGGAGAAGGTCAAGTATGCACACAGTGCATACTTGGCCACAAGACCTCCTAATGTCAAATATGGCATTGGGTATTCTTATGGGGAAATGCAAAATGCTAGAAGCCACAAGAATATCAAGGAGCGCATTGCTTTTGTCCACGGAAACACCTCTCAAGTTAGACAATTTAATAATGTTGATAAAAGTAACATTGTTAACACATATGAACAACAACTCTTGTTTAGAACTTTTGATGCATCATATGTTCTTATGAAAAGTAATTTTGGTAGAGTTTATGCTAAACATTTTGGGCCACGCCATGGGAAAACCAAGTCTCATGTGTGGGTGCCCAAATCTCTTGTGACTAACCTCAAAAGACCCAAGCAAGCTTGGGTACTTAAGACCAAGACATAATTTGTGTTTTGCAGGCCTATTCATCCGGTGGAACTATATGGGTGCTAGATAGTGGATGCACCAATCACATGACCGGAGGAAGAAGACTGTTCGTTGAATATGAAGAAAATGAATATCCAAGCGAAGACATTTATTTTGGCGATAACAGTGAAGGAAGGGTGCTCAGTACCAGTAAAATAGCAATCTCATCACAACATACTCTTTCTCATGTTTTACACATTGATTCCTTGGATTATAACCTTTTGTCCATATCTCAATTATGTGACAAAGGTTATAATTGCTTGTTTACTAATGAAGGTGTGACCGTCTTTAGAAGGAATGATAACTCGGTTGCATTCAAGGGTGTCTTAAAGGGTAAACTTTATCTCGTTGACTTCAACAAAGATAAAGCCGAACTTGACACATGTTTGATTGCAAAGACCAACATGGGTTGGCTGTGGTATAGACGGCTAGAACATGTTGGTATGAGGAATCTTCAAAAACTTGTAAAAGGCGATCACACCCGTGGTTTAAAGGATGTTGTTTTTGAGAAAGATAGGCCTTGTAGTGCGTTCCAAGCCGGGAAGCAAGTAGGAGCACCCCATCCCGTGAAGAACGTCATGACAACAACGAGACCGCTCGAGCTTCTTCACATGGACCTATTTGGTCCAATTGCTTACATAAGCATCGACGATAACAAATATGATTTAGTAATTGTTGATGATTTTCCCGCTTCACGTGGGTTTTCTTTTTGCATGATAAGACAAAAACTCAAGGAACCCTAATGAAGTTTCTCAAGCGAGCTCAAAATGAATTTTTTGTTGACGATCAAGAACATACAAAGTGACAACGGAACAGAGTTCAAGAATACCCAAGTTGAGGAGTATCTAGACGAAGAAAGGATAAAACACGAGTTTTCAACACCTTATTCTCCTCAACAAAACGAAGTAGCCGAGAGGAAGAATCAAACACTCATTGAGATGGCGAGGACAATGCTCGGTGAGTACAAGACGTCAGGTCGGTTTTGGGCTGAAGCGGTCAACAACGCTTGTCACACCATAAATCAGTTATATCTTCACCGCCTACTCAAGAAAACGTCATATGAACTACTAATCGGTAACAAACCGAATATTTCCTATTTTCGATTCTTTGGTTCTAAATGTTATATCTTGAACAAGAAGCCTAGGACTCTAAAGTTCGCTTCAAAGTCTGATGAAGGTTTCTTGCTTGGCTATTATTCAAACTCTTACGCCTATCGTGTCTTCAACAAGATCTCCAGGCTTGTTGAAGTGGCACGTGACGTAGTGTTCGATGAAACTAACGACTCTCAAAAAGAGCAAGTTGATCAATGTGTGCTAGATAGAGAAGAAGCTCCATGTCAAGCATTAAGAAGAATGGCGTTGGGCGATGTTCGACCACAAGTGCCACCTCCAAATGCGAATGAAGAAGATGAACCACAAGTGGAGGAGAATGATCAAGAGGGAGCTCCCACACAAGATCAACCTCAAGGAGACCAAGATGATCAACACATCAATGAAGGCAACCATCCAGGGGGAGAAGAAGATGATGACAATGAAGACTCAAGACCACAACTGCCACATACAAGAGTACACCAATGCATCCAAAGAGATCACCCCGTTGACAATATAATGAGTGACATACAAAAGGGAGTAACAACTCGATCATCTATAGCTAATTTTTGTGAACATTACTCATTTGTATCCTCTTTGGAACCACACAGGGTTGAAGATGCATTAAAGACTCCGGATTGGGTGGTGGCGATGTAAGAAGAATTGAACAACTTCAAAAGTAATGAGGTGTGGGAACTTGTTGAAAGACCCAAGTTCAACGTCGTCGGCACTAAATGGGTCTTCCGCAACAAGCAAGAAGAACACGGGGTGGTGACAAGGAACAAGGCGCGACTTGTGGCCAAAGGGTATTCACAAGTCGAAGGTTTGGATTTTGACGAAACTTTTGCTCCCGTAGCTAGGCTTGAATCGATTCCAATATTACTTTCATATGCTACTCACCATGATTTCAAGCTTTATCAAATGGATGTGAAAAGCGCCTTCCTCAACGGACCGATCAAGGAGGAGGTGTACATGGAGCAACTTCCAGGGTTCAAAGATCAAGAATTCCTCGACCATGTATACAAACTTTGTAAGACTCTCTATGGCCTCAAACAAGCTCCCAGAGCTTGGTATGAGTGCCTTAGAGATTTTTTGATTGAAAATGGTTTTAAGATTGGTAAAGCTGATTACACCTTATTTACTAAGCATTTTGATAATGATTTATTCATTTTTCAAATTTATGTTGATGATATCAATTTTGGTTCAACTAACAAATCATTTTGTCAAGAATTTAGTAAGATTATGATAGATAGATTTGAGAAGTCCATGATGGGAGAATTGAGATACTTTTTGGGATTCCAAGTGAAGCAACAAAAGGAAGGAACGTTCATAAGCCAAACGAAGTACACTCAAGACATACTTAAGAAGTTTGGAATGGACAAAGCAAAGCCAACAAAGACTCCCATGGCAACAAATGGACACTTGGATCTTAATGAAGATGGACCCAACGTGGCTCAAAAGTTATATGGTTCCATGATTGGCTCCCTACTTTACTTATTTGCATTTAGGCCTGATATTATGTTGAGTGTATGCTTGTGTGCAATATTTCAAGTAAATCCTAAGGAATGTCATTTGACAGCCGTAAAAAGGATCTTGCGATATTTAGTTCATACAACCAACCTAGGCCTTTGGTATCCTAAAGGGTCAAAGTTCAATCTCATTGGATACTCCGATGCAGATTATGCCGGATGCAAAGTAGATAGAAAAAGTACCTCCAGTACTTGTCAATTCCTAGGTAGATCCCTAGTTTCTTGGTCCTCCAAGAAACAAAACTCCATTGCCTTATCACCAGCCGAAGCGGAGTATGTTGCAGCCGGGAGTTGTTGTGAACAACTCCTTTGGATGCGACAAACTCTAAGGGATTATGGTTACAATATGAGCCGTTGAAAGCATCTAGGCCCCCATGAGGTATGGTTTCGGTGATTAATGACAACCGTTGGATTTTACTAATGAATTTGTGGATGCAAGGTCTCCCATATCACTCATTACAATGAAATCTATATGAATATGAATATCATCTACTGATCACTGGATACATTTGGAGACCCCTAAACAATCATTTTATGAGATCAATCTATGTTATGAAGATTAGAAGTAAAAGCTCATATGTCAAAATTATTCAACCATAATTGACAGCACTCAATGCTTAATAATCATCAGAAGAATATTTCCATCCAATGTCTAAGAGGTCAATCGAGTAAATTACAAAAGAATCACTCGAAGCAAACAAAATCAACTCACCGGATCCACCGATGTTTCCAGAAAACAACACATCGGTCGAGTTGGTTCAGCAGAAGAAGAAGACCTCAGAACTAAGTACTCACCGGATCATCCGATGATAAATGGCATGTTACATCAGTCTATCAGTACAGTAAGCAATATCCCTGGACCAAGTGTAACACCGGATCATCCAATGTACAACTATAAACACATCGGTCAATCACTCCAGTAAGCATCAAGTCTGAACCAATTCTGGAGGAAGTGCCACCGGATCATCCGATGAGAAGACAAGTGTAACATCGGTCTAACAACGGTCATATCTGACACAGTGACATCAGCTAATTTGGATTCGACCGATGACAACTGAAGGGGGGACATCGGATCATCCGGTGTTCGCAGAACAGTGATGTCAGCCTACTTTTCTAACGGCTATTTCGTAGAGGCTGGCTATTTATACCCCTTCAACCAGTCTATTCGACAAGTCTTGACTACCAGACCTACTCTACACATTCTCAAGCATTCAAGACATTGAGCTACCACTTCTACATCATCTACACCACTTACACACCAAGAGATAGGCTAGAACTAGCTAGAGATAGTGCTTGTGTGCTTCCATTCTTGGTGATTGGAATCTCTAGTGTAGTGAGAGCTGTAAGGGAGTGTCCCTTGGTTATTGCAATTGAGAGAGACTTCCGGAGCTTGCCAAGACGGTTGTGGAAGCCCGGAGGATCCAAGTTGTACAAGGATTGAGCTCCACCTTGCCGAGGTTGGCAAACGGAGAAGAATAGTGAAGATCCCTAGTCTTGGTGACTTGGGTGTGGCTATACCCTTCGGTGGGTGCCACAATGTGGATGTAGGAAGATATTGACGATCTTGCCGAACCACGGGATAAATCTTCGTGTCTCCTCGGGAGTTTGCGTTCTCCTACTCTCACTTTACACTTATGCATTTCATATACCGAAAAGTTACTAGTCACTTGAATGCATAGGTTGTTTGCGTAGGGAATTGGGCCTTTAGTAATTAAGTGGTATTTCTTTAATTTTTGAAAAGAAGCCCAATTCACCCCCCCCCTCTTGGGCATTCGATCCTTACAATTGGTATTAGAGCAAGGTTATTCATTGGATCATTATAGCTTCACCGCTAGAGAGCTAAAATGGCCAAGATTGGGGGTTCGGTTCCTATCTTCGAGGGCAAGAACTTTGCCTATTGGAAAGCACGCATGCGCGCTTATCTAGAGGCTATTGCTCCCGAAGTATGGGAAGCGACCCACGCGGGGTTTGGTGAGCACAATTATGTTGGTGATCAAATCAAGTGGGATGCTAAAGCTAGGAATGCAATTTATGAATGCATTAGCCAAGATGTGTTTGCTAGGATTGCTAGCAAAGAAAAGGCTTGTGAAATTTGGGCTTGCTTGATAGAAATTCATGAGGGTTCTTCTCGTGTCAAAGAACTAAAATATCATATGCTTAAAGCCAAATATGATGAGTTAATGCTACCTCATGAAAATGTCAATGAAATGTTCTCTCGCTTGAATGTTCTTATTGAAGAAATTAATGCTCTTGACATTGCTTCTCTCGGCAAAGGACTCATCAACCGCAAGATTCTTATGCTTCTTCCCAAGCCAAAGTACAACATCATCAACTCCATGCTTCAAAAAGAATCTCTTGACCACATTGAAGTTTCGGAACTTATTGGAGAGATTCACGCTCATGAGATGAGTGTACTTGGGATGATGGAGCAATCATCTTCAAAGACAATTGCTCTAAAGGCCTCCACCAAGAAAACAAGTCTCAAGAAAAAGAAGGTGGTTGAGCCTAGCTCAAGTGAAGAAGAGCAAGCATCAAGTGAAGATGACGATGATGAGCTTGCATTGATGATGAGAAAGTTCTCTCGCTTGAACTCCAAGATTGCCAAGAAGGGATACACCTTTGATCCCAATAAGAAAGCATTCCTACCAAGGAGAGATGACCACAAGACTTGCTATAATTGTGGTGATCAAGGCCACATCTCCTATGATTGTCCAAAACCGGACAAAAGAAGAGAGAACCACAAGAGCAAGCACCGCAAGCTTGAAGATAGTGAAGATGATGAAGAAGAGGTTAAACCCAAACCAAGATCCTTTGGGAAGAAGAAACATGACAAGGTCAAGAAGGCAAAACTCTTCCCAAAGAAGAGAAATGGTCCACAAAAGGTGTTCATGTGTGAGGCAAATGAATGGATCACCGATGAAGAATCAAGTGATGAGGAGAGTGAAGCGGAAGAAGAAAGTTTGGTCGGCCTTGCCATTGCCAACAATGATGACTCATCTCCTCATCCACCACCCATGTGCCTCATGGCTAAAGGTAACACCAAGGTATGTGATGACTCTAGCGATGATGAGCTTTCCCCTGAGGAATTAACTTCACTAATAAATGAATATCACACTATCATTAAGAGGGAAAAAAGTAAGGTTAAGGCTCTTGAAGAAACTCGTGCTAAGCTTGAGTGCGCTAACCTCGATTTGATTGACAAGTATGAAAGCATACTTAAAGAGCATGACACGCTCAAATCCCATGTCAAGCAAGTTGAGGAGGAAAAGGCTCAAATTAAGCTAGATCATCATGAGCTTGACTTAGCCCACCAAGCACTCTTGAGAAAGCACAATGAGTTAATCCAAGAGCATCAAATCCTTAACCTTGCTTATGAAGCGCTTGATCAAGAAGTGAAAAATGTAAAGAAACAAACTCTTAATTATAAGGTATCCATTACTTCTCATGCCACTAATGTCTTGCACAAGTATTTGCCTTTAAAAGAGAACACTAGGGAGAAGGACTTGTTGGAAGAAATTGAGAGTCTCCGCACTAGTGTGGCAAGACCATCAAAAGGAGAAGTCAAGCACAAGGAAATCCTCTTCCAACAATCAAAGTCCTTAAACAAGAGAGGACTTGGATCCTTCCCGGTGCCTAACAAAGGAAAGGTGCCCTCACCGGAGCTTAGAACAAGCTTCATCAAGGAAGTTGGTTCCTATTGCCAACATTGTGAGATCACCGGTCACCATACAAGAGAGTGTCCTCTTCCCAACCGACCTTCTCCAAAATTGCCTACTAACTACAAGTCTACTTTCAATGATCATTATTATCTCTTGAGTAAAGTATATGGCAAAGTGAAGGTAAGGTTCATTGGCAAAGACATAAAGGGCGTGAAGGGGAAGCTCCCCAAGCAACTTTGGGTCCCAAAAACACTTGTATCACACATACAAGGACCTAAGTTGGCTCAGGTGCCTAAAGTTAAAAATTGAATCCATGTGTGTAGGTGAACTACAAAGCCGGAGGAAAGCATTGGGTACTCGATAGCGGGTGCACTCAACATATGACCGACAATGATGGTATGTTCACCACCATAGAAAATCCCGGCAATCATGAACAAGTCACCTTTGCTGATAACTCTAAGGGCAAGGTAATTGGGTTAGGTGACAAGAGTGAAACTCCGGAAGTGTTCAATACCTTCGCCAATCATGCTCAAAGGGAATTTCAACTTCCCATCATCAAGGTCCGGAGTGACAACGGCACCAAATTCAAGAACTACAACATTGGGGAGTGGTGTGACCGTGAAGGCGTGAAGCATGAGTTTTCGGCCACATACACTCCTCAACAAAATGGTGTTGTTGAAAGGAATAACAAGACTCTCATCACTCTTGCGCGAGCAATGCTTGATAACTATGGCACGTCCGAGAAGTTTTGGGCCGAAGCAATCAACACGGCGTGCCATGCCGCAAATAGGGTCTACCTACATGACTACTTCAAAAGACCCCATACGAACTTCTCATTGGGAGAAAGCCCAACATCTCCTATTTACGATTCTTCGGGTGCAAGTGCTACATCTACCATAAGAAAAGGCTCGGTAAGTTTGAAAGAAGATGTGATGTTGGTATATTTCTTGGTTATGCATCAAACTCAAAAGCATATCGAGTATTCAACCAAACCTCCGGTTTAGTTGAGGAAAGTTGTGATGTTGAGTTTGATGAAACTAATGGCTCCCAAGAGGAGAGTTTTGGTCATGATGAAATAGATGATGAGCCTCTACTAGAAGCTATGAAGAACATGACCATTGGAGACATCAAGCCTAAAGTTGAGGAGAGCCATGATCAAGGGGGAGCTTCAAGTTCCAACATCAACACATCTATGGCGCCTCAAGTTGATGAAGAAGAGAAGGATGATCCATTGCCGACTCAAGATTCACAAGCCACACAACATCAAGAGGAAGAAGAAGTCCATGATCAAGTCCAACCACAAGATGAGCAACACGCATCACTACCGCCAAGGGCTTCACAACCACTTATGAGGCATGGACGCATCTCCAAGGCGCATCCGATGGACCAAATTATCGGAAGTCCGTCAAGGGGAGTAAGTACACGTTCTCGACATTTGGCTTCGTTTTGTGAGCACTACTCGTTTGTTTCATGTGTAGAACCCACTCACATTGAGGAAGCACTCCAAGATCCAAATTGGGTGATGGCCATGCAAGAAGAACTCAATAACTTCATCCACAATGAAGTTTGGGTGTTGGAGGAGCGACCCAAGGACAAGAACATCATCGGAACAAAGTGGGTGTACCGCAACAAACAAGACGAGAACGGCATTGTGGTCCGCAACAAGGCAAGACTTGTGGCCAAGGGGTTCTCGCAAGTTGAAGGAATAGACTTTGGGGAGACATTTGCTCCGGTCGCCCGTTAGAAGCCATCCGTATACTCCCTGCTTTTGCATCACATCATAACATAAAGCTTTATCAAATGGATGTGAAAAGTGCCTTTCTTAATGGTTATATTAATGAGCTAGTCTATGTTGAACAACCTCCCTAGTTTGAAGATCCGAGGAATCCTAATCATGTGTTTAGGTTGCACAAGGCGCTCTACGGGCTCAAGCAAGCACCTAGGGCGTGGTATGAACGACTAAGAGATTTCTTGATCATGCAAGGATTCAAGATCGGGAGGGTGGACACTACACTCTTCACCAAAGACGTCAACGGAGAATTATTTATTTGTCAAATTTATGTTGATGACATTATTTTTGGTTCAACTAACGAAGCTCTTAGCCATGAGTTTGGCAAAATGATGTCTAGGGAATTCGAGATGTCAATGATTGGAAAGCTCAACATCTTCCTTGGATTTCAAATCAAGCAACTTCAAGAGGGGCCTCTCGTATATCAAGAAAAGTATACCAAGGACCTCTTGAAGAAATTTGAGATGGGAGATTGTAGCTCAAGAAGCACTCCAATGGCAACAAATTGTCATCTCGACGCGGATAAGGACGATAAACCTATTGATCAATCTAACTACCGTTCTATGATTGGTTCATTGCTTTATCTTATCGCATCTAGGCCTGATGTCATGTTTAGTGTATGCTTGTGTGCTCGCTTTCAAGCGGCACCTAAAGACTCGCATCGGAAGTCGGTCTTTAGGATACTTCGGTATCTTAAGCATACCCCTAGTGTGGGCTTGTGGTATCCTAAAGGTGCAAAATTCCATCTCTTGGGTTACTCGGATTCGGACTTTGCCGAATGCCGTGTGGATCGCAAGATTACCTCCGGTGGGTCCCACTTGCTTGGGCGTTCCCTAGTATCTTGGTCTAGCAAGAAGCAAAATTCCGTCGCTTTGTCCACGGCGGAAGCAGAATATATCGCGGCCGGTGCATGTTGTGCCCAAATTCTTTATATGAAGCAAACCCTTTTGGACTTTGGTATTAAACTTGGTTGTGTGCCTCTCCTTTGTGACAATGAAAGTGTGGTTAAGATAGCTAAAAACCCCGTTCAACACTCCCGCACTAAGCACATTGATATTCGCCATCATTTCTTGAGGGACCATGAAGCTAAGGGAGACATCTCATTGCGAGGTGTTAGGTCTGAAGAACAATTGGCGGATATCTTCACTAAACCACTTGATGAGAAAACTTTTTCTAGGCTAAGGAGTGAATTAAATGTGCTAGACGCATCAAACGTCATGTAAGTTGCCATAATCATGTAAGAATGCATCTCATATAGGTCTTGTCTAACTTTCAAAGAATAGGGGTGAGCAAGGGTTAGCTTGGGATGGAGGTTCTTTTGGGTTTCCCCAAGGCTTGGAGAGTGGCTCTCCCTGAAGAAGGATTTGAAAGGTTCAAACTTGGAAAGATAGATTTACTTTATGTCTTGCATGATGTCTGCCATATAGACTTGCACTCATATTTAAATTTCTTGCATTATAAATTGTTTGGCATTGCATACGGTAGATTGTCACAAAGGAGAACCCACCTCATGAGAAAGAGACTTGTTTGAAATGCAATATCTCAACTCATATGATGTGGAAAGAACAAAATGTTAGGTGCGTTAATGCCTAAAGGAACATGCTTTAAAGAGATAGAAGTCTTCCTCCTCTAGCTCACAAAGCATGGGCCCTACATTTTATTTGGATAATTTCCTCCCTATTTTCTTCGATGTTCTATTTGCTTTAAGGCTTAGCCAAGTTATTGGCAGTTAGTATTTTTGAGGGGTAAGGGGTTGCCCAAAAGGTCCTAAGACATGTGTTTCTTCGTGGTTGTTTGTTTGAGTCAAAGGACATATATGGGACATTGCTGTTTTGTAGTCATCGGATTATCCGATGCTTAGGCCAGACCATCATCGAATCAGTTTGTGTGCAAATGCCAAGAGTCAGTTCAGTCAGTAAGACAAATTAACCGACGAGTTCATTCTGAGAAACATCGGTCCATCTGATGTTCACATTTTTGGAACTGTGCTAAATTCCACCGATGCAAAAGCTTTCAACGTCGGACCATCCGGTGTCAATGGTACCTTTTGGGATACCCTTACTATGCCATTCGACCGATGCTCCTATCATTTGACGTTGGTTCATCCGGTGTTAAATTTTAAGCTAGGGTTTGGGCCCCACCTTTTAAGCGCGCCTCTTCCCCTTCTTTTCTCTCTCCCCAACCCTGATGCCGTCGCTCCGCGCCTCCCCTACCTCACGCTGCCGCTTGCTCGCCCCGCCGCAAGTGCTGCCCTCCAGCGCCGCCCTCCAGCCGCCGCCGCACCGCTGCAGCAGCGCCGCCGCCGCCGCTGCCCTCCAGCGCCGCCACCCCCTGGCCGCCGCCTCTGTCCAGCCGCCCTAAGCGCCGCCGCCACCGCTCTCCAAGCAGCGCCGCTGCATCTCTGCCGCCGTCCACACCACACCACCGCCGCATCTCTGCTGCCATGGTGCTTTCCCTCTACGACCGCCGTCGTTTCACCGCTAGGTTTCCCAGTCGCGACAACCTTTGCGTCGCCGTTCCGTGCGCCCGACATCATCGTTCCATGACCTCATCCTCGCCGTCGTCACTTGTCTCATCGCAATGGGTCGTAACAAGAAGGGAAAGGGCAAGGCCATTGTGGAGCTGGCCGCAAAGAACCAAAAGTTGTCGAAGGAAGAGAAGAAGGCACTGATGGCCGCTCGCGCCGCCGAGGAGCGAGAGAGTGGGCAAGGAGGGTCGTTGAGGATCCGCGAGGCCCGTCAGATGCAGCCTCCCGTGCTAGATGAATCCGAAAAAGAAGAAGAGCCCAAAGTGCCGCTTGTTCGCCGGCGCTCAGCCAGGACCCGCGGGGGTCATCCAGCGGCAGTACCACGACCGAGACCGTCAGCTGCTGATCTTCGAGAGGACAGGCAGCCCAGAGAGCCGTTTATGAGATGGACACCAACGTCCGTGTTGGTGAAGGTGTCCGGCTGATAGACTATAGGAAATTGAAGGCCAAGCAGCTCAGAAAACTCAGATGGAGCATCTTGCTTGAGGAGTGGTTCCCGCAGCCCAGAGAGGCACTTGTGGATAGCCGCTTTTAGACCTTGACACAGGCGTCGCTGTACGAGACGTACAGACGTCGGGGCCATAAGATCTTCCAGCACAACTTTCTGGATTGGGATCAGCTTGCAATGGCAGCCGAGACTGAGATACACCCTTACTTTGAGAGGTATAGAGGGCTGGTGGAGCTGATGTCCTACGAGAGGAGTGCCTACGTGGAGGACTGGGTCCGTGTTTTCTATGCCACACTCTACGTCTCTGAGGGCCGCAGATCCATAGATTTCATGTTCATGGGCCAGTATCATCACTTGACCAGGCAGACCTTGAGACAGTTGCTAGGAGTGGATCTCCATGACACTTGCCTGCACGAGAGGGTGTATGGATAGGCTGACCCACCGAGGAGGCCACTCACTGGAGGAGTGGCACCACCGCTGGAGGAGATACGTTCACTGTTTGCTCAGCCATTCTCTCCAGACCAGCCGAGGATACCGGCACTGCTCACTCCAGCTGTGCGCACTGTGCACCTTGCCTTGCGCCGCACACTACTACCGAGGTCCGGATACCTTGAGGGGTTCACTAGCTTGCAGAAGACTCTCCTGTTCTACATCATGAACGGGATGGAGTTCGACATTGTGGACATCCTCATATGTGAGATGGAGGACGTGATCACTGATGGAGTTGGGATGATGAGACAGCTCGTATTTGGTCACTGGATCAGCTACTTGCTCTACATGGTTGCTCCTAAGGGGTCCGCCGTGCGTGATAGTCTCACCGACAAGAATGTCACACGGTTCAACCACTACTGTGCTCCAGCTCCTGGAGACCGCCGCCTTGGCCGTCCAGTTGAGCGTCAGGTCTGTGCTCGTCTATCCGAGGAAGACTGGTCAGACCTGGAGAAGGAAGACGAGAGACTAGCACAGGCAGAGGCACAGGGTGAGGACCTTCAGCATACTTGGTCCGAGAGTGACACGGATGACAGCGTTGAGGAGTACTTCCCACCTCCTCCCTCACCCAGGCAGCACGACGCAGAGGCTGGAGGCTCGACTGTGCCACCTCCTACTCCACCTCCGGTGTCAGAGGCACAGGTCTCTCAGCCATCTGAGCTTACCTCCCTACTTCAGCAGATGGTTGAGCAGCAGCGTCTGGACCGGCTTGCAGCTGAGCAGGCCCGAGCTGAGCAGGCTGCACGTCTCTTAGAGCTCCAGCAGCAGCAGCAGCAGGAGATGCAGCAACAGATCGCCCGCGAGAGGCGAGAGGACACTGACAGGCTGACTGGGCTGATTGATCAGATGCATCAGCGCTCTCTTGACCAGCAGCAGCAGACGCAGCAGGCGATGATGGGCATCCTGGGGTTGATCACCAACCTCTACACAGAGACCGGGATTGCCCTACCGTCCCAGCTTCCAGGCTTTGCTCCAGTCCCGCCTGTCCTGGCTCCAATTTCAGCGCCAGTGCCGACCACGCCGATCCCGACGATCAGCATGTCCCCACTGCTTGCTCCAGGTGCCCCTATCCACTCTCCTCTGCCGGCTACGACGCTTTTCCAGCAGACACCGGCGTCCGTTGTCAGTGCCCCATTTCCAGCAGCTCCGACTCAGCAGGCACCAACAGCGGCTCCTACAGCTCCCGCCACCTCTACTCCAGCCTCAGCCGCAGTAGCAGGCAACAGCTCCGACAACAGCACCCCCAACTGTGACCAGTTCGTCATCGCTCCGAGCACTCAGGATTCTTAGGCACTCGGCTTCCTTTTTGGTGTCTTGATTCCAAAGGGGGAGAAGAGTTAGAGAGGTGTTAGGGGGAGGGATAGCTTAGTCCCAGGGGGAGTCCTAGCTGCAGGGGGAGTTTATCTTTTTGGGAGTTCTTTTGTAATTTGAAGATTTGCTACTCCTTTGCCATTCATTGAGTATTCTTGTGACTCTTAATTCTCTCATATGTTATTGATCGTTAAGCTTTCAAGTTATTAATCTCTTTTGAGTCTTCAAGTTTAATGTGCCATATCTTGTACTCATTGCATATCTTCTTGAGTATCGCATTGTCAAATTCATTACTATTATACTTCACTTGTTGTGTTGTCATCAATCACCAAAAAGGGGGATATTGAAAGCATCTAGGCCCCCATGAGGTATGGTTTCGGTGATTAATGACAACCGTTGGATTTTACTAATGAATTTGTGGATGCAAGGTCTCCCATATCACTCATTACAATGAAATCTATATGAATATGAATATCATCTACTGATCACTGGATACATTTGGAGACCCCTAAACAATCATTTTATGAGATCAATCAATGTTATGAAGATTAGAAGTAAAAGCTCATATGTCAAAATTATTCAACCATAATTGACAACACTCAATGCTTAATAATCATCAGAAGAATATTTCCATCCAATGTCTAAGAGGTCAATCGAGTAAATTACAAAAGAATCACTCGAAGTAAACAAAATCAACTCACCGGATCCACCGATGTTTCCAGAAAACAACACATCGGTCGAGTTGGTTCAGCAGAAGAAGAAGACCTCAGAACTAAGTACTCACCGGATCATCCGATGATAAAGGGCATGTTACATCGGTCCATCAGTACAGTAAGCAATATCCCTGGACCAAGTGTAACACCGGATCATCCGATGTACAACTATAAACACATCGGTCAATCACTCCAGTAAGCATCAAGTCTGAACCAATTCTGGAGGAAGTGCCACCGGATCATCCGATGAGAAGACAAGTGTAACATCGGTCTAACAACGGTCATATCTGACACAGTGACATCAGCTAATTTGCATTCGACCGATGACAACTGAAGGGGGGACATCGGATCATCCGGTGTTCGCAGAACAGTGATGTCAGCCTACTTTTCTAACGGCTATTTCGTGGAGGCTGACTATTTATACCCCTTCAACCAGTCCATTCGACAAGTCTTGACTACCAGACCTACTCTACACATTCTCAAGCATTCAAGACATTGAGCTACCACTTCTACATCATCTACACCACTTACACACCAAGAGATAGGCTAGAACTAGCTAGAGATAGTGCTTGTGTGCTTCCATTCTTGGTGATTGGAATCTCTAGTGTAGTGAGAGCTGTAAGGGAGTGTCCCTTGGTGATTGTAATTGAGAGAGACTTCCGGAGCTTGCCAAGACGGTTGTGGAAGCCCGGAGGATCCAAGTTGTACAAGGCTTGAGCTCCACCTTGCCGAGGTTGCCAACGGAGAAGAATAGTGAAGATCCCTAGTCTCGGTGACTTGGGTGTGGCTATACCCTTCGGTGGGTGCCACAACGTGGATGTAGGAAGATCTTGACGATCTTGCCGAACCACGGGATAAATCTTCGTGTCTCCTCGGGAGTTTGCGTTCTCCTACTCTCACTTTACACTTATGCATTTCATATACCGCAAAGTTACTAGTCACTTGAATGCATAGGTTGTTTGCGTAGGGAATTGGGCTTTTAGTAATTAAGTGGTATTGCTTTAATTTTTGAAAAGAAGCCCAATTCACCCCCCCCCCCCTCTTGGGCATTCGATCCTTACAGCCGTATTCCACTCCTTTGTGACAATGAGAGTGCCATTAAACTTGCCCATAATCCCGTTGATCACTCCAGAACCAAACACATAGACATCCGACATCACTTTTTGAGAGATCATTCAATGAAAGGCGACATAATCATTTCTCATGTCAACATTGAAAAACAACTAGCTGATATCTTTACCAAGCCACTTGATGAAAAACATTTTTGTGAACTCCAAAATGAACTAAATATCCTTGATGCTCGTAACGTGGCTTGAAAACTTGCATACTTGTATGCCACCTTCAAAATATATTGATTGTGTTATGAAAATCATCTCTCTCTATTTTCTCCAAAAAACTATGATAATTACTTGATCTTGGTGAATTATGATCATAGCTTGATTGTTGTATGTTTACTGATCATATTCATCAAGATTATTTGTTGTTTTGCCCCCCTAATTTCTTAGTAAGCACCTTCGAATATACACGAATGGTCTAACTGGTTCTGTTCTGGTGACCACAGACTAGTCCGAAGAGTTTCGGTAGTTCGGACTAGTCCGGTTGACTACGAACTAGTCTGATTTTTTGACTCCATAACCCTAGGGCCGCCAAAACCTAATATTCTTCATCCTCACAACATACCTCACATTCTCTCTCCTCACTCAAGTGCCGCCAAGGTGATTTGGCGACTTCTCCACCAAATCCTCTCAAATCTCCGTGGAAAATGATCTTCATCGCAAGAGGATAGAGGACCCCGGACTTGTCCGCATCAAAAACTCCTCCAGCTCTACGAATCGAAGGATTTGGTAAATTTTCTCCCAAACCCTAGAACCTTCGATTTCTTTTGTTGTGGATCAAATAGCTTAGCTCCTCTAGTCTCTACAAGATTCCTTGGTGTATTTCAACTACCTCTAGTCACTTTTGCATTGAGAAACTCCATTGCCTTCTAAGGGTTTGAGCAATTGAATACCAGACTTGTCCATTCTCGGTGCGGACAAGTCAGGTTCTGCGGACTAGTCCGCACTTGAGCACTGGACAAGTCCGACTTTTGACTTGACACAACCTTAGTTTCCTTCTACTCAATGCATTCCCTTTCCGTCAATACTTATCTATGTCTTGTATAATCTTCTTGTTAGAACAATGTTGAGCTCAAACGATGAGATTTCCGACTTTGAGGCTGAAATGGAACAAGGCCCTTTGCCTCATGCTTCGATGGGGCAAAGCAAGAAGAGGCAAGAGCGTGCTGCTGAGCCTTCGCCCACTCCACCTAGGATGCAGCGGATGGTTGCGGCCAAGAAGCCAGCTTCGAAAGCTCAAGATATGGTTGGCTCTAGCTCAACGGATCATTGCCAAACCAAAGGGAAAGGCAAAGGGATTGCCTCTGGCCCGATTGGCCCTCTCAAAATGACAGCTCCGAGACAGGGGAATAGGAACCCTACTGAAGAGGAATTCAATGGCAAAGGAAGTGATGTGGCCTGGAAGCTGAGGAAAATTGATGCTTATAGTGATGGAAAAAAGGCAGTTGATCCCAGATTTTGGAGCAACTTCCACGCGGACTACTACAGTTATGTGTACCTGCAGATGAAGACTCAAGTGGTCCGCAACCAATGGATTGAATGGAGCCATTTTGAAACAAAAATTTGTGGTGCCTTTGACGAAGTTGTGGAGGTTGCCGAGAGGCATGGCTTAAAGGATTTGTTTGCTTTCAGAAACAACTGGAATGATGAATTCATTGCTTAGTTTTATGCAACATGCTATTTTGCCAGCGGTGAAGAGGAGAGGGTGACTTGGATGACTCATGGATCCAAGTACACAGTCACATATGATGGGTTTGCTAAAATGCTGCATCTAGAGAACACCGACAACAATGCAATTGTGATTCACAATATTGGTGTTCTAGAGAAGGATAAGATGGAAGTTCTCTATGAAACTCGCCTCAAGTACAATCCCCCTTCAACCAAGAACATGAATCCCTTCTTCATGGTTCTTAATAGAGTGCTCCGGAAGACGATTGCTCCTAAGGATGGTGATGCTGGGAGTGTCCAAGGTTACTTGAGAACCTTGATCAAAGTGATTAGCAAGAAAAGGAAGTTTGACATCTTTGACTACATCTGGAATGATATGGTGAACATCTCTTGCACCCCTAACCGTTCCTGTGGCTATGCCCCTTATATCATGTTCATGATAGAAAGGGTCACAGGGATCGAATTTGTGAAATATGTTGAGCACACAACCTTGAGGCCTCAGAAGCCACCTCAAGTTGTCCTTCCCACTGCTCCATCTCCAGTCTCTAGTGAAGAGGCCCCAAGGAGGGCCCAAGAAGAAGGAAGACCATCAAACTCAAGGGCCGCTACTTCCAAGAAGGGGTCTCCAAGTGTCATCATGAAATACTTGGCCACAATCTTTAGCTCTTGCCGAAAGACTAAAGTAAAGCTCCACAAGTTGAACAAGGCAAGGAAAGCAGACATGAACTATGTGAAAGAAAATGTCAAGAACATTTGCCAGAAGCTTCCACCTCTTTCTCCTACTGAACTTGCCTATTTTGGCATTGGAGGCACGACGAGTGGTTCTCATCCTCATCCTCCTCCTTCTCAGCCTGAAAATGAAGACAATGAAAGGACGGACAACGAGGAGTGAGTTGGCAACGCCTAGTAGATACCTCTTCTCTTTCTTTTTGGTGTCTTGATGCCAAAGGGGGAGAGATTGAGGGGGGGGGGGTCATTAAGTTGTAGCAGTAGATGAGAGATAAGAGATCTATTTGTATCTTGTGCTCTTTGTTGTGCTTTTGGTGCTGTAAGACTACTTTTGATATTGTAAGACTCTTATTATGTTTCTAGTCATGTTTATGAAGCTTGTGATGATGCTTTGATATAATCTATGTTCACGTTAGATATGATCTATGCTTATGCTATGAAATTGGCATACATGCTTGATGTTGATATGATTATAACATTTACCGCATTCTCGTCACAATTATTGCTCACACACATATAGTTTTGCACCCCACCATAAAGAGTGCACAAATGTCTTATGTTTTCATTCCTTAATTTATTTCAAGCTCATATGTGCACACTTTATGAAAATCTGGATTTTTATCATATTTGTGAAATCTCAATTGGTTGTCATCAGTCACCAAAAAGGGGGAGATTAAAAGTGCATCTAGGCATCCCTTGTAGGTTTTGGTGTATTTATGACAAACAAATGAGATCCTAACAAAATTGTTGAGATGAGCGCAGGTTTTAATAAAATTATGAAGAAAGCGCAAAAAGAAAGGAGAATGAGGATCTATATGGAAAAGAGCTTAAGAGATAAATAGAATACTTTAATGTGTATGGAGTGTGTTGGAGAAACACACCCCAAGAGCTCAAGCAACAAAAACCTCGTTCACTGCAAAATTCACAGGAAAACGGACTAGTCCGATATGTCTCTGACTAGAAACGAATAAGTTTTCCCAGTGCAGACTTATCCGCAAGTACACCAGTTTTCACAGCACCGGACTAGTCCGATAACACCATGGACTAGTCCGATATCTTTCTGACTAAAAACGAACAAGTCCGCCCTAGTGCAGACTTGTCCTCAGAACCTCACACTTTACACAGAAACGAACATGCCCGATATCACCACAGACTAGTCTGAAAACTCTCTGACTAAAATCGTACAAGTCCTCCAACTGCAGACTTGTCCTCAATTCTACATGAGGTTCACCACACCGGACTAGTCCGATATGTGCCGGACTAGTCCGAACACTTCTAGAGACCAAATCGGACTAGTCCGCTCATTTTTGGACAAGTCTGATAATTCAGGACACTTAGGGTTTCCCACACGCCGCACACCGGACTAGTCCAGAGTCCACCACGAACTAGTCCGGACATCACAAACCCTAACGGTAACTTTTGGAAACCCTAGTATAAATAGAGGTGTATGACCCCTAATCAAACACTCTCAACCCCCTGCGCCATCACACCTTCCAAGAGCCCAAAATACACATCTCTCCACACATTCTAACCCTAGAAAGATCAAATCTTTGAGGATTAGTATTGATCTTGAGCTCTTGGATTTGATTCTCTCGCACACTCTTGTTCTTTATTGTACATCTTTCGAGTGTGTTGGTGGTGTTCATCATTGTAAATCTTGGGGAGCCCTCAAATTGTGAGAAGGCCCCTTGAACACGGTTATTTGCCCCCTTTGTCATTAGTGGAAGAGAATCAGCCTCCATGGTGATTCGACGAGGGTAGGTGTCACACCCGGTTTTATTAGAAATAAAACCAGCTACAAAATACATGTACGCCATGATCAGTTTTACCATACATGTACGACAAAAGGTGATAAACAGTTCTATATCGCATGCAAACAACATTTATACCTTTAAAAGAGTTTTGAAGTAGCAGCGGAAGAGGAAAAACTTTAGGGCAACCACAGGAAAATTGACTGGCAGCAACGCGACCTATGCACCGTCTTCACTTGTCACTGTCCTCATTAGATCTTCACTTCACTGAGTAGCATAAAAAAATACAATGAAGCAAGTGTGAGTACCAACATCTAGGTGAGTAATCCCAATCGTAATAATAGTAATATTAATTATAATAATATCAACATCAATTCCAAACATTATCCCAACCTCCATTTCAATCATTGACTAATTATGAATTCGACACCAAGCTGCTCTTGTCCGTGAGCACGGCTGTCATGACAGTTTCTCAATCTCTGCAGAGAATGTATCCTTTACCCACAAGCCGTGATTTCATCCCCTGTTGCCAGGTGGACTAAGTAAACCTCCCTGATGCCGGTGGTGCGCAACCCACATTACACACTTCCGTAGATGTGTGGCCAGGAGATCACTACGAGGTCTTTACAAAGGTCCTCCCGACTAGTAACTGGCCCTCTAAGGTTTCACCGCTCCGGCTCCTAGAGTCCATTTTACCTCCGGCAGGAGAAGCCCCCTCTTGAGCCATGCGGATCACAAGGCAGATACGCTGAACCAATTCCCCGTACTATCTGACTACCAACACTAAGTCGGGAGAGGCCTAATTAATTGACCAAGCTGCCCCATACTCAGTCTTGTGGCGATATTGTATAGCTTAGTGGCTATTCCATAAACCGGTCCTTAGAATCCGGCAAAGTTCAATCCCCAGTCCCGGGTCTTGTGCGTACTGCACCATACCATTCAAGCCAACCCGCCAGATTACTATTTACTACATTCCATTTCTGACATCATAATCATAATCATAATGATAAGTCATGAGTAATAAATATGGTCAATGTTTTCCCACCCGACTATTATGCATGGCTAAGCGTGAAGTAACTCCCGTGTATCACCCTTCCATAACCCAAGCGACAAGGTAAAAGGTAAAACAACAGGGCATAGCATAGGATTCATATTAATTAACATGCAGCTAACTAAACCCTTAAAAAGGTGCAAGATGGTCAAGGACACTTGCCTTATTTTATTTAGCTGCTCAGTCCTTCTTCAATGAACTCTTGATCTCCATATGTTGCTTCTTGATCGTGAAACGAAAGCGTATAAACTACCGTCAAAAGAGAAATAAACGCAATCAAGATCAATACACCATACAAGCAATACAAATATTATTATTGAATATGTTACAATTATGATTTAAATTGGAGTTATGAGTGATTTATTATTTTTCCTAACCAAAGAAATGCATTTACTATTTATTTTCAATTTTTAGTATTTATTTATAGGTTAAAAACATTTTTAATGAATTTCTCATAGCCAAAATCTATTTTATATGTATTTTATAAATTTTATTTCAGCATAAAAGAGTTTATAAATAATTTTCCTACTATTTTTACATTTAATCTATATTTTTAACATTTATTTATGACCAAAAACATTTTTATTAAATTTTCCATTGTCAAAATGTATTTTATATGAAATATACAATTTTATTTTAGTATAAAAATATTTAAAACCATTTTCTATATTTTATATATTTATTTTATTACTTAAAAACATTTTCTATGTATTAAATATAATTTTCTGTAATTAAATTCTATTTACTAAAGTTTTCTAAAAAAATAGAAAATAAAATAAAGCTTAAAGTAAATTTCATAAAGTCCAGGGCCATTTCTGTCAATTACAGAGGTTAAAACATAATTTTTAATACTAACAAGGTGTTTTTAGGCATCTTTCCACATTAACAGATTTATTACATGATTAATACAAAAGTGAAGGCTATTTCTGTAAATGAGAGGACCTATTCGTAATTTAAATAAATCTACACAGGGGCCTAACAACAAAAGTACATTTTCCTTTTCTATTCTTATTTATTTTTCTTAATGAAAAGGCATGGAATAGGTCTACGGTCCCGTGGACTGAGGGAGGAGGTGCGGTCCATGGTCCATGGTAGACCCAGACCATACCCCTTCGGGGTGTTTTAATCTGGGCCATGGATTAAGATCAAACAGCCCAGAGTGGATCGGGCGGCAGCCGGCGGTCACAGGTAGCGGCGGCTTCGCCGGACCATCGTCGGACTTCGTCGGAATGGCGTTTCGATGGCCCAAATTTGACGTGGTTTGAAGCAAATGAGAGATGAGAAGATGAGGAGGCTCACCACGGGGTTTTCGGCGCCGGTAATTGGCCGTGGATGGATGCGCGACGGCGAGGAGCAATGTCCAGACGACGGTGACGTTGGGGTGGGGCCTCAAGTGCCGATTCTTGCCGTGGATGGGTCCATAAGGGGAGGTGCGACGTGGGGGTCCTCGGTGGCTCGTCGGGGACAGCCGGAATGGCGCTTCCTGGCAGGGCGTCGAGCTTGAGTAAATCGGCCATGGAGGCCCTCGGCTAGGGTTTGGGGTATGACGTGGGCAGGGGAAAATGGAGAGTGGGGGGGGAGTCTGGGGCGCGTACGATGTACTTGTAGGAGGAGGCGGTTGCTTGGGGCGGCGGTTGTAGCGAGGGCCGACGCGGGGGCGCGAGCAGGAATGGGCAGCGGCGGTTGCTAGAGGAGGAAGATAGGTATGACAGGCGGGTCCTGCATGTAAGAGAGAGAGGGGATGAAGAAGTGAGGTGCGGGCTGGGCTGGAGTAGAGAGGAGGGGAGTTGGGCTGCGGGTAGGGTGTTTGGCCCAGGTAAGGTTTTTATTCCTTTTCTTTTATTTTATTTTCTTTTCTTATCCATTTGAATTCAAATTCAAATCTTGGCAAATCTACTGTTGAATTTAAACAATCACACAAAAATGCACAAACAAATTTAATTCAATTATTTTCTTTCTTTTTAAAAATGTGGGTGTTACAATTCTACCCCCCTTAAACGGAATCTCGCCCCCAGATTCTGGGTCGCGTAAAGTTTAGGATGGGAATTTTAGCTAAATAAATTAACTACTAATTTGTTCTTTTGGAAATATTATTATACATTTTTATTTCTATTTCAAATTTTGATCTTAAATTATTTTGGAAGTTACAAAATATTACACAGATGTACAAATACAATGCAGTAATTTAGTTTGAATTAATTTTAAGGAAAACTAACTTTCAACACCATGAAAATTTATACACTAAAGTTTTATTTCTTCTTCCTCTTTATTTTGTTTAGTTCTCATCTTACTATCACTATTCTTCTTATTATTGTTTGAATGAAAGGTTCAAGGGCTTGAACATTGGTTTTTTTATTATTTGAACTTAAAAGTCTTCTTTAGCAATTGAAATTTTGTTTTCCAACCCAAAACACCTCAATAGATTAGTTCTAATTAATTAGCATTTGATACAACACATTAATTTTATTTTCCTTCATTTAGGTTTTATTTATTTATTTATTTGTTTATTTGCCAAGATTTATTTATTATGTTGTTGTTATTAATTGAGTAAATTTGTTTATTATTATATAATTATTATTTTTCTCTAGGTGTTACAATTCCATCCCACTTACAAAGAATCTTGCTCTCGAGATTCAAGGTTAGGTAAAGAATAGGATTAGACTTTTACTCATCAATAAGTTATTATGATTATTATTTTGAAAATAATTTACTTCTTGTTTTATTTATAATGATCTTCTAACACTTTTATAAGTTTAGGAGTGCATACAGCGGAATACATAAAAAAATGTTTGTTTTTATCCTAAATTGATTTAGAAAACTTCTATCACCACACACAAATTTACATCTTATTCTATTCTATTATCATTATCCTTATTATTTTATATGTAGAGTTATCATCAATGCTACTGTAATTTTTAACAGAGTGTTATGAGTCCTGATTGAATTTTTTTTTGGCATGCCTTTATTTCATTTGAATTCAAACTTATTCTTTAAAAGTTGAAATTTGCATTTTCCACAAATAGGCAATTATGATGAAATATGTTGATTTACTTAAATTTAAATTATTATTACACAAAAACACACATATTTTTGTGTACTTCTACATTCTTATTCCTCTTATTATTATTATTATTTCGAACTTTGCTTAAAAGTGCATTATGGTTTTAATTTTAAAGTCTTCCATTTAAAATGCATTGTCATGATTACTATATTCATTATTATTGCTTTCTTTTCCTTTTTATATATATGAGGGTCACAATCCCACCCACCTTACAAGGAATCTCGCCCACGAGATTCAAGTGGGTCGGCTACCCCTCTTAAACAGACAATTGCTATAATTTATTATTGTTATTATGATTATGATTATTATTAGAATTATTAATCTATTGTCATACATCAAACATCGTGTTCTAATTCATTGTGTGAGAGGCATGGGCTTCACTTGCTAACCAAAGGGGACCTAAGCAAGTGATGTATGGTAATCTCTAAGAGTCTTCTTCTTTTGCATTGTCCTCCTACGTTGATCTTCACGCTCCTGTCGGTTGAGTCGAAGCTTCATCTTCATGAGCGAGGTCAAAGGGAGTGTCTTAGAGGTCCATTCTAACTAAGGTCACGTGCCTAGAGTCAACATATAGCTCTGATACCACTTTGTCACACCCGGTTTTATTAGAAATAAAACCAGCTGCAAAATACATGTACGCCAGGATCAGTTTTACCATACATGTACGACAAAAGGTGATAAACAATTCTATATTGCATGCAAACAACATTTATACCTTTAAAAGAGTTTTGAAGTAGCAGCAGAAGAGGAAAAACTTTATGGCAACCACAGGCAAATTGACTGGCAGCAACGCGACCTATGCACCGTCTTCACTTGTCACTGTCCTCATTAGATCTTCACTTCACTGAGCAGCATAAAAAATACAACAAAGCAAGTGTGAGTACCATCCCATGGTACTCAGCAAGTGTGGGAAATAAATGACATGAAGGCCAAATCAACGGAGAAGGCTGAAAGTGGTTTAAGCACTAAGCATTAAACCTAACCTTAGCTTTCATTAGCAACCTACATATAGGTGAGTAATCCCAATCGTAATAATAGTAATAGTAATTATAATAATATCAACATCAATTCCAAACATTATCCCAACCTCCATTTCAATCATTGACTAATTATGAATTCGACACCAAGCCGCTCTTGTGCGTGAGCACGACTGACATGACAGTTTCTCAATCTCTGCAGAGAATGTATCCTTTACCCACAAGCTGTGATTTCATCCCCTGTTGCCAGGTGGACTAAGTAAACCTCCCTAATGCCAGTGGTGCGCAACCCACATTACACACTTCCGTAGACGTGTGGCCAGGAGATCACTACGAGGTCTTTACAAAGGTCCTCCCGACTAGTAACTGGCCCTCTGAGGTTTCACCGCTCCGACTCCTAGAGTCCATTTTACCTCCGCCAGGAGAAGCCCCCTCTTGAGCCATGCGGATCACAAGGCAGATACGCTAAACTGATTCCCCGCACTATCCGACTACCAGCACTAAGCCGGGAGAGGCCTAATTAATTGACCAAGTTGCCCCATACTCAGTCTTGTGGCGATACTGTATAGCTTAGTGACTACTCCATAAACCGGTCCTTAGAATCCGGCAAAGTTCAATCCCCAGTCCCCGGTCTCGTGCGTACTGCACCATACCATTCAAACAAACCCGCCAGATTACTATTTACTATATTCCATTTCTGACATCATAATCATAATCATAATGATAAGTCATGAGTAATAAATATGGTCAATGTTTTCCCACCCGACTATTATGCATGGCTAAGCGTGAAGTAACTCCCGTATATCATCCTTCCATAACCCAAGCGACAAGGTAAAAGGTAAAACAACAGGGCATAGCATAGGATTCATATTAATTCACGTGCAGCTAACTAAACCCTTAAAAAGGTGCAAGATGGTCAAGGACACTTGCCTTATTTTATTTAGCTGCTCAGTACTTCTTCAATGAACTCTTGATCTCCATATTCTTCGTGTTGCTTCTTGATCGTGACACGAATGCGTATAAACTACCGTCAAAAGAGAAATAAACGCAATCAAGATTAATACACCATACAAGCAATACAAATATTATTATTGAATATGTTACAATTATGTTTTAAATTGGAGTTATGAGTGATTTATTATTTTTCCTAACCAATGAAATGCATTTACTATTTATTTTCCATTTTTAGTATTTATTTATAGGTTAAAAACATTTTTAATGAATTTCTCATAGACAAATTCTATTTTATATGTATTTTATAAATTTTATTTCAGCATAAAAGAGTTTATAAATAATTTTCCTACTATTTTTACATTTATTCTATATCTTTAACATTTATTTATAACCAAAAACATTTTTATTAAATTTTCCATTGTCAAAATGTATTTTATATGAAATATACAAATTTATTTTAGTATAAAAATATTTATAATTTTTCTATATTTTATATATTTATTTTATTACTTAAAAACATTTTCTATGTATTAAATATAATTTTCTGTAATTAAATTCTAATTACTGGGGTTTTTCTATAAAAACAGAAAATAAAATAAAGTTTAAAGTAAATTTCATAAAGTCCAGGGGCATTTCTGTCAATTACAGAGGTTAAAACATAATTTTTAATACTAACAAGGTGTTTTTAGGCATCTTTCCACATTAACAGATTTATTACATGATTAATACAAAAGTGAAGGCTATTTCTGTAAATGAGAGGACCTATTTGTAATTTAAATAAATCTACACAGGGGCCTAACAACAAAAGTACATTTTCCTTTTCGATTCTTATTTATTTTTCTTAATGAAAAGGCATGGAATAGGTCTACGGTCCCGTGGACCGAGGGAGGAGGTGCGGTCCATGGTCCACGGTAGACCCGGACCATACCCCTTCGGGGTGTTTTAATCTGGGCCATGGATTAAGATCCAACGGCCCAGAGTGGATCAGGCGGCCAGGGCGGCGGCCGGCGGTCACAGGCGGCGGCGGCTTCGCCGGACCATCGCCGGACTTCGCCGGAATGGCGTTCCGGTGGCCCAAATTTGACGTGGTTTGAAGCAAATGAGAGAGGAGAAGATGAGGAGGCTCACCACGGGGTTTTCGGCGCCGATAATTGGCCGTGGATGGATGTGCGATGGCGAGGAGCAATGTCCAGACGACGGTGATGTTGGGGTGGGGCCTCAAGTGCCGATTCTTGCCGCGGATGGGTCCATCAGGGGAGGCGCGACGTGGGGGTCCTCGGTGGCTCGTCGGGGACGACTGGAATGGCGCTTCCTGGCGGGGCGTCGAGCTCGAGTAAATCGGCCATGGAGGCCCTCGGCTAGGGTTTGGGGTATGATGTGGGCAGGGGAAAATGGAGAGTGGGGGGGAGCTTGGGGCGCGTACGATGTACTTGTAGGAGGAGGCGGTTGCTTGGGGCGGCGGTTGTAGCGAGGGCCAACGCGGGGGCACGAGCAGGAATGGACAACAGCGGTTGCAAGAGGAGGAAGATAGGTATGACAGGCGGGTCCCGCATGTAAGAGAGAGAGGGGATGGAGAAGTGAGGTGCGGGCTGGGCTGGAGTAGAGAGGAGGGGAGTTGGGCCACGGGTAGGGTGTTGGCCCAGGTAAGGTTTTTATTCCTTTTCTTTTATTTTATTTTCTTTTCTTATCCATTTGAATTCAAATTCAAATCTTGGCAAATCTACTGTTTGAATTTAAACAATCACACAAAAATGCACAAACAAATGTAATTAAATTATTTTTCTTTCTTAAAAATGTGGGTGTTACAGTAGGGTTGGTGAATACCCGGTCCTCCGCGGACTCCTCAACGTGGACGTAGATTCCCTCTATGGAATCGAACCACGGGATAAAAATCTTGTGTCACACTTGTTCTTACTATTCATCATATTCTAGGGTTTACTCGATCTTGTACAACATACGTTAAAACATTGAAACCAAAGTTAGTTTGTGCAATACCCAGTTTCATTGATGTAATACATTCAAGTTCCAAATTAATTTCCACTGCATAGAGCACTTGAATTGAGATCATTGATCAAACTTGATCAATCTAGTCCGCACACACCGGATTAGTCCGCATCCTACTAGACTAGTCCGATATCTCTTTATTTGATCAAGTTGCTAAGTGTTTCAGGATCCGACGAACGTTCAAAAAGCCTATTCACCCCCGCCTAGGCTACATTCATGTTCTCCGCCTAAGAAGGCAACCCGACAGTTCCCATAAAGATGGAAGTGAAAGTAGCAGAAGTGCAACCGGAGCCTTGGGAACCGTCGTGATAATGTCACAGCAAGCAAAGATCCCGTTGCCACGACCCCTCAACTAGAGATTGATGCGTGTTCAGAGTAGCAGAGGAGTGCACCGCTTCGACTGATCAAGACAAAATTAAAAGGCGACGTGGGAAAGTAGGATAAGGGCTCCACCCTCGGGCTCGTCGCCTCCCCCCAAGGTGGACCCAGGGGCCACTATTGGTACCCGACATACCGGGTACCCTCGCGCACAAGCTAGAGCCGCCTAGGTACCCCACCTCCCAGCAGAGGCGTGGTCCTAAGGCGCCACGTGTTCAAGGAACCCGGACCCATCAGTCTCAGATAGGAGGTCCAGGATATCCGCAAGAAACCCGAGGGAGGAGCTCAGCACCCCCCTTTGGAGATGAGCCCCCAGGTAACCACGTGTACAACAGGTAAGGATCCCTCCTCCCCATGAGACAGGGCTCCGGAGTTGCCACGTGGACCAAGACATTAGATGGGCCACCTCCCATATGGTTGGGCTCCGGCCCCGCCACGAATCTCGCAAGGCAGGACCTAACCTCCTCCACGGAGGTGAGCTCCCAGCACCAACACGTGTCCAACAGGACGGGGCCTAGCCTTCGACGTAGAGATGAGCTCCCGAGCCCCCACGTGGCCAACAAGGCGGGACCTGACCTCCTCCATAGAGGTGAGCTCCCGAGCTGCCACGTGGTCCGCTAGGTGGGACCTGACCTCCCCCCGCAGAGGGGAGCTCCCGAGCTATCACATAGTCCAGCCACTTGTCCTGGACGGAGGGACGCATGAGTTAAGAGCGTAGTACGCATTGTCCCTGTCAAGGCTTGAAGAGACGCGACTTCCCCAGAGGCATGGCGCGGCGCACGCCTAATGTCAGGTACCGCTACGACCAATTGCATAGCAGTAAAGACGTCGCAGGCCTATCCCACTCCGCCAAGTGGGTAGCTTACGACAACACGGACAGTTGGACGGGACATCCCCTGCCAATGTCAGCAACGGCGCCATGGCAACTGACAACACAGGCAGCAAGACGGCGAGTTCTCAAGTCCATGATCAGAGCAAGCTTATGGAAGAAGCCTTAGATCTTTTAGGATAAGATCGCTCTGAGACCACATGTCGGGCCCTGGGATTCCACTTGTAAGGCGTCCAACCTTGTCTATAAAAGGCCCGGACCGCCATCGACACCAGACTCAGAATCCCCGATACTCACACACACGCATACACACCACTAGCAATACAATCCACCGGGGTAGGGTGTTACGCTCCTTGTGGCCCGAACCACGTAAAAACCATTGTCTCATACTTCCATCCGCTAGAACACTTGTTTGAGGCCTAAGCCCCGTCGAACAAAGAACCTCCGCGGGCTGCTCCTTAGTAGGTCCGGGGGAAGTGTTGCTCTAACACTTCGCCGGTGGCGATGACATATAGATGTATATCTGGTAACATATCTTGAACATTTCATTATCCTTCAATATTTTTGTTAGAATCAAGAGTCTGGGACTATAAACATTTAATGAAATGACACCATGTTTCTTTAACAGATTATAAATTATATTGTACCTTTTTTCACGCAAACTCATATACACAAGGTGACCTAGAGTCTTGAAAGAGATTTTATTAATTTTTTAGGACCATTATAATTTATTAGGAGAGCATACATGGTAGGTTGATTTACTCGTTCGTTGCATCACTTGAAGCAGATAATGTTTGGGACACAAACTTGGTTGTGCTTGTTGTTACATTCCGACAGTAGCAGTCGATGACTTTACAATAATGACTCGGGTAGCCAAAGTCCCTGCAACACTTGCCGCACTTGCCGTTCACTAAGCAGGTCCCAGCACACCCTACATACTCCACTCCACGGCCGGCAGTTTGGGCCACCATCTCTGCACTGATTCATCAAATATAGGATTGAGTAATTGAACACACAAAAGGGTATCATCATCATATATAGATATGGATGTAAAAAATACTAGTCTTTTTGCTTACCGGAGGTGATGAGGATGACCATCAAAGGAGCAATGCCTTCCTCGTCATGCTCGTCATGAATGAAGAACGTGATGAGAGAGATCAAGTGCTCTTGGATTGTTGTGCCCGGGACCATAAATCACAACGGTACCTATATATATCCTCTGTTTTAAAACTTTTATAGAAGCAATCTAATAATATAATAAAGGTATTTAGTAATTATGATATTATAGAAGCAATCTAATAATATAAAAAGTACTTAGTAATTGTGGTATTATAGAAGCAATTTAATAATATAAAAAGTACTAGTGATTCTATATTATAGAAACAATATAATAATTCAAAAGGTACTTAGTAACTATGATATTATATATGCAAAATAATAATATAAAAAGGAAAAAGTAATTGCGCTGTTATAGAAGTAATTTAATAATATAAAAATGTACAAAGTAATTGCACTAATTTTCCAAATGACTATAATCATCTTGGCCAGTATCATAGGGATCAGATTTGAGCTGGATGTACATTTATTGACTTGAATTGAATAGAGAAACTATGAATAGTTTGGCAATGTCATTCCAGATCGTGTTTGACCATAACATTTTCAGATATAGAAAACTAGGACATTGTTGCATGGTATCTTATCCGTACAATACTAGCCAACACGATTATAGTCGTTGTCGAAGTGTTAATGCGACACTTCCCCCGAATCTACTAAGGAGCAGTCCGTGGAGGTTCTTGTTCGGCGGGGCTTAGGCCTCAAACTAGTGTTCTAGTGGAAGAGTATGAGACGGTGGATTTTACGTGGTTTGTGCCGCAAGGAGCGTAACACACTACTCCACGGTGGATTGTTTTGTTTGGTGAGTGTGTATGCGCGCGTGTGTGTATTGGGGATTTTGAGTCTGGTCCTTGTATCCGTGGCGGTCTGAGCCTTTTATAACCAAGACTGGACGCCTTACAAGTGGGGTCCTGGGGCTCGACAGGCGGTCCCGGGGCGATCTCATCCTAAAACATCTAAGGCTTCCCGCATAAGCTTTCTCTGAGCGTGGCAGTGAGGACTCGCTGTCTTGCCGCCTCCCTTGTCAGTAGCCCATGCACCATTGCTGACGGTGGCAGAAGGTGTCCCGTTAGCCTGTCTTGTTGCCGCAAGCTACCCACTTGGCCAAGTGGGATAGGCCTGCAGTGCCTCCATTGTGATGCGATTGCTCATAGCGGTCTCTATCTGTTGGCGTGCTCCGCGTCGTGCGCCGGAGGTGGGTGCGGATCTTCAACGCTTGGACTGAGCAGATCGCACACCCTTTTAACTCCCGCACCTTACCATCTCGGGCGAGCTGCGAGACACGTGGTAGCGTCGGAGAAGGTCCTCGCTGGGGAGGCTAGCCCCGATCATTCGTGACGCGTGGCAGCTCCGAGGCTCCCTAGGACACGTGGAAGCTCCGCTCTTTCCCCTGAGGGAGGACGCTCCAGGCTACGCGGCAGCTCTGGACCTCTCCACCGAGGTTGGGCGAGGTCCCGTCCCAACACGTGGCGCCTTGGGAGGCCATCTCTCCTGAGGGTCTTTATCCCGTTCTTCGTGCCCCACGTGGAAGCACTGCGGCTAGATCTTGCGGGAGGCTGAGGCCTCGACAACTTCTGGACACATGGTGCCGTCGGACATGCCCTGGTGTCTTTATTCTATGTGCGAGGGTACCCGGTCTGCAGGGTACCGACAGTGGCCCCTGGGTCCACCTTGGGACAAGATGGAGAGCCCAAAGGTGGAGCCTTTTCCCTGTTTTCCCGCACCGTGCTTTGAATTCTTTCTTGACAGCTGAAGCGGTGGGCGCTTCTACCAATCATCGCCATGTGTCCTCTTCCGGTTTGAGTGACTACGGTGACAAGATCTTTGCTTGCTGTAATATCTTTGTCTTCTGGGCGCCTTTAATCGCGGCGGTTCCCGATACAGCTTATAGCGCTTTTGCTCACTCCGTCATTAGCCTCAGCAGCTTCCCCAGGTGGCTAACCGACTGGGCCAGTGCGTTAGAGCGGGGATGTAGGTCCCTTTTTCATGGGTGTCGTGTGCTGACTGGTGTGGTCTGATCCGTTACTCGGAGTACTCAGGCGCCGCGAGGATGATAAAAAAGGAAAACCTCCGTTAGAGGGAATGGTTCCTTCCTTACTCCAGTTCCACAACCTGAGTTTTCGCCTTCTTATCCGTTTTGCCAAGGCTTTTACCTTAGCTCGCTCCAATGGCTTCCCTGTTGCCTCCTTCCCGCTTCTGATTGGCCAACGATCTGGTGCCGATGAGGTGGCTCCTTGGCTGGGCGGCTTCAGAGTGCGGATGGATGATCCACTGCAGATCTCCCGATCTTCGGGATCTGCATGAGGATGAGACTGTTCTCTTCGTCGCCTACGCTATTGCTGGGCTCGCCCTCCCATTGTCAATGTTCTTCTTTGTAGTGCTGGGGGAGTATGGGCTGCAACTTCACCACTTGTCGCCAAACTCCATTGCCTTGGCGGCGTTGTTCGTCCACTTATGCGAGGCGTTTGTGGGCTGCCTGCCCACGGTTGAGATGTTCCGACACTTCTTTGTGATGGAGACAAATGTAAGGAGCGTGACGACTCAGGTGGGGGCCTATTACTTCCGCCATCGGGACAATACCTCCCAGGGTTACATTGCCTCATTCAAAGGGGACAAATGGGGCGACTGGAGAGAAGACTGGGCAATTGTGAGGACAGACCCGCATCCCTCGCTGAAGATGTCGTCCGGCGGTCCAGGCTCCGACCCTACCACTTGGGAGGCATCCCATGTGTTGCCAAAGGAATACAGGCCTGCTCTGAGGAGGATTCGGTTCTTGGCTAGCAAGGACTTGACCTCCATGATGGTGTTAGCATACTTCTTGCTCCGCCGCACCGCCCCTCTCCAGCAGCGTATGTACAGAGCCTGGGTCTACAACGGTGAATACGATGAATGCCGATTGGGTCCGAGCACCCCGTCTCCCAAGATGCTGGAGGAGATGTTGAAAACAGTGACCTCCGACATTGTTGACGATGAGCACGTCTCCATTCCGGATGACTGCCAGCCGCTCCACATGACCACCGATGTGAGGACTGAACTGCGGAGCTCAATGTCGAAGGTCAATGTTTTCGGCCTCGCTCGCCTGCATCCTGAAGATACGGCTAGAGCCTCGGCGGTCCTAAAGCAGTGTCGTGAAGCTGCACGTCTTGGGTCAGTGTCTTCCTCGCGTCCTTCGGCAAGGGCAGAGGCAGAGCCCTCAACTACTTCTGCCAGGGCACAGGTCAGCCAGCCGGCCCCAGCTCCGGAGCCGAAAAAGCGTTCTCGCACGCTGGTCGCGGGCTCTGCTACTTCTATGCCGAAGAGGCAGAAGCCATTTCGAGGGGGACGGTACTCCCATCTCCCATCATTAGAGAGCCGGCGGGGCTGATGCACCCGTCGTAGATTTAGCCTCTGATTCCAGCAGTGGCCCTCGTTTCAGAGGAGGTGCCGAGGGGCCTGCGCTGACGCCGGCACGGGTTGATCGGGTGTTGGTACCAGAGACGGCGACACCGACCTTGTCATCGGGTTCTGGTGACCTTGATCTATCGCGCGGTGTGGGAGGCCAGGGTCATTGGAGTGGCCTGACTCGCCAGTACCTTGCAGCTTCTCCCCTCTGCTATTTCTCTCCTTTTCATTTTCATTCTTTGACAAAGCTTTATCTTGGTTTCTCGGGGCTTTGTCAGCCAATTTGGTGCCCTTGGTGCTTCCACGGGTGGGCTTGCTAGCTCCTGCCCTTCTCGGCATTGGAACGGGGTCTGCCGCACCACCTCCTACGCCCGAAGGTGCATCGGCCTTAGGCACCGCTGATGAATCTGTACCTGTGCCCGCTGAGGCAAGTGTGGCAGAGGTGGCACCCAGCCTGGAAGTGCCAAGCGAGGAGGTGCCTGTCGAGGGAGTGCCAGGCGAGGAGGTCCCCAGCGCGGAGGTGCCAGGCGAGGAGGTGCATGGCTCAGAGGGGGCTACCTTCGCCGTGGCTGCTTCCCTTGGTGGGGCTGACTCGCTGGCCGTTCAAGCGGCACCAGCATCTGACGTTATCGGCACGCAGCGTGGCAACTCACCACCGACTGTCGGCGATGCCCTCATAGCGGAGCAGGGGACTTCAGCGCCGGGCAGCGGCACGGAGGTTCTTGGGGCTCCAGCTGGGGAACCTTCTGGTCCCTGGGTGCTGGTGACTGTTGTGGCGTCGATAGGAGGATCATAGGGGGAGTCGCCGGTGGCGACAGTCGAGCCAATCCCTCTCGCCGATGCTGTTGCCGCGGCTCAGTCCATCTTGCACCAGACACAGGCTGCTTTCGCCCGAGAGTGGGATTAGCTTGCAGAGGAGCGGTACTTGGTGAAGCTAGTTGATTCCAAGAACAAAGAGCTTGAGGTGGAGGCCCTGAAGGCCCATGTCGCCACTGATGCCCGCCGGAGGATGTGTGAGGATCAGCGGCTTTAGTTGGTCCGCCGCGAGGTTGCCGTCACTGATGCTGAGTGGGACTTGGCGGCAAAGGAGGGGGGGGTCTCCCGGGGCATGGAGGAGAAACGCCAGCTTTGCAGGACTTGGAGCTTGCCATCAAGCGCCAGGAGGACGATCTGGAGCATCGTTCGCGGGAGCTCGCCGACCGGGAGGAGACTGCGCGGAGAGAGGCAGAGAGCCTCCATGCCTCCTGTACGGCCGAGGCCTAAGGGTTCTGGGACTTCCTGGCCAGTGCTCGGGCGGTGCTGGACCCCCTCGGTCTTGGTCCCGTGCCGCGTCGGGAGCCATCTCAGGGAGTGGCCCAGCTGCTTCCTGCCTTAGACTCCCTGTGTTCGTCGTTGGGGTCGGTGAACACCGTCCTTGCAATGCGGCTGGAGGCCGAAGGAAAGGAGCTGGTTGAGTTGGTGGCATGCCACGTCCTGGTGTGCTTCCGAAGCTAGTACCCGAAGATCCCGCTGGAGCCGGTGGAGAAAGGTCCCCTTGATGAGTGGGAGGATGAATCTAGGGCCGATGTCCAAGACCTTGCCAAGGAGGTGGCTTCTATGTTCCAGCGTAGTTGAGGCCGGCGGAACCTAAGCGCAATGCTTTTGTATCCGGGGATGACCACCTTGTGTAAATAAATGTTCATGAATTTGGTGTTTTGCTCGTTGGCTTGTCGCGTGCTTTCAAAATGTTGCCCCAATTCATTCTCTTGTGTAAGGTCTTGAAGAGCTTTTGTTGATGCTGTTAGCCTTTTAGGGACCAACGCTTGCACAGTTGACACGGTCGGTATGTCGCTAGATGACGTCCTGCCTATGGAACCCCCCTCAAAGGCCTCTTGGTAGGAGTGGCCATATTGTTGGGTACGCATGCCACTTGAACGTAGGATGTCTTCGACAGGCCCCCAACAGAGAGGGGAGCGCGAATGACTGGTCTCGGCGTGCCCCTTTCAGGAGCACCGGGCTTTTCCTGAGTGTTGTCGCTGACGGCAGGCCCCATGGGAGGTGCCTGAGCTGAGTGCTCTAGCGTCATCCACCATCTTCGTAGAAATGTTGACGGCAGGCCCCTTGGGGGTGCCGGAGCTGGATGCTCCTGCGTCGCCCACCATCATCGTTGAGCTTGGGAGGTGCCGGAGCTGGATGCTCCGGCGTCGTCCACCATCGTCGTGAAGTCGTCGACAGCAGGCCCCTGGTGTACAGGCTATCGCAAGAGAACCCTGTTAGCAACAAGTGCGGGGCAGGACAGTTTACTCACTTATTCGCGCTTGGTGCTATCATTGTCATTATGTGGCATCGACGGCAGGCCCTTTGGGAGGTGCCGGAGCTGGATGCTCCGTCGTCGCCCATCATCTTCGTAGAAACGTTGATGGCAGGTCCCTTGGGAGGTGCCGGAGCTAGATGCTCCGGCGACGCCCACCATCTTCGTAGGTACGTCGACAGCAGGCCCCCTGGGAGGTGACGGAGCTGAGTGCTCCGGCATCGTCCACCATCATCTGAAGTCGTCGATAGCAGGACCATGGTGTACAAGCTATCGCAAGAGAATCCTATTAGCAACAAGTGCGGGGTAGGAGAGTTTACTCACTTATTCGCGCTTGGTGCTGTCGTTGACGTTCTGGGACGTTGACGATAGGCCCTTTGGGAGGTGCCGGAGCTGGATGCTTTGGCGTCGCCCACCATCTTCGTAGAAACATTGATGGTATTCCCCTTGGGAGGTGCTAGAGCTTGATGCTCCAACGACGCCCACCATCTTCGTAGTTATGTTAATGGCAGGCCCCATGGGAGGTGCCGGAGCTGAGTGCTCTGGCGTCGTCCGCCATCGTCGTGAATTCATCGACGGAAGGCCCCTGGTGTACAATCTATTGGAGGAGAAATGTCGACGGCAGGCCCCTTGAGAGGTGCCAGAGCTGGATGCTCCAGCGACGCCCACCATCTTCGTAGGTACGTCGATGGCAGACCCCCTGGGAGAAGACGGAGCTGGATGCTCTGGTGTCTCCCACCATCTTCATAGGTACGTCGGCGGCAGGCCCCCTGGGAGGTGCCGGAGTTGGATGCTCCGGCGTCGTCCACCATCGTCGTGAATTCATCGACGGCAGGCCCCTTGTGTGCAGGATATTGCAAGAGAACCCCATTAGCAAAAAGTGTGGGGCAGGAGAGTTTACTCACTTATTCGCACTTGGTAATGTCGTTGACATCCTAAGACGTCGATGGCATGCCCTTTGGAAGGTGTCAGAGCTGTATGGTCCAGCATCGTCCACCATCTTCGTAGAAACGTCGACAGCAAGCCCCTTGGGAGGTGCCGGAGCTGGATGCTCCGTTGCACCCTGCTTTGTATGTCCTGCACACATAACGAAGGTGCATATTGTTTTGCTCGCTGGTGATCTTTTCCAATTTTTGAGTATTGCCATGTCTTATTTTCCTGGGCTGGTACGCGGGGTTTTGACAATTTAGTGCATTGGCACTCAGGATCTGGCTTCCTTCTTGATCGGGGTGTGAGCATCCTGGCCCTCAATACTTAGCCGCAATACTGGGAGGCAAAGCGTACACGCTTAGGGTACAGGAACAGGCTAAGCAGGCTGCACGCTGTGGAGCTCCAGCTCAGCGTTGGCCTTTCGCGGGATACCATTAGGCACCACAGGACCCCTAGCAAGAGGGTAGCCGTGAGGTTCCAAGACACCTTGCAGGTACCTCAAACACGTCCACCTGTAGTAGGCTTGCATGACTCTGCTAAGGGCGATACAAAAAAAAAATTCACCAAGTATACGAAGAAGATATACGGAAGACGAGACTAGCTTGATTGATCACAAAATTAACAGGTAACGTAAGTGAGCATAAGAGAAAACATATGGTAATATAGTGAATTTCTTATCATTGGTGTTCGCGGGAGTGAATTGGCTTTACAATATGGCAACGGCCCACTCCAGTTGGCAAGGGAGGTAGAGTGTTCATTCTTAGGGTACGAGACCAAGCTAAACGGTTGAACACTCAAGAGCTTGGTACATGCCGTTCCTTGACACCATGTCACCCTACACTGTCCTACTTTTAAGCTTAAGGATAGAACTTATGGAGGTGCTCTATGTTCCATGGGTTGCAGAGGGGCTCTCTTTCTTCTGTGGCTAGGCAGACACACCCGGGGCGAGATACTTGTATTACTCGGAAGGGGCCTTCCCAGCTGAGGGAGAGTTTGTTCGACCCTTCTCGAGAAAGTATGCGCCACATCACCATGTCACCTGTCTTGAGCTCTCTACTCCGCACGAACCGCTCTTGATAGCACCTCAGCACCTGTCAGTAACGTGCGTTTCGGATGGTGGCGTGCCACCTTGCTTCGTCGATGAGGTCGACGTCTTCTTGTCAGAGCTGGTCCTGTGAGGCTTCATCGAACGCTCGGACTCTGAACGAGCCCACAGCAATCTCTGGGGGGAGGACGGCCTCGGCCCCATACACCATAAAGAAAGGTCTTTCTCCCGTGGCACGGCTGGGTGACGTCCGTCTTGACCACATTGCATAGGGGAGTTCGTCGACCCACTTGGCACCATGCTTATCCAAGCTATCATATGTGCATGTCTTAAGGCCCATGAGGATCTTAGCGTTGGCTCTTTCGACTTGTCCGTTGCTCTTTAGATGAGCCACGAATGCATAACCAACTTAGACGCCGGGGTCTTCATAGTAGTTCTGGAATGCTGCACTGGTGAAATGGGTCCTGTTGTTAGTGATGATCCTATTCAGGACCCCGAACCTGCAGACAATTGATTTGATGAACTTGACCGCAGACTCTTTGTTGATGTTCATCACTGGGGCTTCCTCTGGCCACTTGGTGCACTTATCTATGGCGACGTAGAGGAACCGGTACCCTCTGACTGCCCTGGGGAAGGGTCCCAGGATATCCATCCCCAAGACCGCAAAAGGCCAGGAGGGCGGGATCATCTGCAGTGACTACACCGGAGTGTGAATTTGCTTGGCGTGGAACTGGAACGCCTTGCACTTCTTGACCAGTTTGACGGTGCCTTCTAGTGTTGTTGACCAGCAGAAGCCATGCCGAAAGGCTTTGCCAACCAGCGTGCGGGAAGCTGCATGATTCCCACACTCTCATTCGTGGATTTCTACGAGCAAGTCGCAGCCTTCCTGCCGAGTTATCCACCGTAGCAGTACGCCGTTGGCACCACGTCGGTAGAGATCACCTTCTACAAGCATTTAGCATTTCACCATCCGCACGATCCTCTCCGCGGATGCTAGGTCCTCCGAGAGGAGGTTTTGTAACACCCTCTTTTTCATGCATCATGCCCTGCATCCATCATTAAATATGTTTAACATTAAGCAACATAAAAAGGAACAAGTTTAAAATGAATTAGAAACAAAACCGCACTTAAGAATTCTGGGAAGTGTTGACTAGTCCGATTTTGGTGCGGACTAGTCCGATTTCTCTCTGACCTTGTTCGTACTTGTCCGTTTTGTTGCCGACTAGTCCGTTTTTCTCTCTGGACACTTTTGGACTTGTCCGGTCCTATGCAGTCCGGTCTTCCAATTCCTTGGAAATTTTGCTGAGTCCGTGGACTTGTCTGGTCTTCCAGCGGACTTGTCCATTTTCTCTCTGACTAAAGTCGGACTTGTCTGATTTTGGCCAGACTTGTCTGTTTTTCCCCTCTGGATAAGTTCGGACTTGTCTGATTTCCAGTCCGGACTTGTCTGATTTGTCTCTATCCAACATCGGACGAGTTGACCTTTTGTTTCACGATTTGTTTCTTGGGTTTTACGTTAAGTGGGCCTAGGGACATCGTGCTTAACTCTTTTAGAGCCCATGTGGGACTCTAAACCGACCTCTACTCATCTCCAAATTCACGTCGATCTAGAAAACCCTAGTTCGCCAGTTCTGCGAAGTGCGGACTTGTCTGGTCCCTAGCGGACTAGTCCAAATTTTCAGGTTAAATTGTGTTAAATTAATTCTAAATTAGATCTAATCAACTCCAAACCTGTATAAACTTGTTAAAAGCTATTAGAACTAGTTAGGGATCATTAAAAGCAACTTATTAACTATTTTTGCCTTACATTTGCATTAATCATGCATATCATGTCATATTGAGTAATAATTGTGCACTCTTTGATTGTGTTTCTTGTGTTGTTTGTTATTGTGCGGATTAGACGGTTTTGCGCTAGAGAGCATTACGCAGGATCTCCAGCACCAAGAGTTTGAAGAAGTTGACCCTAACCAATCCCAAGAGCAAGACAAGTGTCCTTGAAGCATATTGATCCTGTTTGACAATAAATGTTTTGTTTGCAAAACTACATGCTTATGTCAATTTGATGGGAAATCCTATGGTAGGAAGTTTACTAGCTTTGTTTAACCACCCTTGTCACCTGGAATTCATCGTAGAGAGTCGAGATGGGCTTTTTACCATTTTTGCTTCGCTTAATTAATTGGAATGGAAAAACAACTATACTACTTTGCTTAATTATGCATTAATGAGATTATGATTGACATGAATTTATTAAATATGATATGGTAATGGGTGATCTAAGCAAGCTTGGTATGTGGATGGGTTGGATGTTATGGTGGTTTGCTTGCTTTAGATCTAAGGACTGGTTCGTGGAGGGACCATCCAGGATTTATAGTGCCACCTCGAGGCCATGTATGGGTGCGGCATAGCTGATTAATTAGGGCTTTGCCAATGCTATTTGGACCATTAAGGATGCTCGAGGAAGGGGTAGTCAAGAGGGGCCCTTGGTTGAAGATGTGCTCAGTTGGAGGCATCGCCACCAGTGAAACCTCAGTGGGGTCTAAATAGGCTAGCAATCCCTCTGTAAAGGCTATTTTGTGATCTCTTGGCCACACATCTAAGGAAGTGTGAGATGGCATAATTGAGATTCTCTAGTCACTGAAAGGTGATAAAATCACAAACACGTGGATAAAGCGGTACAACCTCTGTAGAGTGTGTCTTTAAACTATCATGATAGCCGTGCTCCTGGTTATGAGCAACCTGGACCCTCACATGATTAGAGGAAACTTGGTATTGGGATGGTTGGTATGGGTTAATGGGATGGTATTTGGGATGGTTATGGTTTGGTACTGGTTATGGTATTGGTTATGGTTATTGGTAATGAGAAATCTAGAATATGGATGATGGTATTGAATTATAGACTGCTATTATGATATCTACATGGTTTATGATGCGATTACTTCACATACACAATATATATTGCCTTCCAAATGTTTTAATGTACTTTTCAACACTTATCCATTATCATATTCGTCATTTGTATCAGCTACATGTCATACTTTCCACACTTGCTGAGTACGACATGTACTCACTCTTGCAATCCCCCTCCCAATATTTGAAGGTCAGGATTGGCAGTATAATGATGATAATGTGGAGTTCTAGGCTGTGTCTACCGTCAGCTTGCTTGTGGAGTGTTTGGAGCTGCGCTATCCCTTATGCTTAGCTGCTTAGTTGCTTACTTAGAGTATTTCCGCTACATTAGTTAGAACCCGTCATTAATATTCATTAGAGCTTGTATTCGAGGATGTTATTAATTGTGTAATAAAATCTGTTAATTAACCTTGTTCTGTTGTAATTTTTTGTATATCGTTTGTGATGCACTTGTGTATGTGTGTTGAACGTCCTGGGCACACATATACTGCACTTGGTTCATTTTTGGAACCGGATGTCACAAATTGGTATCAGAGCCACAGGTTGACCGTAGGACGCAGCCTAGATAGAATGGACACTTTAGAGCACATAGAAGCACTCAGGAATCAATATGTTTTTGTTTGGTGTGTTGTTTGCTATATATCATTTGCTTGTGTGCTTTATAGAGGATTTTGGGATGCTTTAGCATTGTCATGTCCACCTAGGCTAGTTAGTTGCTTAGTTTCATATCCCTTGATGCATATAGTTGGGGACGTTTTCTAAATTCTTACCTATTATTTTTCTTCAGATGGTAAGGACTCGCAACCAGAGGGATGCTAATGATGAGGAGGAGAACCATGGAGCACCTCAGAACAACAATGGACAAGGACCTGCTCATGGAGCTATGAACATTGAGCAGCTAGCTATGCAAAATCAACTCATGCAGACCATGATTCAGACTATGGGACAACTGCAGGCCGGAAATAACCTCAACAATCAGCCCCACATGCCTCCACCGCCACGCCCACCTCCAAATAACCGGTTGGGAGAATTTATAAGGACCAAGCCGCCAACCTTTGCTCAAGCTCCTGACCCTATGGATGCTGATGATTGGATCAAGTCCATGGAGAAGAAGCTTGCTTTTGTCCAATGCAGTGATCGGGAGAAAGTGCTTTTTGCTTCTCATCAACTAGTTGCAGCAGGTGCGGATTGGTGGGATGCTTATTGCAATGCTCATGAGAATCATGAGAGGATCACCTGGGCGGAATTCAAGGAGAGCTTCCGTTCTCATTATGTGCCGGAAGGTGCCATGATCTTGAAAAGGCAAGAGTTTGAGAACTTGAGGCAAGGAAGATCGAGTGTGGGTGAATATCTCAACAAGTTCACTCAACTTTCAAGGTATGCCCCTGAAGATGTTAGTCAGGACAACTAGAAGCAATATTTGTTCATGAGAAGCTTCAACAATGAAATCCAAGTGCAATTGCTCAACTGTGATTATGCCAACTTTCAGAAGCTTGTGGACAAAGTAATTGTGGTGGAGAACAAAGTCCATGAGATGGAGCAAGACAACAAGAGGAAGGCGCCATATCAACGACAGCAACAAGGAAGCAATGTGCACCCTCACTTCGCGCCACCCAATGCGCCTTATTACAGCTCTTCTGCGCCTACTCAACGCCCTGGTTATGCACCACAGCCAGCTCAGTTTGTGCAGCAGTGCCCTGTCATGCAAGCACCTAGGCCTCCAATACCTTATGCACCTTGTGCCAACTTTCCTGGTGCCAATGCGCAGAATCAAGTCCATCCCAATAATTCTGGTGGAGTTAAGAAGTGCTATACTTGTGGATAAGCGGGACACTTTGCGCATCAATGTCCTAAGTCAGGCTTTGGTAAAGGAAGCAATGCGTCAAGACAGAACTCAAGACCCAATGGAGGACAGCCACAAGGAAATCGTGGACAGCAAAATTTTGCTCGCGGCAACGTGAACCATGTCTCAACGGAGGAAGCTCAACAAGCGGATGACATGGTCATTGGTATGTTTCTCGCAAACTCCAACCCCACGACTATGTTATTTGATTCTGGAGCATTGCATTCATTCATTGCATCGAAGTATGTGGCCAAGTATAGTTTGCCTATCTCTCATATGAAGTTTACTCTATTGGTTAAGTCTCCTGGAGGAGAGATGAGGACAAATATAGTATGTCCAAAAGTAAGCCTTAGAATAAGGGGGGTAGACTTCTTTGCCAACCTTATAGTTTTGGATTCTCAAGGATTGGACATTATACTTGGTATGGGCTGGTTGAGGAAGCACAACAGAGTCATCGAATGTGACACAAAGATAGTGAAGTTGACCAATGAGGAAGGGATCACCATAGAATTTGAAGCAACTCAGCATGCACCGAAGCAAGTGGAGCTGAATCACGTGGACGGTGCCGCAATTGAGGAGATTTCGGTGGTGTGTGAAATTTTGGACGTGTTCCCGGATGAGTTGCCAGGGGTGCCACCTGATCGAGACATTGAGTTTGTTATTGATTTAATACCTGGAACTGCATCTATAGCTAAGAGGCCATATAGGATGCCTCCTAAGGAATTAGCGGAGCTCAAGAAGCAAATTCAAGAGCAACTAGAGAAGGGTTTTATTCGCCCAAGCTCTTCACCTTGGGGAGCGCCCGTGCTATTTGTGGATAAGAAGGATGGATCCCAAAGGATGTGTGTGGACTACTGAGCTCTCAACAAGGTGACCATCAAGAACAAGTACACCTTGCCACGCATAGAAGACTTGTTTGATAAGATGAAGGGTGGTTGTGTTTTCTCCAAAATTGATTTGAGGTCAAGATACTTTCAAATGAAGATAAGACCATCGGATATACCCAAGATAGCTTTTAGGACACGGTATGGATCTTATGAGTACACCATGATGTCCTTTGGATTGACCAGCGCACCTGCATACTTTATGTACATCATGAATAAGGTCTTCATGGAGTACTTGGATAAGTTTGTCGTGGTGTTTATCGATGATATTATGATCTACTCGAAGGATGAGAAGGAACATGAGGAACACTTGAGGCATCAATTAAGGGAGCATCAATTGTATGCCAAGTTCAACAAGTGTCAGTTTTGGTTGAGAGAAGTATCGTTTTTGAGTCATATCATCTCAAGAGTAGGAGTATTGGTTGACCCCAGAAAGTGAGGGGCGTATTGAAATGGGAGCCACCGCAAATCGTAAGGGAAATAAGGAGTTTTCTTGGGATGACTGGATATTACCGTAGGTTCATCAAGGACTTTTCCAAGATAGCCAAGCCCATGACGAAGTTTTTAATGAAGGGAAAAGCTTTTCAATGGACTCAAGCTTGTCAAGACAGTTTTGAGGAGTTGAAGAAAAGGTTAACTAGTATTGCTGGATGTGAGCAAGAGTTTTGATATCTATTGCGACGCGTCGAGAGAAGGACTTGGATGTGTGCTCATGCAGGAAGGTCAAGTAGTAGCCTATGCATCGAGGCAATTGAAGAAAGATGAGCAGAATTATCTAACACATGATTTAGAACTTGCAGCCGTGGTGCATGCATTGAAGATTTGGAGACATTATATCCTTGGACATAGGTGTGAAATTTATACGGATCATAAGAGTCTCAAGTATATTTTCACACAAACGGATCTGAATTGAGGTAACGGAGATGGTTGGAGCTTATCAAGGATTATGATGTGGGAATCAACTATCATCCATGAAAGGCTAATGTAGTGGTTGATTCCTTGAGTCAGAAAGGAGTAAGTAATCAACTCACGGTTCGAGAGCTTCCATCCGAGTTATGCAAGGAGTTTGAACGGTTGAATCTCAGATTTGCGAATGAGATGAGAATGATGGAGTTAAATCCGACCTTGGAGCAAGAGATTCGAGAGGGTCAAACAAATGATGAGGAAATCCAGGAAATCAAGGAAAGGACCCAAGAGGGAAGAGAATTCAGATTTGATGAGGATGAACATGGTACTCTGTGGCTTGGTAAGAGGATTGTCGTGCCTAATGTGAAGCATATTCGGGAGACGATATTAAAAGAGGCACATGACTCACCATACTCAATTCATCCCGGTTGTACGAAGATGTACAAGGACTTGAAGACTTGCTATTGGTGGGCTAGCATGAAGAAGGACATAGCTGAATATGTCGCCTTATGTAATGTGTGCCAATGAGTCAAGGTGGAACATCAAAGGCCAGCTGGATTATTGCAGCCGTTGAAGATTTCGGAATAGAAGTGGGAGAAAATTAGAATGGAATTTTGATGAGATCATGCACGTTATCATTGCACCTACAAACATGACACAATGTTTATTTGTTTGGGATCCTGGCTCAAGTGAATGTGCACTCTTATTTGATGGACAAGATCAAGATGGCGCACTATGTCGTCCACCACCTTGGCCTCCTCCATTCATGCATACAAGAAGATTTGATGGCGTTACACATTTAGACCGACACATGAGAGGAGATGAACTTGAGTCGAGGACGACTCTAATTCAAGAAGGGGAGGATGATGAGAACATCACTTCTATGTATACAAACAACACTCCATTAAACATACAAGATGCAATCAATAGAGTTCATACACAACAATTAATTTTAGAGGTGAACTTGTTCTTATATATTTCCTTATATGTTTTTGAGCATAGATTGCTATTTACTGATTTAATTGTGATTAGGATCCATGGAGAGGTTCAAGGAGTACTTGGAGGAAGTATTAGGGACGTGGAAGACCAGAGAATTCGTTCAAAGAAGATGGAAACCGAACCAAACTCCGAATTGTATCCAACTCGGAGTCCAGGAGCAGTACGCCCTAAAACGGACGCCCAGGATGCATACGAACTCCGTTTTGAACGTTCTACATATGCACGGAATGGGGAGAGGATAAACTTTCCAATGGAGCCGGTACCATGTCAAAATTCCTTCGGAGTCGACAATAATTGTCGAAACAAAATCAAGTACAGAATCTTTCAGGGTGCTGCGCCACCGTATTGGGCCATTGGGCCATGTATCAAGTCTAAGTCCATTATTTTGTATCTTCGGGTTAGGTCACGACCCCCATACCCCCTTGGACGTCCTCCCGCCTATATATATTCCATAGTAACCGTCATGAACAATTGGGTTTTGCTTAGATCAATAATATCGCCGTTCTACGGTTTGTGAGACCCCAAATTCGCGATTTCAGATCGTGTCTTCTACGTTTTTGCTTGTGTTCTCGGTTGCACTTGCAGGGATTAGCCTTCTTGGCGAGGTCAATCGTGTGAAGCACGGTTGATAACCAACGGAATCGTGGTGTAGTGATTGCAAGGGTGCTCGAACCGCTCGAGTGTCTCAGATCGTCAACGTCGAGATCTACATCAATCGACTTATCCATTACCTTTTGGAAGATCGGGACCAATTATCCTATCAATTGGTATCAGATTTCCAGGTTGCCCGTTAGGTAATTCATCTATTCATTGCATTAATTTTGTTTTTCATACCTAGAGTCCACAAAAAAAGCCACAAAAAACTTGCAGTTTAGTAGATCTGTTCATTACTTTGTCCAAACCACCATTGAGCCTTTGCAACTTTCGTTTTCAGTTTAGTTTTGTTGAGTTTGTTTCCGTTGTTTAGTCATATTGCTGGTTTAGAAAGTGTTTTTGGTTTTAGTTTGAGTTTTGCATTGTGTGATTCATCCTTTTGAATCACGTCATCACGTCCAGATTAGATTCGCCTCTGTCTAGTTCAGTATTTTCATCATATCTCGCTCATACGAACTCGGATTTTGGTGTTCTTGTACTTTCTGGAAAGATTAAGAAGTATATATAACTTTTTATTCATCAGTTTCCCAAAAAATGTAGTTATCAATGTCGAAATTGCATTAGATTCGAATCTGTTATTGACTTAGAAATTCTGAACAGTCTGTATTTCGGGGGCAATATCTCCTATTGTTCTTTTCCAAAATAGATCTTCCATATATTGAAATTAAAGAGGAGAGATATATCTACAATCTTGCTGTTGTTAGTTTTTCTATTTGGAGCCTCTAAGTATGCCTATTTGTCCTTGGAATATTGAGCAGAAAATCTGCAACAGACACACAAGATATCTTTGATTACTTTTTATTGTGTTCTTCTTTTGCAGCACATTCTGAGAAAAGGAAGAAAAAAAAAAGAAAAAGTCAAGTGCAAAACAAGATACAAAAGCCACACAAAAAAAAGAGGAAAAAAAACAACAGCAAAAAAAAAAAAAACAGAAGTGCTTGCATCCTTTGTCTCATCTAGTTTTATCTCATGTCTTGCTTGCTTGAACTACTAGAACACATTTAGGCTAGCACATTGACAAGTACTTTGGACACTTATTCAACTTTACTATCTGATTTCATTGTTGCTAATCCTTGCTACATATAAAGTGCCATCCAAGCTACACTTTACTCTTGAGCAGAATCGATACACCTTTGCAATCATCCCACGCTTCATTGGTTTCATCATACCGGCCACCGTTTGCCACCTGCAGTGTCGGTAAGAACACTTGTAAGAGCGTGGTAAGACGCTTGAGAGTGTGTGATTCCACTTCCACTTTGCCATTATCCTTTGTAGTTGATAGGGATAACATATTTTTTTTGTTGTCTTCTGTTTGCTACTAACAATGTCAGGTAAAAGCAAGAATCATGCATTATATGCTGAGATGATGGACATGATGAAGACGACGATGAAGTTTCTCACTAAAAATCAAACATCAACCAAGGTTGCACATGACGTTCATACCACCTTTACAACTCCTTCAACAATAAGTAATTACATTCTCCCATCTTTTCCTTCTTTTGATGGTCTTGGTTATGATGAATATATTGCTTGGGAAATAGAGTTGGATAAAATTTTTGGAAAATGTCATATGTGTGAGAGGAGGAAGGTTAGAAATGTTGCAAGTGCATTAGTATGTTGTGCATTAACTTGGTGGAACAATTTAAATGATTTATAAAAACCTCGAACATGGAAAGATATGAAAATTCTTATGCGAGAAACATTTACTAGTGTATCCAATTGCAAAGATGAAATACATGAGCTTGAGAAGAATTTTCTTGTTGTACCTCCTCCTATGCCTAACCTTTTGCAGGAACAAGAACCAATAATTGTAGAAAATCCAAAAGCGAATGAGGTGTTCAACAACTCCTGTGAAAATTCAGATCTATCAATTCATATTTCACCCACAGTTACTGCTGAAAATGAGAATAAAGGTAACGAATATCACAACACACTTGTTGAAGGTGAGAAGTTTTTGGATGTTCTGAATTTTTCACCAATCATGCTATTGTCGAGGAGCGACTAGTGGAATCTTTTATTGATACACCATTGTCACATGTTGATTTTCCTACTGATCCTTCTGTTAAAAATGAGTTGTGTGCTAATAATTATATCGTACCTATGCTAGAACAACTGAATAAATTTGATACTTTATCACCCACATGTGCTGAAATTAAGAATTTGATTCCAATTACTTGTGAAAGAGATGAGCTGAAATTGTTATCTTCTCTAAATACTTTGGGATATATTGAATTTGACACTCTTTGTGATCTAGGTATCATAGAGAAGATAATATTTTCTCAATCTGAATTGTCTTTGTTAAGTAGAAATATTTTTCATGATATAGGCAAATATGAACATAGTGGTATGTTTATGGTGCATAAAGTTTACATATGTTCAAATGAGGAAGCTCCTTTTGTGCTGCAACAACATGGTCAAGTAAATGGATGTACTAACGCTAATAATATCTTGTCAAGTTTTTCTAGTATTTTTTCCTTGCAGCAGGGACAACAAAAGCATTATTCACTGCGGTTGTGCAATATGGACAGTGTTCACTCTATCCCCAAAAGCCTCTTTGCTGAACATACAAGCAAGCCGAGGACGGCTTGTCATAAAGAAGGGGAGAATGATGAGATCATGCACGTTATCATTGCACCTACAAACATGACACAATGTTTATTTGTTTGGGATCCTGGCTCAAGTGAATGTGCACTCTTATTTGATGGACAAGATCAAGATGGCGCACTATGTCGTCCACCACCTTGGCCTCCTCCATTCATGCATACAAGAAGATTTGATGGAGTTGCACATTTAGACCAATACATGAGAGGAGATGAACTTGAGTCGAGGACGACTCCAATTCAAGAAGGGGAGGATGATGAGGACATCACTTCTATGTATACAAACAACACTCCATTAAACATACAAGATGCAATCAATAGAGTTCATACACAACAATTAATTTCAAAGGTGAACTTGTTCTTATATATTTCCTTATATGTTTTTGAGCATAGATTGCTATTTACTGATTTAATTGTGATTAGGATCCATGGAGAGGTTCAAGGAGTACTTGGAGGAAGTATTAGGGACGTGTAAGACCAGAGAATTCGTTCAAAGAAGATGGAAACCGAACCAAACTCCAAATCGTATCCAACTCGGAGTCCAGGAGCAGCACGCACTAAAACGGACGCCCAGGATGCATACGAACTCCGTTTTGGACGTTCTACATATGCACGGAATGGGAAGAGGATAAACTTTCCAATGGAGCCGGTACCATGTAAAAATTCCTTCGGAGTCGACGGGAATTGTCAAAACAAAATCAAGTACAGAATCTGTCAGGGTGCTGCGCCACCGTATTGGGCCATTGGGCCATGTATCAAGTCTAAGTCCATTATTTTGTATCTTAGAGTTAGGTCACGACCCCAATACCCCCTTGGACGTCCTCCCACCTATATGTACTCCATAGTAGCCGCCATGAACAATTGGGTTTTGCTTAGATCAATAATATCGCCGTTCTACGGTTTGTGAGACCCCAAATTCGCGATTTCAGATCGTGTCTTCTACATTCTTGCTTGTGTTCTCAGTTGCACTTGCAGGGATTAGCCTTCTTGGCGAGGTCAATCGTGTGAAGCACGATTGATAACCAATGGAGCCGTGGTGTAGTGATTGCAGGGGTGCTCAAACCGCTCGAGTGTCTCGGATCATCAACGTCGAGATCTCCATCAATCGACTTATCCATTACCTTTTGGAAGATCGGGACCAATTATCCTATCAAATTTATAGTTGGATTGCCACGTACTCAGTCCAGTTATGACTTAATTTGGGTAATTGTGGATTGGTTGACCAAGTTAGCTCACTTTATTCCCGTCAAGACCACCTTTAATTATAGAAATTGGCGGAATTGTATATGGGAAGAATAGTATGTTTGCATGGAGTTCCAAAGAGGATAGTGTCGGATAGAGGTTCTCAATTTACCTCCAGGTTTTGGCAAAAGTTGTATGAAGCATTAGGAACGAGGTTGAATTTCATCTCAGTATATCACCCTCAAACGGATGGACAAACTGAGAGGACCAATCAAATTTTAGAGGACATGTTAAGAGCTTGTGCTTTGAAGCATGGGAAAAGTTGGGACAAGAGCTTGCCTCATGCAGAATTTTCATACAACAATAGCTACCAAGCAAGTTTGAAGATGTCACCATACGAAGCACTATATGGAAGGAAGTGTAGGACACCCTTTTTCTGGAATGAGACAGGAGAAAATCAAGTATTTGGTCTGGATGTATTGCTAGAAGCTGAAAAACAAGTTCAGATTATTCGTGAAAACTTGAGGGCCGCTCAATCAAGACAAAAAGGCTATGCGGACAATAGTAGAAGGAAATTAGCTTTTGAAGTAGGGGATTTCGTTTACCTTAAGGTGTCACCAATGAGAGGTCATAAGAGGTATAACATAAGAGGCAAGCTAGCACCTCGCTATATTGGACCGTTCAAGATTTTGGACAAAAGAGGAGAAGTGGCATATAAGTTGGAGATGCCAACTCATCTTTCGGATGTACATGATGTTTTCATGTTCTGAGCTCAAACACTGTTTGAGAGTACCAGAAGGACAAGTGCCAATGGAAGAATTAGAACTAGAGGCACATTTGACTTACGTTGAGCAACCGATCAAAATCTTGGAGACAAAGGAAAGAGTCACAAGGAACAAGGTTATTCGATGGTGTAAAGGTCAATGGAAGCATCATACAAAATTGGAAGCAACTTGGGAGCTAGAAAATGATATCAAGAAGGAATTTCCCTATCTCTTCTCTTCCGCGTCGAATCTCGAGGGCGAGATTCATTTTAAGGGGGGTAGGTTTGTAACACCCTCATTTTCATGCATCATGCCCTGCATCCCATCATTAAATATGTTTAACATTAAGCAACATAAAAAGGAACAAGTTTAAAATTAATTAGAAACAAAACTGCACTTAAGAAGTCTGGGAAGTGCAGACTAGTCCGATTTTGGTGTGGACTAGTCCGATTTCTCTCTATCCTCGTTCGGACTTGTCCGTTTTGTTGCGGACTAGTCTGTTTTTCTCTCTGGACACTTTCGGACTTGTCCGGTCCTATGCAGACTAGTCCGGTGTTCCAATTCCTTGGAAATTTTGCTAAGTCCTTGGACTTGTCCGGACTTGTCCGGTCTTCCAGCGGACTTGTCCGTTTTCTCTCTGACTAAAGTCAGACTTGTCCAATTTTGGCTAGACTTGTCTGTTTTTCCCCTCTGGATAAGTTCGGACTTGTCCGATGTCCAGTACAGACTTGTGTGACTTCTCTCTGTCCAAGTTTTGACTAGTCCAGGCTTTTCGGACTTATCCGGTAAGTCGCAACTCCGAGTTGACCTTTTTTTCACGACTTATTTCTTGGGTTTTATGTTAAGTGGGCCTAGGGACGTCGTGCTTCATTGGAGCTCTAAAGACCTGGTATACCTTCTACTTCCTTCTTCTCACATGAATTCAACCCTGTTTCTCCAAATTCACGTCGATCTAGAAAACCCTAGTTCGCCAGTTCTGCGAAGCACGAACTTGTGCGGTCCCTAGCGGACTAGTCTGATTTTTTTGGTTAAATTGTGTTAAATAAATTCTATATTAGATCTAATCAACTCCAAACCTGTATAAACTTGTTAAAAGCTATTAGAACTAGTTAGTGATCATTAAAAGCAACTTATTAACTAGTTTTGCCTTGCATTTGCATTAATCATGCATATTATGTCATATTGAGTAATAATTGTGCACTCTTTTATTGTGTTTCTTGTCTTGTTTGTTTATTGTGTGGATTAGACGGTTTTGCGCTAGAAAGCATTGTGGAGGATCTCCAGCACCAAGAGTTTGAAGAAGTTGACCCTAACTAATCCCAAGAGCAAGGAAAGTGTCCTTGAAGCATATTGATCCTGTTTGACAATAAATGTTTTGTTTGCAAAACTGCATGCTTGTGTCAATTTGATGGGAAATCGTATGGTAGGAAGTTTACTAGCTTTTTCTAACTACCCTTGTCACCTGGAATTCATCGTAGAGATTCAGGATGGGCCTTTTACCCTTTTTGCTTCGCTTAATTAATTAGAATGGGAGAAAAACTATACTACTTAACTTAATTATGCATTAATGATATTATGATTGACATGAATTGGTTAAATATGATATGGTAATGGGTGATCTAAGAAATCTTGGTATGTGGATGGGTTGGATGTTATGGTGGTTTGCTTGCTTTAGATCTAAGGACCGGTTCGTGGAGCGACCATCCAGGATTTATAGTGCCACCACGAGGACAAGTATGGGTGCGGCATAGCTGATTAATTAGGGCTTTGCCAGTGCTATTTGGAGCATTAAGGATGCTCGGGGAAGGGGTAGTCAGATTGGGTTTGTTGATGATTGGTGGGACTACCCTGGGATCCGAATGGCTTAAGAGGGGCCCATTGGTTGAAGATGTGCTCAGTTGGAGGCATCGCCGCCGGTGAAACCTCAGTGGGGTCTAAATAGGCTAGCAATCCCTCTGTAAAGGCTATTTTGTGATCTCTTGGCCACACAGCTAAGGTAGTGTGAGACGGCATAATTGAGATTCTCCAATCACTGAAAGGTGATGAAGTCACAAACACGTGGGTAAAGCGGTACAACCTCTGCAGAGTGTGTCTTTAAACTATCATGATAGTCGTGCTCCCGGTTACGAGCAACCTATACCCTCACATGATTAGAGGAAACTTGGTGTTGGGATGGTTGGTATGGGTTACTAGGATCGTATTTGGGATGGTTATGGTTTGGTACTGGTTATGGTATTGGTTATGGTTATTGGTAATGAGAAGTCTGGGATATGGATGATGGTATTGAATTATGGACTGCTATTATGATATCTACATGGTTTATGATGGGATTACTTCACATACATAATATATATTGCCTTCCAAATGTTTTAATGTACTTTTCAGCACTTAGCCATTATTATATTCGTCATTTGTATCAGCTACGTGTCATACTTTCCACACTTGCTAAGTACGACATGTACTCACTCTTGCAATCCCCCCCCAACTGTTGCAAGTCAGGATTGGGAGTATAATGATGATAATGCGGAGTTCTAGGCTATGTCTACCGTCAACTTGCCTGTGGACTGTTTGGAGCTGCACTATCTCTTATGCTTAGCTGCTTAGTTGCTTAACTAGAGTATTTTTGCTGCATTAGTTAGAACCTGTCATTAATATTCATTAGAGCTTGTATTCGAGGATGTTATCAATTCTGTAATAAAATCTGTTAATTAATCTTGTTCTGTGGTAATTTTATGTATATCGTGTGTGATGCACTTGTGTATGTGTGTTGAATGTCCTGGGCACACATATACTGCACTTGGTTCATTTTCGAAACCGGGTGTCACAAGGTTGTCCTTCAGGTAGTCTCGTACCTCCGTGATCCACACGTCGGGAATCTCCTGAGCTTCTGGATCTTGGGCGCCAAGTGATTTGGGATCAATGGTGACGCTCAAGAACCTTGGCGGCCCCCATGGTTGCAGGGCTGCCGTGGTTGCCAGCTCTGTGGAGCTGGGCTCACCTTCTTCATTAGGCCCTGCTGACCTAGCGGTTGGCCGCACCAACCTCCTTCCAAAGACCCCTTCTGGAAAAGGGGCTCCTGTGGACGCCATGGTTAACAGGGCATCAGCGATAGAGTTGTCGACACGCGGCACATGGAAATGATCCAAGGCCTCGAATCCAGCTTCTAGCTTCTTGACATGTATCAGATATGCTGCGAGCTGCGGGTCGTTGCAGCAGCACTCACCCTGGACTTGCTTGATGATCAGCTGGGAGTCTCCCTTGACCAGCATCTGCTGGACACCGAGACCCTGCGCAGCCGTGAGTCCGAAGATGAGGGATTTGTACTCTGCCATGTTGTTGGTATCCTTGAAGTCGAGGCGCACTGCGTACTTGGACTGCTCCCCTGTTGGCGAGGTGAGCAGTACACCGGCTCTGTCCCCTTGCTTCCTTGAGGATCTGTCGAAGAAGAGCATCCAGTGAGGTCCGATAAGCACCGGAGCCCTGGCTCTGGCTCGCTGATCTCTCGGCCCCCTGGGTTGCTCGGTGAGGGGGTCCACTCAGCAACGAAGTCCGCCAGAGCTTGACTCTTGATTGCATGTCTTGGCAAGAAATCAAACTTGAACTCCGCTAATTCAGCTGCCCACTTGGCGATATTGCCAGTTGCATTCAGGCTGCGCAGCACTGCTCCCAGTGGGAACGAAGTCACCACTGATACTTGGTGTGCCTGGAAATAATGACAGAGCTTCCTTGACATGATTATCACAGCATATAGCGGCTTGTGCACTTCGAGGTACCTTGTCTTTGCCTCATGCAGGACTTCGCTGATGAAGTAGACCGCATTGGGTGTCCGAGATCTTTTTGGAGAACTGTTGGTATTTCTTAACACCACATAGTTATCCGTAAGTGCACAGAAAATACCGTTGTAGCATTTCATCCATGAGTATTCCCAAGGGTATCGTATTTATACCAAAGGAAGGCAATGGAGTAAAGTGTATACTACTCTTATGGTCAAGCTATGGGATACTAATCAATTATCCGGACAGGGGGTATGTTGATAATAGGGGTAGTGTGACACACACCTAGGCAATCTATTCTAAAGGGTAAATGGGTCCTAGAGGGAGATTGGATTAAGAGTTAGAGAGTTGCTCCTACAATGCTCCTAATACATATACATAGCCTAAGGTACATACTAATGGTCATGTCAATGATGAATTTCTATGCAATGCTATTCAACACATCGGGCACGGGCTTACCCCTAGCAATACTAGGGCGACTCCCGCCAAGAGCCGGTGGCATAGCCGAACGTGGAGGATTACAAAGGACAGATAGGGCTGTCACCACCTACTGCCTACCTCTTCAATCCGTGGGTCTACGAGACATCCAACGCTGCTTAAATACCCTAGCACCATGCTAGCATACTAAGCAAATACCTTAAGAGCTGGAGCACAAGCCATCCTAAGGCAATGAACTAAATCATCGTTGAACCAATGTTGTTTGCATAGCATAGTTATTCATATTAACATAATCAAATCATAACTACATAGACTATAGTGGGGGTCTATAGTGTTTATGACCATAAGATGTGATCATAAGAGTACAATCATAAAGACTATACCTTCCACTTACATGGACTCCACAATCAAACAAGAAACGCTTTGTCCAAGTATACGTAAAAAAGAAGACTAATGATAATATCTTTATTGAGCACAAAGTCACAAATACAAGAAGGAATACATGAGACATACCTTTCCCAATGTGGAATTGGGAAGAGAGACTCCTTCTACTCCTTTCCCAATTTGGACTTGGGACTAGAGGCTCTCCTCTCTACATCCTAACTCCTCTAAGGACTATGGAAGATAGTGTATTCAATAGAATTATGCCCAAGTGGTGTGTGTTGAAGTGAGGGATATGGGGTCCTATTTATACTAGTGTTGAGGTCGGTTCCCGCCACCAAAAGCGCGCGAATCAGTCGTCATTGACTCCAGGGAGTTGGGAGGAGCCAACACGTGGAAGTTGACCGCGTTTGGCACCAGGACCAGGTCGGCCGACCCCCTGGTTCGGCCGACCTGATCAGGGCTCCAAACAGCCCGTACTTCCTCCAGGTGGCTGCCAGGTGGGTCCCATTGATTGATATTGGTGCTACACCGTTGGATGGCCTCGGATACTTCTGTTTGTGGGCCATTTGATCCATGTGGTGCCACGTGTCGTCGCCTGATTGGTTGGGATGATATTTTATAGGATTGCACCCCATACTTTTCCTCAATTCCTATATAAATATCTGCATACACATATTTCTCCAAGTACAAGTGGAAATAGGTCAAGTAGAAAGGTTATGTGTGCAATAAATGATCAATCCTTCACATAACTGAGTTATATTAACGACTGAAATTGGTATATAACAGCCGTCAACAAACTCCCCCAAGCTTATCCTTTGCTCGTCCCGAGCAAATTCAAGACTTTAGGTTGATGATCAGGAGTTGCTACAATGTTCTACCTTTTGAAAGTACCAAGTGCACAACAAAATACTCTACCTAGTATTGCAAAAAGTGGCTATGGTACTTCACCCTTCTTAAGTCATTATGGGAGTTATGCCTTCTCCTATTCCTGGGTAATTGAAAGATAGAACAACAAATGGAGCAAGCATAGCCTAGATATCAAGTTCCACTTAAATTGCGGAGAGATTCAAATTAGATTATAAGTACCTCAATTGATTCTCTCAATCACTCCTTTGTGTATAGTGGAAATATGTACTCACCAAGGTATTATGCCTATACTATTCCTACTCTTTGAATATGGCTTGTACGTGGAGCTTGGTAGGGAAAGTAAGTAGGCATATTTGCAACACATAATATTGCTAAGTCAAAAGCGCAAGCCTTAGGAGAAATCAATTCAAACTTTTGAATCAAGACTTGTGCATGTGTGATGGAATGGAGATGGATGTGGAAACATTGAGATGACTCCTTTTGATGTGGACTCTCTTTATTGCAAGGATGAAACATGGCTACCCTTTTTTTATGCTTATGGAGTAAGCATATTATTTCTTCTTTTTTTTTCTCATGCTTATGATATAAGCATGCATTTTCTTTTTCTTTTTCTTGTAGCCATGTCTTCTACTCCTTTTTATGCAATAACTTGAAGAGAGTGCTAACTATGAATAGCATGGAGTTTCTCTTTTTATTGTGGAATGGTGGATATGATGGAATTTTGCTTCCTTCTAGTGTAGAAGTATAGCATGTGCAAGTGAAGTATTGAATTCAAAAAGAATTGAATGATTTCTCACATAGGTCTATACTAGTTTGACTAGGCTCAATGTGAAAGCAAATATCATATGCATAAGGTGTTGTCTATGTATGAATATGGCTTTGGTAGGTATTTCCAATCAAATGAGGGAACTTAAATCTTGATAGAATTTCTCCGAAAATCTAAGTTTCACTTTCAAAATAGGAATAGCAGCCCTATTATTAATTCAAATCTCCCAACAACCTAGAAGTAGATTAAGCTTTTGCTACCCACAATTTCTAAATCAAGGCAAAGTTAATTTTAGCCAATTTAAGCAATATTCGGAGAGTAGCAAGTTGTAAACTAGGGACTTAGGAAAAACAAAATAGAGCAACTATTCATCATTTCATCTATGTGAATTCTAAATCATTCTTACCGCACATCTTTATTCGATAAGAAAAGCAAATCTAAGTTCCTATTTTTATGTTTTTTTAGATGCATGGTGGATGGTGGATGAATGGAAAGTAAATATGCAATGGATGATTTGAAATAAAAATGCAGTGGGTGTGATACAAGTTACCTCAAGTGGGGGTCCTCCCCCAAGCTTATTCTTGATCAAGGTCCGTGATAGGGGTTGAAACCCTAACGACGGAGGTAGGACATGAGTTGGCCTATCCTTGTTGCAGCGTGGCTTTGACAATGGAGGGTTGAGTGTTGATTGTTGTGTTGCCTCCCATGGACACCATGAGTGTGGTTGAATAGAGTGTTTTCAATGTTGATCGTCCGCACATCAGAGTCTCCATGTGTTGGGTGTGATTTGTCATTCCTTGGCTAGGATAATGATAACCTTTAGATCCAAAGAAATGACGTGCACTCGACATACATTGAATATATTTCGTTATTCTTTGGCTAAGGTATATCATATCTTTTTGCCATAAGGGAGTGACATGTGCCCAACATGCATTGGGTATGATCAGTTGTTCCTTGGGTAAGGTACAACATACCTTCTAGCCACATAGGAACAACTTGCACCCAATATAAATTGGGTGTGATCTTGTCATTCCTTGGTTATGGTACATAATAACTCTTAGCCACATAGGAATAACTTGTACCCAATGATGGTGGCAAATCCCTTAAGCTTGAATGAGTGCTTAGAATAGTTGAGAGCCTAATGCTCTCACCCATTCGTGGCAGACGATTGGTTGCTCACGGAGGGTTCCCATTTCAAATCTCTAGCCTCGTATAGTTATGATTGACCTTCGGGCATAATTTCCGATAGGTAGCAACCATCCTCATTTACTCCTTGGCCAAGAGATGTTGAAATGGGATCCTCTAGGGATTCCAACAATCAGCTTCTTGAATGCCTGCATAGTAATATTACTCCTACAAACTTCCTCTCTTGAATAGAGAGGGATGGTTAGCTCCCGATACTTGTACAAATGAATGTTTGGGTTAGGTAACCAAAATTTCATTTGTACATACGAGGAAGAACAAAATCAAAGATGCATTGGTTCCACTGTCAAGTGTATCAATGATCAATGTGTTATTCATTGATAAGAGTGGAGCTTTATGGATAATTCATGTTGCATATTTTCTAAAGCTCCTACTCATGCAATGCATGTGATAGAAATATACTATATAGATCCCTACACCTTTTAAAGTTTCTAACCATCTTAGCTTTCAAGGGAAAATTTTATCATATAGACCATGACAAACAAGATTCTCAATTTTATCCTCCTGAACTTCACTAGGAATTTACAATTTAGTGACTCCTCCAAAAAATGCAATTCAATTTTAGAGCAAGGATACCACTTATTGCTAGGATTTTGAAATCTAGTGACACCATCTATGTATGAGTCTCAATTAAAAATTATAGCTGTCACTATGCCCAAGTTTCTATATGTCAATTCCCCAATTAAGTCATGCCCAAAAGTTTTATTTTCTAAACCTAGACAAAAATTACTAAGTCTAAAAAACAATGCTTAAAGGATTCTAGGTACTTGTTTTAGATTTTTCCAAGTAAGGTGGGATTTTCTTTTGGAGATACAAAAGTCAATACCCACACTTATTTTTGTGAGGATGCATGAGAATTAAATGATGAGTAAGTGTCAACCTTCCTCACAAATGCAAGCAAATACATTCAATTCTATGGCAAACCAAACAATGAAAAATTATAAACTCATACCTCATTTGAAGAGCAGTTGGTGATGAAGGTCTTTGTGTGAGAAACTCACAACCTTGATTTTCGGCGTAGGCTTGATGGTTGATGTCAAATGCCAAGTTGAGATTGGATTTGGCAATGGATTTGGTTTTGGCTCCTCCATTGGGTCATCATCTTGAACATTTCTCTTCCTCAAACTCAAAATGAGTTTGAAGGAGAGAAGTGTTCTCAAATCCTCCCAATGGTGACGAGAGCTTGATGAAACCTTCCACTTTCATGCCATACCACCTCTTCACAATTTTGACCTAGCTGCACTTTAATCAAGAACACACAAAACAACTCGAAAACGGTTACGTTAGCCAAAAGCAAATTGAACCCAATTTTCAAATTGCCTTGCCCAGCTTGAAATAACTTGTAAATGCAATGAGGGTCAAAGCAAATCTTTTTGGTTTGAACTAGGAAGATAAATTCTAGTAGTCACGGACGTAGTTCATATCCAATTAAATTTCTCCCCTAATTCAAATTTTTAGTTTTATGATGGTTGGGAATTTTACTTTCCAACATGCAGGTGTGGAATTTCAAACATGCAAATGCAAGGGTTGATGCAATTTGAAAAACAAATACGAGCTAACTACCAATTAACCTATTGGCAAGGAATCACCGAATTTTTGAAGTCCGATGAGTAGGACTTACCTCCGTTCTGTTCAGCGCGATGATCTGTTGTCCAATCCCGGAGTTGAATATGTGGACGATTTCTTCTGTTTTGACATGCCAAACTCATTTGGCTGTCATTTGGACATGTGGGCCACCTTGTGGCCCTAGCCTCTCCCCGTTGTATTGATATAGACATGTTGTTGTAGCGACGGGTTCTCCCTATTGAATGTATTCCTTCATGAGCATGGTGAGGCTTTGTCCTTCTTAGGGGTGCCACTCTGACCATTTTGATATTCCATTGAATCAACACATACCTTGATCATGGATCAAAGGCTTCCTTGGGCATGATGACATGTGGACTCCACAATCAAACAAGAAACGCTTCATCCACAATTTCACTTGCCCTAGGTTGAATGGGTTTGGTCGAAGTGTGGGAATCCCAACAAGTGATGTGGGATATCTTGGACTTTGAATGCTCCTTAAGTTCTTGTCCTTGGCCAAGATCTTCATGTGAATGTTGTCTTGATTTCTGCTTGGCCAAGATACTTCAAGGTAGGCTAGTTGAACTTAAATCCCTTGGAAAGCCATAGCCTCCTTGAGTACAAGGGTGATGTTAATTCCACCCTTGACCTCCTTGTGAATGGTAGCAATTGGAGTTGTTGTTTGAAAAAGGTCCTCATGGGTCTTAGGGAAATAATACCCACGCGTACCATGATGACATGGATTTTCACAAATCATGTGAATATCCACGACTTGGATTATCCAAAAAAATCTCCAACGACATGGATATTCATGACACTTCAATGGGAGGTGTAGTTCCATAACTAGCATATTCACCTTGTGAAGTGGTGTGCATGACAATCTATGGGAACTCGAGCATTCTTCAATCCACCCCTTGAGTGGAGACCTTCTTCTCATCCATGATGAATGAGAATAGGACTCCTTCAGCTCCAGCATGAATGTGGTCATGGATTGGTGGAGCCAACCCATGACACGAGTGTTGGATGAAGAGCCAACTATCCACCCCATGGTGGAGGCAAACCAAGAAGAAATTTTTGGAGTCTTCCCCAAGCTTGGGTATGGATGACTTTGGCTCCTACTAAAAGCTGAAATTCTCCCGCAAAAGGCAATGGTGTTGCCTAGCAGACATTTGTTGAGGTACGCCTTGAATCATCTTGCAGTTTAGCACTTGCGTCCTTGTTGGCCATCCCATACAATGGATTGGCCAACACTACCCTGTTTTCACACAAAGGAGAAAACAAACAAGTGTAATACTATCTAATAACTATTAGTACCTATAGCTTAATCACAAGTGATAGCTATCCTTCACTTCCTTTGCCTTCCCCGGCAATGGCGCCAGAAATGCTTGTTGGTATTTCTTAACACCACAGAGTTATCCGCAAGCGCACGGAAAATACCGTTGTAGCATTTCACCCATGAGTATTCCAAAGGGTATCGTATTTATCCCAAAGGAAGGCAATGGAGTAAAGTATACACTACTCTTATGGTCAAGCTATGGGATACTAATCAATTATCCGGACAGGGGGTAAATTGATAATAGGGGTAGGGTGACACACACCTAGGCAATCTATTCTAAAGGGTAAATGGGTCCTAGAGGGAGATTGGATTAAGAGTTAGAGAGTTGCTCCTACAAGACTCCTAATACATATACATAGCCTAAGGTAGATACTAATGCTCATGTCAATGATGAATTCCTTTGCAATGCTATTCAACACATCTGTCAATGATGAATTCCTTTGCAATGCCGAATGTGGAGGATTACAAAGGACAGATAGGGCTGTCACCACCTACTGCCTACCTTTTCAATCTGTGGGTCTACGAGACATCCAACGCTACTTAAATACCCTAGCACCATTCGAGCATACTAAGCAAATACCTTAAGAGCTGCAGCACAAGCCATCCTAAGGCAATAAACTAAATCATCGATTAACCAATGTTGATTGCATAGCATAGTTATTCATATTAACATAATCATATCATAACTACATAGACTATAGTGGGGGTCTATAGTGTTTATGACCATAAGATGTGATCATGAGAGTACAATCATAAAGACTATACCTTCCACTTACATGGACTCCACAATAACACAAGAAATGCTTTTTCCAAGTATACGTATAAAAGAAGACTAAAGATAATATCTTTATTGAGCACAAAGTCAAAAATACAAGAAGGAATACATGAGACATACCTTTCCCAATGTGGAATTGGGAAGAGAGACTCCTTCTACTCCTTTCCCAATTTGGACTTGGGACTAGAGGCTCTCCTCTCTACATCCTAACTCCTCTAAGGACTATGGAAGATAGTGTATACAATAGAATGATGCCCAAGTGGTGTGTGTTGAAGTGAGGGGTAAGGGGTCCTATTTATACTAGTGTTGAGGTCGGTTACCACCACCAATAGAGCATGAATCAGTCGTCATTGACTCCAGGGAGCCGGGAGGAGCCAACACGTGGAAGTTGACCGCGTTTGGCGTCAGGACCAGGTCGACCGACCCCCTGGTTCGGCCGACCTGGTCAGGGCTCCAAACGGCCCATACTTCCTCCAAGTGGCTGCCAGGTGGGTCCCATTGACTGATATTGGTGCTACACCGTTGGATGGCCTCGGATACTTCTGTTTGTGGGCCATTTGATCCATGTGGTGCCACGTGTCATCGCCTGATTGGCTGGGATGATATTTTATAGGATTGCACGCCATACTTTTCCTCAATTCCTATATAAATATCTGCATACACATATTTCTCCAAGTACAAGTGGAAATAGGTCAAGTAGAAAGTTGATGTGTGCAAGAAATGATCAATCCTTCACATAATTGAGTTATATTGACGGCTGAAATTGGTATATAACAGCCGTCAACAGGAACCTGACGCATCTTCTTCCCTCTGTTCCAAGTCCAGCGACTCCATGTCTCCTGGGCCTGGCACTTCCTTTAGGGGTTGGGACTCAAATGCTTCTTGACCTCCGGGGCCCTATAGGGGGACCCGGTCATCCTCTGGGGGCTGGGACCCGGACGTCCTCTGGGGGCTGGGACCTACAGGCTCCTTGCTCTCCAGGTCCCCCTTGGGGAACCCGGACGTCCTCTAGGGGCTGGGACCCTGTTGACGGTCCTTAAGTACCATATTTTGACCATCAATTCACCTCATAATTTGCATAAAAGAAACACAAAACATAGTGGTAGGGTTATACACTAACCCAATTCCCCAAGTGTTGGTGTCTATTTGTATGCAAGTGAATTATTACCCAAAATACCAAAACATGCAGGGATGAATCCATGAAAATGGATTTCAACGAATCAGGAGATGACACGTGGCAACACATGGATCAAATGGCCCACAAACAGAAGAATACGAGGAGATCCACTGGTGTTGAACCCATATATATCAAGAGGCCCACCTGGAAGCCACCTGGAGGAAGCACTCCCCGAGGGGAGCCTTGACCAGGTCTGCCGAACCCCCTGGTCGGCCAACTTATTCCTGGCGCCAAACTCGGTCAAACGACAAGTGTTAGCTCCTCCCGACTCCCTGGAGTCAATGGTGACTGATTCGCGCGTTAATTGTGGCGGGAACCAACCCTTCTCCACCTATAAATAGACCCCCTCACCTCACTTCTCACACACACCAAAAGTTGAGAATAGTGCTACACTCCAAAGGTTTAGAGTAGTCCTAGAGGCTGCCAAAGTAGAAGGAGAGTGTGGTGAAGAGTCTAGGAGAAGGAGGCTTGGGCTTGTCAAGTCCCTCTTCTACACTTGTACCCCTACAAAAGTTTTACTCAATCAAGTAAGCCTTTGTGAATTCAATACAAGTTTGATCTTTTATTCTTAGTAGTTTGCACAAGTAGTTACTTGTGGGTTCACTGCTTTATTTCATTAGAGGCTCTAGTTGTAGCTTTGTGTTTGAAACAACTAGAGTAGTGATTTAGAACGTAATCGTGGTGCTTAGGTCATAAATCATTAGTGGATATCTCGTAGACCCACGGATTGAAGAGGTAGGTAGTAGGTGGTGACAGCCCAATCTGTCCTTCATAATCCTCCACGTTCGGATATGCCATAGGCTCTTGGTGGGAGTCGTCCTAGTATTGCTAGGAGTAAGCCCGTGCCCGAAGCAAGCATCTACTGCAAACTACCTTGAATTAGGATCAATACTTTGAATTCCTCTCTGTTCCTTGCCTACCAAACAACTTTGTGTCCTTGGGTGAGCTAGTTCGAAAGATTATCACACAGGTTCTTTGGGTTCGATACCCTTGGGAATACTCCTTAAGGGGAAGTGCTACAACGGTATTTCCGTGCGCTTGCGGATAACTCTGTGGTGTTAAGAAATACCAACAAGCATTTCTGGCGCCGTTGCCGGAGAACGATTGTTGTTAATCTTCGAACCAAGATCACCCTCGTATCATATCCCCCTTATCTATCATCTTGTCTTTCTTATTCTTACCTTACCACCACCATATAAATGGAGCAACCGACCATTCTTTCTTATTCTGCTCTGAAGGGCAAGTTCTATGAGCCACCGCCTTCGGTGGAACCTATTTGTTCAACCAGCTATGAACTTCGCCCTGGCTTTATAGCCATGGTTCAGGAACAATCCTTCTCAGGAACGGATTGTGAAAACCCTTACCACCATCTACGAGAGTTCGAACAACTGTGTTCATGCCTTATAATCAAAGGTATGACACAGGAAACTCTCAAATGGAAGTTATTTCCTTTTTCCCTCAAGGAAAAAGCCAAACAATGGTACAACCACTGCGTTGGGAAGACAAACGGTGATTGGAGTGAATTACGAGACAAATTTTGTCTTGCTTTCTTTCCCATTGCCCGAATTGTTTCCTTACGAAAGGAAGTACTATGCTTCCAACAGATGGAGAAGGAATCCATAGGTGCAGCTTGGGACAGATTTTCTCTTTCGAAAAATTCTGGCCCAGATTTGTTAATCCCTGATCCAATGCTTTTGCAACATTTCTTCATGGGGTTAAACAAAGAGTCTTCCCTATATCTTGACATTACGGCTGGAGGATCTTTCCTCCATAAGACTCCAGAAGAAGGCAAGGATCTTCTGGACAGAATTCTAGAAAATTCTTCTTTCATTATGGGTCTTAATGAGCCTCCCCAAGAGGAAGTCGTGTCAAGAACGGAGGATACACTCTTGGACAAGGATGAACCCATTTCTTGTTTACCCCAAGCCTTGCCAGAGGAATCCTCTCCGGAACCTGAAACTACGAAGGTAGAAGAAATTCAATCCTCGCAGTTTCCATTTTACTTCGAGGAAGAGCTTTTTGAAGATTATGGAAACACCTCAAAGTATTGTTGCTATAGGAAACCTTCATTGCCACCATCTCCACCTGAACCACCTGACGGGGTGTTCGTACGTCAGACGGTCAAGGAGTTGACCTCTATCCTAAGCAGAGAGTGGACAGCTGAAGTCGAGAATTCAACCCAAAATTCTTCGGATGACCTCACCTTTGGCTACCATTTTATGTTCTATTAGAGGGACACCAATGAGAATCCTATACATCCCTACTGTTGGAGAAAATCTCATTTCCGATTCTTGTGCTCTCGCCATTCTTTGCGATGTGCCATTGGCACCAACACGCAAATCCTTCCTAGATTCATTTGGAACCATTCTTGAAGGATGTGGGGTTCTGCAACAAGTGTCTATTAGACACAAAGATGTTGAGGCTCTCCTAGATTTTCATGTGTTCGAAATCCAAGATTTCAACATCATGATAGGGATTCCCATAGAGAAATTTCTCATGGAAGTTCCTTCGGAAGGAAGCCTCAATATCAATCTTGGAGGGAGAAATTTCTCCATGCCTATTCTGAGCTCAAAGAACACATCTGCAGAATCTCCCATCCAAGATGAGCCAATGGAGGAGGTTAGGACTCTTTAATTTTTAGAACCCCCTGAATTGAAGGAGAAGAAGACTTCGTCCAAGAGGAGGATGAATTCCAGGAGGAAATTGAGAAGAGCCCTTCCCAAAACCTCCTGTTGAGCTCAAGATTCTACCTCCAGGCCTACGTTATGCCTTTCTAAATGGCTGTTTGGAAGCCCCTATCATCATAAGTGACAAGCTTTCAGATGATGAAACGCTCAAACTCATAGCCATGTTAGAAAGGCATAGAGCTATTTTAGGTTATTCACTTCAAGATCTCAAGGGAATTAGTCCAGTGTTATGCACCCATTGTATTCCTATTGACCCTGAGAGTGTCCCCTCAAGGGAACCTCAAAGGCGATTGAATAATGCGATGCGGGAAGTCGTCAAGAAAGAAGTCTTGAAATTTCTGCATGCCGGGATTATTTACCCTGTTCCTCATAGTGAATGGGTAAGTCCAGCTCAAGTAGTGCCTAAGAAGGGAGGTATGACGGTCGTTCAAAACGAGAGGAATGAATTAATTCCTCAACGGACCGCCACGGGATGGAGGATGTGCATTGATTACCGAAAACTTAACAAGGCAACAAGGAAATACCATTTTCCATTGCCCTTCATCGATGAGATGTTAGAGCAATTGGCAAAACACTCCTACTTCTGTTTCCTTGATGGGTATTTGGGATATCATCAAATTCCTATCCATCCCGATGATCAAAGTAAGACCATGTTCACATGTCCTTACGAGACCTATGCCTACTGGCGTATGTCCTTTGGACTGTGTAACGCTCCTGCCTCTTTCCAAAGATGCATGATGTCTTTATTTTCAGACATGATCGAGGATATCATGGAAGTTTTCATGGACGATTTCTCCGTCTATGGAAAAACTTCTGATCATTGTCTAGAAAATTTAGACAGGGTCTTACAAAGATGCCAGGAGAAGGACCTTGTGCTTAATTGGGAAAAGTGTCATTTCATGGTCTGGGAAGGCATCGTTCTTGGACACTTGGTGTCCGAGAGAGGGATAGAGGTGGACAAAGCTAAAGTTGAAGTTATTGAAAAACTTCCACCTCCTATCAATGCTAAGGGAATTCGTAGCTTTTTAGGTCATGCGGGGTTCTACCGACGATTTATCAAGGATTTCTCCAAAATCGCTAGACCCCTCACCAAACTATTAGCTAAAGAAGCTCCCTTTGATTTCGATGATGAATGCCTTAAATCATTTGATATACTCAAAAAGGCACTCATCTCAGCTCCAATTATCCAACCTCCTGATTGGACGCTGCCATTCGAAATCATGTGTGATGCAAGTGACTTTGCTGTTGGTGCGGTCTTAGGCCAAACCAAAGATAAAAAGCATCACGCAATAGCCTACGCTAGAAAAACTCTGACAGGAGCCCAACTCAATTATGCCACAACAGAGAAAGAGCTCCTAGCAGTAGTTTTTTCTATCGACAAGTTTAGATCCTATTTGGTTGGAGCAAAGGTCATAGTCTACATAGACCATGCTGCTTTGAAATATCTGCTTACCAAAAAGGATGCTAAACCCAGGCTAATTCGATGAATTCTTCTACTCCAAGAATTTGATCTGGAAATAAGAGATAAGAAAGGAGTAGAGAATTCAGTAGCAGATCATCTTTCACATATGGAAGTCACACAAACCATGGACATACCTATCAATGACTTCCTATGAGATGATATTCTCCTCAAGGTGACAGACTCTCACCCTTGGTATGCGGATATCGTGAACTTTATGGTCACGGGATACGTACCACCAGGGGAGAACAAAAAGAAACTCATTTATGTGAGTCGTAGAGACCTTTGGGATGACCCTTACCTCTACCGAGTATGAGCTGATGGCCTTCTTAGAAGGTGCGTCCCATCAATCGAAGGCACCAAAATTATAGAGAAATGCCATGCTGGCCCCTACGGTGGTCATTATGGTGTTTACCGTACTCAGGCAAAGATCTGGCAAAGTGGATTCTATTGGCCTTCAATGTATGAAGATTCCAAGGAATTCATTCGCAGATGTTGGAAATGCCAGAAGCATGGAGGAATCTCTGCTCGCAATGCGATGCCTCTAACATACAATCTCCAAGTGGAGTTATTTGATGTATGGGGTATTGATTTCATGGGACCTTTTCCTAGGTCTTATGATTGCAAGTATATTCTGGTTGCCGTTGATTATGTGTCAAAAGGGGTAGAAGCATTGCCATGCAAAAATGCTGATTCCAAGCAAGCAAGGAAAATGTTCCATGAGATCATTTTCCCACGCTTTGGAACTCCCTGTATGGTCATAAGTGATGGAGGGTCTCATTTCATAGATAAGACCTTCCGGAACTTTCTAAGGGAACTTGGAGTCCAGCATAACATTGCTACCCCATACCACCCACAGACAAGTGGTCAAGCAGAAACATCTAATAAGCAAATTAAGAATATTCTGCAAAAGACTGTCTTGGAAATGGGAACGGGATGGAAGCAAAAGCTACCCGATGCATTATGGGCATATCATACTGCCTACAAGACATCTATCGACATGTCTCCTTTCCAACTTGTCTATGGGAAGACTTGCCATCTTCCCGTAGAATTGGAACATAGAGCGTATTGGGCCATCAAGTGATGGAATATGAATCTTAACGAATTTGGAAGTCACCGATTGAAGCAAATCTCTGAGTAGGAGGAATGGAGAGATAAGGCGTACCACAGTGTCAGGATTTATAAAGAGAGAACCAAAAGATGGCATGATAAGAGGATTACGCCGAAAGAGTTCAAACCTAGAGATAAAGTTTTACTCTTTAACTCTAGGGTTAAACTCTTTGGACATGGGAAGCTTAGAAGTAAATGGGAAGGACCCTTCATTGTAGTAGAGACTTCATCCCATGGAGCAATCACACTCCAAGGTGATGCCGGTCAACTATTCAAAGTGAGTGGGCACCGACTCAAATTATTTCTTGATTCCCAAAAGGATACAGAAAAAGAATTTGACGTGGTAAATCTAATCGACTTCCATGCAAGTTATTTCAATTCTTTTTAAATTCTCCACGTCCAACTAATGGGCCCATCCAATTCTTCTTCTAGAAGGCCCATTTAATCGACCCGAGAAAATGTGGCCCGAACTTTCCCTTCGCGCCGTTCGCGTTCTGTTTTCTCGTGTTGATCCTCCTCGATATCCTCCACAAAATCCTCGGTGAAACGCGTCGTTCCCAGCCTATTTAAAGGACGGAAACAGAGAGGAAAGCTATACACCTCATTGAATATTCATCTTCCTCCCGTCCTCGTCATGGCCGACAAGAAGATTATGCCTCATGCCTCCTCCAGCTCAACCTTCAACCTGAGCGGGGAAATTACGCCGGTCAATGACAAAACTTCCCTCGCCCGACAATATAGGATGCTTACTACTTAGGATTTTATTCTTTTTAAAAACATTAGTTTTCTAAAGCTAGATTAAATAATGTAAGCATCCCCATATTTTGATTTCAATAAAATGAACTTACCGGTTCATCTAACACCGGTAAAGTTCCCCCGTTAGTTTATTTTGTTGAATAAATAATTCAGGAAACAAGTGTGGGGGGACATGTCCCCAAGTCATGAAATCCCAATGTGCAAACTTAGCGTTGCATATCAAAACACATCGCGGCCGAATGAGCAAAACGACCCGACGAAACAGAGCCACAAAAGAGCCAACAGGAGGTCGGCCGAACCCCCTGGTCGGCTGACCTGTTCTCTGCTCCGCACGGCTCTGTTTCACTCCAAAAAATCGGTTTGGATTTCCTATCCCCACTTTTATGCGCTACCCTGCTGTTTGAGTTGATTTCATATTTCTCATTGCATATCTAAAATGAATCAACTCAACAAATTGAAATAAAATTTGGTAGTCAAGAATTTGCTTAAGCTGAAAATTTGAATACATTATATTTCAATTCATTACCTTGTTCATGATTCCCATAATTCAATAGGAAAAACACATCATCTAGGTATTTGACTAGTGTGATATGGTAAATGAGATCTTTAGAAATCATCCTTTTGCTTGAAATTGATTTTGACATTTGTAACTATTTGATGTCTTGGACTTTGCCTAAATCTCTCATTGGAAATTTATATATCTACCAAGGCCATATGATATATTCATTGAAAACCACAAGCATATGCCACTTTGCTTTTCATTGAACTTTGTCAAACCCGTGACACAATTGAGTGACATGCATGAACTTTTTGAATTGAAAACTCTTGTGCACTCCATTCATGCAAAATTTCTCACATTGAGAATTTGCATCCATCGATTACCCATCCGCCAAAAAAGAAACTCCATACAATACAAATGAAGGCCTCTCTAAAAAAAAGGAGTAGAAGACATGGCTACAAGAAAAAGAAAAAGCATCCACTCTTGAAAAAGAGTAAGAGTGCTCAAAAAAAAGTAGCCATGTTTCATCCTTAAGAGAGAGCAAATTCATGGGAGTTATCACCTCGCCACTCCATTCCATTCATGTGCACAAGAATTTTCTCTTCACTTTGTTCATTGCATAAGTCTCTCATAGGATCAAGTTTTTGACTTAGTAACATATGAATTACAAATGTGTGCCACATTCATCCCTACCAAGCTCCAGATATAGCCATTTTTAGTACAGGGACAAGAATTGGCAAAACATGCCATGGTGAGGACTCAAACACTCTGAGTGATTTGAGAGATTCCAATCGAGAAGGCAAGGGCAAAAGTTCCTATGACTTTCGAATATAGCAATTGCCAAATCATTTAAGCATGGAATGATCCAAGGGAACTTCATTCTAACAGTTCCACTTTTCAAACACCCAAGATTGATGTGGTAGCCACATACACAAAGGGGATCCATGAATTAAGGTATAAGTTAAAATATCTAGTATCCTTATTTTCTACCTTATAGCAATTTCATGACAACACTCTAGTTCTTCTTGCCTTCACTCGAGGACGAGCAAAGTACTAAGTGTGGGGAAGTTTGTTGACGGTCCTTAAGTACAATATTTTTACCGTCAACTCACCTCATAATGTGCATAAAAGAAACACAAAACATAGTGGTAGGGTTATACACTAACCCAATTCCACAAGTGTTGGTGTCTTTTGTATGCAGGTGAATTATTACCCAAAATACCAAAACATGCAGGGATGAATCCATGAAAATGGATTTCAACGAATCAGGCGATGACACATGACAACACATGGATCAAATGGCCCACAAATAGAAGAAAGATCCACTGGTGTTGCACCCATATATATCAAGAGGGCCCACCTGGAAGCCACCTGGAGGAAGCACTCCCCGAGGGGAGCCTTAACCAGGTCGGCCGACCTATTCCTGGTGCCAAACTCGATCAAATGACACGTGTTGGCTCCTCCCGACTCCCTAGAGTCAATGGTGACTGATTTGCGCATTAATTGTGGTAGGAACCGACCCTTCTCCACCTATAAATAGACCGCCTCACCTCCCTTCTTACACACACCAAAAGTTGAGAATAGTGCTACACTCCTAAGGTTTAGAGTAGTCCTAGAAGCTGCCAAAGTAGAAGGAGAGTGTGGTTAAGAGTCTAGGAGAAGGAGGCTTGGGCTTGTCAAGTCCCTCTTCTACACTTGTACCCCTACAAAAGTTTTACTCAATCAAGTAAGCCTTTGTGAATTCAATACAAGTTTGATCTTTTATTCTTAGTAGTTTGCACAAGTAGTTACTTGTGGGTTCACTGCTTTAATTCATAGAGGATCTAGTTGTAGCTTTGTGCTCGAAACAACTAGAGTAGTGATTTAGAACGTAAGCGTGGTGCTTAGGTTATAAATCATCAGTAGATATCTCGTAGACCCACAGATTGAAGAGGTAGGTAGTAGGTGGTGACAGCCCTATCTGTCCTTCGTAATCCTCCACGTTCGGCTATGCCATAGGCTCTTGGCGGGAGTCGTCCTAGTATTGCTAGGAGTAAGCCCATGCCCGAAGCAAGCATCTACTGCAAACTACCTTGAATTAGGATCAATACTTTGAATTCCTCTCTGTTCCTTGCCTACCAAACAACTTTGTGTCCTTGGGTGAGCTAGTTCGAAAGATTAGCACACACGTTCTTTGGATTCGATACCCTTGGGAATACTCCTTAAGGGGAAGTGCTACAACGGTATTTCCTGCGCTTGCGGATAACTCTGTGGTGTTAAGAAATACCAACAGACCCAGAGGATCCTTGGTCTCCGGGGCCCCCTTGGGGGACCCGGACGTCCTCTTGGAGCTGGGGCCCAGAGGCTCCTTGCTCTCCGGGGCCCCCTTGGGGGACCCGGACGTCCTCTGGGGACTTGGACCCAGAGGCTCCTTGGTCTCTGGGGCCTCCTTGGGGGACCCAGACATCCTTTGGGAACTGGGACCTAGAGGCTCCTTGCTCTCCGGGGCCCCCTTGGGGGACCAGGACATCCTCTGGGGCTGGGACCCAAAAGCTCCTTGCTTTTCGGGGCCCCCTTGGGGGACCCGGACATTCTTTGAGGGCTGGGACCCAGAGGCTTCTCTGTCGTTGGGGCCCCCTGCAAGCTCCAAGCCCTGGGCTTAGAGTCAACGGCAGGGGTCCCTTCTTTTCGTCGGGGCTGCTAGGGGTCGGCCCGTTCTGCGACCAAAACCATACTTACCACCTCGGTTATGGCGGCGATGTAGAGGCACAGGGGCTCCCCAGGCTCCGGCGCCACCATTATTGGTAACGACGTCAGCTGCTACTTCAGCTCGCGGAATGCCTTCTCCGCGTCTTCGGTCCATACGATGGTCCGGACTGGCGCAGGAGCTTGAAGAACGGGAGAGCCCGTTCAGCCAGCCTAGAGATAAACCGGCTGAGCGCTGCCAAGCACTCTGCAAGCTTCTGCATGTCCTTGATGCGGGCTGGAGGCCGCATCAGCTCCACCGCTTTGATTTTTTCTGGGTTGGCCTCGATTCCTCGATGTGATACCAAGAACCCGAGGAGCTTCCCAGCTTTGACTCCGAACACACACTTGTCTGGGTTGAGCTTTGTGCGTGTGGTTTGCAGTCTGTCAAAGACTAGGGCGGGGTTTTCTAGTAATGATGTATGTGACTGGATTTTTACTACAATATCATCAACATAAACCTCTACTAGGTACCAAATGAGGTCCCCAAATGTTTTATGCATGGCGCGTACAAAGGAGGGGAGGTCATTATTAAGACCGTAAGGCATGTAGACTAGCAGTAAAGACCATCTACGGTTATGAAAGCGGTATGTTCCTCATCTTCTCTAAACATCGGGATTTGGTGAAACCCTGAATATGCATCTAAAAAGCATAGCATATCACACCCCAAAGTTTAATCTACGATTTGATCAATTCTAGGGAGAGGGAAAGGATCTTTAGGACATGCTTTGGGGACGACAACCGGATTGGCCAGCCATCTGGGATGGTGGACCTCCCGTATGAAGCCAGCATCGAGGAGCTTCTTGATCTCCTCACGGATGAAGTTCTGGCGCTCGATGGACTGCTTACAGGGCCTCTTGTTGTTGCGGCCGTGCGTCGGGGTAGAGCTTCAGATGGCGCTCGATCATTTCCCTGGGTATGCCTGGCATCTGTGACGATTGCCAGGCGAAGACATCGATGTTAGCTCGCAGGAAAGTAGTGAGCACCGATTCCTGCTCGCTGTCCACACTCCCCGCGATACAGGTGGTCTGAGCCGCATCAAAGCCAATTTGTATTGTCTTGATGGGTACGTCGTCGTCGTCGGAGGGCTGCACTCGTGGTGCAGTGGTGCGACTTTGAGCGTGTGGGTCTGGCGAAGGCTTACTCGACCCAGCATCGTTCAGGACAGGTGTTGGGGCCGTTGCCAGCACTCGGAGCTTCTCCAAAACTATCACTGCATATCTTGAGTTCGCTAGAAGATGTCGGCATCTTGAGGACGAGGTAGCCGTAATGGGCTACAGTCATGAACCGGTACAGGGCTAGCCTGCCAATAATGGCGTGGCAGGGGAGGCTAACCTCTGCGACATTGAATAGGATATTCTCCATCCTGAAGTTCTCGGGTGTCCCTAGGGTCACCCGGATGTGGATGCGGCCGTACCAGATAACACTCTCTGATCCTACCCCTGAGAATGATCTTGACGGGGCGAGCTCAAACACGGGAATCTTCAGCTTGTCAAAGACCGCACGACTGATGAGGTTGAGGCCGGCTCCACCATCTACCAGGACGTGGTAAAACTTTACATTGGCGATGGTGGGGGCGACGAGGAGGGGCAGCTGCCCAGCTCCCGCCATGTTCTCAAGGCAGTCGGAGGCGTCAAAGCTGATCGACGTCTCCATCCATTTGTGATTCGGCGTCAGGGCATGCATAGAGGTTGTCGAAGCCATTGCCCAGCGCAGGGTCTTGACCGCATTCCTGGATGCGGGTTCCCAAGATCCTCCGCAGATGACGTGGAGTGCTTTGCGACGCTCGTGGTCACTGTTGAGGTCGAAGTTCACAGCCTGGTGTACCATTTCCACGGAGCGTTCCGGCCTTTGGAACTCCTTCTCCACATCTTTATCGACACGATGGTCGACCTTTTGCGGCTTGATCTTGCCGCAGCTCGCAGGCTTGATAAACACCATGGTGGTGAAAGCGCTACCACATTTTTGAGGGAAAAAGCCTCTACCTGGCTTAGGCCTCAAACTAGTGTTCTAGCGGAAGAGTATGAGACAATGGATTTTTTGTGGTTCGGGCCGCAAGGAGCGTAACACCCTACTCCACAGTGGATTGCATTTCTTGGTGAGTGTGTATGCGTGTGTGTGTGTGTGTGTGTATCGGGAATTCTGAGTCTGGTCCTTGTTGTGAGACCTATGTGTGCTGAATACATTGGCTTTGACAATAAAAGTTTGGATGCTGCCATAACATCTTTTTAGCAAGGTCCAACTCTAGATCCGAGCTTCTGCAAGCTCTGACCGACTTTCTTTGTCTAGGTTTGACATGTTTTTGGGTAGCTCTGGTGAGCTTTGTCTTTAGCTCCGACATGTGTTTGATAGCTCTGACATGTCGTTGTTAAGCTCCGATATGTTTTGATAGGTCCGTCTTTTGTTGGTTAGCTCCCACATATTTTTCTAGCTTCGGATTTTGGGTTGACTAGTTCCGACTAGCTTTGGTAAGCTTCGGCGCTAGGTTGTACTAGCTTTGGTAAGCTCCGCCTCAAGCTCCGGTTAGCTTTGGCAAGGTTCAGAGCTTGATCGCAATGTTTCTGCTTTTACTGTGAAATGTTTCAAACTTGCTTTTCACTTATGTAAAGGTTGCTTAGTATTCATTTGCTAAGTTTTTGGTGCGTTTTGGTTGATATGGCTGATAGTGTTTTGCTATGCTTTGCAACATGCTTATGTGAGGGGCTCACGTAAGGTGTTGTGTTCGGAACGAACTTGAGTCAAGTCGCGGACTTGGGCTCGTACAAATTGGTTGTTTGTTCATGTGCAGGTGTTTCTTGAGTTCAAGACATGGCTGGTGACGGGATCCATAGAACTAGTCTGAGGGAGAAGATGAAGTTCAACAACCAAGTTCGGGAGGAATTATGGTTGAGTTGATCGGGAGGTTACGCAGCATGTTTGAATCAAGAACAATGCATATGAAGGTATTGTGGAAGTCGTTGGAAGATGTTTGCACGTGTGCAAGGAGTGAATGGACGTGGCTACATGGTTCCGAGGCATGATGAAGAGATGTGGACGTAAAAAATTGGTCGAAAAGGTCCAACCGACTAGGTTATGGACTCAGGCTGCGGCTAAGTCGGGTTTGACTCAAATATGGAAAGATTTGAGTTGGTTATGACAGGATTTCATGTGGGTCACGAATTTGAGTTGTTTTAGGAATGTGGGATACATTCCTAAGGGTTTTGAAAGTCTTATGATTGCTTCTATCTGCATATAGAAGAGTCTTGAGCAGTTATAGAAAATTTCGAATCGTGAACGGAGTAGGATTAGAGTCCTGATTTGAGTTGAGTTGGCCTTTGGGATGGTTATATAAGAAAGGGAGGATAGAGCTCGTGGTAGACGACTTTTGTGCCTTGTTCATCCGACTTGTTCCAGACAAGTTTTTCTCGTCGAGTTTTCTGCACAGCACTACCTTTCTTCAGTGGTTTTATCATAACTCGAGTTTTACAGATCCAATTGATGTGATTCTTTTTTCGGTTGTCTTCACAAATTGATTATATATCATCTTTCAAAATTTCATGGTCATTGGTTTTGTAGTTTCTGATCCACACGAGTTTCTTTGCAGCGTTCTAGAACTGTTTTTCTCGGGTAGGACAGATTGACCTTTGTTCGATCTTTCAATCGTAACTTGAGTTTCTATCGACGGATTTGAGTGATTCTTGTTGTGTAGTCTTCGTTACTTGATTCTCTCTGATTTCTATCTATTTTGTCACGGTGAAACACGTTTAGATTAGTCTCACACACGATTTCTTTAATTGATCGTTTTTCTGCCGAAGGGTTTGGGATATAATTGTTTCCGCCGCGTAAGATTTTTAAATCTACCATTCACCCCCCTCTGGTAGCTTTTCATGTGCTCTTCGGTCCTAAAATTGGTATTAGAGCCACGGTGATCTAATATTTATGATTTGCACATATTTTGACTAATCATCATGGAGAAATACTCCGCAAAACCTTGTATCTTTAGTGGTAAGATGGGACATTTTCGTTCAGATTGCCCTAACCTTTTAGGTCCTACTTCCCGGGATGAAAAGCAAACAAGGAAGAAGCACTCCTCTCCAAAAGATACGAAGAAAAAGAAGGGTTTTACGGGACATCAATTGGTGAGCAGTTTTATCTCCGCACTTCAAGAACTTGGCTCAAGCGATGTGGACATTGGAAGTGATGAAGATGAAGATGATTTGGCAAACTTGTGCTTCATGGCGGACAAGTCAAGATCAAGTATGGAGGAGGTTGGACACAACAGCGACAATGAAGCGGTATGTCCTACTTGCGAAGAAATGTGTGATGCTATTTCTCGTGCCAATGTTATAGTTAATAAAAAGGACAAAAAGCTTAGGGACAATGCTGCTAAAATTGAGTCACTAGAATCTGAAATCAACCGTTTAAAAACTTTGATTCCTAGTGATGATGCATGTCCCTTATGTGATTTAATATATGAACAATTGTCCTCATTAAGAAGTACGCACACCTTCACACTTGATAAACTTGAGTTAGAAATTGAAAAGAATAGAGAGCTTGCTGCACTTAATGATAAAAACCTGAAAGATGCTAGTTGTTCTACATTTGATTTGCATTGTTCTACTTGTGATGATCTTGATAAGAAATTACAAGATGTTATGAATGAAATTTCTATATTGAACAATGCTTTACGTTCTCATGAAGTTAAATTTTGTTCCAATTGCAAATCAAAAGGAAAAACTTCATGTGAAAATTGCATTGATCTGTCCAATAAACTTGATAACATGCATAGGACATTAGATCAGTTTTGTAATGGGAATAAGAACCTAAACTTGCTGCTGAATTCTTCCGAGTCTTGCTATGATAAAATTGGTTTAGGCTTTTATTCTCATGCTCATGCTAAGGCTCATCCACCTAAAATTGTAAAGTCATTAGGAAGTGGTTTGATTCAAACAGTTCCTAAACAAAAAGAAGTGGTTTTCAAATCTGCAGCAGTGTTGTCTCATTCAGTTTCAATTAAAATGTTGCTTGCTCATCTAGACATGAACACAAAGTTAAATTTCATTGTACCTACTGTGGTATAGATGGTCATGTCATAGATTTTTGTTATAGACTAGCTAATCAACAGAAAAAGGAAAGAATGATTGCTAGATCTCATAACTTTCATGCAAAATTTGCTGCACTTGTTAAACCGAATGATAGGAACATGCAATCTGCTGTAATGAGTCGAAAACATGCAAAGGTTGCTCCCAAACCTACTGTTTTTTGTGATACACATGTAACATCTCATAGGACAGTAGTTGGGTACAAAAATCCTCAAGCTTTGGCTCATAAACCTGCTGTTTTATCTCAGCTTTCGCGTGTTATTCCTGCTGAACGTCGTGTGACTCAGTACTGGATTCCTAAATGCATTTTGACTAACGCCAGTATTGAGTCATCGACGTATTGTGCTTCTATGTAGGTTACACGCTTGAGGAAGGAGAATATTTGGATTGTGGATTCAGGTTGCTCACGCCACATGACCGGTAACAAAGAATGGTTCTCCTCCCTCTCTTTTGTGTCACGTGTAGAGAATGCTACTTTTGCCGATAATTCTTCAACTCCTATAGTTGCTAAGGGTTTGGTTAGAGTAAATAATCACTACACTTTGAAGTATCTGGCACTTTTTAAAAATTTGAAATACAACTTGCTTTCTGTTTCACAACTGCTAGATGAAATCTAGAAATTATTTTCATTAAAAATTGCTGCAAAGTTGTAAATTCAAATAGTGAGCTTATTTTTAACATGTCTCGGTTTGGAAGAGTTTTTAAGGCTTATTTTGATATGTCTTCCTCTAAGCATAGGTGTATAGTTGCTAATGATTCAAAGGACTTATATTTTTGGCATCTTAGACTTGGTCACGTAGTCTTTGATCATCTAACGCGTGTTAGTGCTCTTGATCGCATACGTGGGATGCCTAAGCTTAAAGGGGACAAAGAAATTGTGTGCTCTTCTTGTAGACATGCTAAGATGGTTGCAGGTTCACATACTCCTCTCACAATGATCATGACAACTGAACCGGGTCAAGTTTTGCACCTTGACACCGTAGGACCTTCACGTGTTCAATCCTTCGGAGGTAAATGGTATGTTCTTGTGAATGTTGATGATTATTCTAGATACTCTTGGGTTTACTTTATGGCATCTAAGAATGAAGCTTTTATTTACTTTAGAACTTTATTTCTTAGATTATCAATTGATCACCCAGGATCTTTAAAAGCAATTAGAAGTGATAACGGAACATAATTTAAAATCAATCTTTTTATTACTTTTGCACTGAAAATGTAATAGATCATCAATTTTCTTCACCATATGTACCTCAACAAAACGGTGTTGTAGAAAGAAATAACAGAACCTTAGTTCAGATGGCTAGGACTATGCTTGATGAATATCAAACTCCTAGGAAATTTTGGGCTGATGCGATTGCAACTGCTTGTTATGCCTCAAATCGTGTTTTCTTGCGTGCTAAGCTAGGTAAAACACCATATGAGCTCCGGTTTGGACATAGGCCTAGTGTTACACACCTTCGGGTCTTTGGTTGCAAATGCTTTGTTAAGAAACCAGGTAATCTTGATAAATTTGAACTAGTTCTGTTGATGGCATGTTTCTTGGTTATCCATCTCATACTAGAGGCTACCGTGTGTTTTTACTTGACACTAACAAAATTGTGGAGACTTGTGAGGTGTATTTTGATGAAGCTAGCCCAGGTACTAGCTCAAACATTGTAGGTCCAGATCCATATTCGCATGGGGAGAGCATTTTCGTTGAAGATGAGGAAGAGGTGGAGCTGCTGCCTGAAAATTCAGCAGCTAATGACATTGTTCCAGCTCCCGATTTTGATTCACAGCCAGCACCGATGACCACCATTGCTGGTCCAGATCCTCCTCAAGTCATAAGCTCATCGATTTGTGATGAACATGAATAAGAAGAAGCTTGTGAAGTGTCCACTCCCCTCCGGGTTCTCAAAAGTCATCCTCCACAACAAATTATTGGAAGCTTGCGTGAACGAGTCACACGGTCCAGGTTTTGCGATCCAAACTCTCATGCTCATTCTGCTTTTGTTGCTTCTTTTGAACCCAAATATATATCACACGCACTCACTAATGAATCTTAAATTATTGCCATGCAAGAAGAGTTAGAAAATTTTAAAAGAAATAATGTTTGGAAACTTGTAGCTCCACCTCAAGGTCACACTTTAATTGGAACTAAATGGGTGTTTAGAAATAAAAAAAGTGAGTATGGTGTTGTGGTTAGGAATAAGGCTAGGTTGGTTGCTCAAGGTTTCACTCAAGTTGAAGGTCTAGATTTTGGTGAAACTTTTGCTCCTGTTGCTAGATTAGAAACCATAAGAATTTTGTTAGCTTTTGCCGCATCTAAAGGTTTTAAGCTATATTAAATGTATGTTAAGTGCTTTCCTTAATGGCTACATATATGAGGAGGTTTATGTCAAACAACCACCGAGTTTTGAAAATTCAAATTTTCCTAATCATGTTTACAAACTGTCCAAAGCCTTGTACGGTCTCAAACAAGCCCCTAGAGCATGGTATGATAGGTTAAAAACATTCTTACTTGAAAAGGGGTTTACCATGGGCAAGGTTGATAAAACTCTTTTTGTGCTTAAGCATGGCAATGACTCATTATTCGTTCAAGTGTATGTGGATGATATTATCTTTGGTTGTGCTTCTCATGATCTTGTGTCCAAGTTTTCAGCTATGATGAGTTCAGAAATTGAGATGAGTATGATGGGAGAACTCACATACTTTTTGGTGCTGCAAATCAAACAAACCAAGGAGGGTACCTTTGTGCATCAAACAAAGTATACAAAAGACCTCCTAAGGCGCTTCAACATGGACAAAAGCAAGACTCTTTGGACACCAATGGGAACAGCAACAACACTTGAACTTGATGAAGATGGTGAACCTGTGGATCAAAAAGAATATAGAAGCATGATCAGATCACTTTTGTATCTCACAGCATCAAGACCAGACATACAATTCAGCGTATGTCTTTATGCACGGTTTCAAGCTTCCCCACGTGCTTCACATCGTCAAGCCGTCAAAAGGATTCTCAGGTACTTACACGGAACTCAAGAATTTGGCATCTTTCTTCCTTCTTCCTCAACCATTACTTTGCAAGCTTTTTTGGATGCTAATTTTGGGGGTTGTAGGATTGATAGGAAAAGTACTTCTGGTGCTTGTCATTTTCTTGATAATTCACTTGTTGCTTGGTCCTCTAGAAAACAAAACTCAGTTGCACAATCCACAGCTGAATCTGAATATGTAGCTGCTGCTAGTGCTTGCTCACAAATTCTTTGGATTGTTAAAACACTTAAGGACTATGGGATTGAGCTAGATAGTGTTCCACTGTTTTGTGATAACACTAGTGCCATTTGCATTGCTAAAAACCCTGTGCAACATTCTAGAACTAAGCACATTGACATTAGGTATCACTTTCTACGTGATAATGTTGAAAAAGGAAACATTGTGCTTCACCATGTAGATACCGAACAACAATTGGCTGACATTTTTACAAAATCTTTAGATTTCACTAGTTTTTGTTTTATTCGTAGTGAAATAGGGGTTATGCATCCTCATGGCTTACATTGAGGGGGAGTTTTCAAACTTGAGAAGTCTATGTGTGAATTTGAACTTAAAATAATATGAGCATAGTATTTCATACATATATGACTTTATGATTCCTTTTACATGCTGAAAGTTCTTACTACATTATTCGTGTTATACATTTTGTAGTTTTTGCCATGCCTAGTAATTGGAATAATTACTTACACTAAATCTGGTCATGGTCGAACTTTCTTGCTGTTCTGAACTTGTTGCATGCTCACAAGTGCTTTTAATCATAAAGAATTAATCAAGTAATCAACTCACATGTTGAGTTTTTTTGAACAAATATAAATTGAGAAAAGATCAAAAGAATATGCATGCATCGCACTTCTTCTTTTGAGATGGCTTATCATTGCACTTAGATATGAACTTGCAAGAAGTTGTGTATGACTAAAACCATGTCCTTAAGCTCCTGATTGTCAAATGACATAGGCTTGGCTTGGTTGGTTAGAATAAGGCAGATGCGCATATAATCTCTTGCAAATATCATATGATCTAAATTTGTGCTTTGAAAAATATTAAAATGCAGCAACTAGTGTCATGCTTTCAGGTTTTCAAATAGTTAAGTTTGTGAGATCATGACTTTCTTAAATTGAAAAATTACACTTGATCTCTAGCATGGCTTACACTACTTAATGTATTTCATTGATGTGATAGTGTCAGTTACTTGATAGTCTGACTTGGATGAGCTTTGTTTTATATGTATATGTTATAATATGCTCATAACAATAAAAATTTGTCTTATAAACCTTGCTGAATACATTGTCAAAGGGGGAGAGATAATATGGTGAATTTTTAAACATAAGTATGCAAGGGGGAGAAATATGTATAGGGGGAGAAATTTATTTCTATCTCATTTGATTTTCAAATAGGGGGAGAAATTGTTCTCAAAACTTTTCATGCCAATGTTCGGATTTTAAATGGTGTTGCCAATGCATTCATCAAAGGGGCGATTGTGAGACCTATGTGTGCTGAATACATTGGCTTTGACAATAAAAGTTTTGAATGCTGCCATAACATCTTTTTAGCAAGGTCCGACTCTAGCTCCGAGCTTCTGCAAGGTCCGACAATAGGTCCGACATTCTTTGTCTAGGTACGACATGGTTTTGGGTAGCTTCGGTGAGCTTTGTCTTTAGCTCCGACATGTGTTTGATAGCTTCAGCATGTCGTTGTTAAGCTCCGATATGTTTTGATTGGTCCGACTTATGTTGGTTAGCTCCGACATGTTTTTCTAGCTCTGGATATTGGGTTGACTAGTTCCGACTAGCTTTGGTAAGCTCCGGCGCTAGGTTGTACTAGCTTTGGTAAGCTCAGGCTCAAGCTCTGATTAGCTTTGGCAAGGTTTGGCGCTTGATCGCAATGTTCCTGCTTTTACTGTGAAATGTTTCGAACTTGCTTTACACTTATGGAAAGGTTTCTTAGTATTCATTTGCTAAGTTTTTGGTGTGTTTTGGTTGATATGGCTGATATCGTTTTGCTATGCTTTGCAACATGCTTATGTGAGGGGCTCACGTAAGGTGTTGTGTTCGGAACTAACTTGAGTCAAGTCGTGGACTTGGGCTCGTACAAATTGGTTGTTTGTTCATGTGCAGGTGTTACTTGAGTTCAAGACATGGCTGGTGACGGGATCCATTGAACTAGTCTTAGGGAGAAGATGAAGTTCAACAACCAAGTTCGGAAGGAATTGTGGTTGAGTTGATCGGGAGGTTACGCAGCATGTTTGAATCAAGAACAATGCATATGAAGGTATTGTGGACGTCGTTGGAAGATGTTTGCACGTGTGCAAGGAGTGCATGGATGTGGCTACATGGTTCTGAGGCGTGATGAAGAGATGTGGACATAAAAAATTGGTCGGAAAGGTCCAACCGACTAGGTTATGGACTCAGGTTGCGGCTGAGTCGGGTTTGACTCAAATATGGAAAGATTTGAGTTGGTTATGATAGGATTTCGTGTGGGTCATGAATTTTATTTGTTTTAGGAATGTGGGATAGGTTCCTAAGGTTTTTGGAAGTCTTAAGATTGCTTCTATCTGCGTATAGAAGAGTCTTGAGTAGTTATGGAAAGTTTCGAATCGTGAACAGGATTAGAGTCCTCATTTGAGTTGAGTTGGCCTTCAGGCTGGTTATATAAGCAAGGGAGGCTAGAGATCGTGGTAGACGACTTTGGGACTGTTCCTCTTGTGTTCTATTGAATAAAGATTGTAGTTTAAAGGAACTTTTGTGCCTTGTTCGTCCGACTTGTTCCAGACAAGTTTTTCTCGTCGAGTTTTCTGCACAGCACTACCTTTCTTCGATGGTTTTATCATAACTCGAGTTTTACAGATCCAATTAATGTGATTCATTTTGGGTTGTCTTCACAACTTGATTATATATCATCTGCCAAAATTTCATGGTCATTGGATTTGTGGTTTCTGATCTACATGAGTTTCTTTGCAGCGTTCCAGAACTGTTTCTCTCGGGTAGGACAGATTGACCTTTGTTCGATCTTTCAATCGTAACTTGAGTTTCTCTCGACGAATTTGAGTTATTCTTGTTGTGTCATCTTCGTGACTTGATTCTATCTGATTTCTATCTTTTTTTCACAGTGAAACACGTTGAGATTAGTCTCACACATGATTTCTTTAACAGATCATTTTTCTGCCGAAGGGGTTGGGATTTAATTGTTTCCGCTGCGTAAGATTTTTAAATCTACCATTCACCCCCCTCTGGTAGCTTTTCATGTGCTCTTCGATCCTACACTTGTATCCGTGGCGGTCCGGGCCTTTTATAACCAATACTGGATGCCTTACAAGTGGGGTCCCAGGGCCCGACAGGTGGTCCCGGGGCAATCTCATCCTAAAAGATCTAAGGCTTCCCGCATAAGCTTTCTCTGAGCGTGGTAGTGAAGACTTGCTGTCTTGCCGCCTCCCTTATTAGTAGCCCAAGCGCCGTTGCTGGCGGTTGCAGAAGGTGTCCCGTCAGCCTGTCTTGTTGCCGCAAGCTACCAACTTGTCCAAGTGAGATAGGTCTGCAGCGCCTTCATTGTGATGTGATTGGTCATAGCGGTCTCTGACCGTTGGCATGCTCTGTGTCGTGCGCCGGAGGTGGGTGCGGATCTTCAATGCTTGGCCTTAGCGGAGTGCACCAGCTTTTAACTCCCGCACCTTACTGTCTGGGGCGAGCTGCGAGACACGTGGCAGCGTCGGAGCAGGTCCTCACTGGGGAGGCTAGCCTCGGTCCTTCGTGACGCGTGGCAGCTCCCGGGCTCCCCAGGGCACATGGCAGCTCCGCTCCTTCCACTGAGGGAGGACACTTGGTCCGGTGCTCCAGGCTACGCGGCAGCTCTGGAGCTCTCCGCCGAGGTTGGGCGAGGTCCCGCCCCAACACGTGGCGCCTTGGGAGGCCGTCTCTCCTGAGGGTCTTTATCCCGTTCTTCGTGCCCCACGTGGCAGCACCGGGACTGGATCTTGCGGGAGGCTGAGGTATCAACAACTTCTGGACATGTGGTGCCGTCGAACAAGCCCCAGTGTCTTTAACCTGTGTGCGAGGGTACCCAGTCTGCAGGGTACCGACAGTCGTATTTGAACTACTGCAGTAACTTTGTACTTTTTATATTATCAAGTTACTTCTATAATACTGCAATTATTGGAAATTGTTTTATTATTTTGTTTCTATAATATCACAATTAATAAGTACCTTTTAGTATTACTATATTGTTTCTATGATATCAGAATTACTAAGTATTTTTATATGATTATATTGCTTCAAAAAGAAATATGAGGGGAATTGTATAATGGGTGGATGAATTTCATCGTGTCACTTGGTCGGTATATATAGAGTACAATGAGATTGATACATATGGCAATCTATCCATCCTACCAAATATGTTTACAATATATTTAGCAGTCTATGTAGTCTACCAAATATATTTGTAATATATATAGCAGTCTATCTATCCTATCAAATATATTTGCAATATATATGTTAATCTATCTAGCTTGCCAAATATACTCTAACAGCTTCTATAATATCACAATTACAAAGTATTTTTTACATTATTAGGGTGCTTTAAAATTAAAGCATGGGATACATATAGGTTGAGTTGTGATGTATGGTTCCTGGAGCATAGCCATCCGAAAGCATTTGATCTCCCTCAACAGTCATCACACTCTTCATTCATGATGAGTGCGATGAGGAAGACGTTGCTCCTCCTGATGGTCATCCTCCTCGCCTCTGGTAAGTGAAAAAACAAGTGTTTCCTACATCCATGACTTGATAAGATGATTTGATACACTATTGTGTGTTCATTTACTCGATCCCCAATCTGATGAATCATTGCAGATATGGTGGCCCAAGTTGTTAGGGTGGTCGGTTATGTATGTGACGATCCTAATTATCCGATCTGCTTTGGACACTGCTTGGCAAAAGGCAAGTGTGGCAGGTGCTGCAGGAGAAATGGCTACAAGAATTACGTCTGTGACTGGCTTGATTGCATATGCTGCAACAAAACAAGAGCAACAACAACAACAAGAATAAAAAAGTTTGTGTCCCAAGCATTCCTTGCTGCAAATGCTGCAAAGAATGAGTAAATCAACATACCATGTATATTTTTGATCTACTAATCAATTGTAATGTTCAAAAAATAATTAATAAACTCTCTTTCAAAACGCCAGGTTTCCTTGTGTATATTAGTATGCTAAAAAAAGAACAACATATTTTTCAATCAGTTGAAGAAATAGGGGTCAGTTCACTCAACGATCATAGTCCTATGCATTTCCAATTAATTATTTTCTCTTGTTTCTGTTTTCTTTTCGTTTTTTCTTTTTACGAGAGAAGATTATTACGTTACATGATTAAAAATTGGATGCATGTTACAGTTACTAGAGTGATGAACATAAACTGGAAGAGCACTTTTTTCTTTATTAATGTGATATGTGTTCCTGATGACAACAACATGATATCATCTAAACTCTTGTTAATTAAAATTACCGTCCTAACGATGACAATTTAAAAGTGATGGGATGCCAATGGAGGCTGCTTTACATGGGCCTAATTCGAATTTCTGTGTGGGGAGCTCGGATTTGGGGATCGGAAGTTGGGTTGGAGAAGAGTGGGTTTTTGGGGACATGGAATAAAAAATGGTAATGTGATGTTCATGTGTTCGCCTATGCTTCCATCTGGTAAATCTACTGCCGGCTCGGGATATGAAATAACAAATGGTAATGTGATGTTCATGTGTTTGCCTATGCTTCCATCTGGTAAATCTACTGCCGGTTCGTCTTCTCCACTTTGGGCCCCTTCTCGTAGCATTATGAACGATAAGTATTTTGGAATGAAGGAAGTAGATTTCGATAAGTTGAGAGAACTGCAGCCCGTCAGCCATCATGATTCATGTTTGATAACTGCAGCAAACACAACTACTACACGGCCTGACTACTTATGTTTTCCAGATCCCTACTTAATCACACAAAGATATGACAATCCCCCTGTCCCTCCTGTCCCTTTGTGGATTGGATTAATTCAGAAGCAAGCTTTGACTTGCGTCCCATCATTGCAAGTATACAACAGAGAGAGAAGCCCTAGTGCATGCATGTTCCTAGTGCTATTGTTTAATTAGCAGCATATCTCCCATCATTTCCGTGTGCCCTTCTTTTAATTGCCGACAGCGAGGTGTGGATCCAATTCATTTCGCATATATGAATTCTACAGTACAAGGACGTGACAAATCGACTGGCAGCAACGCGACCTTCTATACACCGTCTTCAATTGATCTTCTTTTCACTGAGCAAAACCCTCTGAGGTTTCACCGTTAATAGCATACCTTGAGTAAACCCTCAACTGCAGAAGCCCCCTCTTGAGTCTTGCAGTCCAATAGCAGTAAATGCCTGAACTCATTCCCCACACTATACAATGACCCATACAAAATCGGGAGAACACCTAATTAATTGGCCAAGCTGCTTCATATCAGCCTTGTGGTGGCACGATAATGCCTGGTTACAAAAGCACCATGAACCAATCTTCAGAATCTATATAGACACTAACAACAAACTTGAGTCTCGTGCATACTGCACCCACTAAAACCATCGGCCTGCTAGATTCCGAACTACATCACCATAACTAATACCACATGAGTAAATTATTAGTCTCACAATTAATTATATCAACCTTCCCGCCCAATTACTAAGCATGGCTAAGCGTAATACTACATCCCAAACCCAACCATAATCCTCCAAACCTGGATACAAGGAATAATGTGGAAATCTAATGAAAAATCTACATAGGATTAAAATTTAAAGACATGCATGCAACTAAACTAGCTAATATCCTAAATAGGAGCTATATGGTCAAGGGCACTTGCTTTTTTCTTATATAGTTGCTCAGTCTTCTTGATTGAACTTCTTTGTCCTCAAAATCTTTGTGTTACTTCTCGACCGTGACCTAAACGCGAATAAACTATCATCAAAAGATAAAGAAAAGTAATTAAGGTAAGCACACTGAAAGTTGTCCTAGAGGGGGGATTAATAGGTAATCAAAATAATCAAGCAGTAATTTAAACTCTTTCCTGATTCAGGTTTCGGATAATTCTGAGCTGGGTCCAGACTTGTTCGACTCTGCTCAAACAAGCTGATAGAAGTTGGATATGTCCGAGCTTCTATGCATGACTTCATCAAAGGAGGGATTTTTGCAACTAATATGAACTAAAATACACCCTAACAGTTTTAGTTGTGATATAGAAGGTAAAGCAAGATATAGAACGTGCTAGAATAGGTAGATAAATGCAAAGTCCTAGATGACCATAAAAAGGGTAAAAATGGTCCGAAAATCAAAAGAGAGACAACGAACATGAGATTTTTCCCCAAGGTTCAGTTTCACAAAGAAACCTATGACCCCGCCGAGGAGTCCACAAAGGACCAGGATTTCTCTAGACCTTCCCTCACCAAGAGACCACAACGGTCATGCGTTGGTTTTTCCACTATCTCACAAGGGTGATACAAACTTCCCGGACACAAAAATCAAACAAGAAATCACCGGGTGACGCCTAACAGACTAGAGTGTGCACCCAAAAGTAACAAACACGAAAAACTCAGGCAAACAATGCGAATCAAATCAAGCTCAACCCGAAAGCCACTTCTTCAATCTCACGACAACTCTTTCACTCTTCCCAAAATCTCAAGTTTTGGCTCTTGAAGGTGAAAGCTAGGTGTAGACGTGCTCTTGAGGGAGTCCTGGGCGCAGGTGTGTGTTTGAAGGTTAGGGTATGGTTGAGAGGGTATTTGGTCCCCAATTTATAGACAAAAAGTAATTTTGACCGTTGTTAGTTTGCCCACCTCGAACAAGTTCGAAAATGTCTTAGACATGTCTGGGCTAATGGGCCCAGTGATGGTACAACTGAGTGTTTGATTTTGAATGAGTTCGTAAAAGCTGCTTAGGACATGTCCAACAAGGATTGAACATGTCCGGAAATCCAAGGTGGGACTTTTTTCTCACTTATCCGGTATTGAAACTTTCGGACAAGACCGCATTAACAAGTTTGAAACACCTCAGATATGTCTGGGGTTAGTCAAGAGAACTCGGATATGTCTGGCCAAACTCAGACAAGTCCAAGTGGTCAGAGGACTTACAATTTTTCTAAGTCTAGGGCTATGCAGTGAGGGCTCGAACATATCTGACCCAACTCAGACAAGTCCAAGGGACCAAAGGACTTGGAATTTTTCTAAGTCCTGGCTATGCACATACAACTTGGACAAGTCTTATGGAACTTGGAAAAGTCCGGGATTGTGCAGGGGCATATCCGAGCTCATGGGTCGGGCAAGTTTGGACTTAGGGTTTGTTAGTATTTTGAAATTATTCCCTAGGGGTTGAGCTCCCATTGATTCCCTAAGTTTACAAGAGTCGTGTCCCTCTCGATAATACAGTTTTTTCCTACGACTCAAGAAAGTTAAAAACCTAATTCTACGAGTCCTTCCTTTTTCACGCCTTTTGTCTTTTTCCAAGTGTTTTCAATAAAAGCTCTCCTTGTATTTTATTTCTGCAATACCTCAACAATTTCATTAGTTCTTTAATTGTTTGTCATTAACCATCCAAAACCCACAAGGGTCCTAGATGAACTTTCAATCTTTCCCCTTTTTTTCTAATTGATGACAACTAATTAAAGTTTTCAATTAAGAGATAAATAAATGATTTTAAGTGTTGAGTGAGTATGAGCAATTGAATAAGACATTGAGAGTAATCTCATACTCACTTAACACTCGTGGGGTGCATATATGAAGGTGTTCAAAGTGATAATTCGTGATGCATACATGGCATACATTTGACATGTTTTGGCAAAATTCACAAGATTCACAATGTATAAACAATACAAGGCACAATTAACTCATAATGCATTAACCATGGATAACATAGAGCAATATAGGCATAAGGTGCAACAAACTCAGACAAAAGTAAAAATACTACAAATTCATAGGCCTTCAACACACCAACGCACGTGACAAGAGAAAACTGCTACTACTTCTCCCCCTTTGGCATCAAGGCACCAAAAAAGTCTTTCACATAGTCGTTGTAACCGTCTGAAGAGGAAGAAGCTGCTGTAGGGGGAGGAGTGCTAAGAGGCGCCGGTGGTGAAGAAAGCTCGCACCTCCTCGGTGAAGTTGCAAAGTCGTCGAAGCAAATGGTCAAATATTTTGCAAAGTTTGAGTTAAAAACTCGGATAAGTCTGAATTTTAAGTCAAATATGTCCAACCATGTCGGATATATGCGAAGGAAACCCTCAGACTTATCTGATGTGCCTCAGATTTGTCTGAGGAACAGGTCGAACATGTCCGAGCCTGACAGTTATAACCCTAAAAATTGCAAAAATCAAGTGCTAACAACGCAATACTTTGCAATGACTAAGATAAAGGTCCTTAGAACAAAGTTCTAAAGTTGCGTGCAAGGATGTGCACCTAGAACAAAAAATCGAGGAAAGAATGGAGTATACCTTGTGGGGAGAGGAAACCTTGAGGGAAAGGATTCAAAAGTGAGGGAATCAAGCTAGGGCTTGATCCTCCAACTCGATGAGAGTTCCACCAATTCCTACACAAATCACTCAAGAGATTCGAGAAATCGCAAGGGAATGAGTTGATCTCGATTTCGATTGAAAGTGAATGATAATGGGGAAAAGAGATGAAGGGTCGGACTTAAGGGCTCGGACAAGATCCCCGTCAGACATGTACGGACATAAAGGTTGGACAAGTTCGACCTCCCTTAACAGAAAATAGTGTGTTTCTTAGGGAGGCACATATATATAGCAACACATAAGTGTGGAGACATAGAGGACTAGATTTCACAAATATCCTTGATGGATTTTGGCCAGTAAAGCAATCTACATTCATACAATGAACAAGAATCCAAAAAGACAATATATGGTAAAATTGTTTAAAATAAAATCAAGGGAGGTGAGGGTTTTTGAAAGCATGCAAGATTTTGAAGATCCTAAACTATAGCATTCCAGATCTGCAACATCTCAAGCAACATTTCAAGAATCTAGGATATTTAGGTCACTCCTAAGTTTGCAAAGTGTTTTTCATCTAGTGGCTTGGTGAATATGTCGGCTAGTTGTTTTTTAATTCTAACATGAGAAATGACTATATCCCCCTTCAAAGAATGATCTCTCAAGAAGTGGTGTCGGATATCTATGTGTGTGGTCCTATAGTGCTCAACAAGGTTATGGGCAATATTAATGAAACTCTCATTATCACATAGGAGTGGAATATGGTTCATAATGAGACCATAACCCCTTAGAGTTTGTCGCACCCAAAGAAGTTGTGCACAACAACTTATGGCTACAACATACTTCACTTCGGCTGTGGATAGGGCAATGGAGTGTTGTTTCTTGGATGACCATTACACAAGGGACCTACCCACATTGGCACGTCCCAGAGGTTCTTTTTCTATCTGCATTACATCTAGCATAATCCGCATCGGAATATCCGATGAGATTAAACTTTGACCCTATTAGATACCAAAGCCCAATGTTTGGTGTGTGAACTAAATAACGCAAGATTCTCTTAACGGCGGTCAAGTGACCCTCCTTGGGTGCGGCTTAAAATCTTGCACACATACACCCACTAAGCATAATATCGGGCCTAGATGCACAAAGGTAGAGCAAGGAACAAATCATGGAGCATATACCTTTTGGTCCATGCTTGGTCCATCTTGGTTGAGGTCGAGATGTCCATATGTCGCTATTGTTGTTTTGATGGGTTTGGCCTTGTCCATGTCAAAAATTTTAAGTATATCTTGAGTGTACTTTGCTTAACATGAAAGTGTCTTCGTTGAGTTGCTTGAATTAGAATCTTAGGAAGAATTTAAACTCCCCCATCATTGACATCTCAAAACTATCGGTCATAGTCTTGCTAAACTCATCACAAAAAGATTTGTTAGTAGAATCAAATAAAATGTCACCGACATATATTTGGCACACAAAGAGATCATTGTCAACATGATTAGTAAATAGGGTATAATCATATTTTCCAACTTTAAAACCATTCTTAATGAGAAAATCACTAAGGCACTCGTACCAAGGTCTAGGAGCTTGCTTGAGACCATAGAGAGCTTTGTGTAATTTAAATACATGGTTAGTATACTCATTGTCTTTGAATTCGGGTGTTTGCTCCACATACACCTCCTCCTTGATTGGGTTGTTGAGGAAGGCTCTTTTCACATCCATTTGATATAGTTTGAGACCATGGTGAGTAGCATTGGCTAAAAGAATGGGAATAGATTCAAGTCTAGCTACGGGAGCAAAGGTTTCATCAAAGTCCAAACCTTCGACTTGTGCATATCCTTTTTGAAAGTGCATCTAGGCATACCCGTGGGTTTTGGATGATTGATGACGACAATTAAGAGTCTAATGAGCTGAGTTGATATTAAGCACAGGTGTGATGGTTGAAATGAGACGAAATCCCTCAAAAAGGAAAAAGATAAAATGTGTGTCAAAGACTCAAGAGTAGAAATTAGGGTTTCTATGGTGTTGAGTTTAGATGAGTCGTATCTTGTGTGAGGCTGGTTGTATCATGTGCATTGAGATCATTCTATAGGGCTCAAAGTGGTGGTTGAGAGAAAAACCTAAGTGAGAAGCCAAAATAAAGAAATCCGTAGGAGGCCGGACCAGTCCGGGCCTCAGGGCCGGACTAGTTCGGCCAGGCAGAGAAGTCCGTTTTGAGTCGGACTAAAGGTCTCTGGATGAATTCAGACTTGTCCGTATGGGTGCGTACTAGTCCGTACATTCCTAAGTGGAATTGGAGCTAAGTCCTCTAAAACCGAAATTGTCCGTTTTGGAACGGACCAAAGCTCTCTCGAAAAGTTCGAACTTGTCCATTGTGGTTCGGACTAGTCTGTTTGAGACTTAGTGAGATAAACCAAGAGAAAACCCTAGAGGGTCGGACTAGTCTGCCCCTGTGGCTGGACTAGTCCAGGCATACCCAGTTGTGTCCGTTTTGGGATGAACCAAACCTTTCTGTCGTACTTCGGCCTAGTCCATTGTGAACCGGACTAGTCCGTGTTATCAATGCCATTTGAAATTCAAACGTTGGCGCGCACGTCATCTGTTTTTTCGATCGATGACGTGAAATTGTCGGTGGTCCCAGAAGGCCAGACTAGTTCGTGGCATAGAGCCGGACTAGTCCGGGTTGGTCCTGGTGGCAACGGTTAGTTGCCCGGACCCCTATAAAAAGAGTACCCCGGCCCCCATTTGATAACTCTTGAACCCTAGCATCGCCACAAGTGACCTAGAGCCTTCCAAAGCCTTCCACTCGTCCTACTAGCCCTCTAAGACCAAATCTTGAAGAGATTAGGGTTTGGGAAGGAGAGTGAAGGAAGATCATCGCGCTTTGGCTCTCGGTTTGATCTCTTGCACACTGTGTTGTGTTTTGTGGCTTGTGTGAGTTGATATTCTTCGTGTGCTCCTCATTGTATTGATTCGTGGGATCCTCAACTTGTGAGCAGCCCCAATCAAACTTTGTGATTACCCATTGATATAGTGGAATCCAAGTCGGCCTTTGTGGTCGCTTGGTGAGAGAAGATTCAAGTGAGACCCGATCCATGTGTGGACTTATCAACGTGGATGTAGGCTTCTTCGTGGAGATGAACCATGGGATAAATCTTCTCTCACTTGTCATTTTACATTTCGTAATCACTAGAATTGCTATTAGGGTTCTTATTGTTCATATTGCTCTTCACTTTGATCTTTGTTGAAATCTTGTAACCTAAGTGCTTTAACTTCACAATCTATGTTGTACTAGGTTACCACACATTGCTTACATCTTGGGTGAACTTAAATTCCACAAATAACTTGTAGAAACCAAGTTTTTAGGTTTTCACCCTATGCTGAGCCGACTAGTCCGACCCTGTCCAGACAAGTCCGGCCTCAGGAGTTTAATCTCGTTTGATTAAATCATTTCAGGTCTTATTTCCTATTCACCCCTCTCTAGGCGACATTCAATTGGTATCAGAGCAGGCTTCTCCACAAGATTCTAACAACTCGGAGAAGAAATGGTCAGAAGGGGGTGACAACGAGGTTTCGGTGGTCATTGATGACACCAAGATGAAGAACGTTGATGTTCTTCAAGATGATCCAAATGACAATGAAGAAGTTTGTATGCTCAAGGCACGGCTTTGTGAGAAGATCAATGTGCCCAAGAAGGAGATCAAGCCAATTGCTTCAGTCAACGTCGACAATGGGAGTAGTTCACAAGACTACTCCCGGTATCCTTAGAACTATGAGCAACTTACCACAAGCAATCACTATTTATCTATTCTCATTGGCAAACCTCCTCAGTTTGATGGAAATGATTACTCTATGTGGAAGCATAATATGAAGATGCATCTCATTTCCTTAAACCCTAGTTTGTGGCAAATTGTTATGACAGGTGTACATCTTCCCAAGAATGACGAAGACATCACTCTGGAGCAAGCCATCCTCCTCCATCGCAATGCTCAAGCCGTTGGAGTGATTACCTCCTCATTGACTCGAGAGGAGTTCAACCGCATTGAAGGGTTGGAGGTTGCCAAGGAGATATGGGACACCCTCAAGACGGCACATGAGGGCAACTATGTCATTAGGGAGGCAAAGATCTAGATGATCACAGGAGAGCTTGGGAGTTCACGATCATGGATGTTGAGTCCCCCCATGACATGTACGACTGCCTCAATACTCTCTTCAACAAGAGTCGGTCTTATGGAAGCACTTGGTGTACCGACCATGAGGTGGTAAAGAGGATTATTCGAGCATTCATGCCTTGAAATGTCACTGTTTGCTCACTAATTCAAGAGAGTCCGGGTTTTCACAAGATGACTCCCAATGAAGTACTAGGGAGGATTATCAACCATGGGATGATGGAGCAAGAAGCTATGTTCTACAATGATCTACAAAAGCTCTCCTCCTCCAAGAAAAGAGATGTTGCATTCAAGGCAACATATTCAAGACCTCAAGAAAAGTAAGAGAGTGATGAAGTGAGCCCCGACACCGATGAGGAAGAGGCACTCTTCATCAACAACTTCAAGAGGATGTTTAGAAGAAGGAGGGGGAGCTACCATCATGAAAGCAAGAGCAAAGACAAGACCAAGACAAGATTGAAGAGGGCGTGCTACAATTGTAGGGAATATGACCACTTCATTGTGGATTGCCCACATGAAGAAAACAAGAAGAAGAAGGAGGGCAAGTCCAAAGAGAAGAAGTACTTCAAGAAGAAGAAGCAATCCATACATGCCCACCTTGGAAAGGAGTGGGATTCAAATGAGGAGTCCTCATCTGATACAGAAGAGAAGATAGCAACCATTGCTATGAAGAAGACAACTACGAAGAACAAGCTCTTCCCCAACATGGAGAAATCAAGGCCAACTTGACTCATGGCCAAGGAGGGAAGAAAGAAGGTTAAATCTAAATCCTCCTCTTCAATTTCCTCGCATGATGATTTTGATAGTAGTAGTGAAAATGAACATATGCTTAAGGATATGAGTAAGAGTACTTTGAAAAGATTGAGATTGTTGACAGAGGAGATATTTGAGAAGGAAGAGCTCATCAACCATCAAGAGGACATGCTCATCCAACAAAATGAGAGATGTCAAGAGGTTGAGGAGCTCTTGGAGCTTGAAAGAGAAAGAAACAAGGCACTTGAGCATGAACTCGCTTTGAGCAAGGAAACTTGCTCAAACCTTGAGAACACTACAATTGTGCTCAAGGATGAACTTGTTAGTTTTACACAAGCTAACAAGATCCTTGAGACACAAATGAAGTCTCTCAAGGTCAATGCACCTTCTTCCTCTACAAGCTCACCTCCCACAAATGTCAAATCTGAAGCACCTCAACCTTGCAAATGCTCAAACTTGATCATAAAGCTTAAGTTGGCACAAACCAATCAAGCACCAAAGGGTGGCATCTTTGACAAGGAGAATATGGCATATGAACGTAGTGCATATACCAACAGAAGACATCCCCTTGTCAAGGATGGTCTTGGTTATTCTAGGGAGATGAGGGAAAACGCCAAAACTCCCAAGAATGGCAAAGATTTGATTGTTTTTGTCAAAGGAGGCTCATACAACAATAAGGGAAAGGACATCACTACATAAACCAAAATGCATAAGAAAGAACCTCATCCATTGTTCCATGATTTTGATGCTTCATATGTATTATTAAGGAACAAGTTTGGTAAAGCTTATGCTAGATATGTTAGGCCACACCACAAGAGCCCTAAACCTTTTGTGTGGGTGCCGAAGTGCCTCTTAACTAACATCAAAGGACCCAACATCGCTTGGGTACCTAAAGCCAAGGCTTAAATCTTTCTTGCAGGCATGCTCCTCCGGTGGAACCAAATGGGTTCCTGATAGCGGGTGCACTAATCATATGACCGGAGAGAGGAGGATGTTTGTGGAGTATGATCAAAATGAAGATCCAAGTGAAGGAATCTATTTTGGGACAATAGCCAAGGAAAAAATCATTGGCACCGGTAAAATTGCTATATCCCCCAACCATACTCTTTCTAATGTTTTGCATGTTGATTCTCTTGACTATAACCTCTTGTCCATATATCAACTATGGGACAAAGGTTATAATTGTTTATTCACTAATGAGGGTGTGACCGTCACAAGGATAAGCAATGACTCAATTGCTTTTAAGGGTGTACTCAAGGGAAAGCTCTATCGTGTAGATTTCTCCGCAGTTAAAGCCCAACTTAATACATGCTTAATTGCAAAAAATAACATGGGATGGCTTTGGCATAGAAGGCTAGCCCATGTTGGGATGAGGAACTTGCAAAAACTCCTTAAGGGCGAGCACATCCGAGGTTTGAAGAATGTTGTGTTTGAAAAGGATAGGCCATGTAGCGCATGCCAACCCGGAAAGCAAGTTGGAGCTCCACATTCATCCAAGAACATTATGACGACAACAAGACCATTGAAGCTTCTACACATGGATCTCTTTGGTCCAATCACCTACATATGTATTGGCGGTAACAAATACGGTCTTGTTATTGTTGATGATTTTTCACGTTTTACTTGGGTATTCTTTTTGCATGATAAGAGTGAGACTCAAGGTGTCCTCAAGAAATACTTGAAGAGAGCTCAAAGTGAGTTCTCTTTAAGTATCAAGACGTTAAGGAGTGACAATGGCACCGAACTCAAAGATACTCAAGTTGAAGAATTTTCGGATGAAGAAGGGATCAATCATGAGTTCTCAGCCCTCTACTCCCCTCAACAAAATGGGGTGGCCGAGAGGAAGAATATGACTCTAATTGAGATGTCAAGAACCATGCTTGATGAGTACAAGACGTCGGACCGGTTTTGGGTAGAAGCGGTTAACACCGCTTGTCATGCCATAAACCGGTTGTATCTTCACGGAATACTTAAGAAGACGTCTTATGAGCTCCTAACCAGTGACAAGCACAACATTTCTTATTTTCGTGTTTTTGGGAGCAAATGCTACATTCTCAAAAAGAATCCTAGGACTTTGAAGTTCGCTTCCAAGTTCGATGAAGGTTTCTTGCTTGGTTATGACTCAAACACTTACGCCTATCGTGTCTTCAACAAATCCTTTGGAATTGTTGAAGTGGCGCATGACGTAGTGTTTGATGATATTAATGGGCCGGACTAGTCCGGCCAGGCAGAGAAGTCCGTTTTGAGTCAGACTAAAGGTCTTTGGATGAATTCAGACTTGTCCGTATGGGTGCGGACTAGTCCGTACATCCCTGAGTGGAGTTGGAGCTAAGACCCCAAAAACCGGACTTGTTCGTTTTGGAACGGACCAAAGCTCTCTGGAAATGTTTGGACTTGTTCGTTGTGGTACGGACTAGTCCGTTTGAGACTTAGTGAGATAAAACAAGAGAAGACCCTAGAGGGCTGGACTATTCTGCCCCTGTGGCCGGACTAGTCCGGGCATACCCAGTTGTGTTCATTTTGGGACGGACCAAACCTTTTTGTCGTACTTCGGCCTAGTCCGTTGTGAACCGGACTAGTACGTGTTGTCAATGGCCGTTTAAAATTCAAACGTTGGTGCGCACGTCATTTGTTTTGTCGATCGATGACGTGAAATTGTCGGTGGTCCCAGAAGGCCGGACTAGTTCGTCGCACAGGGCCGAACTGGTCCGGGTTGGTCTTGGTGGCAAAGGTTAGTTGTCGGGACCCCTATAAAAAGGGGACCCCGACCCCTATTTGATAACTCTTGAACCCTAGCGCCGCCACAAGTGACCTAGAGCCTTCCACTCGTTGTACTAGCCCTCTAAGGCCAAACCTTGAAGAGATTAGGGTTTGGGAAGGAGATTGAAGGAAGATCATCGCGCTTTGGTTCTCGGTTTGATCTCTTGCACATTGTGTTGTTTTTTGTGGCTTGTGTGAGTTGAGCTTCGTGTGCTCCTCGTTGTATTGATTTGTGGGAGCCTCAACTTGTCAGCAGCCCCAATCAAACTTTGTGATTACCCATTGATATAGTGGAATCCAAACCAGCCTTTGGGGTGGCTTGGTCAGAGAAGGGTCAAGTGAGACATGGTCCTTGTGTGGAATTCTCAACGTGGATGTAGGCTTCTTCGTGGAGCTGAATCACAGGATAAATCTTGTCTCACTTGTCATTTTACATTTTGTAATCACTAGCATTGCTATTAGGGTGCTTATTGTTCATATTGCTCTTCAATTTGATCTTTGTTGAAATCTTGTAACCTAAGTGCTTTAAATTTACAATCTAAGTTGTACTAGGTTATCACACATTGCTTACATCTTGGGTGAACTTAAATTCCACAAATAACTTGTAGAAACCAAGTTTTTATGTTTTCACCCTGTGCTGAGCGGACTAGTCTGGCCTTGTCGAGACAAGTCCGACCTTAGGAGTTTAATCTCGTTTGATTAAGTCATTTAAGGTCTTATTGCCTATTCACCCCCCTCTAAGCAGCTTTCACTTTTGCAACAAGTTGTTCCTTGTTCATTGTCACTACCTTGTTTTCATCTTGTTTCGAAACACCCACTTGGTGCCTACCACATTGGCCTTGGGTCTCTTCACGAGCTCCCGTACTAGATTTCTCTTGTAGTTATTCAATTCTTATTGCATCACCATCACTCAATCCGTATCTCGTAGTGCATCTTCTACCTTGTAGGGTTGTAAAGAAGACATAAACTAGTAATGTGCACAAAAATTGACCATACGAGATCGAGTTGTTACCGCCTTGGAGATATCTCTAAGAATGTTGTCAACTGGATGATCCCATTGAACACTTAGGTGAACTCGTGGATGTGGCACTTGAGGTCTTGAATCAACTTCATCTTCATCTTGTCCTTCGTCTCCCCTTTGATCATTGCTACCATCTTGATTCTCCTCTTCTTGCACTAGGTGGTCATGATCTTGAGAGGGTTGTGCTTGTTCTTGAGTTGGAGTCTTCTATTGTGATGGGGATGAATCACTTGGACTTGGCTCTTCTTGAGGTCTAATGTCACCAAGTGCCATCCTCTTCAATGCAACTTGTAGTTCCTCCTCCTCATCTAGCACACATTCGTCATGTTGCTCCACTTGGGAGCTAGTAGTCTCATAAAACACCACATCACGTGCTATTTTAACACATCTGGAGATTATGTTGAAGACACGGTAGGCGTAGGTGTTTGAGTCATAACCAAGTAAGAAACCTTCATCAGATTTCGAAGCAAACTGAAGTCCTAAGCTTCTTGTTGAGAATGTAGCACTTACTACCAAAAATTGAAAGTATGAGATATTGTGTTTGTTACCGATGAGGAGCTCATACGAAGTTTTCTTCAGTAGATGATGGAGGTAGAGGCAGTTTGTGGCATGGTAAGCGGTGTTGACCACTTCCCTCCAAAACCTATCAGAAGTCTTGTACTCCTCAAGCATGGTTCTTGACATTTTTATGAGTGTGCGGTTCTTCATTTCGGTTGCCCCATTTTGTTCGGGGGAGTAAGGTGCCAAAAAGTCATGCTTGATGCCCTCCTCGTCCAAGTACTCTTCAACTTGAGTATTCTTGAATTCGGTATCGTTGTCACTTTTATCTTATTGACCCTTAAGCAAAACTCATTTTTAGCTCTCCTCAAGAATATCTTGAGGACACCTTGTGTTTCACCTTTGTCGTGCAAGAAAAATATCCAAGTGAAGCGAGAAAAATCATCAACAATGACTAGGCCATATTTGTTACAGCCAATGCTTATATAAGCAATGGGACGAAGAGGTCCATATGGAGCATCTCTAGTGGTGTTCATATTATCATCACGTTCTTGGCAATATGGGAGGCTCCAACTTGCTTCCCAGCTTGACATGCACTACATGGTCTATATTTTTCAAAGATAACATTCTTTCGTCCATGGAAGTGATCGCTTTTTAGAAGTTTTTGCAAATTTCTTATGCCAACATGGGCTAGCCTTCTATGCCAAAGCCACCCCATGTTAGTATTTGCCATCAAGCATGTGTCAAGTTGGGATTTACTTGTGATGAAGTCCACAAGATAAAGCTTGCCTTTCAACACACCCTTGAAGGAAATTGATTTATCGCTCCTTCTAGAGATGGTCACACCTTCATTAGTGAATAAGCAATTATAACCTTTCTCACACAATTTAGATATGGACAATAGGTTATAATCAAGAGAGTCAACATGTGTTGACGGCTGTTATATACCAATTTCATCCGTCAATTTAACTCAATTATGTGAAGGATTTGTCATTTCTTACACACATCACCTTTCTATCTAACCCAATTCCACTTGGACTTGGAGAAATATGTGTATGCAGCATTTTATGCAGGAAATGAGGAAATGTAGAGGGACCAATCCTATAAAATATCATCCCACCAATCAGGCGACGACACATGGCATCCCATGGATCAAATGGCCCACAAACAGAAGTATCCAAGGAGATCCAACGGTGTTTCACCCATATACATCAAGGGGGCCCACCTGGCAGCCACCTGGAGGAAGCACTCCACATTTGGAGTGCTGACCAGGTCGGCTGAACCCCTAGTTCGTCCGACCTCTTCCTGGCACCAAACGCGGTCAAATGACGCGTGTTGGCTCCTCCTGGTTTGAAGAGTCAATGGTGACTGATTCGCTCGCTTTTGCTGGCGGGAACCGATCTCAACACTAGTATAAATAGGACCCCCTACCCCTCATTTCAACACACCACTTGAGCTTCATTTCTATTGTATACACTATCATCCATAGTCTTAGAGGAGTTAGGTTGTAGAGAGGAGAGTCTCTAGTCCCAAGTCCAAATTGGGAAAGGAGTAAGGAGTCTCTCTCTTCTAAATCCTACATTGGGAAAGGTATGGCTCATGTATTCTTTCTTGTAATTGTGACTTTATGCATAATAAAGATAGTATCTTTAGTCTCTACTTATACATATACTTGGCAAAGCGTTTCTTGGTTGATTGCGGAGTCCATGTATGTGGAAGGTATAGCTTCTATGACTATTTCATCATGAACATATCTTATTATCATAGAACCTATAAACCCCCACTATAGTCTAGTTAATTATAACATAACTAGGTTAGTATGGATAATTATGTTATGTATCAACATTGGTTCAATGATGATTCAATTCATTGCCTTAGGATGGATTGTGCCAAGGCTCTTAAGGTAATTACTTAATATGCTAGCATGGTGCTAGGATAGCTAAGTAGCATTGGATGTCTCGTAGACCCACGGATTGAAGAGGTAGGTAGTAGGTGGTGGCAGCCCTATCTGTCCATTGTAATCCTCCACGTTCGGCTATGCCACAGGCTCTTGGCGGGAGTCGCCCTAGTATTGCTAGGGGTAAGCCCGTGCCCGATGTGTTGAACCACATAACATTAGTATTCACTATTGATCTAGCTTATGGATAATTAGTTTAGACTATGTATATGTACAATAGAGCATAGTAGGAGTACCTCCATAACTCTCAACCTTAACTAACCTCTAGGATCCTCTTACCCCCCTTAGACTTGAAAGCTTTTGTATGTGTCACACTACCTCCTCTATTATTTTATCCATCCTTACTAGATTCTTACCGAGACCTTTCTACCCTTTCCACTTGATGATTGTTATATCTCTACCTCGCCTTTCTTTGGGATCAAATAAATTACACCCTTGGAAATACTCTTAAGGGCAAATGCTACAATGATATCTCCGTGCGCTTGCAAAATTCACTCTGTGATGCAATAGAACCGTTAATAAGCATTTCTGACACATCAGTTGGATATGCTTAGTTAATGGTGCGTAAGTAATACCAACAAGCATTTCTGGCACTATTGCCGGGGATGATTTGTTAGTATACCTTAGGAGCCATCAACAAGCATTTCTGACACCGTTGCCGGGGAAGATTTGTTAATATACCTTAGGAGCCGTCAACAAGCATTTTTGGCGCTGTTGCCGGGGAAGGCAAATAGATATATAACATGACTGAGTGAATAGGATAGAACCCTGGGTAATATTTTAGTAGGATAACCATTCTTTGTTTTCGCATTTTTAAATGTGGAAACAGGGTAGCGTATGTCTGGTTTCCGCCTGCCGGAAAACTTTGTTCAAGATCCTGAATCTCTTCTGAGAGACCGACCCCGTGTCGTTACTCCTCAGAAGATTCGGGCGGCAAAGGCAATCCAACATTTCTGCACCAACAATCCAAACGCCAATGGCTCAGAAGACCCTTCATGAGTTCTCAGCTCCCTCTGCTAACAATGTGCCTACTGGGCCCACTGTTAACACGGGAGATGTGAACTTCGAGATCAAAACTGGCCTTATCACTATGGTGCAAGCCAACCCATTCTTGGGCAGGCTAACGAGGATGCAAGTGCTCACCTGCAACAATTCCTCGAGATCTGCAGCACTTTTAAGATCAAGGACGTGTCTTCGGATGCGGTCCGTATGAGACTGTTCCTATTCTCCCTCCTTGGGAGAGCAAAACAGTGGTTCTACGCGAACCGAAGTGTTGTAGACACTTGGGAGAAGTGTTCCACGGCATTCCTCGCCAAATTCTTCTCGTTGGGCGAAACCAATGCCCTACGTGGAAGGATTTCCAGCTTTCAGCCAGAGCCCAAGGAATCTATTCCCGAGGCATGTGAAAGGCTTCAGGAGTACATCCTAGCATGTCCCCACCATGGGATGGATGATTGCTTCTTATTCAAAACTTCTATAACGGGCTGATCCCATCAGCTCTTGACCATTTGGATGCTGCTGTTGGAGGAGCCTTCTTCTCATTGACGGTGCCAAAAGTTAAACATCTTATTGAGAAGATGGTGTCCAACATGGGATGGAACGATGAGCGTCTCCATACCCGATAGCGAGGCATGCACACCTTGAAGGAGGTGGACATGACCGCTGCAAAATTGGACCTCCTAATGAAGAAAATATATGGACAAGCCAGTGGTGAAGTGTCTGGCAATGCCTATGCCCTAGACTCTCACGTCACGTGTGAAGTCTATGGCGATACGAGTCATATGGGCAATGATTGTCCAGAAACTCGTGAGGATGCCCTATACCTCGCCCACAATGGAATAACAACAACGGATATCGTCCAGGAGGTCAAGGGTGGGGTCAACAACGCCCATTCTTTCAAGGAGGGTACAACAACAATCGCAACCCTGGAAATCAGCCCAACTTGAGAGAACTTGCCATTAGCCAGCTCAAGATCAACGATGCCCTATCCAAGAAGCTGTCAGCTAATGACAAGACCCTGGAAAACATCAATGCCAAGATTGAAGGACTATCCTCAGCCTTCAAGAATCAACTGAGCTTCAAAAAAATGCTCGAGACTTAGTTGGCTCAGCTGGCAGCTGCTATTCCTCCGATCGAGAATGGCAAGATGCCAGGCCAGCCAGAACCTCCAACGGAAAATGTCAACATGATTTCCGTATGAGAGAGCAACTGGCAGAAGGACCCTGGGTGTCCTACCATTTCATGCTCAATTGGGGCTCACCACTTTGACAAGGCACTTTGTGATTTGGGAGCAAGTGTTAGTGTGATGCCCAAGGTTGTGTTCGACCAGCTGAACTTCATAGAGCTGACTCGAACACCGATGCAGCTATAACTGGTTGACTCTTCTGTCTGTTATCTAGCAGGTATTGTTGAAGACGTCGCGGTAAAGATCCGGAACTGCTTCATACCCGTGGATTTTGTGGTGCTAGACATAGACACGAGAAGGATACACCACTCATTCTTGGGCGTCCATTCCTAAGCAATACAAAAGCTCGCATAGATGTGGGAACCGGAGAAATCCACTTCCATATCAATGGCAAGGAGGAAAGGTTTAACTTTTGGCCAAAATCAGAACAATGCTCCATGATTCGAATCAAGTATGGGCCGAATGATAAACACATCAGAGAGGTCGAAGTCACACCTCCAAAGGTGGACTCACTCATTGCATTCATGAGAAGATTAATCTACAAGGAGAATCCGTCGTTTCGACCACGCCGATATCCAAAGGCGACAGAATCGTTTGGACCTTCCCGAAGGCCCAAGTCCACCAAGCCGCCAAAGAAGGAATGGCGGAAGAAGCAAGACAAGCCGTCCAAGCCCATCCCTCTGGGCCCGGATGTGAAATGAGGACGGAGGAATGTCCATCTCATCAGATGGTGGTGAGACCTACGCCAGTAGGTTAAATTGGTAGCTATCCCACTCTATTTTTCTTTCTTTCTTTTTCCACCCCATTTGGATTTTTCCCATTGCATATTTAATTTTCCCTAGCAAGTTGGGAATCTTATATTCTCAACTATCATTTTTTCTTTCTTTCTTTCTTTCTTTTCAAAAGAAAACTTTTGTTGGATTTGAAAAAGGGTTTTTATTTGAAAAACAATTTTTTCTGAGCTGCACATGTGGCATTTCACCAACGTACTAACTTTATAGCCGTTGGGGAACCATTTGCCAAAAGGGGAACCAGGGGGGACCACCTGTCAGGTCGGCCGAATCCCCTGGTCGGCCGAACAAGGAGTGGAGCCAATTTGGCTCCCCTTCCTCCAACGGCTACATTTTGAACCCTAAGTGACCGTTGGAAGGTGCACCCTATAAATTTTGGCTGTGAGGAGCACTTCTCTTCACACACCACATCATTTTACACCTCCCCAAGTCACTTTCTAGCTCACCTTGTTTTTCTTGCTCTTCATAGCAACACTCTTGCTCAAATCCATCCCCAAAAAGATTTTCTTTTGTTTGCATTTGCATTTTTCACTCAAGCTTTTAAGAGGAGAAAATTCGTTGAGAGTTTTGTTTTCCAAACATCGCTTCTTTTCGGATTTTTCTCGCCTTGTTTTGATCTTGCTTGTTGAACTCAAAAAGACATGAAGAGGTTGTTCGGAAAGAGGAAGGGGTATGCAAGCTCAAACCATGGTAAAGGTTCTAGTGCACGCCTCTCTTCCATGGGTACAAGCCCAAGGAGGAGAAGTGTGTGCGAGGACACTCCCATGGAAGAGAGAAGCAACCCACACCAACTTCTTCATGACAACGACCTTGACATACGAAGCGAAGTTGAAGATCAAGCACGCAGGCTTCTCCAATATCGTGAGTTCCGCCACACCAAGGCTTACGATCCACATTTGATCTCCAAAATAGGTATGGACTCCGAATTTCTTTCCATTTGGCATGCAATTGGATTTGATGACTTTGCTCACATAGAGGAGAAAGGTTCACGCCTTCTCACTATCCAATTCCTTTGCACGCTAAGAATAGGATTTGATGATATTGCTTTTAGATTATTTCAAAAAGAATACAACATCCTATGGAAAGAATTAGGTAGCATCCTAGGCTTCCATAAATGGTGTTTGCTAGATTTAGACAATTTGCCTAAGTTTAACAAACAAAGTTTTTGGCATGAGCTAACTAGTGAGGTCACATGTAAGGCTCCTAGGAATAGCCACATCCAAAACCCTACCTTACGCTTCATGCATAGATGGGTGTCTATGACTATGTTCCCTAGGAGAGATGTTAGGGTTGTGCGAGATGATGAATTGAAAATTTTGTTTGCCATGACTAAAAAGATAAAAGTTGCTCCAGTCAAAGCCACGATGACACAATGGTTAGATTACATTTCAAAATCAGGACCAATTGAATGCACTTCATTGATTACTCATATTGCTGAAAGGGTAGGAGAACTTAAATACTCTTCATTTGAATATATTGAAACTGAAAGAGAATTAATTGATGAAGACTATTTAGTGCAAGGACATACCCTTAAGCATGATCAAGATGGGTCCTTGATATTTTTCTATCCCGACTTTGTCAATGAAATTCGGTTACCTAACCCGGATTTTCATTTGTACAAATGCCGGAGGCTAACAATTAACCTTCTTCCCCTTGAGGAAGCAAGAAGAAGTAATGTCTCTCGCAGAGTAACAAGGAATCGTGCGAGGGCTGCAGCCACAGGTATGCCACCGATAATCTCTCCGGTCCATGAATACCAAGAGGAAGAGAACCCAACGGGTTGTGAGCCCGGATGGACTCAACCTCTAGCGTATGAGACTGGGGGATCATCTTGGCAAGAATGGCAAAGGGATCCACCCTTATCCACTTCAAGCTCTAGCAGCTTGCCCCCAACGTCCATGAGAGGACGTCGTTCCTTTTCGGCTAGAAGTCATCATGACTATAGCCAAGGAATGACGGACCTCACTAGACGTATGGGAGAACTTGAAGTGAGAATGGGTGACATCTACAGCACACTCCAGGATCATGTTCAAGGTACCCAGTATTGGCAACAACACATGGATGCTCAATTCACCAACTTCAACACGGCGCTACACAACAAGCCGATCTTGCAGCATACTTCCGTCATCAAGGGTTCAACCCTTATCACGGAGGTAGTTGAAGAACAAGCTTGGGGGAGGACCCCCACTTGAGGTAACATGTATCACATTCCTTGCATATTTATTTTCCATCCATCCATCATCCACCTTGAATCTATATATATATATATATATATATATATATATATATATATATATATATATATATATATATATATATATATATATATGTTAGATTTGCTTTCATCAAATAAAGATGTGCGGTAAGAATGATTTAGAATTCACATAGATGAAATGATGAATAGTTGATCTGTTTCATTTTCCTAAGTCTCTAGTTTATAACTTGCTACTCTCTGAATATTGTTTTCATTGGTTTGAATTACTTTTACCTTAATTTGGAAGTTGTGGGTAGCAAAAGCTTGATCTAATTCTAGGTTGTTGCGAGATTAGAATTGGTAATAGGGCTGCTAGTCCTAGTTTGAAAGTAACACTTAGATTTCTGGAGAAATTCTAAAAAGACTTAAGTTTCCCTTAATTGATTGGAAATACCTACCAAAGCCATATGATGTTCATACATAGACAACACCTTATGCATATGCTATTTTCTTTCACATTGAGCCTAGTCAAACTCGTATAGACCTATGTGAGAAATCATTCAACTGTTTTTGAATTCAAGACTTCACTTGCACGTGCTATACATCTACACTAGAAGTAAGCAAAGCGTCCATCATATTCACCATACCACAATAAAAAGAGAAACTCCATGTTATTCATTTTTAGCACTCTCTTCAAAATTCATTACAAAGAAAGGGAGTAGAAGACATGGCTACAAAATTAAAAAAAAAAGGCATGCTTACATCATAAGCATGAGAAAAAAAAAGAGAAAAGAAAAGTAGCCATGTTTCATCCCTGCAAAAGAAAGAGAGATTATACCAAAAAGGAGTTATCTCAAGAAAGAAAGAGAGATTATACCAAAAAGGAGTTATCTCAAGTATCCACATCCACTTTTCACTCCATCACACATACACTAGTCTTGAATCAAAAAGTTTTGATTTGAATTCTCCTAAGGCTTACTCTTTTGACTTAGAAATATATGTGATGCAAATATGCCTACTTACCTTCCTTACCAAGCTCCACATACAAGCCATATTCAATGAGTAGGAAAAATAGAGGCACAATGCTTTGGTGAGGAAATATTTCCACTATCCACAAAGGAGTGACTGAGAGAAACAAATTGAGGTACTTAATATCTAAATTGAATTCTTCGGGATTTAAGTCGAACTTGATTTCTAGGCTATGTTTGCTCCATTTGCTATTCTACCTTTCAACTACTCATGAATATGAAAAAGCATAAGCCCCATGATAACTTAAGAAAGGTAGAGTATCATAGCCAATTTCTGCAATACTAGGTAGAGTATCTTGTTGTGCCTTAGATACTTTTGAAAATAAGACATTGTAGCAACTCCTGATCATCAACCTAAAGTCTTGACTTTTCTCGGGACGAGCAAAGGATAAGCTTGGGAGAGTTTGTTGATGGTTGTTATATACCAATTTCATCCGTCAATTTAACTCAATTATGTGAAGGATTTGTCATTTCTTGCACACATCACCTTTCTATCTAACCCAATTCCACTTGGACTTGGAGAAATATGTGTATGCAGCATTTTATGCAGGAAATGAGGAAATGTAGAGGGACCAATCCTATAAAATATCATCCCACCAATCAGGCGACGACACATGGCATCCCATGGATCAAATGGCCCACAAACAGAAGTATCCGAGGAGATCCAACGGTGTATCACCCATATACATCAAGGGGGCCCACCTAGCAGCCACCTGGAGGAAGCACTCCGCGTTTGGAGTGTTGACCAGGTCGGCCGAACCCCTGGTTCGGCCGACCTCTTCCTAGCGCCAAACGCTGTCAAACGAGGCGTGTTGGCTCCTCCTGGCTTGAAGGAGTCAATTGTGACCAATTCGCGCGCTTTTGGTGGCGGGAACCAACCTCAACACTAGTATAAATAGGACCCCCTACCCCTCACTTCAACGCACACCACTTGAGCTTCATTTCTATTGTATACACTATCATCCATAGTCTTAGAGGAGTTAGGTTGTAGAGAGGAGAGTTTCTAGTCCCAAGTCCAAATTGGGAAAGGGGTAAGGAGTCTCTCTCTTCCCAATCCTACATTGGGAAAGGTATGGCTCATGTATTCTTTCTTGTAATTGTGACTTTATGCATAATAAAGATAGTATCTTTAGTCTCTACTTATACATATACTTGGTCAAAGCGTTTCTTGTTTGATTGTGGAGTCCATGTATGTGAAAGTATAGCTTCTATGACTATTTCATCATGAACATATCTTATTATCATAGAACCTATAGACCCCCACTATAGTCTAGTTAATTATAACATAACTAGGTTAGTATGGATAATTATGTTATGTATCAACATTGGTTCAATGATGATTCAATTCATTGCCTTAGGGTGGATTGTGCCAAGGCTCTTAAGGTAATTACTTAATATGCTAGCATGGTGCTAGGATAGCTAAGTAGTATTGGATGTCTCGTAGACCCATGAATTGAAGAGGTAGGCAGTAGGTGATGACAGCCCTATCTGTCCTTTGTAATCCTCTACGTTTGGCTATGCCACAGGATCTTGGCGGGAGTCGCTCTAGTATTGCTAGGGGTAAGCCTGTGCCCGATGTGTTGAACCACATAGCATAAGTATTCACTATTGATCTAGCTTATGGATAATTAGTTTAGACTATGTATACGTACAATAGAGCATAGTAGGAGTACCTCCATAACTCTCAACCTTAACTAACCTCTAGGATCCTCTTACCCCCCTTAGACTTGAAAGCTTTTGTGTGTGTCACACTACCTCCACTATTATTTTATCCATCCTTACTAGATTTTTACCTAGACCTTTCTACCCTTTCCACTTGATGATTGTTATATATCTACCCTGCCTTACTTTGGGATCAAATAAATGATACCCTTGGGAATACTCCTAAGGGGAAATGCTACAATGATACCTCCGTGCGCTTGCGGAATTCACTCCGTGATCCAATAGAACCGTTAACAAGCATTTCTAACACATCAGTTGGATATGCTTAGTTAATGGTGTGTAAGTAATACCAACAAGCATTTCTGGCACCATTGTCGGGGATGATTTGTTAGTATACCTTAGGAGCCGTCAACAACATGCAAAATGTGTGAAAGAAAGTGTTGAGGAGAAATGACAATTTTACCGACACCGAGGACCATTACAAGGATTCCAATTTATTGCAACGAAAAAAATCGTTGCAATAGGTCACTGTTGCAACAAAAAATGTGACGATAGTTATTGTGAATCGTTGCAATAAGTCCTGTGGCAATAGGTTATTGCGACGACTTGACATCTGTGGCAAATAGTATGATATTTCAACGATTTCACATCGGTGGCAAATAGTACGATACTGCAACGATTTAAAGTATTGCGATGATTTAACGTATTGCAACAAATTATATGGTATTGCAACGACTTGACATCGGTGGCAAATAGTATGGTATTGCAACGATTTCACATCGGTGGAAAATAGTACGGTATTGCAATGATTTAATGTATTGTGACAATTTAATGTATTGCAATGAATAGTATGGTATTGCAACAATTTTGCATTTGTGGCAAATAGGACGGTATTGCAATGATTTCACATCCGTGGCAAATAGTATGGTATTGCAACGATTTGACATATTGCAATGATTTGACATATTGCAACGATTTCACATTCGTAGCAATAGTATGGTATTGCAATGATTTCACATTCATGGCAAATAGTAAGGTATTGCAACGATTTCACATCTGTAGCGAATAGTCTAGTATTGCAATGATTAAATGTATTGCAACAATTTAACATATTGCAACGAAGAGTATGGTATTGCAACGATTTCACATTCATGGCAAATAGTGTCGTATTGCAATGATTCCACATCTGAGGCAAATACTATGTTATTGCAACGATTTTACATCTGTGGCAAATAGTATGGTATTGCGATGATTTAACGTTTGTGGCATATAGTATGGTATTGCCACAATTTCAAAAGTGTGGTGAATAATATTGTATTGCAATGATTTCACATCCATGACGAATAGTATGGTATGGTAACGATTTCACATCTGTGGCGAATAGTATAATATTGCAACGATTTCCCAACCGTGGCGAATAGTATGGTATTGCAACGATTGCTGATTTGTGGCATTAGGTTCGTAATGCAACAATTTCTGATTTGTGGCAATAGGTTTGTATTGTAACATTTCCTAATCTCTGACAATAGGTTTATAATGCAATGTTTCCTGATCTATGGCAATAGGTTCGTAATACAACATTTTCTAATATGTGACAATACGATTGTAATGCAAAGTTTTTCGAGTCGTGGCAATATGTTCAAAATGCAATGTTTAATGACTTGTGGCGATAGAGGTGTAATGCAACATTTTCTCATCTGTGGCAATAGGTTTGTAATGCAACGTTTTTTAGATGGTGGCAATAACAGTCTAGTGCAACATTTTTTGAGTCGTGGCCAAATGTTTATACTGCAACATTTCGGAATTCGTGGTAATAGCTTCCTATTGCAACAATTTATCATTCATGACAATAAATTCGTAATGCCACATTTTATAATTAGCGGCAATAGAATCCTAATGCACCAAGTTTGAAAATTGGTGGCAACAAAATCAATTTGTTCGCACATGATACACAAGTCGGGTTAACAATAAACATCCTTCAATTGATGCAACACGCATAACAACACTCAAAAATTAATGCCACGTTGTTGCATGTTTATAGTTTGACTAAGAAGACAAGGACTAATTGTATTAACATGACCCTTACCAACCTTTTGTTGGCCCTTTTGTTCCACTATTCTGCGCATTTCATCAAGCATGTTGTGGCACATGTCATCCATTTCCTTAGTTGTCCGTTCACGATCAGCTGCCATCTGATGTTGTAATTTCTGGACTTGAAGGTTTAGCTCTTCATTCTTTTGGCCTATGTCGTCCATCTGGATGGTTAATTCAACATTTCTTCCTTCCAAGTCCCGCACTTGTAGATTGAGGTTTGCATTTCTATCTTATAAGTTTCAAACTTAGTAGTTGAGGTGTTCAGCCATCTGGATACGCATACGTTCAGAACCATTAGGGTTAGCCATATAACCACGCCCCTGAACCTGTGATCCTGCACAACCGATTGAGGATCTATAACAACGTTGGAAGATGTTGTTTCTCTCCTCATTTGGGATTGAGCCTCCCTGCTCAGCTTCCTTGTAGTTCATTTGGGCACGTGCCTGGCTCTATATACGAAAAGAAAAGTCACACGTACATTGCAAATATTTATTTAAGTGGGGATTGTTTGAAGTGTTACTCACATGTACAACTTCTGCCTGCTCATTTGCCCATTTATCGTTCTTCAAATGACTTTCCTTTCGTAGTTGTATCTTATCGGGTTCTTCTCCAGTGTCTGGGTATCGCTATACAAAATACAAGTAAAATTCAACATGTAGGTATACATATTAATTGCAGCGCAAAGTAAAAGCATGATTTATTTTGCATACCTTTCGTGACTAAGTTGGGCGTAGGATTTGGAGTCAAGCAAGTGTTTTGTCTTTTGACTTATTCGATTTTGAGAATTGGTCCTGCTTAATCCTTCAATTTTAAGAATTAATTCCATGAATGAATGTAAATCAAATAATTCTTGTATGATGTGAAGCTATTAAAAAGTTATTGACCTTGAATCGCTCATACCCAAGATATTCTATTAGGTGCAACCAATCGGCGTCCCCTACGTTATCAGGCTTGTTTCGTATATGTTCTTCATCGGTCGAATAACTCTTATAGGTGGCATGCAATGTCGACTGCCACCCCTTGTAGCGCTCATTAGCAATCTTCAAAATTTTTATTGTACTATGCTCTGTGTCCACCAAGTCCCATAAATTTTGTACATTATATAACACATTGGTGTAAACGTACAAGATGAAGATTGCTAGAAAAAATACTTGTGTGGGGTGTGAGGACACTAACCAGAATGTCTTTTACTATTTCTCTCTTGTGAGTATTGCCAACCTCTGCCCACTTCCTTACACCAGTGAGGGTGCATGTTTTTTTGTAGTCATAACCACATTATCGACAAAGTGCCGCTTATTAGTACCAACCGCAACACCCAACTTATTGGAGAACTGAATTGCTAGCTTCCCATTCTCAGTCGTTTCATTAGCATAGGCTGCATAGCGTATTCTACCAACCTTAAGTCCTTTAGTCACCTATCTTCTAGACTTCCTTCTGTTATTTGATTCAAACAGTAAACGATTAAAGCAAATTACCACCTGACCAAGTTTAGTATCATGTACAAATAGTGTGAAAGAAGAAAAGTCTGATGTTCATACCATCTTCAGTACGAGTGCGACAAATACGAGCATGAGACGATTGCATCCCATCAACATTTTGTTCCGTATTACTCTCTCCTAGTTTGAGCAAAAAAAACGTGTGAGTCGGTCCTTGAACTATTCTCATATGTGCTTCCAAAGGGCCACTGCATTCCTAATACACTTGATAAAGTTCAGAAGGTTGTTCGTGACCTCGGACTGGACTACCAAAAGATCAATGCATGTGTCAATGATTGTGTGTTATTCCGGAAGGACTATTCTTTGCTAGATCGATGTCCAAAATGTGATGAGTTAAGATGGAAAAATAGTACTTGTGGGGATGCAAGAGAGGCTTTACCTTGTGGAAAAGCCAAGAAGCTTGTAGCACGTAAGATTCTATGATAGTTCCCTCTTATTCCCCGTCTACAAAGGTTTTATATGGCAAATTCAACAACATCAAACATGCGCTGACACAAAGAAGAACGTATTGATGATGAAATAATACGCCATCCTGCAGATTCAAAAGCATGGAAGCATTTTGATAGCATTCACCCAAATTTCTCATCTAATCCTTGCAACATAGGACTTGGGGTAGCATCTGATGGTTTCAATCCTTTTGGAATAATGAATATTTCTTACAGTACATGGCCTATGAATTAATCCCTTATAATCTACCACCTTGGTTGTGTATGAAGCAGCCTTATTGGGTGATGTCAATGATAATTCGTGGGCCAAAGTCACCTAGAAACAATATTGATGTGTATCTGCAGCCTTTTATTGATGAGCTACTAAAATTATGGTCTGATGGTGTTGAAACATACGACAGTCAAAGAAAGAGACATTTCTCATACGAGCTTCTATATTGTGGACAATAAATGATTTTCCAGCATATGCAATGCTATGTGGATGGAGCACAAAAGGTAAGTTAGCATGTAACTAGGAGAGAGATACAAAAGTGAGGAATAACTGCACCTGGCCCCACTCCAGAGAATGGACGCGAAGGCTTCAACTTCGACATCGAAATCTGCAGCTTTTTGAAAGTTGCAAGACTAATGAGGTTGAGCGACGCCCCACCATCAACTAGAACATGGAACAGCTGAAGGTTGTTGACGGTCAGGGAGACGATGAGCGGGAGTTGTCCAGCTCCCGCCATTCTCTGGGCAGTCGGAGGTATTGAAGGTGATCGGCATATCCATCCACTTCTAGTGTTGCACCGATTTGAGAGTGTGAGCAACGACTGCCACATCCCGATGTAAAGTTTTCACTATGCGTCAAGACGTGATGTCCCAAGATCCTCCATACATCATTTGGAGAGCCCTCTGCAGCTCGTGTTTGGAACTAGAGTCGGAGTCGTTGGCGTTTTTGAACACCTCCTTTAACGCCTTCTTGGCATCCTGGAACCCCAACTCCTGCTCCTCTACGGCCTCCGAGTTGGCCTTTTGTTTACCCTCCCGCTGACAGAAGGATACATCTTCTTGATGCTTATGCTGGTTCTGTTGGACACGCTCTGCGAGCCTCTTGACCTCACGGCACTCTTCGATGTCGTGACTCGATGTGTTGTGAATTGGACAACACTTCTTGTTGTCACCGTCATCAGACGACGATCGTGATCGCTGGTCGGAGCATGACCCCCGACCACCTGCATCCATAGCAGCTACGGTTGTAGGTGTACCAGTGAGTGGCTTGTCTTTGCCACCTGCCTTCTTATTCTTCTTCTTACCACTGCCTTGAGCAGCAGTTCTCGCCTTGGAAGCAGATCGCACACCTGCCTCTACGGTTGGCTTGGAGTTCCAGTCCCACCCTTCAGTAGTCCTGACACATTTATCTGTCAGGCTAAAGAGCTCCGTAACATCCTGGATGTTACGTGTGGCCAACATCTTCTTATCCATTACGCCCTGTTGGAAGGCGACAACAATAGAAGCGGTAGAGATAGAGGGTATAGTGTTTCGAACCTAGAAGAACCGTTGAATGAATGAACGCAATGACTCTCCCAAGCTTTGTCGTACGGCAAAAAGATCCAGCTCAGTACCAGGGCGAGTGTAAGAACTCCCGATATTAGCAGTAAACTAGCAGCATAGCTCTCCCCAGCTGTAGACTGAGCTAGGGGGCAAGCTCATGAATCATGAACGGGCAATGTTGGTCAAGGCGACTGGGAAGTAGTTGGCCATAATGGCCTCATTCCCTCCTGCGGCCAGGAGGGCGGTGGAGTATATCTACAGGAACTCGACAAAGTTTACAGTCCCATCGTATTTCTCTGGCAAGTGAGATCGGAACTTGGGTGACCATTCCACCATTCGGAGATGCGGGGCAAGCGCCGCGCAACCGCCACTGGCTCCTAGAGTTAAAGCTGCATAGTCGAAATGAGTTGCAGCAGGTCCAGCTGGAACTACAAACTCACCCTCGAGATTGCATCGCCTTTCGTGACGCCGCTCGATGGTAAGACAACCATCTTGCTCCGCATAACGGCGATAAAGTTCGGCCCTAAGATCAGCTGTCGATAACTTTGACATTGTGGCGGAGCGACGGGCCACCGAAGTTGAATGTGAGTGTGCCACTTGTGGTGGGGCACGCCCACCTCGTGACGGTATATGGTCGTGTCGTCCTGACACCGTCCTGTTGTGAGCCAGCGGAGGCTTTCGCCTTTGCTAAGGCGAGTTGATGGCAGCGGCTACAGTGCCACCAGATGGTCAACATCGTTGCACCATTGCGACAGAGCTGTCGGAGGCGCATCTGGTGTTGGAGGGTTCTGGGGAAGTGCTCATGCTGCAATGAGCGCATTCTCAAGATTTGTAGTAGATTCAGTGATTGATGCCAGCACACTGTCCTACAGCTGAGCAACAGCTGCAGCAGGTGGTTCAGTGGCGCGTGGCCTATTGTTTCTAGGCTGATGTGCTGCAGCATCAACCTGTGGATCAGTGGCTGGATTGCCACCAGGACGACAAGAAGTGACGCCTACTTCATTCCCTCCTCCGGCGTTAGCGGCCAGGTTAGAGGAAGCAGCTGTCAAGTTCACCATCATCGATCTTGATATTCTCGAGTAGTGGCACCCCTAATTGGTGCGCCAAATGTCGAAATGTAGCAACAACACTTCCCCCGGTATACTAAGAAGTAGCCCGCGGAGGTTTTTTCTTTGTGGGTGCGTAAACTCAAGAACTAAGAACAAGGTGAACACAAGAGATCTACGTGGTTCGGGCCGCCGAAGCGTAACATCCTACGTCCACGGGAGTCTGTGTGTTATATTGCGTGTCTGAGTGCTAGGATCAGCTTGTTGAGCTTTGTTGTCTCTACGGTAGCAGCTCAGGCCTTTTATATGCTAAGGTCCGGCTACTCACAGTGTGACCAGGCCCCGACATGTGGTCCCAGGTGAGTTAATTACCCTATACATGATCTAAGGCACTTAATTCTGTGTTGAATATGTATTAACGTGGCCTCAGGGCACTTAATTCTGTGTTGAATGTGTATTAACGTTGCCTCAGGGTACATTCATACGTCTTGAAAGCACACTGAACGTGTCGCGCTAATGCGGTCTTAATGACACACTAACGCGGTCTTGAAGGAGCAGTTTCGTGGTTTTGAATACCCACGTCGCCTTGCTTCAATGCAGGACACGTGGCAGTACTAGAGCCATCCTCAGTAGGGAGACAGGTCTGGAGCTGCGGGACACGTGGCAGCACTGAAGCCATCCACAGCAAATAGGCGGGGTCCGGAGCTGCCGGACACGTGTCAGCACCGGATCCCTCCTCAGCAGGGAGACGGGGTCCGGAGCTGTGGGACACGTGGCAGCACCAAAGCCCTCCTCAGCAGAGAGGCAGGTCTGGACCTGCAGGACACGTGGATGTTCCTGGGTGCTTCCCCTCCTGGAAGGTGGGACTCAATATCTTCTTTCTCTTGTACGCGAGGTACCCAGTCTATTGATTTGGATGAATAATTATTTTATTACGGATGGTCAGTGTATTACGAAGTTGGTTCAATTTTTTTTTCGAAATCGTTCCAATATCGACATAATTTCTTTCAGATAGATCTGTTACCGACATTTTTGAGTTTTTGATACCGTAACCGTTTTCGAAAATTCCATTTCCGACCCATTTTTGAAAATTAAATATGAAACAATTTGATTCTTTTCTAAATTTTCGACTGTTTTCATCCCTAATTCTGGAGCCGCAGCCCTGGTGGGGTCGGTAGCACACGCCGCACTCTTCAATTTTTTATTTTTATTTTATTTTTTTATTTTTTTGCTTTTGAAATGGGCGGTTTCCGTTATCCTCATGCCTTACCTCAAACATACTACACGAGCACCTTGTGCTGACAACTGACGATCTTGATCAACGACAGAAGGCAAAGGTGCGGAACGGTGCTCGAAACCGGTCGACACATATGCTCCCATGCGTTTTAGTCTGTAGGTATGGGCTTGTACGTGTACTGCAATACTGTTAGGTCTTTTTGTCCAGATTTGTTCTTTTCTCGCGTTGAGGATAACCACTTGTATGATTTAGATACACACCTGTATTATACATATTCAATTAGGGCTAATCGTCTTCAGATACTTATTACTTCTTAGTTCATTTTTGAACTAAGAGATGAGAAAAGTGATTTTTTAGTTTCTCAACTAAGTATAGTTGTAGTATCTGTTCATATACAAACTCTCTCACACCACAACACACATACTAATACAAATGTATTTGGGAGCATTTTTAGGACCGAGGGGTGCATTATAATTTGATCGATCAGCCTTGTACGTCTTTTATTTATATTTTTTTACGACGGGGAAGGAGTCGTGCCTGCGCTCTTGTTGCCTCCATCAGCCATGGCAAAATGAATCACAAAAGTTATACGATTTGCAGCTGCGGTTAAGAAAGAAAAAACTTAAACCGTTGAGGACGACGGGCGCACCAGAAAAATATCAGCAGCGTGTGCGTGCAATGCGTCGGTGATTGGTATGTAGCCCGCAAAAGGCGCATGCATGGCGTGAGCGCCACAGCCGCTGATACTCAGTGGGCGGTGTCTCTGTTGCCATATCTGTGGGGTAGCTCTGCTTGGCGAGTTGGCATATGGCTTGCTTGGCTTTCTAGTTGCTATCCGATAGGCATTGTTCAAAAGAAGAAAAAATTGGGAAAAAGGAAACGAACAAGTTTGCGGCTAAGGATATCCACACCAAGATGTGGGATGTCATGCTGAATTTCAGCCTGAATTTCATAATACTAAATAAAAGTACTTTATAAAAAAAGTTATAAGCGCTGGATTTAGGGTGTACCTACGAAAAATGTGAGAGGATGAACAATGTTGTAATGTTGGTCTATAAAGTCTGGTCCACAGTCTTGTGCTTAGATATCCAGTTATCATTGCCTTGTTATAGACAATAGGTTAAATGTCTATATTTGTATTCGCTTGTAATAAATTAGTCATAACCTCCTTAAAGGGAAAAATCGAGATTGATCATATAAAAATACGGTATGTCATGCACAGTGTCACTGCTACCTTAAGCTTCATCTCAGACGGCTTCAAATGTATTATCACACGCGGTTTTTAAAACCGGTTGAAACGAAGAGCCTTTGAAAATAGCATATTATCGTAGGCGGCAACAGAAACCGTCTGAGAAAATGCATTTTCATAGGCGGTTCTTTACTGCCAACCGCATGTGAAAATGCATTATCACAGGCAGTTTATAATTAAAAACCGCCTGTGAAAATGCATTTTCATATATAGTTTAAAGTTAAAAACTATCTGTAAAAATAAGATTATATATACACTTATACCTTCGTAGGAAGGAGAAAACAAGGAACTGAACATGATGATACGGCTGAAATAATCCAAATAGAATTTCATTTCACTTCAAAAGAGAAACAATCATTACATCAAAATCCAGTGCAACATAAACATGCAGGTTACAAATCAATCAGTCTAACACATCTTCTAGCACAACAAACATTGACTCTGCACCACAATGGACCTTGAGCGTGGCCGTGACGCTGTCGAGGCCACCGTAGAGGTCCGCGTAGTGAGTCGTCATGTACTTGACGTCGTAGACTCGGTCCCCGAAGAAGACGCGGACGTAGTGCAGGAAGTCCGGCATGGAGTTGGGCATCTTCCATCCCATGAGCAGCTTGATGAGATAGGTGAAGTCGTAGGCAGAGTGGAAGGTGACAAAGGTGATGACGTGGTTGCACATGAGGCCCGAGGACATCATGAGCGCGGAGAAGGTTGTGGCGGGGATGCCGCGCGCGAGGTTGGCGTCGAAGTACGTGCCAATGACAGCGAGCAGGCAGAGCGAGTCCGGAGCATGGTGGTGCACGCGCAGGTCAAAGTCAAACATGTTGGTCTCAAAGGCGAGCGCTGGTGGCGAGGCATTATCACAAGAGATTGGGATCCGCCACTATAGGCATCGGTAAGATTGGGGAGAAGGAAGATGAGTTGATGACCATATGCTGCTATTAATAAAGATGGAGGAGGTGCGATCTGAGTGTGGGTCGTTGGATTGGTAAGCAGCCTACAACAGAGATATGAAATTTAAGAGCGATCCGTGGGATGAAGCAGCACAGCAATCAGAAGCCACCTTTATTCACAGGCGGTTTGTACCACCAACCTCCTGTGATAATCTATCTTTCTTCACAGGCGGGTTTTAGTTACGGACCGCTTGTGATATGTTATTATCACAGACAATTTTAATATATTTTAGATCATAGGCGGATTTTTTACAGGCCGCATGTAAAAAATTAGGAGACGCCTGCGAAAATACTTTTTGTAATAGTGTGTGTCGGGATGAAAAACATTACGCTATAAGTTGGTAAGTGATGCGCTAGCGTTCAACACATTACAGTTGTGCATCAAAAACAAGTAAACAAGTACAAAAGTTGTGGGTGAGATGCCATGCATATCGTACCGGGATGAAAAAAGTGTTACACTGAAAGCTGGTAAACGGTGCGCCACCGTCCAACAAGTTACAGATGTCCACCAAAAACAGCGTACGAAAACTGTGTGCAGGATGTCATGCATAACATACTGGGATGAAAGAAGCATTAACTGTGTGCACGATGTCATGCATAACATACTGGGATGAAAGAAGCATTAACTGTGTGCACGATGTCATGCATAACATACTGGGATGAAAGAAGCATTGCACTGGAATCTGGTAAGCGGTGCGCTAGGGTCCAACACGTTACAAATGTCCACCGAAAATAGCGTACGAAAACTGTCTGCTAAACTTCGAGCACGGTCGATTGACGTGATGTAGTGACCGAAGAAAGGAAGTAGGAAATAAGAAAAGAAAAGAAAGAAAGTAAAGTGAAAGGTGGTTCTATAAAATATTGGATAGTTGATATAAATTGTAGATTTATTCGGAGTACAATGAGCGCAGGGAATTGTAACAATATAGGATACAAAAGCTTTTGGGAGATGCAGTGAATATCTAGTAATATTCTTTTAAAGTAAGACTAATGGGGCCGGTCTAAGGTTGAGGTAACATGACAACACACCAAACTTTTACAACACAAATGCAGCAATTTAATCCACTCATTAGGCCACGTGACAGAAATCCGATACCATATGCACAGTTGAGATATTCATACCGCGTCCTGAAAATTTATTTGCAGGCGGCAGGCGACTCCGGGGAAAAGAAAGGGGAAAAAGGTATTGAAACTACGTATCCGACAATCCTCTCTGCATTGGGCAGTATACAAAAAGCGAGGTCGCGTTCGCAACAAAACATAGGAACCCGCCTGCTGGCATCCCATTGCCATCGCGTTGGCACGGTACCTAGGAAAATGTACCATCGCGGTACAGTCCCAGCCCAGAGGGTCGGCCAGTGGCTGAGATTGACGGTGAACAGGAGCAGGACCCTGCTACCTCCTCACCCCTATCTGACGTATGCATGATCCATGCATGTAACGCGCCCCCTCTCTCGACTCGTCGTACTACGAGTAACCAAAAAGGAATTCTCTGCGACAGGGCTGCACGGTTGCCTACGTGCGATCCTGCCATGATGCGGTTTGAGTCGACCTTCGCACGAATCAAAAAGCGCTAGCGGCTCCGTTTCACGCGCCCCGCTCGGCTCCCGCACTCGAATCGCCTTCAGTCCACTCGGCTCTCGTGATTTTTTTCACGCGGCTCGTACACACCTGGTATGCTGTTCCCATTCGCATCGACCCTAATCAGACCACTATTTGGTTCATCATCTTCTTCCGATGTGATCCGCACGAGGTCAAAATCTGATAGGCAGGCTCGGAACTCACCGTCCAGCAGCACATTGCTCGGCTTGACGCTTCCATAGATCACAGGCGGATGCACGACGAAATGGAGGTACGGACAGCAGTGGCCACGTACTGTGCGACAGCGAGCTGCCGCGGCCACTAGCTCAGGGCACCTTTACCCTGCAGCGACCCATTGGTCATGAGCTCGTACACCAGCATCATCCGGCGGCGGCGTGGCTGTGCAGAGAGCAAGTAGGCGAACGGGAGGATGATGGCCCAGTGCGCCAGGGCGGTGCAGCCGATGAGGTGGGACGCGAGGGAGAGCTCTTTGTGAAACTTGCGCTCGCACTGGAGAGACCCTGCAGCGTCCATGACCTTGAAGGCGACGGACTTGCACCGGACTAGTCCGGTGTTAGGGTTTTTCAACGGCTAGCTTTTGGAAACCCTATAAATAGAGGATCCACGACTTTCCCAGGAATACACACATCGAATATTGATAAAAGAGAAAACCCTAGCGCCGCCACTTCATCCCAAGAGACCTAATCACATCTCCCCACACATCTAAAGTTCAAAAAGAGTGAAATCAATTGAACACTTGGATTTGGGATTGGGAGATCGTCGTTCTTTCATCGCGAGCTCTTGGGGTTTGATCTTTCTACACTCATACTCTGCATTGTAATACTTTTGAGTGTATTTGATCACTTTTTCATTGTAATTTTCGTGGGAGCCCTCAACGTGTGAGGTTGCCCCACAAACTTGGTGATTACCCGTGATAGTGGAATCAAGTCGGCCTTCGTGGTGAATTGAGGAGGAAAAGGGTTGGAGACCCGGCTCTGTGTGAGCTTCCTCAACGAGGGCGTAGATCTCGTGGTGAGATCGAACCTCGGGAAAATTCTTGTGTTTCGTGTCTCATTTACTTTAAATTTTGTTCATTAGATCACATAAGTGATAAACATCAACTTAAGGCAATTTGAAGTTACACCTGCATTATTATATTAATATCAAGTATAAATATCAGTTGTTCTTAATTCCGCTGCTAAAGAAATTTATTTTCTCAATTAACACCTGATCAACACACATACTTTTTGCACACCGGACTAGTCCGCCCACGCAACCGGACTAGTCCGACCAACCAAGTTTTTGACTCTTCTATTAAGTGTGCAGGAAATTCAAAAGGCCTATTCACCCCCCCTCTAGGCCACATTCAATTGGTATCAGAGCAAGGTTCTCCACCAACGAGACTCACATCTCGGAGAGATCAATGGCCTCTAAGAAGAACAACGATACCTCGAAGATGAACATTAATGAGGAGGAACAAGAAACTAAAGCTTTTGATGTGCTGAAAGAGAGTCCACACGATGATGAAGAAGTGCGACAATTGAAGGCACTTATGAGAAAGAAACTGCTAGGACAAAAGGGAAAAGAAGAAGAGAAGATGACGGGGAGTGGTCATCATGACTACTCCCGACAGCCTTACAACTACAACCGTCTCAACTCCAACAATCATTATCTTTCCATTCCCATGGGAAAACCTCCACAGTTTGACGGAAGCGACTATACAATGTGGAAGTACAACATGAAGATGCATCTAATATCCCTAAATCCTAGTCTATGGCACATCGTCTGCACTGGCATAGATATCCCGGACACGGATGAAGAACTCACCCCAGAACAAGAACAAGAGATTCACAGAAATGCACAAGCTATCGCCGTGATCACATCATCATTAAGCAGAGAAGAATTCACCAAGATTGATGGCTTAGAAAGTGCAAAGGAAATCTGGGATACACTTAAGACAGCTCACGAAGGAAACAGATCAGTTCGTGAAGCTAAAATCGAAATGCTTGAAGGAGAGTTGGGGAGGTTCGCTATTGAAGAAGGCGAATCACCTCAAGACATGTACAACCGAATGAAGGCAATCATCAACAAGTTACGTGCCCATGGAAGTAAGAAATGGACGGATCATGAGGTAGTCAAGAGAATGATTAGAGCCTTCATGCCAAGAAATGTCACACTTTGCTCAATGATTAGAGAAAGCCCCGGTTTCCACAAATTGACCCTCGATGAGCTGTTGGGGAAGATCATCAATCATGAGATGATGGAAAAAGAGGCAAAATACGTCAAAGACTTGGCCGAACTCACTTCCTCCAAAAGGAAAGAGGTCGCTCTCAAAGCTACATGCCGGCCCAAACTCAAAGAAGCTCGTGAAGATCAAGACGATGGGCACACAAGTGACGAGAGCACCGATCTTGATGATGAGGAGATGGTATTCTTTATCAAGAAGTTCAAGCGAATGATGAAGAGAAGACACGGCAACAACTCAAATGAAGGCAAAAGCAAGGACAAAGGAAAATCCAAGGCTCGACGCACTTGCTACAACTGCGGAGAGTATGGTCACTTCATGATGGACTGCCCCTATGAAGAAAACAAAAAGAAGAAGGAAACAAGATCTCAAGAAAAGAAAAATTTCAAAAAAAGAAGACAAAACCATCAAGCTCACATTGGCAAGGAGTGGGACTCAAACGACGAGTCCTCCTCCGATGAAGACGAAGAGATGGCCACTATTGCAATCAAGAGACCTACTATGAAGGCCACACTCTTTCCAAACATGGGAGGACGGGACATGAACAACCACACTTGCCTTATGGCTAAGGAAGGCAAGAAAAAGGTACAGCTCACTCCTCCCACACTAAACTCCTCTATTGATGACTTTGACAGCTCTAGCGATAACGAAGAAATGTTTAGAGGACTAAGTAAAATTGCTCTAAAGAAAATGGAAATGTTGTCGAACGAAATTTTTGAGAAGGAAGAACTTCTTGATCGACAAGAAGATATGCTCATCCGTGAAAGGAAGAGATATCAAGAAGTTGAAAAGCTTCTCGAGCTTGAAAGAGAGAAGAACAAGTCACTTGAAGTTGAGCTAGCCTTGGGTAAGGAAACTTACTCAAAGCTAAAAGACTCACATATTGCAATCAAGGAAGAACTTGCTAACTTGTCAAAGGTTAACAAGATCCTTGAGGTGCAAGTTGAGTCGCTCAAGCAAAGTGACTCTTCTTCCTCCAAGAGCTCTTCCTCCAAAGATATGAGTTCGACAACAATCGGAACTTGCACTTGCTCTAGTAAGAAGAATACTATTTCTAATACATCAACTTCTTGTAATATGCATGCCCCCCCCCCAAGCGGCATCTTTGATAAGGAGAAGATCAAATATGCACGCAGTGCATATATGGTCACTAGACCTCCCAATGTCAAAGATGGCCTTGGTTTTGATAAGAACAAACACATGCCTATTTCCAATCATGCTAAGAATAGAATTGTCTTTGTCAAAGAAAAATCTCATGAATCTGAACCTCAAATGTTGTTTCACACATTTAATGCTTCTTATGTTCTTATGAAAGCCAAAAATGGAAGAGTCATTGCCAAATATACAGGGCCACGCCACAAGAACTTGAAAACTTGTGTGTGGGTGCCTAAGACTCTTGTAACTAACCTGAGAGGACCCAAGCAAGCTTGGGTACCTAAAACCAAGGAATAATTCTTTTTTGCAGGCTTACTCCTCCGGCGGAACAAAATGGGTACTTGATAGCGGATGCACGAATCACATGACTAGAGAGAGAGGTATGTTTGTGGAGTACGAGTACAACAAGGATCCAGGTGAAGGGATATACTTCGGAGACAACAGCCAAGGAAAGGTCCTTGGTAGCGGTAACATTGAAATATCCTCTCAACATACCTTATCAAATGTTTTACATGTAGATTCTCTAGATTATAACCTTTTGTCAATATCCCAACTATGCGACAAAGGTTACAACTGTTTATTCACTAATGAGGGTGTGACTGTTTTTAGAAGAAGCGATGGCTCGATTGCATTCAAGGGAATGTTGAAGGGCAAACTCTATCTTGTTGACTTCAACAAAGATAAAGCCGAACTCAACACTTGCTTGGTTGCTAAGACCAACATGGGATGGCTATGGCATAGACGGCTAGCCCATGTTGGGATGAGAAATCTGCAGAAACTTCTAAAAGGTGGTCACATCCGTGGTCTTAAGGATGTGGTTTTTGAAAAAGACAGGTCGTGCAGCGCTTGTCAAGCAGGAAAACAAGTCGGAGCACCACACCCCGCCAAGAACGTGATGACTACCACGAGACCGCTGGAATTTCTCCACATGGATCTTTTTGGTCCAGTTTCATACATCAGCATCGGCGGTAACAAATACGGTTTAGTAATTGTTGATGATTTTTCTAGATTTACCTGGGTGTTTTTCTTGTATAATAAATCAGAAACTCAGGGGATCCTCAAGAAGTTATTAAAAAGAGCTCAGAATGAATTCTCATCAACCATAAAGAACATCAGAAGTGACAGCGGGGCAGAATTCAAGAATATCCAAGTTGAAGAGTTTCTTGATGAAGAAGGGATAAAGCATGAATTCTCAGCACCCTACTCCCCTCAACAAAATGGAGTGGCAGAAAGGAAGAACAGAACATTGATCGAAATGGCCAGAACTATGCTGGATGAATACAAGACATCAGATCGATTTTGGGCAGAAGCGGTGAACACCGCTTGCCATGCCACTAATCGACTATACCTCCATCGACTACTGAAGAAAACTCCATATGAGCTCCTTACCGGTAAAAAACCAAATGTTTCTTATTTTAAAGTTTTTGGTTGCAAATGTTTTATTCTGAACAAGAAACAGAGGGCCTCGAAGTTCGCTTCGAAGTCCGATGAAGGATTCTTGCTCGGTTATGAATCGAATGCCTACGCCTATCGTGTCTTCAACAAGGTGTCCGGCCTTGTTGAAGTAGCACGTGACGTAGTGTTCGATGAATCTAATGGCTCACAAGTGGAGCAAGTTGACAAGTGTGTGCTAGATGATGAGGAAGCTCCATATGAAGCACTAAAGAAAATGGGACTTGGTGATATCTTACCACAAGAGCAAACATTCAACCCAAATGCACAAGATGAACCTCAACACGGAAGCAATGATCAAGGGGGAGCCCTTGCACAAGATCAAGAGGAGGAAGATCAAGAAGAGCAGGACCATCATGGAAGAAATGATCTAGGGGGAGACAATGTACATGAAGATAATGAAGAACAAGCAACTACACAAGCTCCACACCCAAGAGTACACCAGAGCGTGCAAAGAGACCACCCTGTCAACAACATCATTGGAGATATTGCAAAGGGAGTAACTACTAGATCCCGAGTTGCAAATTTTTGTGAATCCTACTCTTTTGTGTCTTTTCTAGAACCATACAGGGTAGAAGAAGCCTTAGGGGATCCAGACTGGGTGATTGCAATGCAAGAGGAGCTGAACAACTTCAAGAGAAATGAAGTATGGGAGTTAGTGGAGAGACCAAAGGCGAACATAGTCGGAACTAAATGGGTATTTCAGAACAAGCAAGATGAACATGGAGTAGTGACAAGGAATAAGGCAAGACTGGTGGCCAAAGGTTATTCTCAGGTCGAAGGTTTGGACTTCGATGAAACTTTTGCTCCTGTAGCTAGACTTGAGTCCATTCGTATTTTATTGGCATATGCTACTCACCATAATTTTAAGCTGTATCAAATGGACGTCAAAAGTGCCTTCTTAAACGGCCCAATCAAGGAGGAAGTTTATGTGGAGCAGCCACCAGGATTCGAAGACCCGAAGTATCCCAACCATGTCTACAAACTGCGTAAGGCTCTCTATGGCCTCAAACAAGCTCCTCGAGCTTGGTAGGAGTGCCTTAGAGATTTTCTAATTCAGAATGGATTCAAAATTGGTAAAGCTGACTATACACTTTTCACCAAACACTGTGATGATCACTTATTTATATGTCAAATTTACGTTGATGACATTATCTTTGGATCAACTAACAAATCCTTCTGTGAAGAGTTTAGCAAAATTATGACAGATAGGTTCGAGATGTCAATGATGGGCGAATTAATGTTTTTCTTGGGATTCCAAGTGAAGCAACTAAGAGAAGGTACATTTATAAGCCAAACCAAATATACATAAGACATTCTCAAGAAGTTCAATATGGACAAAGCCAAGCCCATCAAGACACCCATGGCCACTAATGGACATCTCGACCTCAATGAAGACAGTCCAAACGTGGATCAAAAGGTATATCGGTCCATGATTGGCTCTTTACTTTATTTATGTGCATCTAGGCCATATATTATGCTTAGTGTTTGCATGTGTGCAAGGTTTCAAGCTGCACCTAAAGAGTGTCATTTAGTTGCTGTAAAAAGAATCTTAAGGTACCTTGTGCACACACCCAACTTGGGCCTTTGGTATCCCAAAGGGTCAAAATTTAACTTGATAGGATATTCCGATGCCGACTATGCAGGATGCAAAGTCGATAGAAAGAGCACGTCAGGGACTTGTCAGTTTCTTGGTAGGTCCCTGGTATCTTGGTCATCTAAAAAGCAAAACTCCATTGCCCTTTCAACAGCAGAAGCAGAATATATTGCAGCCGGTAGTTGTTGCGCCCAATTAATTTCGATGCGGCAAACCCTTAGGGACTACAGCTACAATCTTAACCATATCCCACTTCTATGTGACAATGAAAGTGCTATAAAAATTGCACACAACCCAGTAGAGCACTCAAGAACTAAGCACATAGATATCCGTCATCATTTTCTTAGAGATCATTCATTAAAAGGTGACATTACTATTTCACATGTCAGAACTGAAAAACAACTTGCGGACATTTTTACCAAACCATTTTATGAGAAAAGGTTTTGTGAACTTAGGAATGAACTTAATATTCTTGACTCTCGAAATGTGGCTTGAAACGTTGCACATCTGGTTGATACTTCAAATGTTGCATTTTATTGCTGAAACTGCCCTTCACCTCCTCTTCTCCTAAGAAAACTACTTTTAATGAAGAAATCTTGAAATTTATGACCATGTTTTTGTGTGGATTGCTTTATGGTCATAATCACCAAGATTATTTGCAAAACTTGTCCTTGGATCACTATTAGTTATCTCCAAATACTCAGGTTGTCCAGGAACACCGGACTAGTCAGGTTTGGCACCGGACTAGTCCGGATAATCTCCAAATACCTAGGTCTTCCAGGGACACCGGACTAGTCCGCCCTATGACCAGACTAGTCCGGTCGGCTGCCTATATAAGCAGCTGGCCCGTTTCAAATCTCCCTCCACTTGACCTAAACCCTCACCTCTCAAACCCTAACCCCCAAAAGGTGATTTTCGGTTTGAGCCCTCAAAATCCAAGCTCTCTCCGTGGGAAAATATCCCCTCGACGAGTTGGTACTCCTCTCCAAACTCATCCGGACAGATTTGCGCTCCTTCGACGCGAATCCTCAAATCTCGGTAAAATTCTCCCCAAAGTCAAACTCTCAACTTTTCTAGTTCTAGTTTATTTCCCTTGATTCCAAGGAAGTACATTAGCTTCATAGATGTATTCCCTTCACCTTCATGCTCATTTGCACCCCTAGATAGAAGTTGTGATTCTAGTTTTGTTAGGGTTCTTGTGCCAGGCCGGACTAGTCCGGTACACCGGACAAGTCCGCACTCTGAACCCGGACAAGTCCGGTCTCTGACACTTGAATCCTAGTATCACCTTCATTCTCAGTTCATCTTCATCTAAATCATGAATTCCTTGTTAGGCATGATGTCTTCAAGCTCAGATGACAGCTCCTTCCATGTTGATGAAGAAGTTGAGCGCGAAAAAGTGCAAAGAGCCAAGGAGAGGTACATGAAGAAAAGGCATGATGTAAATGTGCACTCTCCACCCTCCGACGACAACTTGCCCAAGAAAAGGAGGGTAGTGGTGAAGAAGGCCCAAGGAAAGGCCGATGAGAGTTCCTCAGGGCCAAAGAGGACTCTCAACAAGGGGAAAGGACTTGCTAGTGGTCCCATTGGACCCTTGAAAATGAAGAACCCAAGTCACCGCAACCGGCAGCGCTCAAGCAAGGATTTCACTGGGAAAGGGGGTGAGCTTGCCGACAGCTTCAGGCAGGTCAATGTGTATGCTCAGCCTCAGCAATGCTCAGACCCAAGATTTTGGAGCAACTTCCATGCTGACTACTATGAGCATGTGTACATGAAGATGAAGAATCCCGTTGTGAAGAGTCAATGGGTGAACATCGGGTACATGCAGTCCAAGAAGTATCCTGCTTTCTGTGAGGTGGTTGAGTCCCTGGAGAGGCACGGACTGAAAGAATTATTCTCCTTTGAGAATGACTAGAACAATGAGGTGATCGCCCAATTCTACTCTACTCTTTACTTTGCTCGGGGTGATGGAGACAGTCTTACTTGGATGACCCATGGATCCAAGTATAGTGTCACTTATGATGAGTTTGCAAGGATTCTCCACCTTGAGCATACCTTGGATCATGATCTAGTCATCCACAACTTGCAACCCCTGGAGAAGGATGAACTCAAATTTCTCTATGACACAAGGATGCCATATGTTGCTCCCAGTATCAAGTACATGAAGCCCTTCTATGTGGTCCTCAACAGAATTTTGAGGAAGACAATAGCCCCAAAGGATGGAGATGCGGGGACTATTCAAGGGACTTTGAGGACCCTAATGAAGGTCATTGGTGGGAGGAGACCGTTCAATGTCTTTGAATACATCTACAATGACATTGTGAACATATCAATCACTCCAAACAGATCTTGCGGGTATGCCCCGTACATCATGTACATGATTAAGAAGGTGACTGGACTTGAGTTCGTCAAGGATGTCCACCATACGGGGATGAAGCCGCAAAAGCCCACGGAGTACACTCTACCTTCGGCCCCTGATGCACCTCCCTCCCCTGAAACTGAGAGGAGGACTAAACAGGCTCGGGATGTGAATGCAGCAAGATCCTCAACTGCTCCTCCCAGCTCTGCAGCTGCTCATGAACCCTCCGGTGGTGTGCTCAAAATGCCACCTCCATCTTTGCCTACTGCCGCAAGATTGAAGTCAGGCAAAAGAAGCATCAACAATATGTCAATGCCAACATCAAAGCTATATGCGATAAGCTGGAGATTGAGCCGGTGGGATCCCCGCCCGCCTTCGAGGACTCCGAGGAAGAGTCCGCTCCGGCGAATGATGATGATGGTGGTGAAGATGAGGACCGGGCTGAGACGGAGGAAGAGAGTGGCGATGAGTGATTCCTCTCATTTTTTCCCTTTTTGGTGCTTTGATGCCAAAGGGGGAGAGATTGAGACTAGGAGAGATTGAGACTAGGAGATATTGAGACTAGGAGAGATTGAGACTAGGAAAGATTAAGACTATTAGTTTAAGAGTAGTTGGTGTCTTTATGTTTTTGTGATCAAGGACATGTGTACTTAATTTTAAAACCTTGTAATGCACTATTTCCTCTCTTATGTGTGATGCTTACTGTTGCTTGGATGATTATCTTTATACTCTTTGTTGATTATATTTACTACATCACACCCTGTTGATCACACACTTGTTAGGCACCCCAACATAAGGTGTGTGCATATGTGAGAAGCTTTTTGTGGACTTATCATTATTCTCATATGTGGACACCTTATGAAAATCAGGATTTTACTCTCAATTGTGATATCTCAAATGGTTGTCATCAATCACCAAAAAGGGGGAGATTGTAAGTGCATCTAGGATATCCCTTGTGGGTTTTGGCTAATTGATGACAAACATATGAGATCCTAATGAAACTACTGAGATGATTGCGGGACAAACAAGTGAGACATATCGGTGCACACAAAAAGGTGAAAAATAAAGTGGTTTTCAAAGAGAGATACTTTGATGAAGCTCGGAAGACCAAAATAGATTTGAATGTATAGGGAGTGTATGAAAGACACACTCCAAGAGCTCACAACTTTGCGCGAGGGTAAGGGATTAAAATTAACATAACTTTCACAAAGCACCGGACTAGTCCGATCATGGACCGGACTAGTCCGTGCATCCACCGGACTAGTCCGTTGATGTTTCTGGAGTTTCTCATACTGAGGGACCGGACTAGTCCGATCATGGACCGGACTAGTCCGTTGAACTTTCTGTAAACTCCCATTTGTGGAGATTGGACTAGTCCGCGGACTAGTCCGATGAACTTTCTGGAGTCATCTTTACACAGTACCGGACTAGTCCGAGGTTGGACCGGACTAGTCTGGCAGACTTTCTGGACCTCAAAACATGTTCAGACCGGACAAGTCCGGACTTGCACCGGACTAGTCTGGTGTTAGGATTTTTCAACAGCTAGCTTTTGGAAACCCTATAAATAGAGGATCCACGACTTTCCCAGGAATACACACGTCGAATATTGATAAAAGAGAAAACCCTAGCGCCGCCACTTCGTCCCAAGAGCCCTAATCACATCTCCCCACACATCTAAAGTTCAAAAAGAGTGAAATCAATTGAACACTTGGATTCGGGATTGGGAGATCGTCGTTCTTTCATCGCGAGCTCTTGGGGTTTGATCTTTCTACACTCATACTCTGCATTGTAATACTTTTGAGTGTATTTGATCACTTTTTCATTGTAATTTTCGTGGGAGCCCTCAACGTGTGAGGTTGCCCCACAAACTTGGTGATTACCCGTGATAGTGGAATCAAGTCGGCCTTCGTGGTGACTTGAGGAGGAAAAGGGTTGGAGACCCGGCTCTGTGTGAGCTTCCTCAACGAGGACGTAGATCTCGTGGTGAGATCGAACCTCGGGAAAAATTCTTGTGTCTCGTGTCTCATTTACTTTAAATTTTGTTCATTAGATCACTTAAGTGCTAAACATCAACTTAAGGCAATTTGAAGTTACACCTGCATTATTATATTAATATCAAGTATAAATATCAGTTGTTCTTAATTCTGCTGCTAAAGAAATTTATTTTCTCAATTAACACCTGATCAACACACATACTTTTTGCACACCGGACTAGTCCGCCCACGCAACCGGACTAAAGGCCTATTCACCCCCCCTCTAGGCCACATTCAGCTGCCCGTGACTGGCCTTAGCTGCTGGCACGACAACCTCCGCAGTGCGGGGGCGAGTGCCGGCTGCACAGCCCCTGCATGCCCCAAATGTCGCGGCCAATCATCTCTGCTGCTGCCACAGTAGCAGACGACGACGGCAGCCACTAAGAAACCGTGCGATCTGCGGGGAAAGAAACTGCGAGAGCCTAGAGGGTCGAAGGCGATCGAGCGGCGGAGCCGAACGGGACGCGTGAAAGAGAGTCTATCAGTAGCACTTTTTGATTTGTGGCGAGATGGACACAGCTGACATCGCGGCAGGGTCGCACGCAGGCAGCCGCGCGGCTCTGCCGGAGAGAATTCATTTCCTAGATTCGAAAAGCATCTAAGAAAAGATACAATATTCCGTGATGGAATACCTAACATGACTGCTCTGCTCGATCTCGTCTAGTTGATGTGCGGTTTTCCATTTTCACGATGACGCTCGAGTCTACATAGGTTGCACTGCATGTTGGCTTCACAAGACGACCGACTGCTCTACGTTAGTCAAGATTCTAATTCTATGACTCTATCATGAATATCAAAACTATCCTCTAACCGAGAGCACCACATAGTCATAAAAACAGCGACTATTGAATAAGATTCATCGATTGAGTCTCATCTGGTGAGGATTTTGGAGACATTTTAGAGAGTTCTTAGATATGCATGGCATTCATGTTTGTGAAGGTTCTATAAACGAACCACATTGAGCGTGAATTAACATGAGAATTTGAGTCTGAGATGCGAGAGAAATACTTTTTTAAGTTATCGGCTTTGTATCATGTTTCTAATATAGAGATAATAAAAAATTTGAGGAAAAATATTGCTGAATGGGGGATAATGTAATACCCCAAAATTTTGAAACAAATAACATCGCGGTTAAGACACTAGAGGATTCACCAAAGTTTGACTTTGTGAACCATTTTCGAGATGGACGATCGCAAACCGTAGCTATGTAGAGCTCATCGAGGCGATTTCGTTTCACTACTCATACACTATTCGATGAAAGGATGAGTCAGTTGTGAACCAATTTATTTTAAATTGTTGGATGTAAAACCAGATTATATGAAGATACCTTTCATACCTATTCCTACCCGTGAAAGGGGGTTTGGCCTAGTGGTTAAGTACCCTGAGTAGCACTACTCAGATCCTGAGTTCGATTCTCGATAGGAGCGAATTTCAGGCTGAATTTCACAATATTAAATGCAGGTACTCTATAGAGAAAGTCATGAACGCTGGATCTGGAGTGCATTTACGAGAAATGTGAAGGGATGAATGTGCCGTAATATTGGTTTATGAAGTCCGATCCACAGTCATGTGCTTAGCTATCCAGTTATCGTCGCCTTGTTCTAGACAATAGGCTGTAAGTGTCTGCATTTGTACTCGATTGTAATAAATTGGTTATAACCTCCTCGAAGCAGAAGGTCGAGACTTTAACCATCATCTAAAAATGCAAAAAGTCTATTTAACTCCCTCAAGTATAAGCCAGGATTAATATACATCCCAAACTATATACCAGTTTTTTAACACCCTAAGTTATGCTAAACCATCTAATTTACCCATCTGAGTGGTTTCCAGAACGGTTTGCCACCTCAGCCGCCCATGTAGTATGGTTGCGTGTGGACACATATCCTCTACAGTAACTGCACTGCAGTTACTGCGGCTGACATATGAGCCCGTGAGGCATGGGGCCCACATGTCAGCCGCAGTAACTGCAGTGCAGTTACTGCAGAGGATGTGGATGCGTTGCGTGTATCCTTACATGTGGGTCCCACTCATCATAGGCCATAGCTGATCTGGAAATGTGAGCAGCAGCTTGCCGGCCATGATCTTCTCCTGCGTGGTCATGGGCCCATCTTGGAGAGCTGCTCCTTGGCCAGGCGTGGCGCATCAGGGCTGGACTTCATCTCCAGCGGGTAGAGCACGTCAGTATTAGTGGCACGAGCACGAGCGACAGCAGCCCCGGCACAATGGCGGCCTTGGCCCACAGCGTCCATCTGATCCCTTGCCCGATTGTGGCAGCGGTTAGGTTGGCAGAGAGCGGGTTCGCTGCCATCGCGGTGAGGAACATGGCCGAGGAGACGACAGAGGTCTGGAAGTAGGTGAGGATGAGCTAGGCACCAAGCTTCCGCTCTGTGTCGTCGCCACTGCGTGAGCCACAGGCCTCACAGAGGGACTTGACAAGCGGGAGGAAGATGCCGCCTACGCGCGCGGAAACGGAGGGGATGGCGGGCGCGAGGATCGCCTCAGTGAAGACGAGCGCGTAGCCGAGGCCGAGCGAGGAACCCCCAAAGGAGGAGACGAAGAGTAGGTGACGCGTTTGCCGAGCCCGGTCTTGATGAACCCACACGCGAAGAAGACAAGCACGATGAGCCAGGGGATGGGGTCACCGAAGGCGTAGAAGGCGGCGGCGAAGGTGAGCGTGTGGGTGAGCACGGCGGCGCCGAGGCGGAGCGGCGCAACGGCGCCGAGGGGGAGCGGCTGCGTGATGATGCCAGCGGTGGTGGACAGGAAGATGGCCAACAGCTGCCACGCGTTGTGAGGCACGCTTGAGGGCGCCAGGATAAACCAGATGAGGACCCCGTCGCGATGGAGGCCAGCAGCGGCTTGATGGCCGCGCCCTGCAGCGGCAGCGGGGCGGACGGAGCCGGCGTCGCCAGGGCAGCGGTGGCCGCGACCGGGGGGAGGACAAGGCGAGCGGTTTCCGAGATCAGGGGCTTGGAGGGGAGGCAGTGTGAGTGGGAGATGGGTTTGGAAGCGGTGGCCGCCTCAACTGCAGCGTCGCCGCTCACCTGCCACCACCTCGGTCAGCGCCTGAACCCGTCTATGATGAGTGGGACCTACATGTAAAGATACACGCAAGCATGCCACATGGGCGGCTAAGGTGGCAAAACCAGTCTGAAACCACCCAGAGAGGTAAATTAGATGATTTAGCATAACTTAAGATGTTAAAAAGCTGGTATTATAGTTTGGGGTGTATATTAATCTTAGCTTATACTTGAAGAGGTTAAATATACTTTTTTTTCTTAAAAAAATACCTATTCCTACCCAACCTCGCAGCGCCGCCTTCTGTTCCTCCACAGCCGAAGAACGCCTCATTTTTCTTCGGCTGCCCAAGCGACGCCGTCTCCATTGGCTTGGCGAGGCTCCGGGTTGCTTCGGCCCGACTGCTCCACGTGCTGAGGTAAGTACATTCGCTCCACTCGGACCCTTGCTACTGTCACCGCTTAATATCTCTGCTGCTTCCGGTAAGTACATGCTACTATTCGGTGGATCCTGCTGCCGTTGAATTTTCTGCTGCCATCTCTCAGTGCTGATCATGCCAACCGCTGGTGCTCACTACGGCTTAAGTTTCTGCTGCTACCACCGCCGAATTTGATTACTAGCTGCTGCAACGCTGCTTGCTATTTGCCTGCAAACTGTTAGCTGCCGTATGTGTTTTTTCTGCTGTCACCGCTTGGAATTACATATTCATTATGTTGTAGCTGTTAGACTACTCACAGCGGGTGCCGCTAAAGCACCGCTACCGTGTTTTAGCGGGAGCGCAGCAGCGCAGCGGGGGCCGCCAAGGCACCGCTAAAATGGCGCGGGCGCCTGCGCCCCGCCACAGTTGGCGCTTCCCTAAAACCGGTACGAGGAGAGAGAAAGGAAGGGAGGAGGAATAAAAGAAGGGAAAAAAAGAAAAGAAGAAGAAAGGAATAAAATAGGTAAAAGTTGGTATAGAGGTGTGATATAGAGGTGAACGAGCGTAGAGAACGAAACTGTAAAGAAGGGAATCTTTTAGAGATGAGATATAGAAGTGGGATATAGAGGTCCACGAGTGTGGACAGTCTTATCATGTCAAGGATGAAAAAAAAAACTAATATTGTTTTCAAAACAGATATTTCTAGATGTCGAATTAGACAATAAGCTAGTGTAACAGAAGATTTAGGGTGGTGTTACCTCTCTATTGGTGAGTAATTTTTTCGTTTTTGTTGTGGATGTTCCTAGGAGACTTTATCAAAATTTCAATAATTCTTTTTGACTTGGTAGGAGTTTTTAGATTATTGTAGTAGCGTCGAGTGTACCTACTTGGAGCGTTATACTACAAACGCTGCATTGTCCACAGCATGCACTATACTGTAGATGATGTATCTACTTCTCAGGTCATGAATTCTCCCTCTCTCCCCCTCTCGGTATATTCTCTCCCCAGTTGTTATGTTCTGACTACTAATGCTGCCGAAGTTGATGATATTTTCAGAGGAACTAAATGTAAGGAAACAAAAGAATCTACGTTGACCCAAAAACAAGTGTGTGATGCATAGTCCATCTTCTTGAGTCCTAACAGTGGTTAAAGAATGACTAATTCATGTTCTGTTGGATGTGTTTTTGTAATATGTTGAGTCCTAGTGATATTCATTAGAAGATATGCATCATGGTATCATCCTGCTACTGTCCCTAACCTCATTTGTTTCTTAATCTTCTACTCCAAAGACCATGGTGCGTAGAATTGTTTCTTTTCTGTTTTTTTAAGGATGCATATACTTGTAGAGCTGTATGACCAGATATGTGGCCATGACATATATAGATCTATATCTGGTAACATTTCATTATCCTTCAAATTTTTTGTTAGAATCAAGAGTCTGGAACTATGAACATTGAATAAAATGACTCCATGTTTCTTTAACGGATTGTAAATTATATTGTCCCTTTTTCACCCAAACTCATATACACAAGGTGACCTGGAGTCTTGAAAGAGATTTTATTAATTTTTTAGGACCATTATAATTTATTAGTAGAGCATACATGTTAGGATGATTTACTCGTTCTTTGCATCACTTGAAGCAAATAATGCTTCGGACGCAAACTTGGTTGTGCTTGTTGTTACATTCTGGCAGTAGCATTCAAGGACTTTACAATAATGACTCGGGTAGCCAAAGTCCCTGCAACACTTGCCGCACTTGCCTTTCACGAAGCAGGTCCCAGCGCACCCGACGTACTCCACTCCATGACCGACAGTTTGGGCCACCATCTCTGCACCGATTCATCAAATATAGGATTGAGTAATTGAACACACAAAAGGGTATCATCATCTATGTAGATATAGATGTAAAAAATACTAGTCTTTTCACTTACCGGAGGTGACGAGGATGACCATCAGGAGGAGCAATGCCTTCCTCGTCACGCTCATCATGAATGAAGAACGTGATGATTGATGAGAGAGAGATCAAGTGCTCTTGGATGGTTGTGCCCGGGGCCATAAATCACAATGGTACCTATATATATCCTCTGTTATAAAACTTTTATAGAAGCAATCTAATAATATAAAAAGGTACTTAGTAATTATGATATTATAGAAGCAATCTAATAATATAAAAAGTACATAGTAATTGTGGTATTATAGAAGCAATTTAATAATATAAAAAGTACTAGTGATTCTATATTATAGAAACAATATAATAATTCAAAAGGTACTTAGTAATTGTGATATTTTATATGCAAAATAATAATATAAAAAGGACTGAGTAATTGCGGTGTTATAGAAGTAATTTAATAATATAAAAAGTAATTGCACTAATTTTCAAAATGACTATAATCATCTTGGCTAGTATCGTAGGGATCAGATACCTTAATCTGTGAGCTGGACGTACATTTATTGACTGGGATTGAATAGAGAAACTATGCGTAGTTTGGCAATGGCATTCCAGATCGTGTTTGACCATAACATTTCCACATATAAAAAACTAGGACATTGTTGCATGGTATCTTATCTGTACAATACTAGCCAACATGATTATAGTCGTATTTGAACTACTGCAATAACTTTGTACTTTTTATATTATTAAATTACTTCTATAATACTGGAATTATTGATGAAATTATTATTATTATTTTGTTTATATAATATCAAAATTATTAAGTACCTTTTAATACTACTATATTGTTTCTATAATATAACAATAAAAGTATTTTTATATGATTATATTGCTTCAGAAAGAAATATGAGGGGAATTGTATAATGGTTGGATGAATTTCATTGTGTCACTGGGTCGATATATATAGAGTACAGTGGGATTGATACATATGGCAATCTATCTATCCTACCAAATATGTTTGCAATATATTTAGCAGTCTATATGGTCTACCAAATATATTTGTGATATATATATGACAGTCTATCTATCCTACCAAATATATTTGTAATATATATGTTAATCTATCTGATTGCCAAATATACTCTAACAACTTCTATAATATCACAATTACAAAGTATTTTTTACATTATTAGGGTGCTTCAAATTACAAACAGGGGATACATATATATAGGTTGAGTTGTGATGTATGGTTCCTGGAGCATAGTCATCTGACAGCATTTGATCTCTCTCAACAATCATCACACTCTTCATTCATGATGTGTGCGATGAGGAAGACATTTCTCCTCCTGATGGTCATCCTCCTCGCCTCTGGTAAGTGAAAAAACCTGTGTTTTCTACATCCATGACTTGATAAGAGGATTTGATACACTACTGTGTGTTCAATTGCTCAATCCCTGATCTGATGAATCATTGCAGATATGGTGGCCCAAGTTGTCAGGGTTGTCGGTTATGTATGTGACGGTCCCAATGATTGGAGCTGCTATGGACGCTGCTTGGCGAAAGGCAAGTGTGGCAGGTGCTGCAGGAGAAATGGCTACAAGAATTACGTCTGTGACTGGCTTGATTGCATATGCTGCAACAAAACAAGAGCAACAACAACAACAACAAACAAGTTTTTGTCCCAAGCATTCTTTGCTGCAAATGCTGCAACGAATGAGTAAATCAACGTATCATGTATATGTTTGATCTACTAATCAATTGTAATGTTCAAAAAATAATTAATAAACTCTCTTTCAAAACACCAGGTTTCCTTGTATATATTAGTATGCGTGAAAAAAGAACAACATATTTTTCAATCAGTTGAAGAAATAGGGGTCAGTTCACTCAACGATCATAGTTGTCGGTACCCTGCGTACTGGGTACCCCACGATACCAAAAGAAAGTCACAGAGTTCCCCCAATGCACGTTGAAGACCTCCGAAGGCTCCACGTTTTACACCGCACTGGATCCACCTCCCTTGTTAGGGTACCTCTAGAACCGCCACGTGTAACACAAGGTCGGACCCAACTCCCTTCATAGGGAAGCTCCAGTCTTGCCACGTGTCCAGTGATCCCGGACCTAACCCCCAGTAGAGGGGAGCTCCGGTGCTGCCACATGTATAATGGCTCCGGACCTGCCTCCCCACAATGGGAAGTTCCGAAGATGCCACGTGTCGGACCTTCAGACCTAAATCTACAACGGGAAGACTGGCGGATCTCTAACGGCATGGTCATTTAATGGGCAATTAAAGCTACCATTACAAGACCTGATTGTGTGTCCTTAATGCCATATTAATGACACACGATCAAAGGACTGTTAATACTGGTAACGCCGCCATTAAGGAGTGTTATCAGTCTGTTAACTACGCTTAATACATGCATATCATGTATTAGGGAATTAATTACTGCTAGAGCCACATGTCGGGCCAAACTGATGTAACGACCAAGCCTTAGACTATAAAAGGGCTGCGCCGCACGGTACATAGACAACTAAGCTGATACGCACACAAGCCACTGCATACTCATACATACAACAACACCCGTGGAGTAGGGTATTACGCTCAGGCGTCCCGAACCACGTAAAAATCCCGGTGTCACTGTCTTGTGCATAATCTCACGCGCATCCCAACCAATCACGAACCTCTGTGGGCTATGATCTAGTAGTACAGGGGGAAGTGTCGATCACACACTTCAACATTTGGCGTGAAAGGTAGGGGCGCCTGAGATTTCAAGATGGTGAACTCCGCCGCTAGATCGTCCAACGACCATGCTGAGCAACCTATTGGAGGAAATCCCTCCAACGTACAACAGCCAGTTGGTGTTGTTGTTCCGGCCGGTATCATTCCACCAGCACCACTAACTATTCTGACAAACAACGCTAGACAACATGATGGTGTCTTCGCGTCAGTCACTGCATCAATGCACAACAACCCTAAGAACGCGATCAACACGGCACGTACCCTTTTGCAGTGTCCTCTGACGCCCTAAGCACCTCAGGGTGCAATGGAGCAGTGGCGCGTTGATGTGGAGCATCTGGTTGCAGCTGCAGCAGATGCTATTAGCAACCAAGGTCCTCCCCCTTCGGGGCAGACACCTTCCTAGCGAAGGGCCTTGTCTGACAGACTTTGTCCTCAGACGTCGCAACATCGGAGGCGCGCGCCTTCCCAGCAAGTGACGTCCCTGTCCTCCGGGGTACGCCATACTCACACGGCTTCAAGGCTCTCGAACTATGATCTTCAGTCGGAGCTCGATCGCCATTATAGGCAGCAAGACGGTCGCGTCTACATCGAGCGAGCTCGCGAAAGGCGAGAATCTCAGGAAAACCCTTCTCCTTTGGGAGTAGGGGGCGATTGTTCAGCCCTGGCCATGCACCTTCGCATGGTCCGATGGCCGCAGAAGTTCCAACCTCATTTGCCAGAGAAGTACGACGAGACTATCAACACTGTCAAATTCCTCCAAATTTACTCCACCACCATCCTCACAGCGGGTGGTAATGAGGTCGTGATGGCCAACTATTTCCCTGTGGCTCTAACTGGGACAACCAGGTCCTGGTTCATGAGTCTCCCACCTGACTCCATCAACAGTTGGGTGGAGCTATGCAACCAGTTCACCGCCAACTTCAGGAGTTCCTACACCCGACCTAGCACATAATTGGATCTGTTTGTTGTACAACATAAATCGGGGGAGTCGCTGCGATCGTTCATCCAGCGTTTCTCCCAGGTACAGAATACCATTCCTTCCATATCCAACGCGTATGTTATTGTAGCATTTTGACAGGGCGTCAGAGACAAGAAGATGTTGGAGAAGCTGGCGACGAAAGAAGTCACCCGTGTCACGGAACTTTTCAGCTTGACTGACAAACGCCAGAGCTGCTGAGGGCCGCGAAATGCACTCCAAGCCAGCTCCGGAGGCTAACAAAAAGTCCGACAGCAAGAAGAAGTCGTCGGTCGGCACTGCTGCAGCAGCTGCAGCTCCGGGTGGCCGGGGGCCATGCCCCGAAAAGCGAACTCAACCTTCGCCTGAAGACTGCCGCGATCCAAAGATGTGGTGCACGATCCACAAGACGTACACTCATAATCTTGAAGATTGTTGAGAGGTCCAAAACTTCGTCAAGCGCTTCAACAAGCGCCGAGAAGAAGCTCCCTTCTGCCAACGGGAGGGAAAGCAAAAAGTCGACAAAGCTCCGGCTGAACCAGAGCTAAGTTTCCAGGACCCCAAGAAGGTCCTGAAGGCTTTGTACAACACCGTCGATGACGACTCAGACATCTCCGACAACGAACGTTCGAAGACCCTCAACACCATCTATGGAGGGTCTTGGGATATCACCTCCCGTCGTGTCCTCAAGACCATGCGCCGGGAGATGGCCGCCACAGCTCCGACCGCCAAGGCGGAACCCCATCAGAAGTGGATGGACACTCCCATCACTTTTGATGCTTCTGATTGTCCCAGAAACATGATCGGAGCTGGATAGCTGCCACTGATGGTGTCTCCTACCACCAATAATTTCCAACTCTACCATGTCTTGGAGGATGGAGGTTCGGCGCTCAACCTCCTCAGCTATGAAGCTTTCGTCAAGATCCAGCTCCGACTCTTAGACTTTCAACCCTCACGTCCCTTCTCTGGGGTAGGTCCGGGGGCCATCAGTCCGCTCAGCTCAATTACTCTCCCGGTGACCTTCGATACTCGGGAGAACTACAGAACTGAGAAGCTGGTCTTCGATGTGGCTCATATCATCTTGCCTTCAACATCATACTAGACAGGCCAGTCATGTATAGGTTCATGGCAGCTGCCCACTATGGTTATTTGGCGTTGAATATGCATACACCTTCAGGTGTTCTCCGGATATGCGGGGATCGTATTGCAGGAGTTACCATGCTGGAAGAACTCCACAACTCGCAACTCATTATTTGTAACTCCACAATTATGCTGTTGAAGGGTGATTCGTAGCTCATTATGAAGCAAGTCAAAGGCGAACGTAGCTGCAACAACCCACTATTCGCTGCTTACCTCCTTGAAGTCCAGAAGTTCCAGAAAGACTTCGATGTCCTGGACCTTTGTCATGTCCAGCGTCTCAACAACACTGAAGCTGATGAACTCTCGACGAAAGCTTCAACCAGAGCTCAAGCTCCCGAGGGATTTTTTGTGAGGAGGTTGTCATGACCAACCGCTCAGCCTGCCAAACTGAGCAAAGGGGGTGACATCAACACTTCAAAGCTGGCAATCCCGGTGGTCCTGTTACCATGGCGTCCACCAAGGGTCATAGGTGTTGCAGGAAGCTTCGAGCAACACAACACGCAAGACTCAGATGCTCAATTTAGCTCTGATGCATGGATCTCAGAGATCTGGAGCTACTTGAAAGACAACATCCTTCCTGAAGACGGTGTATCTGCTGACCGGATTGTCAAATTGGCTAAAAAATATACGCTGATAGAAGGGGATCTCTACCGGCGCTGTGCCAACGGTGTCCTAATGCGGTGCATTGCCCGGGAAGAAGGTCGCGAGATCCTCGCGGAAATCCATGGAGGCGAGTGTGGGAACCACGCATGTTCCTGCACGCTGGTTGGTAAAGCCTTTCGGTATGGCTTCTACTAGCCTACAACACTCCAGGATGCAGTTGAGTTGGTAAAAAGTGTGAAGTGTGCCAGTTCCACGCGAAACAATTTCACACACCGGCTCAATCACTGCAAATGATACCTCCTACATGGCCATTCGCCGTGTGGGGGATGGACATTTTGGGACCTTTCCCAAATGCCTTCGTAGGTTACAGGTTCCTGTACTTCGCCATTGACAAGTTCACCAAGTGGCCGGAAGCAACTCCAGTTGTGACAATCAATAAACAATCAGCTATCAAGTTCTTGAAGTCCATAGTGTGCAGATTTGGAGTTTCGAACAGAGGCATCACTGGCAACAGAACCCAATTCACAAGTGCAACATTCCAAGAATATTTTGAAGACCTCAACATTCAAGCCAGCTATGCAACAGTAGTTCACCCGGCAAGTAATGGCCAAGCCGAGAGAGGAAATATTGAAAGGACTCAAGACGCGCACTTACGAGTGCCTGAAGAAACACGGAGCCAACTGGATAGAGGAGCTTCCGTCCGCACAGTGGGCAAGCAAGACTACACCTAACTGGTCAACTAGAGAGACCCCCTTCTTCCTGGTGTACGGAGCTGAAGCAGTACTTCCTCCGGAGATCACTTTGGGGTCACTCTGGGTCCGGACCTTCGACGAAGCCACACTGGACAAGCTCCAGCATGAAGACCTTGACCTCGTCGACGAGGGAAGGTGCCAAGCAGCTGTTCCGAATGCACGATATCGCCAGGCGCTCCGGCATGTGCGCAACCGATAGCTTGAAGAAGACGATCTGGTGCTGCGAAGAATACTAACTCATGAATGGATGAACAAACTGTCCCCCAGCTAGGAAGGTCCTTTCCGAGTGATCAAAGTATCCCGTCCCGGGTGCGTTCGCTTGGCAACAGAGGATGAGACTCCGCTTCCCAATCCTTTGAACATCGAGCACCTCCGTAAGTTTTATGCTTAGTTTCACGGAGGTGAGTCTGTAATTACACAAAATGTAAGTTATAGAGTCTATAAACAGAGTCGGGTAGGTCCTAAAGGAGAACATCCGGACCCCTCCGGGAGGGTCCGGCAAGTTCAAGGCCACCTAACTTGGTCCCTAAACTGAAAGTGCGGCTTGCCTACCCTGGGTTAGAATAAGATGAATAACACACTTGGCCTAGTTCCATACCCTAAGTGTGTCATTGTCTCCCCTGTAATTCGACCTATAATGAAAGACATTCTTGTGTGAAGGTAGACTCCACGTGCATTAATTTTGTACAAGCTCATTAACTTTATTATCTTTTCCCTCTTGTATATAACAAAGTTGTGCAATTCTTTTTGAAATTTAATCCAACTTATTCATATGATATGTGAGTTATATTATTGATCTTTCTCGGATCTTAGCATTGCTCAATGTTCTACTCGCCTGAACACCAAAGCCAATGACGGGTCCGGAGGGCGCTATCGGCTTAGACTAGTCCAACACCCTAAGTACGCCACTCTACCTACATTCTGGCAGGCCTTAGTAGGGTGGGTCTGGAAGGCATTTGGATCTGAAGAGGTTACATCAATTTACTTGCTTTCGTGTTGAATTCCTTCGGATCTAAAGTTCAAATAAGAAAAGTAAGTTGCAAACAAGTTATAGACGAGAGGACGAACTTTACTATTTTTCTTGTCTTTAACTCGCAGGAAAAATGGAATGTTCATGACGATGGTAGATGTTGCCGGAGCCACTAAGCTCCGACAACCCCAGGAGGCCCGCCGTCGACGTTTCTAACGTTGAAAGTGGGCGTCATCAGAGCTAACAAGCTCTGACAACTCCCATGGGGGACAACTGTCGACGTGAAGAATAAACGGTAATACCAGTGAATATGGCAAAGAAATCACCATGAAGGGATTCACCGTCGACGTATTATACGTGATGGTAGATATCGTCAAAGCTGAGAAGCTCTGACGATCCCAGGAGGCTCGCCAACGATGTTTCACGCGTTGACAATGGGTGCCGTCGGACCTATCAAGCTCCGACAACCCCCAGGGGGCCCGCCATTGACGTTTCGCGTGTTGAAAATGGGCGCCGTCGGACCTATCAATCTCCGACACTCCCCAGGGGCCCGCCGTCGACGTTTCATGTGTTGATAGTGAGCACCGTTAGACCTATCAAGCTTCAACACCCCAGGGGGCCTGCTGTCGATGTTTCACGCGTTGACTGTGGGCGCCGTCAGACCTATCAAGCTCCGACACCTCCCAGGGAGCCCGCCGTAAACGCTCTATGTGTTGGCAGTGGGCGCCGTCGAACCTACCAAGCGCTGACACCTCCCAGGGGGCCCGCCATCAATGTCAGAAAGGGTCCCTGGAGATGTCGAAAGTAAACTTCGGACCTAAGAGCGAAGCGTTCAGGCTACAAGTTTGAAGCATTCAAGTCATCAAGACATTGTCAGAACCTTTTGGTACATGTTCGCAATCAAATTGTGTACATCTACCAGGGGGCCAATAAGATAAAGGACAATGCATTGAAAACAAATAAATAATGGAATTCATTCATTCAGGAAGAGTGGATTTCATTCATCTGAAGGATTGGATTAAAAAATGAGGATTACAAATTAAAAGGCAAAAGAAAAAGGTCCTGGCTACTGGAGGTCCTAAGTTCTATGGAAATACGAGGCAACTTTTTCGGCAGCTTCTTGAACGCTAGCCCAAACAGCATCTTACTCCTCCGTAATAGGCCCTTCAAGCACCGGATCTAGAGAAAGTTGGGGGTCTCGGCTTATGAAAGACGTCAGCACAAATTCGACAACGTTCTTGGCCAGAGACTTCCCCTTTGTCTCTAGTTGGTTGACGATGACATTACCCATCGCGTCCATCTTGTTGCTGGTAGAGCTCAGCACCACCAGCGCCTTGTCTAGCTCCGGCTCCGGGTCATCAGGACGTACAGGGCTGAAGCCAAGCGACACCAGAGCCTTGTTAGCATGCCCCAAGAAGTCCCAGACTTGTTGAGACTCCGTTGCCCTCACGTTCTTGATTTCCTCCAGCGACCTTCTGGCGCCAACAAGCTCCAAACCTTCCCGAGCGATGCGCTCGACATCTTTGGCATGTTGTTGAATACTCTCAGCCACTTGCTTTTCACGGTCGGCAAGCTTGAACTCCTGGAGGTGGATGCGGTTCTGGTGGTCTACCAGGTCCTTCTCCCTGCCTTTCCGCTTTTCCTCCCTTGTTGCGACATCAGCTTCTCTTTTGGAGAGCTCCTGCCCCATCTTCCAGTGCTTCTCCTCCTCCTTCTTGCACCGCTGCTCAAATTTTTTAGTGCAAGCAGCCCAGCCTTGCTCTCCTAGAGACAGTCTCTGGGCGAGCTCCTCCTCCCTCCTCATAATATCCTCCCGCTTCTACATGAGTTTCTCCTCCCTCTCATCGAGGTCCCCTCGGCGCTTAAGGAGAATCTCATTCAGCTTGTTGAGGTTGTCCTCACGATCGTTAGCAGACTCATTGCTCCTCCTAGCATACTCGAGAATCTCCAGAGACTTCGCATCGAGGACCCTAATGGAAGCATCCCTCTCATCCAGCAGCTGGCCCCAGTATATCATGCGGGCCTTTTCCTTCTCGACCCATTCTCACTGGTCAGCAAGCCTTGATTGCGCCAGCTTGGTCTCGAAGTGAAGTCTGTTGCGCCAACGCCTCAAGGTGTGGCGCTCTTCTTCGTGGACCTTGTTGTCATTGTCGAAGGCGAGTTGAACTTGACAGAGACTGGAGCAGGCGTTGTCAATAGACAAGGCCAAAGGAATTGGCTCTGGACCTGCTGGGATCTCCTCCGCCAGGTCCAAGGGGTCTTCTAATACAAAAATTGGGTCCCACAGCACAAGCGTGGTCCCTTGCGTCTCCACGACACTAGGGTCGACTTCCGGAGTTGATGAAGAAGGTCCCCCCCGCTGGATCTTTAATCATCGGCTCTGGGGGTGGAGGACTTGCAGCTGACTCTTGTGGGTGCTCCAACTCTGACATAGACACCTCTGGAGTAGTCACCTCCGGGGTGGACGCTGCAGCTTCAACCGGAGCTCCCTCCGCCTCCGTCTCAGGTGCCAAAACTTCAACTTTTTCCGGCTTGGGTACTGGAGCTTCAGATACCTCTGGCTCAGGTGTCGGGGCTTCCGCAGTCTCTGGCTCCAAGGCCAGAGCTTCGACTATTTCCGGCTTAGGGGCCGCAACATCAGTTACCTCCGCCTCGGGCGCCAGAGCTTCTGCCACCTCCGTCTCCAGAGCAGGAATTTCAATCGCCAAAAACGAAACTGTTGGCGTTCTTTCACGAACATCTCCCCCGTGGTTCGGCGCTACCACGGGAGCTGCTAGCGACGACTCTGAATCCAAGTTCACGACAGTTGGCGCTGAAACTTTCGTGCCTTCAGCCACCACTTTGGGAGACACATGGGTTGAAACTGGAGCTTCCGCACTCTCAGCCTCAGTTGCTGTAGCAGGTGCCGAAGCCTCAGACTTCTTTCTCGACACCCTGGAAAAAAAATCATGAAAACTCAAAATATGAAAAAGACAAGAGTAGCACCTCAAGGTGAGATTGCAATGCTTACCTAGCGATGTTACCGACCCAGTCCCGCGGAATTTCTTCTTCTAAGGCCCGGAGTCAGGGCCCACCAGACCCGATGAGGCAAAAACCTCGGACCTCGGCCAGGAGCTAGCCACAACAGTTGGAGTCTCCTCAGCTGGGACCTCCCTCGGCTGGGAAGGACCACCGGATCTAGAGCCCACAGCTGACACCGGAGCCAGAGTCGATTTGCTGGAGGTTGCGCCCTTCGAGGGTGCCAACTCCGAAGAGGGGTTGAACGCCAAAGTTCTATATGGCCGGGGAGTAGGAGCTGCTGGAGATGGAGCTGACCTGAGTGAGCTCCCGTCAGCATGTCTCAGCTTCCTCTTTCAGCTAGAGGATTCGACCGGTTCCTTGCCCTTGCCTTTACCCTTGCTGGTGTCATCGATCTTCCAGCTTGGAGTAGCGGTTGGAGCCACCCTCTCCGAAGCTCCAGGAATGGCGACCCCAGAGGTCCTACGCCTCTCCACCAGGCCGAGATCGTCTAGTTCTGAATACCCCTTATGGAGCTCCCTCGTGATATTCGGAACCATATTCAACGGGAGGAAGTCCGCCGGAGGTGTCAAAGAGTCGCGGGAGATAGCCCCGTGTTGAAGTTTTTGGAGGTGGAGGTTCAAAGCACCGTCATCCAGATTGGTCTAGAGGCCAATTTCAATTCGGTTGTGGTCCATCTCGGTGTCCAAGCGGGCCATTCCCTTTTCATTAGTGGAGCCCACTGGTTCGTCAGGAAGTTCTCGAAGATCATTTGAGGGGTTACTCCACCCTCCACACACTGACGGATCCTGGTTAGGATGGGCTTGTATGCTTCTGGCAGCTCCGGAGCTATATTCCAAGCGTCGGTGTCAACATTGGGGAGTCCCGTTGGCAGCTCCGGCCTGTCATGTTAATCCACCGTGATAATCACCCAATCCTTCTTTCAGTTTTCCCACTTGCCGAAAGGGAAGGTACTCAGGTACTTGAAGGGACAGTTCTTGCGCTTCACAAAGTAGTACAAGCCCAAGTACTCATCACTTTTCCCGGTGGTGTGGACCGTGAAGAAGATCCGGAAGAGTTCAATGCACGGAGGCACACCCACCCACATCTCGCAAAAGTGGACAAAGTTCGCCACTAGCAAGAAGGAGTCGGGTCGAGGTGGTGAAGCTGGTGGCTGTAGAAATCCAACAGCATCAAGAGAAAGCTTGAGAAAGGCGGGATCAGGCCCACCATGGCGTACGCCGAGAAGTACACCATATCTTCGGTGCACTCCTTCTTGAAGGGGAGCTTGCCGAACGGATGTCATTGTTGAAGGAGTCGCTGGACCACCCCATGTAGGTCCGGACCCTCTTCAGATCTTCATTGCTAGTGATCTTGCTGTGGCGAAGACCCAACTCCACCTCGGCAAAGGGGAGAAAAAGTCAGAAGGGCTATGCAAAGTTTGGGAGGCTCTGAGTGCAAGTTCGAATGAAAGCGTAAAGAGTCCTCAAATCGTGTGGGCTTTCCTTCTTAAGTAAGCCTCCACAATGCTTGGATGGAAACCGCGACGAGATCAAGATCACATTTCAAAAAATCTATCCTTTCAATGAAGAATGGGCCCGAGTCCACTCCGGCGGAAAGACCGAAGTTATTACCCCAGGTGAACCGTTGTCATGATGGAAAGTTGGAAGCCCGAGGGCGGCGGACAGACAAGGGCGCGCGGAACCGATACGATTTTCGTATTGGGAACTAGCGACCTTCAATTACGTCGGATCTGCACGCCAGGATATCACCTGCCACATCAAGGAGCACCACGCGGTGATGGTTTAACTACAGACCATCGTCCCGACAACCCAAGACAAGACCTTTAAATCCGCAACACGGGAATCAAAAATGGCCCCACCTGTGGTAGAATAACTTAACCCAAAGGGTTTCTCCCAGAGGTGGGCCCGGGGGCCGTTGTTGGTACCCTACGTACCGGGTACCCCACGATACTGCAAGAAAAGTCACGGAGTTCCACCCGTCCAAGTTGAAGACCTCCAAAGGCTCCACGTGTTACTCTGCACTGGACCCACCTCCCTTGTTAGTGTATCTCCGGCACCCCACATGTAACACAAGGCCGAACCCAACTCCCTTCATAGGGAAGCTCCGGTCTTGCCACGTGTCCAGTGATCTCGGACCTAACCCCCAGTAGTGGGAAGCTCCAGTGCTGCCACGTGTATAATGGCTCTGGACCTGCCCCCCCCCCCCCCCCCCCCCCCCATGATGGGAAGCTCTGAAGCTGCCACGTGTTGGACCTTCAGACCTAAATCTACAACGGGAAGACTGGCGGATCTCCAATGGCACGAACATTCAATGGGACGTTAAAGCTATCGTTACAAGACCTGATTGCGTGTAATTAATGCCATATTAATGAAACACGATCAGAGGACTGTTAATACTGGTAACGCCGCCATTAAGGCGCATTATCAGTCTGATTACTACGCTTAATACATGTAGATCGTGTAGTAGGGAATTAATTAGCGCCAGGGCCACATGTCGGACAAGACTGATGTAACGGCCAGTCCTTAGACTATAAAAGGCTACGCCGCACAGATAGAGACAACTAAGCTGATATGCACACAAGCCACCGCATATTCATACATACAACAATACACGTGGAGTAGGGTATTACGCTTAGGCGGCTGGAACCACGTAAAAATCCCGATGTCACTGTCTTGTGCATAATCTCACGCGCCCCCCAACCAATCACGAACCTCCGCGGGCTACGATCTAGTAGTACCGGGGGAGGTGTCGATCAGACACTTCGACAATAGTCATATGCATTTCCAATTAATTATTTTCTCTTGTTTCTATTTTCTTTTTGTTTTTTATTTTCACGAGAGAAGATTATTACAATACATGATTAAAAATTGGATGCATGTTACAGTTATTGGAGTGATGAACTTAAACTGGGAGAGAATTTTTTCTTTATTAATGTGATATGTTTTCCTGATGACAACAACATGATATCATCTAAACTCTTGTAAATTAAAATTACCGTCCTACCGATGACAATTTAAAAGTGATGGGATGCCAATGGAGGCTGCTTTACATGGGCCTAACTAGAATTTCTGTGTGGGGAGCTTGGATTTGGGGATCGGAAGTTGGGTCGGAGAAAAGTGCTTCCTTGGGGACATGGAACAAAAAATGGTAATGTGATGTTCATGTGTTTGTCTATGCTTCCATCTGGTACACGACTGCCGGCTCGTCTTCTCCACTTTGGGCCACTTCCCGTAGCATTCTAAACAATAAGTATTTTGGAATGAATGAAGTAGGTTTCGACAGGTTGAGAGAACTGCAGCCCGCATGATTCATGTTTGACTGTAGCAAACACAACTACTACACGGCCTGACTACTTATGTTTTCCAGATCCCTACTTAATCATGCAAAGATATTACAACCCCCCTGTCCCGCCTGTCCCTTTGTGTATTGGATTAATTCAGAAGGAAGCTTTGACTTGCGTCCCATCATTGCAAGTACACAACACAGAGAGAAGCCCTAGTGCATGCATGTTCCTAGTGCCATTGTTTAATTAGCAGCATATCTCATCATTTCCGTGTGCCCTTCTTTTATTTGCCGGCGGCGAGCTGTGGATCCAAATCATTTCTCGTATCTGAATTCTACTGTACATGGATGTGACAAGGACGAAAATTTCTTCTCGCTGCTCAGGAAAAGGAAGTTGTTGTTCAGGATTCGGAGTTCTCATTCAGACAAAAGATTCTCTTTTTCAATACCGTCCTTCTCTTCAGAATGGTGTCAATAGTTTAACCAGCAGTGACTCATACTTCTAAAATGCAAGATGCGAAATTGTATGAAGATTAGGTGTTTGTCCACAGGCACTTGTGCCCTAGTCAATTTGCCAACAATTATATCCTTGCATAAATTCAACTAGTTTATAGGTGTCGGCTAATGTCACCAAAAGAAAATTATGATTTCTCTCGTAAGCAAATCACATTGTTTGCTGCTGAGCATAGGTAGATATGTCACGCTCGATTTTATTAAACAATAAAACAAAATACAACTACATGTATGCCAGGATCAGTTAATCATACATGTAGGACAAATAGTGATAAATAGTTCTACATCGAAGAAAACCAACAATTTATATTTTTAATTGATTTTGAATAGCAGCAGAAGAGAAAACACAGTAGGCAATTCACAGTCAAATCGATTAGCAGCAACAGGATCTTCAATACACTGTCTTCAATTGATCTTCTTTTCACTGAGCAAAGCACTCTGAGGTTTCACGGTTAACAGCATACCTTGAGTAAACCCTCCGCTGCAGAAGCCCCCTCTTGAGCCTTGCGATCCCATAGCAGTAAATGCCTGAACTCATTCCCCGCACTATACAATGACCCATACAAAATCGGGAGAACACCTAATTAATTGGCCAAGCTGCTTCATATCAGCCTTGTGGTGGCACGATAATGCCTGGTTACAAAAGCACCATGAACCAATCTTTAGAATATACATAGGCACTAACAACAAACTCGAGTCTTGTGCATACTGCACCCACTAAAACCACCGACCTGCTAGATTCCGAACTACATCGCCATAACTAATACCACATGAGTAAATTATTAGTCTCACAATTAATTATATCAACCTTCCCACCCAATTACTAAGCATGGCTAAGCTTAATACTACATCACAAACCCAGCCATAATCCTCCAAACCCAGATACAAGGAATAATGTGGAAATCTAATAAACAATCTACATAGGATTCAAATTTAAAGACATGCATGCAACTAAACTAGCTAATTTCCTAAATAGGAGCAATATGGTCAAGGGCACTTGCTTTTTTCTTATATAGTTGCTTAGTTTTCTTGATTGAACTTCTTTGTCCTCAAAATCTTTGTGTTGCTTCTCGACTGTGACATAAACGCGAATAAACTAACATCAAAAGATAAATAAAAGTAGTTTAGGTAAGCACACTGAAAGTTCTCCTAGAGGGGGGGTGGTGAATAGGTAATCAAAATAATCAAGCAGTAATTTAAACTCTGTCCCGATTCAGGTTTCGGATAAGTTCGAGCTGGGTCCGGACTTGTTCGACTCTGCTCGGACAAGATGATAGAAGTCGGATATGTTCGAGCTTCTACGCAGGACTTCATCAATGGAGGGATTTTTTACAAATAATATGAACCAAAATGCAAACTAACAGTTCTAGTAGTGATATAGAAGGTAAAGCAAGATATAGAACGTGCTAGAACATGTAGATAAATGCAAAGTCCTAGATGATCACAAAAAGGGTAAAAATGGTGCGAAAATCAAAAGAGAGACAATGAACACGAGATTTTTCACCAAGGTTCAGTTTCACGAAGAAACCTACGACTCCACTGAGGAGTCCACAAAGGATTGGGCTTTCTCTAGCCCTTCCCTCACCAAGAGAGCACAACGGTCGTGCCTTGGTTTTTCCACTATCTCACAAGGGTGATACAAACTTCCTAGACACCAAAATCACACAAGAAATCACCGGGCGACACCTAACCGTCTAGAGTTTGTACACAAGAGTAACAAAGACGAAAAACTCAGGTAAACAAAGCGAATCAAATAAAAGCTCAACCCCAGAGCCACTTCTTCTTCAATCTCATAACAACTCTTTCGCTCTTCCCAAAATCTCAAGTTTTGGCTCTTGAAGGTGAAAACTAGGTGTAAAAGTCCTCCTGAGGGAGTCCTTGGCGCAGGTGTGTGTTTGAAAGGTTAGGGTATGGCTGAGAGGGGATTTGGTCCCCAATTTAGAGCCAAAAAGTGATTTTGACCGTTGTTAGGCTACCCACCTCGATCAAGTCCAAAAATGTCTCAGACATCTTGTGGGGACCGGAGTCCACACATCTGAGGATCTCATTGGGTGGTGCCGTGCGATGCGGCACCTAACAGCACACACAAAAAGGATACCAAAACATATAAAGTTTTCATTTCATAATAAGAAGAGTTTACAAAAGAGTGTACAACAGGGGTACACACGCAGTAGAAAATACATACTCATAATCTCACCTAACTAAGCAGGAGAGAAGACATCCATGCCCTAGGACGCTTCTCACTAGAAACAAGAAGAACAATCAACAGCGGCGTGGTTCACATGAGATTTATATCGATACCTCGAGATCTCATGTACAACCTGAACAGCGGAAATAAACCTAATACCTGCAAAAATCGTTAAAGCACAAACGTGAGCATAAGGCTCAGCAAGACTAATCCGTCTCACTAGACATATGCAGGGTGAATACTAAGCATAGGTAAGGAATATCATAAAAGACTCTCTGTTTTAAGTAGCACATGACATTCTTCAGGCACGGCACATGATAGACTCCACAATCAAACAAGAAACGATTTGCCGATGATATGACATGCCCAAAGCACATAATGCTATTACAGGCAAAGTATGGGGAAACTATAAACTTTTAATTGTACTATCTCTAAGCCATACAAGGTTGCAAAGCAATTATAATTCAATATATCATATTCTTCTGACTTCTTCAGTATTTACTACGTCACAACTCAGTGAACAAGTGGTACTCTAAACCGCGAGGGACGGTGATTGCAATCAGAACACACCTAGAATACACGACACATACGTCCGCTCGGAAGTACCTTTCACTGTACTCCTCTCCCACGTCGTATGTGGCCACCTTTCACCCGTCATCCCGATGTCGAACCGGTTCTACCATCCCAAAAGAAAGGTCTCTAACCGAGCATGTCAAAGTTGCTCCTTAGAGGTTCCCACCTTACGATCATCTTCCCCCGAAGGACGGCGGTATAAGTTTCGACACGAGGGTGCCCGAGCTACATCAGTTAGTGGACCCCATTATCCATTATGTAACCGGTACTGTTCAAACTTGCTCAAGAGGGCCGCACACGAGACGGTCCTTAACCGACAAAGATGGGGCTACAAACCAACCTCCACATTTGCCTTACCCTTACCGGCCCAGGCCCAAATGTGGTCGCAAGCATTGTTCCCCCCTCATTTGGGCTCAGACAACCTTGCGTGTCCCGTCCTATAGGAACATCCCCGTCCACATCTCCAATTATTAAGAGTGAACATTTTGGTAACATCTCGCGAGTAGATTCCCCTACTCGACTCCTCTCGCAAGTAGAATAAACTACTTGACTTGTGGTCAATAAAATGTGACCCTCTCGCGAGTAGATTCCAACTACTCGACTTCTACCGGTTCATCTTATCCTAAAACATTAGCATGGCATTAAGCTACACGATAAGCTTATAAACTACCCATACTCTTCAAGGATAATTTGGTGATGCATGTGGGTTTCAATCAATACTTAACTTAATGCACAAGCCTTTCTAATCAATAAGGTGATATAAAAGGTAAATTTTCTAAAAGCACTTAAATGCAACCGGGGCTTGCCTTAGTTTGCGACTCTATATCAATGTCAGTTGTTATTGGCTTGGTCTTCCTTCGAAGAGTCCGCCATGGAACTTCAAGCTGGAACACCCTGGCCTTCTCCTCTAAGCGAAGCTCCTCATCGATCACCTACCATCACGTTCCTACCGACATGATATGCATATAAGTACATAATGTAATATACTTTAGATTAAACAAGTTAAACAAACTCTAAGACTGGTGAGACTAACTAGAAGGAAGAGGTATGCCTCTGTTGTGTGGATAAACAAAGGATGGAGTCAAGTGGTCATAGTAGTATCTAGATGTGAATTGAAAGGTGCAATGTAAGCACACATTGCAACTTGGCACTCAACACTTGACGCTATGCCACTCAAGGATGATAAAGCTGAATGGTGTGAAAGTGTTGGACTGCTAGTGTAAGGATGACTAAGAAATCAAGGTGGAGCATTGAAAAGCTTAAGGCATGAGTGAACTGTGCAACAAGAGGTCACGACTCAGAAGGCGACCAATGAAGTTACACAAACTCATTACAGAGTAAACCTAATTAAGTGACTAGTGTGGTCGCAGGGTTCTGAATTAGGATGAATCGATGTGAAACCCTAGCGACACTTGGAAAAGAAGTGAGATCGGCATTGCTTGGACTCAAAGAGTCATCACAAGCACTGCTAACCTAACGTGAGTACCAAGACACGTTCAAGGGACCTTTAGGTAAATCGGTCGCTATGACTATCTTCGCAAACATCGTCCAGGTTCTTACATGACACTATTGCAGTGTCCTTTGCAAGATCGTTCAGATGAGCTCGGTGAACTCTTGGAACTCAAACATAAGGCATTACTATGTTGCGACGATGTGCTTTGCCCTCTCGGGAAGATCATCTTATCGACGTTCACATCGATCCGTACTCGTCCATGGTGGTGGGCGGAATCCCGAACACCACCTTATGAGTCACAAGGTTAGTGATGTCGACTCGATCGTCGGCAAGTGACTCGATGAACCTGTCGTTGATGAAATGGCACACCTAGTTAAGCGATTCTGTGGACGGTTAGGTAACATCATCGACATGAACAAGAAACTCTTATCCAAGGTTCCCCTTGGTCTAGTTTTCCTTGTCGGTCGCAACGTTCTCGCAATACTCAACTACGGTTCAGCGGTGATCACCAACATCCGTGGTTTGACCTAGAAGGCCTTTTATCGAGCACCTTGGCTACACCTAGGACTCGATCACCCTCACATCGACTAAAACCTAATTTGGCTTGACAACCATTATACGACGAGTCGTGCTTGTGTTCCAGCACCACACACATCACAAGCATCCTTCATCTCGATGCCAGGGCACGATGACGGCTCGGAGCGTCACGACGACGTCATGTGGTCAATGACGTCGACGCGGCTCATGGTGGAGCATCACGAGCACGCACGGACAGGCCAACGTGATACAAACGACAAATGAGGTCAACTTGGGGATTTCTATAGGAATGATATCAATGCGGAAAATGGACGTATGGCTTGAGGCACATGAGTACCATTAGCGATCACCACGAACGGACTTCGATGTCGTCCAGCAAGACATTTCAGGGCAAGGTTCACGTTGTAGGAATTTCGCAGAATGTCTTGGGTGTGTTCTTGATTTCGTCACTTCATCACTATTAGAAGTGTATCTTGGCACTTAGGCTTGTCGATTTGCAACATCATCCTACCCCTGCATCACAGACCAGTTCTAAACATCAACAAAGTTGGTTCTTTCCTCGTGAACATTTCATCGAACACCTTGGCTGCAGCACTGTTCAACTAATCTTTGCACAAATCAGAGCTAACCTTGGACCAAGTGTCGATACCATTGTGTCAAAGGCGTGTTCTCGAATTTCATCCATCACACCAAACATTCGCCTTGCTTCCAGAACATAGCCACAACGCGGAATGTTGCAGTGAAGGCGACAGGCGGAAACTTGGGCATGGCCTCGACACACGGCAAGTGAGAAATGTTGGGGCGCCGACGTGCAGCTGATTGGGCGAAGCGTGGGCAAGGAGTGTGCAGGCAAACTGCATGGCCGTGGGGTGCCGGCGGTGGGCAGCATGCGACCGGCATCGCGGCGCGAGCCGTCGGGTTAGGGCAGCGCGGGCGGACGGCAGCGCAAGGGAATGGCGCTGAGGCGGCGCCGGTGAGGAGGCAGGGCAATGCTTGCAGAGACGTGATGGAACGCGGCCGGAAGATGGAGCGCGCGACCGACGTTGAGCCGACACGGTTGCAGGCGGGGGCGCGACCGGAGGAAAGGGCAAGCGGCCAAGGTGGCGAGATGCGCGCGGCATCGGTGGCGCGTGGTGCAGGGCAGAGGCGCGGGGGAGGAGGCGTGCGCGACGTCGGTGGACTGAGCAGGCGAACGGCGGGGAGGTTTGCGCGACCGGAGTGGGGCGAGCGGACTGGCGCGCGGGCCGATGGCCGTGTGGGGCGCGGGAGGGAAACGTAGCAGCACGGCAGGGGGCGAGCAGTCGGCCGGTGCGGAGGCTGGGGACGCGACCAGGCCGGGAGGAGGAGCGCAGTGCGGCGCGAGCATAGCCGGGTGGCGCGGCGACGGAGCAGCTCTACCCGGCAGAGCGTGGGGGCGGCGCCGGTGAGGAGACGGAGCTGTGCGGCAGGGAGGGAGTCGGGCGTGGGGTGCAGCATAGCGCTGGGGTGTTGGATCGAGAGAGGAGTGGTGTGTTCCACGAGAGTAAGAAGAAGAAATGAAATCGGTTTGCTATCGCTGGAAACCATCGCTGGCAACATGCATGTCGTCATGTCGCTCTGTAACCGAAAGGCATAGGCGGTTCAACTGGGAGAGGCTTATAGGTGGGGCCCACAACACTCTCCTCCCTCATTTTCCTTCCCGATTCCAAATAGAGCTAGCAAACGTGCTTCAAAAATATTCAACTTTGGCCCAATGACTAAATAAGATGTGAAGAATCTTATGGTGCAATCAGATTCAGAACTGAGCAAGTTGAATTTTGAACTTAGGTTTGAATTTGAATTCAAGCGGTGATACTTGATTCAATGAAATAAATGGTAGATTAGGTTCAAAATTCCTGAAACTTTGAAGTTACCCTTTTTGAACTATAAGGGACCTCAGGAAAAATTTGGAGTTGATTTGGACAAGGTTAAGTACAAAGTTTAAATTTGAAGTCGACTCTGATTAAATTTTCAGTACATGTCCAATAAATGGAAAAATGTGCTTCAAAAATTTTTGAAACTTTACCGAGAGTCAACTTGGAATATTAGAAGGTCATGGAAAAATTTACAGCCTTAGATTTGAATATTTTTGAATGTCTCATTTTAGGGTTGGAATAATTCCTTTTTCTTTCTCTCTATTTTGTTTTGTTTTCTCCTTTAATTTTTCATTGAAAATGTGAATACTTGGAAATTAAAGATTTTACACCTTAAGTTCCAATATACATTAGCAAACATGTTCTATATGTAAAATTTTAACAAGTCCCTATTTTTAGTGAACATTGGTTAACTCATATGGTTTATGTGAGTTTGGATTTCCAAGTCCATTTTCAAAATTTTTAAGTTCGCATTTTTGCGTTTTTGTTCTTCCGAAAAGCGGGCTTTTACAATCCTTCCCCCTTAAAGTCGTCCCGAGATTCTAACAAGTAGAATAACAGAAACGATGAGGGAACGATCCGTAAAAGAGGGTCATTGACTAAGGAAAATGACAATGCCCTTAAAGACTTGGGTTCTACGAACTAGTGATTATCTTCAGGCATCTTAAGAAATTCCAAAGTTTGCTTCAAGTGATTCCAGTCTTTAGGTTGATAACCTTGACAGGAGGCTCGACATGACAATATCACATCGTAAAACTTGGGTCTTAAAAAGTTATGTTGAGGTGTTGAGGTCTTCTTCTTTCCGTCAAAATGAAGTAACCTTCTTCATTGAGGAGGTACTTAGAGTTCTAGGATAGTTAAGCGTCCTTAACTCTGGATGTTTGTCTTATGAAGACTTTTCTGCTTTGGTCTTGTAGCCGAAGCAATGCCATCAGGTAGTACAAGTCAAAGAGTTCCAAAGTTTGGTAATCAATAATAATCTTGCGAATAGAAAGATTTTAAGGTTCTAGCGAGGTCGAGAAGTCAATAAGAAACTCCTCGCAGCTCAGTTGCCAGTACTCAAGGCGATTTGAGTTTCAACAAGTCAAGGACAAGGACTCAACTGTGTTTTAGTCACAAGGTGTCCCTTGTGCTACTCAAGATAATGAAACCAATCGAAGGCGTTGCGAACGATAAAATTGATCACAACTCAAAAATGTTTGGCACTACTTAAGTATATGAACAGGGTCACATATTCTTGCTCAAAACTCATTAGTAATTACGTTTCATGATGCATCACAAACCGGATGATGTTATGCAAACACAATGCAACTCCGCATATAACTATGCAAGGTATGGTGCATTCAGTATTATGCTTTGAGCAAAAATAGGTAAGACAACTCAAACACAAACAGAAGTACTCTAGATACAGAAGGATTAAGTGACTTGGTCATTAAAAGTATCGAACGACGAATGTCACTTTCACGTCTTGACCAAGTTCAAGCATTTCAAGGTAAGAACATTAGCAAGGAATGATGAGGTTCATCTCAAGGCAACAGAGTGTACATAATGGAACAAAACGATTGAACTTCTTGTTGATGTGAAGTTCCCTGAAGCTTGCTAATCACAATTTACAAGTAGTTGTGATTCCTTAACAAAGGGTTAGGTTTTTCATCACGTAGGATTCCTAAGGTAGTATGTCTAACCTTCAAAAGGTGCGGTAGGGTTACCTTCAAAAGTTGCAAAGAGAGTAACCTTTGAAGAGTAAGGTTATCATCACTTCCGTAGGTTGCACAAAGTGGTTGACAAGGTACTGTGCTAGGCACGACTTTGGTTAGTGATCCACGTTCTTGCTAAAGAATCTCCAGCTCATACTACTCACATATGGCTTCTCGTCTCAGAGACTGAAGCAAGGGAGTGGTTTAGAATGAAGAATCAACTGACTTCTTTAACTCGATGATCGAGTTCCCCAAGAAATGGGGTTCAAGAAGATCTGTTAATTAAGCTTCTCATTGACCCAATGAGTCAATGTTGTACTCGGTCCTACTTACTTGAGCATTGCTTCCAGCACGTTGGTTCGGTGTCGATGTACCTTGATATGACATCTAGGTGAACGTATCACTTTGATTACTAGGTGCACTCCTTCCCCCTTAAGGTTCAAGCTAGGTAATCGAGAAACTTACTCCAAACGATCCTTATGGGGAGGGTCGTCGACTAATGGAAGTGCAACACATGCTCAATACACCCTTAAAGTGTGAGGTGCACGGTTGCCTAATTAGAACATTAACATGAGCAACCGAGCCAAAGAGATTTGATTGAGTTTAATACTCAACTCTAATGGTAATTATTGTTGAATTGCAACACCTGTGATGTTATGAAACTCCTCGAGTTGAACTCGAGAACCAAATCTATAACCACACCAAATGGTCCTTACCCGATTAAATTCTGGTGAAGAATGAAAAGCCTGGACGCAACTTTGATTTTGGCCAATTAAATGGCAATATCAGGTCTTGAGGTGAACAACCAAGTTAAATTACACTTCAATACCTTTCCAAAAAGTATTGGTTTGCCTCTAGATCATCCCTGGTTTGCAATTTATGCTATTTTAAAGTCAGCAGAATTTTTCTGCACTTTCAGCAAAACCTGCTTAAAAAGTAGCACTTTCGATCTAAAGTTTTCAGTCTGTTCTGATGGAAATATAGAAATATTCTTATTAACAAAGTTGTAGCCAACGTAATAAGATTTCCAGAATATACTTACTTGTCTTCGTATCAGTCCTGGTTTAAAAGATATGAATTTTTGAAGTTGGGTAAAATTTCAGCATTCAGAATTTGAATTCAGTTCAGATTGACCACTCTGCATTCAAACTCGATTTGGAATAGGTAGATGACCGATTCAGGTCTGGAGACAATTTCAAAAATTGTATCTGACTATCTAACCTTTCCAACGGTTACTCGCGCGACACCATTGGATCAGGGGTCTGCGAGTTATGGATTAAATTCAGAGGTGTACAGATTGCTGTCCAGTTTGGGTGTGCCTGGACAGTCTCTGCGATTATCCAGATTTCACCCACTTAGAAAAGGATTTTGGTCTAGAGATGAATAGAGAACTTGTAAAGTACTTCCAAAATTTTTTAAAAAGTATTCATTTGCTCTCATAGGACTTCTGGTTGAGGAGATATGGATTTTTAAAGTTCAGTTATGTCACCAGATTTTTAATAAAAATTTCGACAGAACTTCCTTTGTTTGTTGTTCATTTTGTCCACAATTTTCAGATAGTTAAACATTGATATATGCAGAAACAATGTATTACAAAATTGTTACATACATCCTCAGGATTCCATAAATGCATCACATGAAGTAATCCGACAATTCTACAGCGAGTTATGCGAGAAACAGTAACTGTATACATGACTGTCCACTCGCTGTCCAGATTTGATCAAGTTTAGAAATTTAAAATTTTGAGTATGTTAGAGATGGATTCTGCTCTGGAGTTCTATAGAAACGTTGTATAGTACTCTCTACACTTTCCAACCACATAAAGTAGGCCTGCAGAGGTGAAGTCTGCAAAAAGTTATGATTCAATTGGTGAAGAGTTCAGATTCTGTCCCCTCTTCCGGGCTGCCAGAACCTCCTAAACGACACTTCAATTTAGACCTTGTTAATGTGAGTTTTAGACTCAGAGTCGAATAGAAACTCGTTAGAGGATTCCTTAAGCTTTCCAGGCATGTATATATATGCCTATGTTGCTGTTCTAATTTAAAAGTTATGGCTGTTCAAAGTTCAACAATTTTCCAAGTTGGTTCAGGTAGTACATATAGTCTTGTTCCAGTCTTTAACTCAAGTGTTTAAATACTTCTTATCTGAATTTGGGGCAATATTGAATTACAAAGTTGTAGTCTAGCTCCCCACCTTTCCGAAAATGTATCACAAAGGCATGGAAGAACTTTCTACGAAGAGATAGGGCAAAACACTAAAGTTGGTCCAATGTTTCAAAGAAATGGGATTAGTGTTGATTTTTGGTGATGGGAATCGATTCAAAAGGCTTTCATGCCCAAACTGTTCAAAGAACAGTCGTAGAGGACTTGAAGATCTTCTTAACCATATAGCACACTACTAGGTTCTACGAAGTTTCACTAAAAGCACCTCTTGACATAATCAAGCTAGATTCCGTCAAGAGTGAACAACAACCTTAATCTTCATCCTTCTTCCCATTGCACTCTCCAAGTCGAAACTTTGACCCAAAACTTTCCAGCAACTGGGAGTTGGATCTTACAAGATGATAATGAAGTCATTCTTTCGTGGGAGATGGTCAAAGTATCAATTGTGATACTGACAGTACTACATGCCTCACCAAAAGGAAAGTCTAACCCGATATATCCGGATACGTCCATAGGTGGTCCTAGTATTGATCACTCGCAAACGGTTTCTACTCGAGTCGCTACCGGAGTTAGTGTATCTGCAGAAGACAAACAATCCCCTTTCACACCTTCACACCTCAAGGGCGGCACGGGGAAACACGACAGGCAGTCACAATAATATATATGAAAGTAAATGCATACGACTCTGGTGTGAGTCACCCTCGAGCGAAGTCATGTCTCAAGGTACATGGATGTACTACATCTGTACAGCAAAAACTCCCGCACGAACTGGCTTATACACGCTTGGGCATACGTGTTTCGCATGCTCCCATAGAACATGAATAGTTCTAGAGATGCATACTGTCGTATTATACACCACCCGACGGGGGCTCCCACTAATTTTGTGTCATGCTGGGGTACCGCGTGTCATATGTTCTCAGAAACATGGAAAAGTTTCAGAGACTCATATTGACTTTCCGTGCAAAGTCACAGAAATATCACATACCACATCTCGTATGCAGAGCTTACCAAGATTGATCCGCTCTCGGTGGCGTACCTTACCTCTTACCTTGAAGACGGAGCGTCGTTATAGAAATAATATAACAAGTTAGTCCACCACCTTTACAACTTATACTAGTAATAGTCCTTAATGGGCATATAACTAATCCTCACTCGACTACTTCGGAGTTTTCGAAAATAGGCTCTTTTCGAGCGTGCTATTCCCAATGAAGCTCTGATACCATGTCTGTGGGGACCAGAGTCCACACATCCGAGGATCTCATTGGGTGGTGCCGTGCGATGCGGCACCTAACAGCACACACAAAAAGGATACCAAAACATATAGAGTTTTCATTTCATAATAAGAAGAGTTTACAAAAGAGTGTACAACAGGGGTACACACGCAGCGGAAAATACATACTCATAATCTCACCTAACTAAGCAGGAGAGAAGACATCCATGCCCTAGGACGCTTCTCACTAGCAACAAGAAGAACATTCAGCAGCGGCGTGGTTCACATGAGATTTATCTCGATACCTCGAGATCTCATGTACAACCTAAACAGCGGAAATAAACCTAATACCCGCAAAAATCGTTAAATCGCAAACGTGAGCATAAGGCTCAGCAAGACTAACCCGTCTTACTAGACATATGCAGGGTGAATACTAAGCATAGGTAAGGAATAGCATAAAAGACACGCCTACGAGTGGATCCTTATAATCATGTTTTAAGTAGCACATGAAATTCTTCAGGAACGACACATCATAGACTCCACAATCAAACAAGAAACGCTTTGCCGATGATATGACATGCCCAAAGCACATAATGCTATTACAGGTAAAGTGTGGGGAAACTATAAACTTTTAATTGTACTATCTCTAAGCCATACAAGGTTGCAAAGAAATTATAATTCAATATATCATATTCTTCCGACTTCTTCAGTATTTACTAAGTCACAACTCAGTGAACAAGTGGTACTCTAAACCGCGAGGGACGGTGATTGCAATCAGGACACACCCGGAATACACGACACATAAGCCCGCTTGGAAGTACCTTTCACTGTACTCCTCTCCCACGTCGTATGTGGCCACCTTTCACCCGTCATCCCGATGTTGAACCAGTTCTACCGTCCCAAAAGTAAGGTCCCTAACCGAGCACGTCGAAGTTGCTCCTTAGAGGTTCCCACCTTACGATCATCTTCCCCCGAAGGACGACAGTATAAGTTTCCACACGAGGGTGCCCGAGCTACATCAGTTTAATGGACCCCATTAATCCATTATGTAACCGGTACTGTTCAAACTTGCTCAATAGGGCTGCACACGAGACGGTCCTTAACCGACAGAGACGGAGCTACAAACTAACGTCCACATTTGCCTTACCCTTACGGGCCCAAGCCCAAATGTGGTCGCAAGCATTGTTCCCCCCTCATTCTGGCTTAGACAACCTTGCGCGTCCCGTCCTACAGGAACATCCCCGTCCACATCTCCAATTATTAAGAGTGAACATTTTGGTAACATCTCGCGAGTAGATTCCCCTACTCGACTCCTCTCGCAAGTAGAATAAACTACTTGACTTGTGGTCAATAAAATGTGACCCTCTCGTGAGTAGATTCCAACTACTCGACTTCTACCGGTTCATCTTATCCTAAAACATTAGCATGGCATTAAGCTACACGATAAGCTTATAAACTACCCATACTCTTCAAGGATAATTTGGTCATGCATGTGGGTTTCAATCAACACTTAACTTAATGCACAAGCCTTTCTAATCAATAAGGTGATATAAAAGGTAAAACTTTATAAAAGCACTTAAATGCAAAACCGGGGCTTGCCTTAGTTTGCAACTCTATATCAATGTCAGTTGTTATTGGCTTGGTCTTCCTTCGAAGAGTCCGCCATGGAACTTCAAGATGGAACACCTTGGCCTTCTCCTCCAAGCGAAGTTCCTCATCGATCACCTACCATCACGTTCCTACCGACATGATATGCATATAGGTAAATAATGTAATATACTTTAGATTAAACAAGTTAAACAAACTCTAAGACTGGTGAGACTAACTAGAAGGAAGAGGTATGCCTCTGTTGTGTGGATAAACAAAGGATGGAGTCAAGTGGTCATAGTAGTATCGAGATGTGAATTGAAAGGTGCAATGTAAGCACACATTGCAACTTGGCACTCAACACTCGACGCTGTGCCATTCAAGGACGATAAAGTTGAATGGTGTGAAAGTGTTGGACTGGTAGTGTAAGGATGACTAAGGAATCAAGGTGGAGCATTGAAAGCTTAAGGCATGAGTGAACTGTGCAACAAGAGGTCACGACTCAGAAGGCGACCAATGAAGTTACACAAACTCATTACAGAGTAAACCTAATTAAGTGACTAGTGTTTGTCGCAGGGTTCTGAATTAGGATGAATCGATGTGAAACCCTAGCGACACTTGGAAAATAAGTGAGATCGGCATTGCTTGGACTCAAAGAGTCATCACAAGCACTGCTAACCTAACGTGAGTACCAAGACACGTTCAAGGGACCTTTAGGTATATCAGTCGCTACGACTATCTTCGCAAACATTGTCCAAGTTCTTACATGACACTATTGCAGTGTCATTTGCAAGATCGTTCAGATGAGCTCGGTGAACTCTTGGAACTCGAACATAAGGCATTACTATGTTGCGACGATGTGCTTTGCCCTCTCGAGAAGATCATCTTATCGATGTTCACATCGACCCGTACTCGTCCATGGTGGTGGGCGGAATCCCGAACACCACCTTATGAGTCACAAGGTTAGTGACGTCGACTCGATCATCGGCAAGTGACTCGACGAACCTGTCGTTGATGAAATGGCACACCTAGTTAAGTGATTCTGTGGACGGTTAGGAAACATCGTCGACACGAACAAGAAACTCTTATCCAAGGTTCCCCTTGGTCTAATTTTCCTTGTCGGTCGCAACGTTCTCGCAATACTCAACCACGGTTTAGCGGTGATCACCAACATCCGTGGTTTGACCTAGAAGGCCTTTTATCGAGCACCTTGGCTACACCTAGGACTCGATCACCCTCACATCGACTAAAACCTAATTTGGCTTGACAACCATTGTACGACGAGTCGTGCTTGTGTTCCAGCACCACACAAATCACAAGCATCCTTCATCTTGATGCCAGGGCACGATGACGGCTCGGAGCGTCACGACGACGTCATGTGGTCAACGACGTCGACGCGGCTCATGGTGGAGCATCACGAGCACGCACGGACAGGCCAACGTGATACAAACGACAAAGGAGGTCAATTTTGGGATTTCTATAGGAATGATATCAATGCGGAAAATGGGTGTTGGCTTGACGGCACATGAGTACCATTAGCGGTCACCACGAACGGACTTCGATGACGTCAAGCAAGACATTTCAGGGCAAGGCTCACCTTGTAGGCATTTCGCCGAATTTCTTGGTTGTGTTCTTGATTTCGTCACTTCATCACTATTCGAAGTGTATCTTGGCACTTAGGCTTGTCGATTTGCAACATCATCCCACCCCTTCATCACAGACCAGTTCTAAACATCAACAAAGTTGGTTCTTTCCTCGTGAACATTTCATCGAACACCTTGGCTGCAACACTGTTCAACTAACCTTTGCAGAAATCAGAGCTAACCTTGGACCAGGTGTCGATACCATTGTGTCAAAGGCGTGTTCCTGAATTTCATCCATCACACCAAACATTCACCTTGCTTCCAGGACATAGCCATGGCGCGGAACGTCGCAGTGAAGGCGACAGGCGGAAACTTGGGCATGGCCTCGGCACACGGCAAGTGGGAACTGTTGGGGCGCCGACGTGCAGCTGATTGGGCGAAGCGTGGGCAAGGCGCGTGCAGGCAAACTGCACGGCCGTGGGGTGCTGGTGGTGGGCGGCATGCGACAGCGGCGTGAGCCGTCGGGCTAGGGCGGCGCGGGCGGACGTCAGCGCAAGGGAACAGCGCTGAGGCGGCGCCGGTGAGGAGGCGGGGTAGCGCTTGCAGAGACGCGGTGGAACGCAGCCGGAATATGGAGCGCGCGAACAACGTTGAGCCGACGCAGTTGCAGGCGGGGGCGCGACCGGAGAAAAGGGCAAGCGGCAAGATGCGCGCGGCATCGGTGGCGCGTGGTGCAGGGCAGAGGCGCGGGGGAGGAGGCGTGCGCGGCGTCGGAAGACTGAGCAGGCGAACGGCGGGGAGGTGTGCGCGACTGGAGTGGGGTGAGCGGACTGGCACTGAGTGGCGCGCGGGCCGACAATTGTGTGGGGAGCGGGAGGCAAACGGAGCGGCACGACAGGGGGCGAGCAGGCGGCCGGTGCGGAGGCTGGGGACGCGACCAGGCCGGGAGGAGGAGTGCAGTGCGGCGCGAGCAGAGCCGGGTGGCGCGGCGACGAAGCAGCTCGGCCCGGCGGAGCATGGGGGCGGCGCCGGTGAGGAGACGGAGTTGCGCGGCAGGGAGGGAGTCGGGCGCGGGGTGCAGCATAGCGCTGGGGTGTTGGATCGAGAGAGGAATGGTGTGTTCCACGGGAGTAAGAAGAAGAAGCGAAATTGGTTTGCTATCACTGGAAACCATCGCTGGCAACATGCATGTCGTCGTGTCGCTCTGTAACCGAAAGGCATCGGCGGTTCAACTGGGAGAGGCTTACAGGTGGGGCCCACAACACTCTCCTCCCTCATTTTCCTTCCCAATTCCAAATAGAGCTGGCAAACATGCTTCAAAAATATTCAACTTTGGCCCAATGACTAAATAAAATGTGAAGAATTTTATGGTGCAATCAGATTTCAGAACTGAGCAAGTTGAATTTTGAACTCAGGGAATGAATTTGAATTCAGGCGGTGATACTTGATTCAATGAAATAAATGGTACATTAGGTTCAAAATTCCTGAAACTTTGAAGTTACCCTTTTTGAACCATAAGGGACCTCAGAAAAAATTTGGAGTTGATTTGAACAAGGTTAAGTACAAAGTTTAAATTTGAAGACGACTCTGATTAAACTCTCAGTACGTGTCCAATAAATGGAAAAACGTGCTTCAAAATTTTTTGAAACTTTACCGAGAGTCAATTTGGAATATTGGAAGGTCATGGAAAAATTTACAGCCTTAGATTTGAATATTTTTGAATGTCCAATTTTAGGGTTGGAATAATTCTTTTTCTTTCTCTCTATTTTGTTTTCTTTTCTACTTTATTTTTTCATTGAAAATGTGAATACATGGAAATTAAAGATTTTACACCTTAAGTTCCAATATACATTAGCAAACATGTTCTATATGTAAAATTTTAACAAGTCCCTATTTTTAGTGATCATTGGTTAACTCATATAGTTCATGTGAGTTTGGATTTCCAAGTCCATTTTTAAAATTTTTAAGTTCGCATTTTTGCGTTTTTGTTCTTCCGAAAAGCGGGCTTTTACACATCTCTGGGCTAATGGGACCAGTGATGGTAAGACTGAGTGTTTGATTTTGAATGAGTGCATAAACGACGTTTTGGATATGTCCGACATGGATTGAACAAGTTCGGGAATCCAAGGTGGGATTTTTGTCTCACTTATCTGGTATTGAATCTTTTGGACAAGACCGCATTAACAAGTTCGAAACACCTGGATATGTCCAGGGTTAGTCAGATAGAAATCAGATATGTCTGGCCAAACTGAGACAAGTCCAAGTGGTCAAAGGACTTAAATTTTTTTTAAGTTCGGGGCTATGCAGTGAGGACTCGAACATATCTGACCCAACTCAGACAAGGTTGAGGGACTAGAGGACTTGGAATTTTTCTAAGTCCTGGCTGTGCAGAGACAACTCGGACAAGTTTGGTTGAACTTGGAAAAGTTCGAGATTGTGCAGTGGAAACTCGGACATATCTGAGCTCATGGGTCGGACAAGTCCGGACTTAGGATTTGTTAGTATTTTGATATGATTCCCTAGGGGTTGAGCTCCCATTGATTCCCTAAGTTTACAAGAGTCGTGTTGATGAGGACACCACAACAGCGGACCAATCACAAGAGCACGAGCACATTGAACTGCAAGGACCAATCACAAGAGCACGAGCACGGTTATTAAATCAGCAGGTGAATTCGTTCCTAACTTCTTTTGCATGTGAGTTTGAGAATAGATTGCTATGTGATGATTTAATTTTATTAGGAATAATGGAGAAGATCAACAAGTGAAGGAAAGAGGCCTTGGGAGCGTGGAGAACCAGCTGGGACGTCCACAAGTTGATGGAAACAGTTTACAACTCAGACTCCAGTTCAACTCGGAGTCCAGGAGCAGTCCACCTTAAAACGGACGCCCAGGAGGCATACGGACTCCGTTTTCAATGTTCTACATATGCACGGAAAGAGGAGAAGATAAACTTTCTAATTGTTCTAGTCCCACCTCAAAATACCTCAGGAGTAATTGGGAATCGTCGAAACAATTCGAGTCTAGATTTCTGTCCGGTGCTGCGCCACCGAATCGGGCCTTTGGGCCTTGTATCCCGTAAGAGTCCATTAGGGACGCGTCTAATCGTGTTTTGGTCAAACCCTAGCCTACAAATACTACAGCCGCCGGTCATATTTGGTGGGTTTTGTTTAGATCAATAATATCGCCGTTCTACAGTTTGTGAAACCCCAACTTCGCGATTTCAGATCGTGTCTTCTACGTTCTTGCTTGTGTTCTCGGTTGCACTTGCAGGGATTAGCCTTCTTGGCGAGGTCAATCGTGTGAAGCACGGTTGATAACCAATGGAGCAGTGGTGTAGTGATTGCAGGGGTTTTTTGTGTTCTACTCGAGAGCCTCGGATCATTAAAGTCGAGATCTCCATCAATCGACTTATCCATTACCTTTCGGAAGATAGGGCCTAAACCTACTCATCAATTGATATCAGATTTCCAGGTTGCCTGTGAGGTATCTTTGTTTTCCTTCCATTAGATCGATTTTTTTCGTACTTAGAGTCCACAGAAAAGCCAAAAAAAAATTAGATCGTTTTTACCGCTTCCCAGACTATAGTGCCTGTAGTTTCGTTTTTCAGTTTGCATTGTTGAGTTTGCATTCGTGTGGTCGAGTCTTGTTGCTGGTTTAGCTTTGTGTTTTGGGTCCTAGTTATCGTGTTTCTTCCTTGTTTTCTTGCTATTCGACACCTATTCCACAGTCCCTAAATAACAAACCGATCCACCATGTTCATCGGTTTGCCCTAGCTAGCCGCCTTGCGTGAACTCCCGCATCGCCAGCCCTAGATTAGGTGACAAACCTTTGTGCCATTCATCCATGAATCATCACACACCACCCCATTAGTTTCTGTGCAAATTCTCGATCATTTTCAAATCCGATTGCGAGTTCTGTTCTCAAACCGAGTTGGAATCAACATCCAAAAAAAGTAACTCGGACAGCCTACCTTAAAACGGCCATAACTTTCGCATACGAACTCGAAATCGGGCATTTTTTTTAAATTCATCTACACGAAATTTCGCATCTGATTTTCCTCCGCGTAGCCGCGTTCGGTGAAATTAGATTGCCCAAATTCCCCTCAGAAGATAGGCTATCCGGCCTCCGAAGTTTGAGCACGAATTTTAAAGAATCTTCTTGATTTTCTATAGGCCGCATATTACATCCAATTGAGCTGCAAATTTGTGTGCTTCCTAAATTTGTTCTCTTGAGTAAATAAAAAATATCAAAAAATATTACAAAAAAGAAAAAATTAGTGAAGAGCACGCATATTAAAGCAATTGGCCTATACCACTTGGTGCTGTTTTGTTGGCTATATCATTTTTTCTTTCTTTTGCCTTGATACTTCCTTGTGTTGTGCTAGGCTCTAGGGCACTTGGTTGACCAACAACAGTTTCTTACATTGAATACTTATTCAACTTTGTTTAGCTGTGAACGATTTTCTGCTTATTAGCCACCATATTGTGCCATCCAAGCTCCACCTTTCTCTTGAGCATAACAGGTACCTTTGCAATCATCCCACGCTTCATTGGTTCATCTCACCGTCCACACCACCTGCTGTGTCGGTAAGAACACTTGTAAGAGCGTGGTAAGACGCTTGAGCGAGAGAGTTTGTTTTCTTCCGCCTTCCACATTGTCACTATAGTTGATAGGGATAACATATTTTTTTTGTTGTCTTTTGTTTCCTACTAACAATGGCAGGAGAAGACAATGATGACGAATGTGTTCAACATGCTGAGTTACGTGATATGATGAAGACCATGACGGATATGTTCGCCAAATACAACGCAACAACGGAGGAGTTATTGGCGAACTTGACTCGCCAACTTGATGACCTTGCTCTTCGGATGAATACTTTTGAGGCTCGGTTGCCTCTCGCTGGAAGACAAGAAGACAATGTTTATGATTTACTGGAAGATCACAATAATCAGCCAAGACTGCCACTTTATCGTTGAGGTATGGGAGGTAATAATCATAACAATTATAATCGTCCTCCTGATGATCCTTTTGCTAAAGTGAAATTTACTATACTCTCTTTTTCTGGTGCTTATGATGCCGAGGCTTATCTTGATTGGGAGATGACAGTAGAGCAAAAATTTAATTCCCATCTTGTTCCTGAATAACATAGAGTTCGTCAAGCCACTAGTGAGTTTAAGGATTTTGCTATCATATGGTGGAATGAACCTGTTAAAACTAGAACTGATCCTCCAACATGGGATAGATTAAAGGAAGCTATGCGTGTTCGATTTGTTCCTCCATCTTTTCAGCGGGACCTTCGCAAAAAATTGCAGCGTTTAGACCAAGGTAACATGTCCGTAGAGGAGTATTATCAAGAGTTACAAAAGGGTATGCTGCGTTGTGGGGTAGTAGAGGACATGGATGATAAAAAAGCTCGTTTTTATGGGGGGGTTGAGGCGTGAAATTCAGGACATTGTTGATTACAAGGAATATGATACTGTTAACAGATTGTTTCAGCTTGCTATGTTGGCAGAAAAAGAATTGCAGGGCCGACAACAACAGCAACATCGCACGAGGAGCAACTTCATGCCGCGTGCAGCGACTACACCATCCAAAACAGCACCATCTTCGACCCCCCGTGCAGCGACTACACAACCCAATGGCGGCCAACGAACTATACCTGCTGCTCCACCTTCTCGCGTGCCAGAAGGCAGCAAGGCGACATCATTCAAGCCTTCGTCGTCCACTCCTTCTATGGGTCGTACTTCCGACATTAAGTGTCACCGCTGCCAGGGACTTGGTCATATGATGAGAGATTACCCGAGCAAACGAGCATACATAGCACGCGACGATGGAGGGTATGATAGTACTTCGGATGTTGAAGATGAATATTCTCTTGCTACTGACTTTACAGATCCAAATGATGAACACACCAAAGAAGAGGTACTTGGTACCACGGCGACGGAGAACTATAGGAGCATCATTGTGCAGCGTGCCTTGAGCTCCAAAGTGGAGACCGATGACAAGCTACAACGACACAACCTCTTCCACATGTTTCTCGTCGTCAAGGACTGCCGTGTACACACTATAATTGATGGAGGTATCTGCAATAACTTGGTGAACACGGACATCGTCAAGAAACTTGGTTTGACAACAAGAGCGCACCCTCATCCGTACCACATTCAATGGTTCAACAACAGCGGTAAGATTCAAGTAACACAAACAGCAAGAATACATTTTTCATTTGGTTCATACCATGATTTTGCTGATTTTGATGTTGTTCCTATGGATGCTTGTTCTCTTTTATTGGGTCGTCCTTGGGAATTTGATACAGATGCTATTCATCATGGTAGAACCAATAAATATACTCTCATGCATAAGGGAAAGAAAATCACTTTGCTGCCCATGACTCCTGCTGAAATTGTGCATTTTGAGAAGAGTAAAATTCGTGATGGCAAAGCAACAAAATTAGAATCTGAAAAACAGCAAGTTATTAAGTTAAAATCACCATCGTTGCTCGCAACTAAATCTGACCTTGCTGATTTATTCGATGCTAAGGGGATGTGCTATGCTTTAGTTTGCAAAGAAGCCATGCGTTCCAGCTAGCTCCATTCACAAGTTAGGGAAAGAGGCCTTGGGAGCGTGGAGAACCAGCTGGGACGTCCACAACTTGATGGAAACAGTTTACAACTCGGACTCGAGTTCAACTCGGAGTCCAGGAGCAGTCCACCTTAAAACGGATGCCCAGGAGGCATAGGGACTCCGTTTTTGACGTTCTACATATGCACGGAAAGAGGAGAAGATAAACTTTCTAATGGTTCTGGTACCACCTCAAAATTACTCCGAAGTCATTGGGAATCGTCAAAACAAGTCGAGTCCAGATTTCTGTCCGGTGCTGCGCCACCGAATCGGGCTTTTGGGCCTTGTATCCCGTAAGAGTCCATTAGGGACGCGTCTAATCGTGTTTTGGTCAAACCATAGCCTATAAATACTGCAGCCGCCGGTCATATTCGGTGTTTTTTCTTAGATCAATAATATCGCCATTCTACAGTTTGTGAAACACCAACTTCGCGATTTCTGATCGTGTCTTCTACGTTATTGCTTGTGTTCTCGGTTGCACTTGCAGGGATTAGCCTTCTTGGCGAGGTCAATCGTGTGAGGCACGGTTGATAACCAACGGAGCAGTGGTGTAGTGATTGCAGGGGTTTTTCATGTTCTACTCGAGAGCCTCAGATCATCAACGTCGCGATCTCCATCAATCGACTTATCCATTACCTTTCGGAAGATCGGGCCTAAACCATACTTATCACGTGTCCCTCTTGATAGTACAATTTATCCTACGATTCAAGAAAGTTAAAAACCTAATTCTACAAGTCCTTCCTTTTTCACGCCTTTTGTCCTTTTTCCAAGTGTTTTCAATAAAAGCTCTCCTTGTATTTTATTTCTGCAATACCTCAAAAATTTCATTAGTTCTTTAATTGTTTGTCATTAACCATCCAAAACCCACAAGGGTCATAGTTGCACTTTCAATCTCCCCCCTTTTTGGTGATTGATGACAACCAATTAAAGTTTTTAATTAGGAGATAAATAAATGATTTTTAAGTGTTGAGTGAGTATGAGCAATTGAATAAGACATTGAGAGCAATCTCATACTCACTTAACACTCGTGGGGTGCCTATATGAAGGTGTTCAAAGTGATAATCCGTGATGCATACATGACATATATTTGACATGTTTTGGCAAAATTCACAAGATTCACAACATATAAACAATACAAGGCATAGTTAACTCATAATGCATAAACCATTGATAACATAGAGCAATATAGGCATGAGGTGCAACAAACTAGACAAAGTAAAAATACTACAAGTCCATAGGTCCCCAACATACCAACGCACGTGAAAAGAGAAAACTACTACTACTTCTCCCCCTTTTGCATCAAGGCATCAAGGCACCAAAAAAGTCTTGCACATAGTTGTCGTCACCGTCTGAAGAGGAAAAAGCTGCTGTAGGGGGGGAGCGCCAGGAGGTGCCGGTGGTGAAGAAATCTTGCACCTCCTCGGTGAAGTTGCAAAGTCGTCGAAGCAAATGGTCAAAGATTTTGAAAATTTTGAGTTAAAAACTGTGTAAACTCGGATAAGTCGGCCCGCCGAGCCGCCCGCTCGCCTTGCATCAATCGTCGTGCCGCCTCCACTCAGAGGTAAGGGCCTCCCTCTCCCTCCCAACCTTCCTGTGCCTGAGGGCTCCCATGGCCGGCTGCCGGTGCCTCCCCTACCCACGCTGGCCTCCATTGCCGACCATGGAGGTAACCTAGTTCTTTTAATTACAAATTGTTTAGTGGTTAATTGAATGTAATTGTTTAGTAGTTAAATCTTTAGATTATGCTTATTTTGTTTAATTGTTTAAATTATGCTTAATTGTTTACCTTATTTTGTTTAATTGTTCATTTCTTCCTGGTTGTTGATTTTCTGAACTTCCTTCATGTCCGACATGATCTCTTCGAGTGGTTGCACTCTTTCTTGAAGAACCTGCTCTGATACCAATTGAATGTAGGCCTAGAGGGGGGTGAATAGGCCTTCTTGAATTTTTTCGGTTCCTGTAGCACTTCAACAACAAGATCAAAACCAGATATATCGGACTAGTCCGGTAAAGTGCGGACTAGTCCGGATTTCACGGACTAGGTTGATCAAGTTAGGTCAATTTGATTGTTTCGTTGACGTTTGCAGCGGAAATATAAACTTCAATAACAGTTCAATGATTGTATGTCAAGTTTTATTGCAAGTATGATTCTTGTTCAACTATTTAACTTCAATTCAACAAGATGAGTCAAACCCTAGATAATGTTGATCAACTAGAATGATGAACACAAACGAACAAGACACAAGATTTATCCCGTGGTTCGGTTACCACGAAGGCAACCTACGTCCACGTTGAGGAGCCCACAAAAGGACCGGGTCTTCACCAACCCTTCCCTCGTCGGATCGCCACGAAGGCCAATCCTCTTCCACTAAACACACAGGGGTAAATCACCAAGTCGAAGGGGCGATCTCACAAGTTGAGAGCTCCCTTGATTACAAGTTTCAAGTCCACCAATAATACACTTCGAAATATACAAATTGAGATGCAAGAGTGTGTTAGAGATTCAAACCAAGAGCTCAATCGTGTGCCAAGTGCCTCTCCAATGATCTACAAGTGATCTTCAATGGATTGATTGATTTTGCACTTAATTTCGTGGAGAGAGATGGTTTTTGAGTCTCTTGGGAGGTGTGACGGCGCTAGGGTTCGAGAGGTGGTGAAAGTGGGCCGTGCACCTCTATTTATATGGGGTTTCTAGAAGTTACCGTTAGGGTTCAGAAAGATCGGACTAGTCCGTGGTGGTGACCGGACTAGTCCGGTGTGCTGTGTGAAGCAAACCCTAAGTGTACAGGAATCTCGGACTAGTCCGGTTCAAAACGGACTTGTCCGATTTCGCTACTGGAAAGCTTCGGACTAGTCCGATTGTCATCCGACTTGTCCGGACATATGAAACCCTAAGTGTTTAGGATGACAAGTCCGCACTTGGAGGACTTGTCCGATTTAGATCAGGGTGTATATCGGACTAGTCCGTGTGGACACCGGACTTGTCCGAAGTGGATCAGAATGAATATCGGACTAGTCCGGGTCACAACGGACTGGTCCGATTTTGTGTGACTTGTGCATTGATAAGGACTAGTCCGCACAGGGGAGGACTAGTCCGAAGTGGAACAGAAAGATATCGGACTAGTCCGGTGGTGACCGGACTTGTCTGATCTGGTGCAGAATGTGATATCGGACTAGTCCGGCTGATATCGGACTAGTCTGGTCCTGTATAGCTTTGTGCATTGTGTGTGTGTGATTAAGTGAGATTGAGCTCTTGGGTGTGTTTCCTTAACACACTCCATACATACTAAACTACTAATTTCTTCTCCTTGAGCTCAAATTCATTTTCCTTCTCAATTTCCCTCTTTTTGGTACTTTGCTCATTTTTCATGATTTTCCTGCATTCATCTCAACAAAAGGATTAGGATCCCAATTGCTTGTCATAAATCATCCAAAACCCACAAGGGAGTCCTAGATGCACTTTCAATCTCCCCCTTTTTGGTGATTGATGACAACCAATTGAGATTTCACAAAATGAGGTATAAAATGAGATTTTCATAAAGTATGCACATATGACTCAAAAATACATCAAGCAACAAGATAAATATTCATATGTGCATTCTTTATGGTGGGATGCATACTAAGAGCATGAGTGCATTAAGAATGATCGAATTTGCATTTATCAACTAATATCAAGTGAATATGGCACTTCAAGGGCAAAAACTCAGATTTCATCACACACTTGCAAATTAATAGAGCAATTCATAACAGGACCAAACATGATATGAAAATAGAGTTAAGCAAATGCAATCACAATTAAAAAACATAGAGAGCTCTCTCCTCGCATCCTATGCAGCTAAAGCTAAGACTAGAGACTCCCCCTCAATCTCTCCCCCTTTGGCATCAAGACACCAAAAAGAGAGAGAGGAAGGTCCTAGGGCTTCACTCTTCACTGTCAGTCCTCTCGTCGTCTTCATCGTCTTCATCGCTTTCCGCTTGACGAGGTTGAGAGGTAGGAGGAGGAGCGGAGCTGCTCGAGCCCCCAATGCCAAAATAGGCAAGCTCGGAGGGAGTCAAGGGGCTGAGCTCGGTGATGTCCGGATCAGAATCTTCAGAAAGTACTGGAGATCCAATTGGGTTGATCTCCAGCTTCTCACTCAGCTGCTTCACATTGGCTTTTATGTATCTCATGTTCTCCTTCCTCTTCTGATTTAGCTTGTGAAGCTTCACTTCAGTTTTCTTGCATGAGGAGAAAATTGCAGCCAAGTACTTGAGGATCCCACTGGCGGATCCTTTCTGAGGGGCTTCCCTGGAGGGAGGAGTAGCCCTAGCAGCTTCTTCTTGCCTTGCCGGTGCCTCAGGGCTTGAGGCCGGCGATGGAGCAGCCTGGACACTCATTGACTGAGGCTTCTGAGGCCTCAGTGGAGTGTGCTCCACATCCTTCACAAACTCGATTCCTGTGACCTTCTCAATCATGAACATCAAGTAAGGGGCATAGCCACAGGATCGGTTGGGGGCACTTGAGATATTGACCATATCATTCCAAATATAGTCTGCAACATTGAATTGCCTTTTCTTGCTAATGACCCTCATCAGGGTCCGGAGGTAGCCTTGCACACTCCCTGCATCCCCATCCTTGGGGGCAATCGTCTTCCTGAGGACTCTGTTGAGGACCACAAAGAAGGGCTTCATATTCTTTGTGGAGGGAGGGACATACTTGGAGGTGGGCTCATACATGAACTTCATTCCATCCCTCTCAATGACCCCAATGTTGTGGATAATGAGGTGGTCATGTCCTTTAGAGTCAAGGTGCAGCAGGCGGGCAAACTCTTCCTGAGTAATAGAATACTTGGATCCATGAGTCATCCAAGTCACACTTTCTTCGTCTTCGCTTGAGAAGTGGCACGTTGCATAGAATTGTGCAATCACTTCATCATTCCAGTTGTGCCTGAAGGCAAGGAGATCCTTCAGACCATGTCTCTCTGCACCTGCTATCACTTCATCAAAAGCTGCACATTTCCTCTTCTCAAGGTGGGCCCAGTCAATCCATTGACTGCGCACCACCGGGGTCTTCATCGGCAAGTAGACCAGCTTGTAGAAGTCAGCATGGAAATTTGACCAAAATCTGCCATCAGCTGCTTGCTTGGGCCTTGCATAGCAATCAACACTTCTCAACTTTGCAGCCACATCGCTGCCCTTGCCAGTGAATCTTTCTTCATTAGGGTCCCGGACCCCTTCTCTGGGAGTATGCAGCTTCAGGGGCCCAACAGGCCCTATGGCAACCCCCTTGCCCTTCCCTTTTGCTTGTCGAAGGCCGCTTGTAGACGGAGCAGCCTTCGAGGCAGGCTTCTTGGCAAGGACTTTCCTCCGAACCTGGGGAGGTGAGGGAGCAGGCTCGGAGGGTCTCTCTTGGCGTTTCTTGCTAAGACCCGCCGAGGACCGAGGTGCCACCTCGTGGTCCAACTCGGCCTCAAAATCGGAGATTTCGTTGTCGGAGCTCGACATGATCTGGGAATGAGTGATCAAGAGAAAGAACAAGTTATACAAGGTATTGGTAAGGTAAGATGGCAATGGAAGGCATTAGGGAATTAAAGAATTAGGTTTTGGTTCAGAAACAACGGACTTGTCCGGTGCACAGGCACGGACGAGTCCGGGGGACCGGACTTGTCCGTACCTGGACCGGACTAGTCCGGTGTTCTTCTGCAAAAACCTAACAGACTTGACAAAAATTGATCCCTAACGTAAAACTAGTCTAGCATACACATAGTACATCAACTAGACATGTAACTAGTGAAGAATGTTAGGCCAAACGATAAGCAATAGAGAAATTGGTGATTTCTTAGGGTTTTGAAGAAAATTTACCAAGAAATCAAAGGAAGCTTGAGATTTTGGGGGTTGGAGGCCGGACTTGTCCGCTAACTTCAATCCCCGAGTCTTCAAGCTTGATCTCCGCCCAAGATTGAGGCTTTTCGACGGAGGAATCAAGGATTCGCCTTGGGAGCTCGAGCGCAAGAGAGAGGAAGCTTGGGGGCGAGTGTGGGGTGAAGGGATTAGGGTTTAGTGGCGGCTAGGGTTATGGACACGAAAAATCGGACAAGTCCGGACATGACCGGACTAGTCCGAAGTCATCCAGGGACCTATATCGGACTAGTCCGTGGTCTGTCGGACTAGTCCGGCCTACCCGGCACTCTGCGGACTAGTCTGCAAGGGCGGACTAGTCCGGGTAACCACGGACTTGTCCGTGGTCACCAGGAAATAATTGCATAGCCCATTCATATATATTTGAAGGTCCAATAATTGAGAGTAGAGAGGCAAAACAATTTTTGGTGAGGCAAAACAATTCAAATAATCTTGATGAATTTGACCAGTAAGCAAACAACAATCATACTATGATCAAAAATTCATCAAGATCTAATAATTGACATAGTTTTTCGAGAGAAAAATGGGGAGGGTTAATTTTCACAATTCAATCAATATTTTGAAGCAATCATACAGGTATGCAACTTTTCAAGCCACACTCCGAGAATCAAGAATGTTTAGCTCATTTCAGAGTTCGCAAAAACGTTTTTCATCAAGTGGCTTGGTGAATATGTCGGCCAATTGTTTTTGGGTGTTGACATGAGAGATGGATATGTCTCCTTTCATGGAATGGTCTCTCAAGAAATGGTGTCTTATGTCAATGTGTTTAGTTCTAGAGTGCTCAACTGGATTGTGGGCTATTTTAATGGCACTCTCATTATCACAAAGAAGAGGAATACGGTTCATATTGTAACCGTAATCCCTTAGAGTTTGTCGCATCCAAAGGAGTTGTGCACAACAACTCCCGGCTGCAACATACTCCGCTTCGGCTGTGGATAATGCAATGGAATTCTGTTTCTTGGATGACCAAGAAACTAAGGATCTTCCTAGGAATTGGCAAGTGCCGGAAGTGCTTTTTCTATCAACTTTGCACCCGACATAATCTGCATTGGAATACCCAATGAGATTGAATTTTGAGCCTTTTGGGTACCAAAGACCAAGATTGGGTGTATGAACTAAATATCTTAGGATTCTCTTTACGGCTGTCAAATGACATTCCTTAGGGTTGGCTTGAAATCTTGCACACAAACATACACTCAACATAATATCTGGCCTAGATGCACATAAGTAAAGTAAAGATCCAATCATGGAGCGATATACCTTTTGGTCGACGCTCGGTCCATCTTCATTGAGATCCAAGTGACCATTCGTTGCCATGGGAGTCTTTATAGGCTTTGCCTTGTCCATGCCAAACTTCTTGAGGATGTCCTGTGTGTACTTGGTTTGGCTTATGAATGTTCCTTCCCTTTGTTGCCGCACTTGGAATCCCAAGAATTACTTCAATTTTCCCATCATTGACATTTCAAATCTGTCTGTCATAATTTTACTAAACTCTTCACAGAAAGATTGGTTAGTTGATCCAAAAATTATATCATCAACATAGATTTGGCAAATAAAAAGATCATTATCCATATTTTTCGTGAATAGTGTATAATCTACTTTGCTAATTTGAAAGCCATTATCAATTAAAAAATCTCTAAGACACTCATACCAAGCTCTAGGAGCTTGTTTGAGGCCATAGAGAGCCTTACGCAGTTTATACACGTGGTCGGGGAACTCTTCGTCTTCAAATCCGGGTGGTTGCTCCACGTACACCTCTTCCTTGATCGGTCCGTTGAGGAAGGCGCTTTTCACGTCCATTTGATACAGCTTGAAATCATGGTGAGTAGCATATGCAAGTAATATTCTAATTGATTCAAGCCTAGCTACTGGAGCAAAGGTTTCATCGAAATCCAAACCTTCGACTTGTGAGTAACCTTTGGCCACAAGTCGTGCCTTGTTTCTTGTCACCACTCCGTGTTCGTCTTGCTTGTTGCGGAAGACCCACTTGGTGCCCACAATATTTGCATTGGGTCTTTCCACAAGTTCCCAAACCTCGTTTCTCTTGAAATTGTTCAACTCTTCTTGCATTGCCACCACCCAGTCCGGATCCTTCAATGCATCCTCAGTCCTGCGGGGTTCCAAAAAGGAGACAAACGAGTAATGTTCACAAAAATTTGCTATACGAGATCTAGTGGTTACTCTCTTTTGGATGTCGCCGATGATGTTGTCGATTGGATGATCCCTTTGAATGCATTGGTGTACTCTTGGGTGTGGCACTTGGGGGGTCGTATGTTGGTGATCATCTTCCTCTCCCCCTGAGTTGTTGTCCTCGTTGATTTGTTGATCATGTTCATATTCCTGTGATTTGTCTTGTATCGAGGCTCCCCCTGAATTGTTGATCTCCTCTTGTGGTTCACTTTCCTCTTGTATTTGTGACGATGACTCTTGTGGTCGTACTTCGCCTAGAGCCATCCTCTTCAATGCTTGATAGGGAGCTTCCTCTTTACCTAATTCACATTGATCAACTTGCTCCTTTTGGGAGCCATTAGTTTCATCGAACACTACGTCACGTGCCACTTCAACAAGTCCGGAGGCCTTGTTGAAAACACGATAGGCGTAAGTGTTCGAATCATAACCAAGCAAGAAACCTTCATCGGACTTCGAAGCGAACTTTGAAGTCCTGGGCTTCTTGTTCAAAATGTAGCAAGGAGAACCGAAAACTCAAAAATATGAAACGTTCGGTTTGTTACCGGTGAGTAGCTCATAGGGGGTATTCTTTAGTAGTCGATGAAGGTAGAGTCGATTTGTGGCATGGCAAGCAGTGTTGATTGATTCCGCCCAAAATCGATCCGAAGTCTTGTATTCATCGAGCATTGTTCTTGCCATCTCTATGAGCGTTCGGTTCTTCCTTTCGGCAACTCCGTTTTGTTGTGGAGAGTATGGTGCTGAGAATTCGTGCTTGATTCCTTCCTCATCAAGGTACTCCTCCACTTGTATGTTCTTGAACTCCGTGCCATTGTCGCTCCGAATACTCTTGATTGATAGTGAGAACTCGTTTTGCGCTCGCTTGAAGAATTTCTTGAGTGTTCCTTGTGTTTCTGACTTGTCATGCAAAAAGAACACCCAAGTGAAGCGGGAAAAATCATCAATAATAACTAAACCGTATTTATTACCGCCGATGCTTATGTAAGCAATTGGACCAAACAAGTCCATATGAAGTAGTTCGAGCGGTCTTGTCGTGGTCATGATGTTCTTCGCGGGATGTTGTGCTCCAACTTGCTTCCCTGCTTGGCACGCGCTACAAGGCCTGTCTTTCTCAAACACAACATCTTTCAAACCTCGGATGTGATCGCCCTTGAGGTCTATGCCACAGCCAACCCATGTTGGTTTTTGCAATCAAGCATGTGTCGAGTTCGGCTTTATTCTTGTTGAAGTCAACAAGGTAAAGCTTTCCCTTTAACATACCCTTGAATGCAACGGAACCATCACTTCTCCTTGAGACAGTCACACCCTCGTTAGTAAACAAGCAATTATAACCTTTGTCACATAATTGAGATATGGACAGCAGGTTATAATCTAAAGATTCAACGTGTAAAACATGCGAAAGAGTATGTTCGGAGGATATTGCTATTTTACCGGTACCGAGGACCCTTCCTTGACTGTTATCCCCAAAGTAGATGCCTTCGTTTGGGTCCTGGTTCACTTCATACTCCACAAACATCCTCCTTTCTCCGGTCATGTGGTTGGTGCATCCACTGTCTAGCACCCATTTGGATCCACCGGAGGAGTAGGCCTGCAAAAACAAATTACGCCTTGGTTTTAGGTACCCAAGCTTGCTTGGGTCCTTGGAGGTTAGTAACAATACATTTGGGCACCCACACATGGGATTTTGTGTTCCCATGGCGTGGCCCAGCATAATAAGCATACACTTTACCAACATTATTTTTCATTAAGACATAAGAAGCATCAAAGGTTTTAAACAAGAGTTGTTGTTGATTATGGGTCGGACTAGTCTGTGTGATCGGACTTGTCCGGATGACCGGACTTGTCCGGACCACAACCGGACTAGTCCGATTTTCATGAGAGTTCAGATTTTTAGTTTTCGAGTTACCAGGTTGTGAGGGTCCTCCCTTCACAAAGGTAATCCTTCCCTTGTTATTTTTATGATTTCCAGCTCTTTGCTTTCCATCATGAGAGTAACCAATGCCGTACTTGACATTTGGAGGTATTTGGACCAAATATGCACTACGTGCATAGTTGATCCTCTCCTTGTCAAATATTACACATTGGGTAGGATTTTTGTCCTTTGTGGAGGTAGAATTTTCCTTCAACCTGGTGTTAATTTTATCACATTTGCAAATATGAGCGATATTAGTTGAAGTGGGTTGAGAAGGTAGGGTTGAAGAGGAGGAAGGTTCAATAAGCTTGAGTGACTCAACCTGCACTTCAAGGATCTTGTTGACCTTGATTAGGTCATCAAGTTGATCCTTGATTGCAACGTTTGAGTTGGTTAACTCCAAGCAAGTTTTCTTGCTTGAAGCTAGCTTAAGCTCTAGTGAGTGGTTTCTCTCCTTTTCAAGAGCTAGTAGATTGTCAGTTCGACATGCTTCTCCTTTTGGGAGATAATCATGTCTTCTTGACGATCAATTAGCTCTTCCTTCTCAACAAGTTGGTTAAGCAAGAATTTCATTTTAGCAGTAGTTTTTCTATCTAAACCATTTAGCATATCTTCATTATCACTATCTAGATCATCATCACTCGAGTAAGAATGCACGGAAGGAGTTTTGATGTTTACCTTGCGTTTACCTTCCTTAGCCATGAGGCAAGTTCCATTTGCTTTCTTTGCACCGAGCGTGGGGAAGAGTGTGGGTTTCTTGGACATTCTTTCAATGGCTATGCTAGCCATTTCTTCTTCATCGGACGATGAGGACTCATCGTTTGAGTCCCACTCCTTTCCGATGTGTGCTTGTTCAGCTTGTTTCTTCTTCTTGAAGAATTTCTTCGGTTGAGGCTTGGACTCTTTACTCTTCTTCTTGTTGTCCTCATATGGGCAATCAACTATAAAGTGATTGTACTCACCACAATTATAGCATGCCCGCCTCATCTTCGGCTTTGTCTTCTCCTTGTATTTTCCTTCACTCGATTTTGTTCCTTGTCTTTTCTTCATAATTCTTTTGAACTTCTTCATGAACAAAATCATATCTTCTTCGTCCAGCTCGCTGCTTTCATCATCGCTGTCCTCCTCAAGCTGTGCTTCTTTTGCTTCTTTGGATAGAGGCTTGAGTGAGGACTTTAAGGCAACTCCCTTCTTCTTGGCTGATGTGAGGTCGGCTATTTCTTTGACGTGCTTGGATTGCTTCTCCATCATCTCAAAGTTGATGATTTTGCCAAGCAGTTCATCCGGAGTCATTTTCTTGTACCCGGGACTTTCTCCGATCATAGAGCAAAGTGTGACGTTGCGAGGCATAAAGGCTCTAAGGATGAGCTTTACAACCTCGTGGTCATTCCACTTTTTGCTACCATATGATCGAACCTTGTTCACAGAGTCTTCAGTCTGTTGTACATGTCCTGGGGAGACTCATCTTCCTCAATCGCGAACCTTCCCAGTTCGCCTTCAATCATCTCAATCTTTGCCTCCCGCACATGCCTGTCACCTTCATGTGCTGTCTGTAGTGTGTCCCAGATTTCTTTAGCAATCTCCAATCCATCCACCTTTGTGAATTCATCTCTACTTAGAGATGAGGTGATAACGGCTGCGGCTTGGGCATTCCTGTGGATGGCTTGCTCTTGACTTGGTGTGAGTTCTTCATCGTCATCAGGGATGTTTATTCCTGTGCACACAATATGCCATAAACTTGGGTTAAGGGAAATCAAGTGCATCTTCATATTTTGCCTCCACATGGAGTAATCACTCCCATCGAAGTGTGGGGCTTTTCCGAGAGGAATAGATAGATAATGATTGCTGTTAGAGTTTAAACGGTCATAGTTAAAAGGATATCGGGAGTAGTCGGTGTGACTACTCCCCTTCTTCTTTTCTTCGACTTTAGATTTCCCTTTGGAAAGCACTTTCTTTCTAAGGAGTGCTTTCAGCTCCAATGTCTCCTCATCATCATCATCGAAGTCTTGAATGGCTTCGAGATACTTTTCAAGCTTTTGGTGCTTGTCATTGTTCATTTCTTCCTGGTTGTTGATTTTCTGAACTTCCTTCATGTCCGACATGATCTCTTCGAGTGGTTGCACTCTTTCTTGAAGAACCTGCTCTGATACCAATTGAATGTAGGCCTAGAGGGGGGGTGAATAGGCCTTCTTGAATTTTCTCGGTTCCTGTAGCACTTCAACAACAAGATCAAAACCAGATATATCGGACTAGTCCGGTAAAGTGCGGACTAGTCCGGATTTCACGGACTAGGTTGATCAAGTTAGGTCAATTTGATTGTTTCGTTGATGTTTGCAGCGGAAATATAAACTTCAATAACAGTTCAATGATTGTATGTCAAGTTTTATTGCAAGTATGATTCTTGTTCAACTATTTAACTTCAATTCAACAAGATGAGTCAAACCCTAGATAATGTTGATCAACTAGAATGATGAACACAAACGAACAAGACACAAGATTTATCCCGTGGTTAGGTTACCACGAAGGCAACCTACGTCCACGTTGAGGAGCCCACAAAAGGACCGGGTCTTCACCAACCCTTCCCTCGTCGGATCGCCACGAAGGCCAATCCTCTTCCACTAAACACACAGGGGTAAATCACCAAGTCGAAGGGGCGATCTCACAAGTTGAGAGCTCCCTTGATTACAAGTTTCAAGACCACCAATAACACACTTCGAAATATACAAATTGAGATGCAAGAGTGTGTTAGAGATTCAAACCAAGAGCTCAATCGTGTGCCAAGTGCCTCTCCAATGATCTACAAGTGATCTTCAATGGATTGATTGATTTTGCACTTAATTTCGTGGAGAGAGATGGTTTTTGAGTCTCTTGGGAGGTGTGACGGCGCTAGGGTTCGAGAGGTGGTGAAAGTGGGCCGTGCACCTCTATTTATATGGGGTTTCTAGAAGTTACCGTTAGGGTTCAGAAAGATCGTACTAGTCCGTGGTGGTGACCGGACTAGTCCGGTGTGCTGTGTGAAGCAAACCCTAAGTGTCCAGGAATCTCGGACTAGTCCGGTTCAAAACGGACTTGTCCGATTTTGCTACTGGAAAGCTTCGGACTAGTCCGATTGTCATCGGACTTGTCCAGACATATGAAACCCTAAGTGTTTAGGATGACAAGTCCGCACTTGGAGAACTTGTCCGATTTAGATCAGGGTGTATATCGGACTAGTCCGTGTGGACACCGGACTTGTCCGAAGTGGATCAGAATGAATATCGGACTAGTCCGGGTCACAACGGACTGGTCCGATTTTGTGTGACTTGTGCATTGATAAGGACTAGTCCGCACTGGGGAGGACTAGTCCGAAGTGGAACAGAAAGATATCGGACTAGTCCGGTGGTGACCGGACTTGTCCGATCTGGTGCAAAGTGTGATATCGGACTAGTCCGGCTGATATCGGACTAGTCCGGTCCTGTATAGCTTTGTGCATTGTGTGTGTGTGATTAAGTGAGATTAAGCTCTTGGGTGTGTTTCCTTAACACACTCCATACATACTAAACTACTAATTTCTTCTCCTTGAGCTCAAATTCATTTGCCTTCTCAATTTCCCTCTTTTTGGTACTTTGCTCATTTTTCATGATTTTCCTGCATTCATCTCAACAAAAGGATTAGGATCCCAATTGCTTGTCATAAATCATTCAAAACCCACAAGGGAGTCCTAGATGCACTTTCACTTATGCTAATTGGTTTAGTTATGCTAAATATGCTTGTGAGCACTTATCTAGTTAGCTTAGCACGTGGCATGCAATTGGTCGGTCGATCGAACGATTGAGTTGTGTTGATTAATATCCATATCCACTTGCTTCATGCATGTATGGACAACATTCAAATCTATGTTGGCGAACGTGGTTGTGGAATGCCTAAACCAACCCGCCATTGTCATTGCGATCCCAACTTGCATGAATTGAAATTAATGCTAATGTTTAAGCATATGGTTGTGTTTATGTTGAGAATTTGATTGCTTATGTTTAGGTCAATGTTATGTTTATGTTTAGAATTAAATTGTTTATGTTTATATTTATGTTTATGAATTGATAAATTACAATTTAATTATTGTTATGTTTAGGTTTAATTGAATTGCTTATTTTTTAAAATTATGGTTATAATTTTAATTTGTTTGCTTGAGTGTTACTATATGTACAAAAATGGGCTTCGTGTCGACTTGACCTGACACAACCCATTTAGGGCCCGACAAGGCCCATTTAGTTGGAAGTTAAAGTATGCATCTAAATGGGCACGAAGGCGAACGATGATGGTGCGGATGGCAAGAAGCCGCACGTGTGGATGGTGGACCCCGACGGACTCTGTTCTCTGTCTCTGTATTGTTCTTTCCTCCTTCTCTATTGTTCTTCCCTCTCTCTTGGATGACTCAAAAATAAAAAAATTAACATAACATATGCGTTACCCGTTTCGAACTAGTCCGTCTCACATGTATTACGCATGTGAAGCGTGTCGGTTCAAAATTGTACCTTTTTTGGACAGCCTGGGAGTGATCGAGGGGGTATGGCTTGTGACGAGATGCGGGTCAGGATCCAGATGAGATTTCAACAGCATAACCCGGTTGTTCTCTGCTGCACCATTTACGGGCGTGCAGTTGGAGAACGGCGGGGTTATGCTGCTGACATTTTGTTCGGATCCAGACCACGCATCTCATCATAAGCACGGCCCCTCGGTCACTCTTGTGTGGGTTTAGGACCTACCTTTCCAATAGATGTAGAGCCGTAACATTAAGAAAAATACAAAGTAATCATAATTTCTCTGGCTTTAAACTGCAAAGTCAAACAAGGGTGAAGACCGCAGTTGGATGTATACTGGTTGGAAGAGCAGAACTGGTGGTCACTCATATGAATGGTATGTTGTCGGTACCCTGTGTACAAGGTACCCCTTCGTACCAGAAGAAGATGTGTTGAGTTCCATCCTTCGCTGTTGTGGACTTATGGAGGTAACACGTGTCCTACAGTGCCGAACCTGCATCCCTCCTTACAATAGCTCCAGCGCTTCCATGTGTCCCGTAGTACCGGATCTGTCTCCCTCCTTAGGGTGGCTCCAGCTCTTCTACGTGTCCTATAGAACCGGACCTGCCTCCCTTCTCAGGGTGGCTCTAGTCCTGCCACGTGTTTCGGGGCACAAGACTTGCGTCGCCGACAAGGGAAGCTCCAGTGCTACCATGTGTCCAGTAGCTCTAGACCTGCCTCCCCGCAGAGGGAAGCTCCAGAACTACTGCGTGTCACACGTTCGGACCTATGTCTGCAACGGGATCTCCAACAACGCGGACATTCAAGGGCTGTTAAATAGCCGTTACAAGACCTAGTTAACGTGTCATTAATGCCATATTAATGACGTATGATCAGAGCATCATCAAGGATGATAACATTGCCGTAATCACACTAATGACCCCCCTTAACACCTGTAGATCGTGTATAGGGTGGTTATTACAGCCAGGGCCACTTGTCGGGCCACGACACATATTGTAACAGCTAGTCCTTGGCATATAAAAGCGCTGCACTGCACGATAGAAAGGGCTCTCAGGTTCACGCCCACTTAAGCTTACTCAAGCTCATACAATCAACACACATCCCGTGGAGTAGGGTATTACGCTCAGGCGGACCTAACCACGTAAAATCCTCTGTGTGCACCCTTTGTTTCGATCTTGATTAGCGCCCCGCCTAAATACGAGCCTCCGCGAACTACTTCTTGGAAGTATTGGGGGAAGTGTCTTAGTACACACTTCGACATTTAGCGCCAGGTAGGGGAAGTAGTCCGTTCAAGATTCTCCATGATGGTGAACTTCGCTGTTGCTTCTAACGGACTGGCCGAAGGCTGTTGGAGGAAATCCCACCAATGTTCAGCAGCCGACCAACGTTGTTGATGCGATGGGTGTCGTTTAACCACCACCACCACCATATGCTGCAGCAGCCAATGCTGGACAGCAGGATGGTGAATTCCCGTCGGTCATGACATCGACGAACAACCCAGAGAACGCGCTAAACGCAGCGTGAACTCTACTTCAGCATCCTCTAGCACCAGGAGCTCCTCCGGCCATGTTGGACAAGTGGTGCGCTGACGTTGAGCACCTGGTTGGAGCTGCAACCACTACGCTCAACAACCAAGGTCTGCCCCATGCAGTGCAGGTACCTACACGTAACAAGACCTTGTCTGGAAGGCTTGGTCTTGTGATGTTGCAGCCCAGGAGATGTGCGCCCTCTCAGATGCAACGTCTCTGTCCTCCAGGGCACGTCGTGCTCCTACGGTGTCGAGGCTCCCGACTCAGGACCTTCGGTCAGCACTCGACTGCAAATACATGAGGAAGGACAACCGTGTCAACATCGAGCATGCTTGCGAGAGGTGACTTTCTCGAGAAATCCCTTCTCCTCTTTGAGTAGGGGGCGGTTGTTAAGCTCTCGCCATGCATCTTCGCATGGTGGAATGGCCACCCAATTTTCAGCCTCATCTGCTAGAGAAATATGACGGGCTGTCAATCCCGTCAAGTTTCTTCAAATCTATTCCACCGCCATCCTCGCGGCTGGAGGAAATAAGGCTGTCATGGCCAACTACTTCTCTATGGCTTTGACCGAGACGATAAGGTTTTGGTGTATGAGCCTACACCCTGACTCCATATATAGATGGGGAGAGCTATGTTGCCAGTTCACCACCAAATTCGGGAGCTCCTACACCCGGCTTGGCACCAAGCTGGATCTCTTTGCTGTACAGCAGAAGTCGGGAGAGTCACTGCGATCATTCATCCAACGATTCTCTCAGGTATGGAACACTATTCCTTATATCTCCAAATTTAGTCGTCATTGCATTCCAACAGGGGGTTCGAGAGAAGAAGATGCTGGAGAAGCTAGCAACCAATGCTTTCAGCAGCGTCACAAAACTCTTTAGCTTGGCAGACAACTCTGCCAGAGCTGCGGAGGGTCGTGAGATGCACTCCAAACTAGCTGCGGAGGATAGACAATCCACCTCAAAAGCCGGAGTGCAAAAAGAAAAAGAAGACAAGTGGCAAGAAAAAGTCACCTTCCAGCACACCAACAGGTGCAGCTGCCGCAACACTTGGTGGCCGGAGGCCACGCCTCAACAAGCGACCTCGTCTGTCTTCTGAAGATGGTCACAAGATGTGGTGCCTGATCCACAAGTCGACGGCCCAGAAACTTGAAGATTGTCGCGAAGTCAAGAGGCTTGCTAAACGCAACAGCAGGCGTCAAGATGACACTCTTTTCCGCCAGCGGGAACGAAAGCAAAAAGTCAACGAAGAAGCTCCGTCTGATCAGGAACTAGGCTTTCAAGACACCAAGAAGGCGTTAAAGGCGGTCTACAACACTGTCAAAGACGACTCCAACATCTCTGACAATGATCGTCAGAAGACTCTCCATATGATGTATGGAGGGTCCTGGGACATCACCTCTCGGCGTATCCTCAATTCTATGTGTCGAGAGATGGCTGCTGCTGCTCCTTCTGCTAAGGCGGAGCCTCATCAAAAGTGGATGGATACTTCCATCACCTTTGATGCTTCGGACTGTCCGAAGAACATGATAGGAGCTGGAAAATTGCCCCTGATGGACTCCACGACTATTAACAATGTCTAACTCTTCCATATCTTGGTGGATGGAGGTGCACACTCAACCTCATCAGCTTCACAACCTTTGTGAAGCTCCAACTCAGTCTCTCAGACCTCAGACCTTCACGTCCATTCTCCACAGTGGGTCCGGGAGCTATCACACCTCTCAGGCTAGTTACTCTGCCGGTGACCTTTGGAACACCAGAGAACTGTAGGTCCGAGAAGCTGGTCTTTGATGTAGCACACATCAACCTTCCCTTCAACGCCATCCTAGGCAGGCCAGTCCTGTATAGGTTCATGGCGGTGGCCCACTATGGCTACCTCGTGTTGAAGATGCCAACTCCATCAGGCGTCCTCCGGATTTGAGGGGACCACACTGCTGGTGTTGCTGCGCTGGAAGAACTTCATGCGCTTTCAATGGCACAAGAAGATGAATCCGACAAGAAGCAGTTGGCTCAACCTCCGAGCTCGCACCGGCGCGGCTCAATATCTGCACCCCATGTGCAGCCAAGTGGTGACACCGACATTCCCATCAAAGACATCCAAATTGGTTTTGATGCCACTCAGACCACTCATATATCGGGAGGTCTGAGTGACAAATAGGAACTCGCACTCGTCACTTTCCTCCGGGAAAATGTTGACATGTTTGCATGGCAACGGTCGAAGGGTCAATGCGACACTTCCCCCAGATCTGCTAAGGAGCAGCCCGCGGAGGTTCTTGTTCGGCAGGGCTTAGGCCTCAAACTAGTGTTCTAGCATAAGAGTATGAGACAGTTGTTTTTACGTGGTTCGGGCCGCAAGGAGCATAACACCCTACTCCATGGTGAATTGTATTACTTGGTGAGTGTGTATGCGTATGTGTGTGTATCGGGGATTTTGGGTCTGGTCCATTGTATCAGAGGCCCTTTTATAACGAAGACTGGACGCCTTACAAGTGGGGTCCTGGGGCCTGACAGGTCGTCTCGGGGCGATCTTATCCTAAAAGATCTAAGGCTTCCCACGTAAGCTTCTCTGAGCATGGCAGTGGAGACTCGCCGTCTTGCCACCTTCCTTGTCAGTAGCCCATGCGCCGTTGCTAACGGTGGCACATGGTGTCCTGTTAGCCTGTCTTGTTGCCGCAACCTACCCACTTGGCCAAGTGGGATAGGCTTGCAGCGGCTTCACTGTGATGTGATTGGTCATAGCGGTCTCTGACCGTTGGTGTGCTTCGCGTAGTGTGTCAGAGGTGGGTGCGGACCTTCAATGCCCGTCCTGAGTGGAGCGCTCCAGCTTTTAACTCCCGCACCTTACCGTCTGGGGGTGCTGCGAGACACGTGGCAGTGCCGGTGCAGGTCTTCACCGGGGAGGCTAGCCCCGGTCCTTCATGGCACGTGGCAGCTCCACTCTCTCCTCAGAGGGAGGGCGCTTGGTCCGATGCTCCAGGCTTCGTGGTAGCTCAGGAGCTTCTCCACCGAGGTTGTGCAGGGTCTCCGCTCAACACGTGGCGCCTTGGGAGGTCGTCTCCCCTGAGGGTCTTTATCCCATCCTTCGTGCCCCACATGGCAGCACTGGGGCTGGATCTTGTGGGAGGCTGAGGCCTCGACAACTTCTAGACACGTGGCGCTGCCGGACATGCCCTGGTGTCTTCATCCTATGTGCGAGGGTACCCGGTCTACAGGGTACCGACAGTGGCCCCAGGGTCCACCTTGGGGCATGATGGGGAGCCCAAAGGTGGAGCCCTTTCCCTATTTTCCCGCACTGGGCTTTGAATTATGTCTTGGGTAGTTGAAGCGGTGGGCACTCCTACCAACGTCGTCACGCGTCTTCCTCAGGTTGAAGGTTATGGTGACGAGATCTTTGCTTGCTGTCATTTCTCTGCCTTCTGCAACGCTTTTAACCGCTACGGTTCCCGATGCGTTTATAGCCGTTTCATCGCCCCGCCTGTATGGGAGTTGTACCTGTTATTTTTCCAGGTGACTGACTGCCTGGGACAGTGCTTCTACCCAGGGCTTAGGGCCTATCGTCATGGACGCCGGGTTTTGGAGTGGTGCAAGTCGGTCCTGGCCTCGCTGCACTCAAGTGCTGCGGAGGTGATTTAAAAAGGAAACCTTTAGGGGAATCGTTTCCTTCCCTAGTCACACCCTGCACCCTGAGCTTTCGCCTTTATCCATGAGCGCTCGAGCTTCCTTACTTTAGCCAAAGATTCTCCCCTTTGCTTGCTCCAATGGCCTCCCCACTACCCCCGTCTCGCCTTCGGTCAGCAGATGACCTGTTGTCGATGCGGCAACTGCTTGGTTGGTCGGCGTCGGAGCGTGCGTGGATGATCCGCTGTGGATCTCCCTCTCTTGAAGATTTGTGCGAGGACGAGACTGTCCTCTTCTCCGCCTACGTGTCTGCAGGGCTTCGGCTTCCGCTGTTGAGGTTCCTCTTTGCCGTGTAGGAGGAGTACGGTTTGCAACTTCACCACCTGTCGCCGAACTCTATTGCGGTGATGGCAGTGTTCGTCCACCTCTGTAAAGCGTTCGTGGGCTGCAAGCCAACAGTGGAGTTGTTCCGGCTCTTCTTTGTGATGAAGACCACTAGGAAAAGCGAGACTACCTAGGTGGATGCCTACTACTTTCGGCACCGGGACAAGTCCACCCGGCACTACATCCCTTCGCTCAAAGGGGGGAAGTGGAAAACCTGGAGGGAAGATTGGGCAATTGTGCGGCTTGAGGCCCATCCTGCACTGAAGATGCCCACTGCAGGTCCTGCTGCTAATCCCACCACTTGAGAAGCATTCCAGGGGCTGCCGAAGGAGTATGTGTTGATACTGAGAAGGATCAAATTCTTGGCGAGCAAATGTTTGACCTCCCTGATGGTGCTGGCCGATTTCTTGCGTCGTCGTACTGCCCCTTTGCAGAATCGTCGCTACGAGGCCTGGTACAATACCGGTACTGATGATCAGTGTCGACTGGCTCCGGACGATCTTCCGCCGAAGGTGTTGGATGATTTGCTGAAGTTGGTGACCAGTGATACGATTGATGACGAGCACGTCTCCATCCCAGTCGGTTGCCAGCCACTCTTCACAACCCTCGTTGAGAGGGACAAACTTCTGAGCTCGATGTCGGTGGTCAATGTTTTCGGTGTCACCCGCTTGCACCCTGAGGAGACATCAGGGGTTTCAGTGGTTCTGGCGCGGTATTGCGTCATGCTGCAACAAAGGTTGGATTCCTCCCGCTCGTTAGAGAAGTCAGAGGTAGGGTCGCCATCATCCTCCGTCGGGCCGGAGGGCAGTCAGCTAATACTAGCTCCGTCACCAGGGAAAAGTTCCCACCGTCTGGCCATGGATTCCGCTATTCTTGCATCGAAAAAGTGGAAGTTGACGCGGGGGGGGGGGGGGGGGGGCAGCACCCCATCTTCTCACTGTGATGGGACCGGATCAACCGAAGCTCCCATCGTAGACTTGGTTTCCGATTCCTATAGCGGCTCTGGTTCCGGTGGGGGCGCAGAGGGGTCTGCGCAGGAGACCATGCCAGCACAGTCCAGCCAAGAGGCATAACCAGAGATGGCAGTGCGAGTCTTGCCGTCAGGCGCCGTTGGTCTCCATCTATCGCTCAGGGTGGAGGGCCAGGGTCACTAGAGCGGTCCGACCCGCTGGTAAGGCGCATCTTCTTCCTCTGCTTCTCCCTTCTTTCCTTATGCGCGTTTTGACGGAGTTTTATCCTAGCTTTTCAGCGCATCATCAGCCGACTTGGTGCCTTTGGTGCTCCCAAGGGTAGGTTTGATAGGCCCTGCCCTCCCCAGAGCTGGGATGGAGTCTGCCATGCTGTGTCCTACGCCCGAGGCATCTCGGCCCAAGGTGTTTTCGACGACTCTGCACTCTCGTCCGCGAGGTAGGTGGGGCTGAAGTGGCGCACAACGAGGAAGCGCGAGGCGAGGGGGCGCCCGGCGAGGATGTGCCCGGCGAGGGGGCGCCCGGCGAGGATGTGTCCGGCGTAGGTGTGCTAGGCGAGGAGGTGTCTGCCGTGGAGGTGCCAAGCGAGGAGGTGCCCAGCGTGGAGGAAGCTACACTGGTCGTGGCTGCTCCCCTTGGTGAGGCTCCCGTCGCTCCCCTAGATGGATTTCGAGTTTGAGATGAGTAGAGGTAGGTTTAGAGTCCCACATGGGCTCTAAAAGAGTTAGGCACGACGTCCCTAGGCCCACTTAACGTGAAACCCAAGAAACAAGTCCCGAAATAAAAGATCAACTCGGAGTCACGATTTATCGGACAAGTCCGAAAACGGACGGACTAGTCCGAAGTTGTCCAGAGAGAAATCGGACAAGTCCAGACTGGACATCGGACAAGTCCGAACTTATCCAGAGGGGAAAAACAGACAAGTCTGGCCTAAAATCGGACAAGTCCGACTTTAGTCAGAGAGGAAAACAGACAAGTCCGCTGGAAGACCGGACTAGTCCAGATAAGTCCAGGGACTTAGCTAATTTTCAAGGATTCTTGGAACACCGGACTAGTACGTGTGGGGACCGGAGTCCACACATCCGAGGATCTCATTGGGTGGTGCCGTGTGATGCGGCACCTAACAGCACACACGGAAAGGATACCAAAATATATAAAGTTTTCATTTCATCATAAGAAGAGTTTACAAAAGAGTGTACAACAGGGGTACATATGCAGCGGAAAATACATACTCATAATCTCACCTAACTAAGCAGGAGAGAAGACGTCCATGCCCTAGGACGAGTCTCACTAGCAATAAGAAGAACATTCAGCAGCGGCGTGGTTCACATGAGATTTATCTCGACACCTCATGTCTCATGTACAACCTGAACAGCAGAAATAAAACTAATACCTGCAAAAATTGTTAAAGCGCAAACGTGAGCATAAGGCTCAGCAAGACTAACCCATCTCACTAGACATATGCAGGGTGAATACTAAGCATAGGTAAGGAATAGCATAAAAGACTCGCCTACAAGTAAATCCTTATAGTCATGTTTTAAGTAGAAAATGACATTCTTCAAGCATGGCACATCATAGACTCCACAATCAAACAAGAAATGCTTTGCCGATGATATGACATGCCCAAAGCACATAATGATATTACAGGTAAAGTATGGGGAAACTGTAAACTTTTAATTATACTATCTCTAAGCCAAACAAGGTTGCACATCAATTATAATTCAATATATCATATCCTTTTGATTTCTTCAGTATTTACTACATCACAGCTCAATGAACAAGTGGTACTCTATTACCGCGAGGGACGGTGATTGCAATCAGGACACACCCGAAGAACACGACACATACGTCATTCGGAAGTGTCAGCGAGTACACCTGTACCTACGTAACACTTCAGTACTAGGCGTATATGGCCACCTTTCACAAGAAACCCGAACGCCAAGCCTGTCTCACCTCCGCAAACAGAAGGTCTCCGCACGGAACACCTCATGTGTCCGCTGACCGATTTACACCTTACTGTCCTCAACCCATCCCTATCGATGGTGAGTTAATGGGCCTCGACACCCCAGTTATCGAGTTACGTCAGTTTATTGGATTCCATATGTCCATTATGTCGCCGGTACAATTCAAGCTTGTCCGAAGGGGCCGCATACGGACGGGCCTTAACCGACACATACGGGGCTACCAATCCATCTCCCAACACCTGCCTCGTCATTACCGACCTAGGCACGATGTGGGCAAACCAACCTACACAAATCCCCGTCCACGTCTCATATTAAAGAGTTCACGTTATGGTAACAACTCGCGAGTAGGTTTCCCTCAGTCGACTTCTCTCGCAAGTAGAATTCAACTACTTGACTTGTGATCAGTAAAATGTGACCAATCTCGCGAGTAGTATCCGACATACTCGACTTCTACCGATCTTCTAACTAAACATTAAGCATAGCAATATAAATCGAGGGGGTCTTATACTACCCATCCACTTCAAGGATTATTTGGTCATGCATGTGGGGTATTCAATCAACATAGACCTAATGCACATATTAAGTATTTTTAATACAGTGTGTATAAAAGCAAAACTTTAAAAGGCACTTAAATGTAAACTGGGGCTTGCCTTAGTTTGTGACTCGAATAAATGTCAATTGTTAGTGGTCCATCTGTGCAGACTCCGCCAAGGACTTCAAGTGGACACCCTGGCCTTCTCCTCCAAGTGAAACTTCTCGTCGATCACCTATCAACACGTTCCTATCGACATGATATGCATATAAGTGATTAAGTAATTAAGTAATTTAATAATAGACTCCACGGGGTTGTGTAAACTTTAAGAACGAGGAGTTTGACTAGGAAGGACAGATATGCCTCTGTTGTGTGGGTAACCAGAGGAATGAGTCAAGGTGGACATAGTAGTGTCGGTATGAACTGAAAGGTACAACATAAAGCTACATTGCAACTTAGAACACCACACTTCAAGCTATGCCACGCGAGATTGCAATTCTCAATGGTGAAGAAGTGTTGGGCGGATAAGTGTAAGGACGACCCAAAAATCAAGGTGGGACATCGAAAGCTTGAGTATGAGTGGAGTGTACAAGACGAAGGTCGCGATTTAGCAGTCGACCAATGAACTTGACTTAACTCATAAAGGAGTAAACCTAGTGAAGTGAGCAGTGTTGTCGTAGGGTCCTGACTTAGGATGAACTATGATGGAACCTAACGACACTTGGGACTGAATTGAGATCAACGTGACTTTGATTTAAGAAGTCATTACAAGCACTGTTAACCTTGCATGAGTACTAAGACAACATTCAAACCACTTTTAGGTAAACCAGTTGCTACGACTAACGTCACAAGCATCGTTCAGGTGCTTACACGACGACACTAATATAGTGTCTCCCGCAAGCTTGTCCAGGTGAGCTCGATAAGCTCTCGGGACTTAAACATGATGCGAGACCTTGCCGTGAAAGCATGCTTTGCCATCTCGAGAAGATCGTGTTAGCGACGTCCACATTGACCCGGACTCGTTTATGGTGATGAGCGGAATACCGAACACCACCTTATGAGTCAAAAGGTTAGTGATGTCGACTCGATCGTCGGCAAGCGACTCGACGAACCTGTCGTCGATGAAATGGTACATCAAGTTAACCAATCCCGTCATCGGTTAGGGAACATCCTCGACACAACTAAGGAACTATTGTCCAAGGTTCCCCTTGGTATAGTTTTCCTTGTTGGTCGCAACGTTCTTGCATTACTCAACCATAGGTGATCGGTGATCACCAATACCCGTGGTTGACCTAGAAGGCCTTTTATCGAGCATCTAGATTACACCTAGGACTCGATCACTCTCACATCGAATAAAACCTAATTTGGCTTGACAACTATTGTCTGACGAGTCGTGCTTGTGTTCCAGCACCACACACATCACAAGCATCCTTCATCTCGATGCCAGGGCACGATGATGGCTCGGAGCATCACGACGACGTCATGTGGTCAACGACGTCGACACGACTCATGGTGGAGCATCACGAGCACGCACGGACAGCCAAGGCGACACAAACGACAAAGGAGGTCAACCTAGGGATTTCTATAGGAATGATATCAATGCGGAAAATGGACGTACGGCTTGACGACACATGAGTACCATTAGCGACCACGACGAACGGACCTCGATGACGTCAAGGAAGACATTTTAGGGCCAGGCTCACCTTGTAGGCCTTTCGCCGAACATCTTGGGTGTGTACTTGATTTTCGTCGCTTCATCACCATTCAAAGGGTATCTTGGCACTTAGGCTTGTCGATTGCCACATCATTCTACCCCTGCATCACAGATCAGTTCTGATCATCATCACAGTTGGTTTTGCCTTGTAGAAATTTCATCGAACACATTGGAAGCAACACTGTTCAACTAATCTTTGCACAAATCAGAGCTAACCTTGCACCAGTTGTCGATACCATTGCGTCAAAGGCGTGTTCCTGCATATCCTCTGTCACACACATCACTTGATTTGCTGCCAGAACGCGCCTACAGAGCAAAACATCGTGACAATGTCGAGGGGGAGCAGACAAGCACGACCACGAGCAGCAGGCGAGATGGCGCTGCAGGAGGTGGAACATCGGCGAGCTAGGCGCGTCTAGCAGCAAGCCGGAACATGGGCACGCGGTTGGTGTGGCACAGCGCGACGACCGTCGCCGTGGCGATAAGGACTGCCGGTACTGCGACGGTCGAGAACAACGCGCGAACAGGGAGAGGCTGGGCGACACATGCGGGCCGGAGGCCGAGCGCAGGGCAGGTCGCCGTCGGGAGCGGTCAGGGCGAGCGCGGCGTCGACGGTGCATGGACGGACGCGGAGCCAGCAGGGAGGTGGGCCTGCGGCGGGCGGCTTCAGCGCTGCCAGGCGAGTAGCAGGGTGGCCATGGGCACGCGCTGCAGGCAGCACGTGGTGGCGTGGTGCTGGCACCGGCAGCCAGGCGAGCGGACGGACGGCCTGGCGGCCGTCGTGGGGCGGCGCAGTCGCCGTGGGGCGACGCAGTCGCCGTGGCGCAGGGGCCGGAGCAGAGGCGGCCGGGAGGGGCGCAGTCGGGGGTGGCGGTGAGCAGGCGCCGTGCGCCGAAGCTGGGAGGCTAGGAGGCGGCCGGACGCGGAGAAGGCGCGCGACCGTCGTTGGCGGCGCATGGTGGCGGTTGAATGGGAGGACGGCGAGCCGGCGGGGATGGGGCGGCGCTGCAGGCAGCAAGGTGAGGAGACGGACGGGCCGGCGGCGTGCAGAGGCCGGGGAAGCGAGCTCGACGTCACGCGCGCGGCCAAGCCGAGCGGCGCGCAGGCGCAGGGACGGCACTGGAGACGGGCGCGCAGGCCGGGAGAGAGTAGCGGCGCTCGTCGGAGGAGCGGTGCAGAGGGGGGCCAGTGGGGCGCGACGCAGCGGGGGTGGGCAGCGCCGACGTCGGGGAGCTATGGTGGCGGACGTGGATAAGACCGTGAGAAGGCCGACGCGGTAGATAAGGGCCGAGGGAACGTCGCAGTGGCGCATGCAGCGCGTCTGCGTGGAGGCAGGGGAGAAAAGAGAGAGGAGGTGCCGACTTGACCTGTGGGGACCACTTGTGGGACCCACCTCCCTCACTCTTCTTTCCAAAATTCAAATAGGGCTAGCAAACATGCTTCAAAAATAGTCAACATTGGCCCAATGACCAAATAAAATGTGAGGAATTTTATGGTGCAATCAGATTTCAAAACTGAGCAAGTTGAATTTCGAACTCAGGTTTGACTTTGAATTCAAGCGGTGATACTTGATTCAATGAAATAAATGGTAGATTAGGTTCAAAAATCCTGAAACTTTAGAGTTAACCTTTTTGAACCATAAGGGACCTCAGGAAAAATTTGGAATGGACTTGGACAAAGTTAAGTACAAAGTTTAAATTTGAAGTCGACTCTGATTAAACTCTCAGTACGTGTCCAATAAATGGAAAACGTGCTTAAAAATTTTTGAAACTTTACCGAGAGTCTCTTTGGAATATTAGAAGGTCATGGAAAAATTTACAGCCTTAGATTTGAATTTTTTTGAATGTCCCATTTTAGGGTTGGAATAATTTCTTTTTCTTTCTCTCCATTTTGTTTTCTTTTCTCCTTTAATTTTTCATTGAAAATGTGAATACCTGGAAATTAAGGATTTTACCCCTTAAGTTCCAAATACATTAGCAACCATGTTCTATATGTAAAATTTTAACAAGTTCCTATTTTTAGTGAACATTGGTTAACTCATATGGTTCATATGAGTTTGGATTTCCAAGTCCGTTTTCAAAATTTTTAAGTTCGCATTTTTGTGTTTTTGTTCTTCCGAAAAGCGGGATTTTACAGTACGCACTAAGCCGGACAAGTCCGAAAGTGTCCAGAGGCAAAAATAGACTAGTCCGCAGCAAAAACGGACAAGTCCGAACGAGGTCACAGAGAAATCGGACTAGTCCGCACCAAAATGGGACTAGTCCGCACTTTCTAGAATTGTTAAGTGTGGTTTTGTTCTAAATCAATTTTAAGCTTGTTCCTTCCTATGTGGATTAATGTTAAACATATATTATGATGTTGCAATGCATGATGGATGAAAATGAGGGTTTTACAAACCTAACCCCCCCCCTTAAAATGAATCTCGCCCTCGAGATTCAATGCAGAAGAGAAGAGATAGGGAAATTCCTTCTTGATATCATCTTCTAGCTCCCATGTTGCTTCTTTTTCTATATGATGCTTCCATTGAACTTTACACCATCTGATAACCTTGTTCCTTGTGACTCTCTCCTTGGTTTCCAAGATTTTGACCGGTTGCTCGGCATAAGTCAAATCTGCCTCTAATTCCAATCCTTCCATTGGAACTTGTTCCTCCGGTACTCTCAAGCACTTCTTGAGCTGAGAAACATGAAAGACATCATGGACATCCGAAAGATGAGCTGACATCTCCAACTTATAAGCTACTTCTCCTCTTTTGTCCAAAATCTTGAATGGTCCAATGTAGTGAGGTGCTAGCTTGCCTCTTATGTTAAACCTCTTATGACCTCGCATAGGTGACACCTTGAGGTAAACAAAGTCTCCCACTTCAAAGGCTAGTTTTCTTCTCCTATTGTTCGTATAGCCTTTTTGCCTTGATTGAGCGGCCCTCAAGTTTTCTCGAATAATCTGAACTTGCTTTTCAGCTTCTAGCAACACATCCGGACCAAATACTTGAGTTTCTCCTGTTTCATTCCAGAATAAAGGTGTCCTACACTTCCTTCCATATAGTGCTTCATAAGGTGACATCTTCAAGCTTGCTTGGTGACTATTGTTGTATGAAAATTCTGCATATGGCAAGCTCTTGTCCCAACTTTTCCCACGCTTCAAAGCACAACCTCTTAACATGTCCTCCAAAACCTGATTGGTCCTCTCAGTTTGTCCATCTGTCTGAGGGTGATATGCTGAACTCAAATTTAACCTTGTTGTGACACCCGGTTCCGAATATGAACCAAGCGTAACGCATATGTGTGCCCAGGAAGTTCATCACACATATACGGTTGTATCACAAACGATATACAAAATTTAACCACGTATTAACTATTAAATAAGTACTTTATTACAATAATCCAATAGTTCACAAATGATAAAACTCTAATTAACGCAGCGGAAAATAAACTAAGCAGCACGACCCCATTCCACAGGCAATTGACGGCGGTACGCAACCTAGTACTCCGCGTGATCGTCAGGGTACTCCCAATTGTCTTTAGTAGCTGTTGGGGGGGGATTGCAAGGGTGAGTACGTGTCGTACTCAACAAGTGTGGAAATAGATGACATGTGGCTAAACAAATGATTTGAATAAACTGGCTAATTGCAGAAAAGTACATTTCATAAACATGTAAAAGCAGCCTATCATGTCTATGTGAATTTATTTCCCTTCATGACCCAAGTAATTATCATACCATGAATCCAACAGTTCTCATTTATCATCGCAATCCATTAATACCAGCCAACCATAAAATTAATACAATATGCCAATTTTATAATCTCTCATGTACCGACAACACTCAAGTGACAACCCCAAACCATACCAACCATCCTAAAATTCCAAGTCCAATTCTAATCATGTAGGTCATCCAGGTGCTCTTAACCGGGAGCACGGCTATCATGATAGTTTTTAACACTCTGCAGAGGTTGTACCACTTTACCCACATGTTCGTCATTTCATCACCTTTCGGTGACTAAGAAACCTCCATTATGCCATCTCACACTTCCGTAGGTGTGTGGCCAAGAGATCACAAAATAGCCTTTCAAAAGGGACTACTAGTATGTACGGGCCCACTAAGGTTTCACCAGCAGGATGAAATCTCCATTCTCCCACCCACGGGCCCCCTCGTGTGCCATGCGGATCCCAGGGCAGTCCTCCTCGACTCCCATTCCCCGCGCCATCCAATGGTCCATACAATACAAGCAGTGCTCCTAATTATTCAGCTACGCCGCACCCATACTTGGCCTTGTGGTGGCACTGTTGACCTGGCATATTCGCGCATGAACCGGTCCTTAGATCTAAGGCAAGCAAACCACCATATCATCCAACCCATCCACAAAACCATGCTTGCTTAGATCTCCTAAATTCCAGGTTTCTAAATTAATCATCATCTTATTACCATCCCAAGTTGTCATAATTAAAGTTGTCAACCACATTATTTAAGTTACCCATAACCCATGTAGCGATGCGGTGCAAAAATAAAAATACCCATACCCGACTCATCGTGTATATCCCGGCGACAAGGGGTGGCAAACAACGCTAGAAAACTCCTACGTATGGGTTTCCCATCATATTGACACAAGCATGCAAGTTCGCAAACAAAACATTTGATAAAACAGGATCAATATGATCAAGGACACTTGCCTTGCTCCGACGGATGGGGTTGCTCAAGCGCTTCAAAGTCTTGGTTTTGGAAGTCCTCGTATGCGGCCTCCTGAACACGTTCCTCTATGCGTGATCACACATACAAGAAAATACATACAATTCAATATGATGCACACAAAATAATCAACATGCAATGACATGCATGCATGCAAAGTTCAATAATTAATTAACTGCGATTGTTTATTAATTAGATGCAACTAGTTCATACGCGTTCATATGGGTTTACGGGGTTTTAGCAAGAATTAATGCGGCTGGAAATAAAAAGATGGTGCTACTATGATCAAACTACGTCTATTAGATTCAATATGTTCGCTAAAATTCGCATCAGAAAACGTGGCCTACCGTAGATGCGATGGCTTCAAAGATTGCAGGATGGAAACGACGCGTAGACGAAGTAGATGCGCAAGGTCCTCCGGCGACACGACGACGGCGACGCGATGACGATGACGATCTCCGGCGGACGACGGCACCCTCCTCTTCTCTTCCCTTTTTCCCTCTTCTTCCCTGGCGGCGGCAGCCTTTGGTGCTTTTTTTGTTCTACGTCGCTAGGGTTTTTATCGTGGATCTGGCGGTGGTGTTTTCTGGTGTCGAAAAACTACGGAACCACGTACGTATTTATAGGTGGCGGCATCGATGGCAGCCGGTACCGACTCGGTACCGTGGCCTACGGTCGAGTCGGCCTGGGGACCGGCACGCTAGCGCGCGTGGCAGCTCGGTTGGGGCCGGGCGATGCGGGTTTCGCGCGCGGTCGAGGCGGGTGGGGTCGGGCGCGCTGGAGGCCCGGCGGCTGGGCGCGCTGGTGCGATTCGGTTGGGTGGGTCGGGCGCGGGTCGGTCGGCTGTGTGGTGGGGCCAGGGCGAGCGGGCGCCGCGCGCGGGAGGGCGCGGGAGCGGGGCATCGGCGCGTGGCCGGGCGGTGCGGGAGGCCAGGCGGGCGAGCGGGCGCGCCTGGGGCTGGCGCGGTCGGCCGGCTCGGCCAAGCAGTGCCAGGTGGCACTATTTGCCCGGAAAGTTCCAGAGAGAAGCCAAGCTTCCCCCGAAAACTTCCAGAAGTTTCCGGAGACTTTTTTCTTTACATAAACAAATATTAATATATATATATATATTATACATATTATTTTTTTTATATTCATTCCCTAATACATGTTTTATATTTTTATTTTCTTTTTCTCTATTGATGTTTAATGCATGAATATGTATGCAATGCGATGCATGATGCAAAGATTTAGGATGTTAAAAACCTACCCCCCTTAAAGTGATTCTCGCCCTCGAGATTCGATAGCGTGGAGAAAAGATGAGGGAATTCTGCCTTCAAGTCTTCTTCACATTCCCACGTAGCTTCGGCTTCCGTATGGTGTTTCTATTGCACTTTGCACCAACGGATCCTCTTATTTCTCGTGACTCTTTCCTTTACGTCCAAGATCTTGATAGGTTGCTCGACATAGGACAAATCCTCTTGAAGTTCTAACTCGTCCATCGGCACTTGTTCTTCTGGTACCCTGAGACACTTCTTGAGTTGAGAGACGTGAAATACGTCGTGTACATCGGAGAGATACGTCGGCAGCTCAAGTCGATATGCCACTTCTCCTCGTTTGTCCAAAATCTTGAACGGTCCGATGTAACGTGGTGCCAGTTTTCCTTTGACGTTAAACCGTCGCTGACCTCTGATAGGTGACACTTTGAGGTATACAAAATCTCCAACTTCAAAAGTCAGACTCCTTCGCCTATTATCAGCATAACCTTTCTGTCGAGACTAGGCAACCTTTAAGTTTTCCTGTATTATTTGGACTTGCCTTTCAGCATCTTGTAACACGTCGGGACCAAACACTTGATTCTCTCCGGTTTCATTCCAAAACAAGGGAGTCCTACACTTCCTTCCGTACAATGCTTCGTAGGGTGACATTTTCAGACTTGCTTGGTAGCTATTGTTGTACGAGAATTCGGCATATGGCAAACTTTTATCCCAACTTTTCCCATGCTTTAAAGCACAAGCTCTTAACATGTCTTCCAAAATTTGGTTGGTCCTCTCGGTTTGTCCATCTGTTTGAGGGTGATACGCCGAACTGAAGTTCAACCTTGTTCCCATTGCTTCATGCAATTTCTGCCAAAATCTGGAGGTAAACTGAGAACCTCTATCCGAGACTATCTTCTTCGGTACTCCATGTTGGCACACAATATGCTCCATATACAATTCTGCTAGCTTCGCGGTGGTATATGTGGTCTTGACAGGGATGAAGTGAGCTAATTTTGTCAACTGATCCACAATAACCCATATTGAATCATAGCCAGACTGAGTTCGCGGTAATCCAACTATAAAGTCCATACCAATCTCTTCCCACTTCCACTCCGGGATCTTTAATGGTTGTAACAATCCGGCTGGCCTTTGATGTTCAGCTTTAACTCGTCGGCACACATCACAAAGTGCAACATATTCGACTATGTCCTTTTTCATGCTGACCCACCAATAGCATGTCTTTAAGTCCTTGTACATCTTTGTACAGCTGGGATGAATTGAGTAAGGTGAGTCATGTGCCTCCTTCAATATTGTTTCCCGAATATGCCTAACATTAGGTACGACAATCCTCTTTCCAAGCCATAAGGTACCCTGTTCGTCCTCATCAAATCTGAATTCTCTTCCTTCTTGGGTCTTTTCCTTGATTTCCTGTATTTCCTTGTCCTTTGTCTGTCCTTCCCGTATTTCCTGCTCTAATGTTGGGTTGACTTCCATCGTTCCCATCTCATTTATGAATCCAAGGTTCAATCGTTCAAACTCCTTGCATAACTCGGATGGCAGCTCCCGGACTGTGAGTTGGTGGCTTACCCCTTTCCGGCTCAACGCATCGGCCACTACATTGGCCTTCCCTGGGTGATAGTTGATTCCCACGTCATAATCCTTGATGAGCTCCAACCATCGGCGTTGCCTCAGATTCAGATCCGTTTGCGTAAATATGTACTTGAGACTCTTGTGATCCGTATAAATCTCACATCGGTGACCAAAAACATAGTGTCTCCATATCTTCAAGGCGTGTACCACGGCTGCGAGTTCAAGGTCGTGTGTAGGATAATTCAACTCATGTTTCTTTAGTTGCCTCGATGCATAAGCTACCACTTGGCCTTCTTGCATCAGCACACATCCTAATCCTTGTCTTGATGCATAACAATATATATCAAAACTCTTGCTCACGTGCGGTAATACTAACACCGGTGCGGTTGTCAACCTTTTCTTTAACTCCTCAAAGCTATCCTGACAAGCTTGAGTCCATCGGAATGCCTTCCCTTTCATGAGTAATTCGGTCATAGGCTTGGCTATTTTGGAGAAATCCTTGATGAATTGGCGGTAATATCCAGCCATTCCAAGGAAACTCCGAATTTCCTTGGCATTCTGTGGCGGTTCCCACTTAAGCACATCTCTCACCTTCCCTGGGTCAACTGATACTCCTCCTCCGGAAATAATATGGCCTAAGAAAGAAACTTCCTGTAACCAGAATTGGCATTTACTGAACTTGGCATACAATTGGTGTTCCCGTAGCTTCTGTAATGTAATCTTCAAGTGTTCTTTGTGTTCTTCCTCGCTTCTCGAGTATATCATAATGTCATCGATGAACACTACAACGAACTTATCCAGATATTCCATGAAGACCTTATTCATGAGATACATAAAGTACGCAGGCGCGTTCGTCAATCCAAATGACATGACGGTGTACTCATAGGACCCATATCGTGTCCGAAATGCTGTCTTGGGTATATATGATGGTCTAATCTTCATTTGGAAGTATCCTGACCGCAAGTCAATCTTGGAGAAAATACAAGCACCCTTCATTTGGTCGAACAAATCCTCTATACAGGGCAGTGAGTACTTGTTATTAATTGTCACTTCGTTGAGAGACCTATAGTCCACACACATCCTCTGGGTTCCATCCTTCTTATCTACAAAGAGCACTGGGGCTCCCCACGGGGATGAGCTTGGGCGTATAAAACCCTTCTCTAGCTGCTCTTGAATTTGCTTCTTGAGATATGCTAATTCCTTAGGAGGCATCCTATACGGCCTCTTAGCTATAGGTGCAGTTCCGGGTATCAACTCAATGGCGAATTCTATGTCACGGTCAGGTGGCATACCTGGCAACTCATCTGGAAACACATCCGGGTACTCGCGAACGATCGGAATGCTTTCCAATGTCACTCCTTCCACGTGATTCAGCATCACTTTCTCTCTTGCAGGTTGGGCTGCCTCAACTTTGATGCGTGTACCGTGTTCACTTGTCAATTGCACAATCCTCTCGGCACATTGAATGACTCCATTATACTTGCTCAGCCAGTCCATTCCAAGTATTATGTCTATTCCTTGGGAGTACAAGACTATGAGGTTTGCGAGAAAGTCTACCCCCTTATTTTAATGCTTACTTTCGGACATACTATATTTGTCCTCATCTCTCCGCCAGGAGAACTTACTACCATAGTTTGCTTCATATGAGATATAGGCAAATTGTACTTGGCAACATACTTTGACGAGATGAATGAATGAGATGCTCCCGAATCAAATAAAACAGTCGCGGGGTTGGAGTTGGCGAGAAACATACCAATCACGACGTCATCAACTTGCTGGGCTTCCTCAGTAGAGACAATATTCACATTGCCACGAGCAAAATTCTGCTATCCACGGTTGCCTTGTGGTGCTACTCCATTTGGTCGCGGGTAATTTGGCCTTGGTGCATTGTTCATAGGTCCATAGTTCCTTCTGGGGCATTGACTTGCAAAGTGCCCGGGCTCTCCACACACATAGCATGTCTTACCGCCCGTAGCATTAGGGAAGTTTGGGCGCAGCTGGTTTTGAGCATTTGCTGCCATGTTAGGATGTGATGCAGGTGGCACAGGATAGTGAGGCACTTGCATGGTGGGGCGTTGCTGCGGTGGCTGATTTGGGCGTGGCGGATAAGCAGCGCGGTATGCAGGAGCAGATGGGTTGTAGTATGGTGCAGTAGGTGGTGCATAGCGGGGGCAAACATGGCTTCCTTGCTGCGGTCCATGATGTGGCATCTTCCTCTTGTTGTCCTACTCCATCTCACGAATCTTGTTCTCAACCACAATAGCCTTGTCAACCAGCTTTTAGAAGTTTGGATAATCAGTGTTGAGCAACTAGACTTGAATTTCATTGTTGAGACCCCTCATAATCAGATATTGCTTCCTACTATCAGTGTTGATGTCTTCTAGAGCATATCTTGATAGTTGAGTGAATTTGTTGAGATACTCACTCACGCTCAACCTTCCTTGCCTGAGGTTTTCAAAATCTTGTCTTCTTAGTATCATAACTCCTTCAGGTACATAGTGGGAACGAAAACTCTGCTTAAACTCAGCCCAAGTGATCGCCTCCTGATTATCATGAGCGTTGCAAAGAGCTTCCCACCAGTCAGCAGCTGCTCCAACTAGTTGATGTGATGCAAAGAGAACCTTCTCCCTATCAGTGCACTGGACAATAGCAAGTTTCTTCTCAACAGACTTCAGCCAATCATTAGCTTCTATTGGGTCTGTGGCTTGGGCAAAGGTAGGCGGCCTGATCCTCATGAACTCTCCAAAACGGTTGTGGTGTGGCTGGGGTGGTGGCGGTGGCGGTATATGATACTGATTGTTGTTGCCAGCTTGCAGCTGTCCCATTGTTTGTATCATGGTCTGCATGAGCTGGTTCTGCATATCTATCAGTTGTTCAATATTGATAGCTCCATGAGCATGTCCCTGGTTGTTCTGAGGCACTACATTGCGCTCGTCCTCATCATTGGCATCCCTCTGGTTACGAGTTCTCACCATCTGTTGGTGAAAGAAAGGTGGAGACAGAAGAATTTAGAATTTGGAAAGAAACGCCCCAACTATATGCATCAAGGTATGTGACACTAAATGACCCTTTATTAATATAGACCTATATGAGGATGTGGACAAGTGCCGAAGCATCCCACAACTCTCTACTAAGCACACAAGCACTCAAACAAGTACCAAACAAAATTTCAGCACACCACACTATTTTAAGCTAATACGATTCTAAGCGTTCTTATTACAAAATACTCATAGGGGACTTAATTTCCTAATTGTGAGGCGGTGAGGGCGTCCTTGGCTGCGCGGATGTGATGGGGTTGCGCCATAGCGATGTAGGGGACCAGATTCTCTTGGGTGACCACGGCTCTCCTCTTGCTTCACATTCCTTCATCTCCAAGTTGGCTTCCAAACAAGCTAGCTCCTTGCGAAGGTAGTGTATCTCCCCTTGTGCGGTTGCATAGCGATTGCCCATGTCCAATAATGTCTTTTGAGACCTATCCATTGCTGTAAGATTGTCTGAAGCTTCTTGTGGTCCAATTATCCTCCCTGTACCACTCTCCCGCTGAGGGTGCAGCTCAAACGTGGTGTTCTCAAGCTCAAAGCAGCGAGTATGGCACAAACTTGTGAGTGCCGCCCATGCAGCATCATCCATAGCATCCTTCTGAGTAGACCTCCAGGTGGGAGCATAATGCCGTGAGAACACTTTGTTGAGGTAGAAGATGAGAACCCCAGCATGCCATTCGTCACGTCCGGGACGGGAGACCCTCTTCACGAAGTAGTTAGCACACATGCAACAGGGATAAAGGAATTCCGTCAGTTCCCGCGATGCATGTCCTCCATCGGTTCCGGTGGTCCAAATCTCTTCAACTTGGGGAAACTGGGGGCTGTTGTGTCCATTCTCATTCGCACCGGGTTGTGATCCCCCTCCATATTCACCTCCGTTGTCCTCCTCATCTGAAGCTGGCACGTAGTACTCCTCATTAGGATCCTCGTCCATGTTCTCCTTAAATGGCTCATACTCCTCCGGATCCTCCTCCATAGTGTTTGACTGGTTAGCTTCCTCCTCCTTGGGCTGGATGTTCCCCTCCTCTTGCGTCTGCTCGTCAAGCTCAATGGAGTTAAGTTCACTTCCAAGGGGCGGCGGACAGGTGCTCTTGCGGGATGCACTCCTAGTGATCGGCATCTATAGAAAACGAGAATACATTAGAGGAAAGAATAACGGAATACAAATCTGAAAATTGCAGCAGCTAAAATGGCGGAAAAAGAGCGGTGCAGCGGTTCCAAAAGAACGAAAAGAGAGAGAGAAAAATGCAGCAGCCAACACAATAATTTTACTTACACATAACAGCAGCAAAAAACACTTTTTTCGGTAAAATTTTAGTGACAAAAACAGCAGCACCTACTATTGCTCACTGCCGAAATTTTTTATCAAAAACGCAGCAGCGATCAATACATTTTGCAGCTGAAAATAAGGGAACAGAATGGCAGCAAATTTTTTTGAAAATAGCAGATTAGAAGAGTGTTCCTAAGTTCTATAGAGTGTACATTCTACCTAGGCTTGCGTCCTACGGTCAATGCAGCTCTGATACCAATTTGTGACACCCGGTTCCAAATATGAACCAAACGTAACGCATATGTGTGCCCAGGAAGTTCATCACACATATACGGTTGCATCACAAACAATATACAGAATTTAACCACGTCTTAACTATTAAATAAGTACTTTATTGCAATAATCCAATAGTTCACAAATGATAAAACTCTAATTAATGCAGCGGAAAATAAACTAAGCAGCACGACTCCATTCCACAGGCAATTGACGGCGGTACGCAACCTAGTACTCCGCGTGATGGTCAGGGTACTCTCAATTGTCTCCAGTAGCTGTTGGGGGGGATTGCAAGGGTGAGTACGTGTCGTACTCAACAAGTGTGGAAATAGATGACATGTGGCTAAACAAATGATTTGAATAAACTGGCTAATTGCAGAAAAGTACATTTCATAAACATGTAAAAGCAGCCTATCATGTCTATGTGAATTTATTTCCCTTCATGACCCAAGTAATTATCATACCATGAATCCAACAGTTCTCATTTATCATCGCAATCCATTAATACCAGCCAACCATAAAATTAATACCATATGCCAATTTTATAATCTCTCATGTACCGACAACACTCAAGTGACAACCCAAAACCATACCAACCATCCTAAAATTCCAAGTCCAATTCTAATCATGTAGGTCATCCAGGTGCTCTTAACCAGGAGCACGGCTATCATGATAATTTTTAACACTCTGCAGAGGTTGTACCACTTTACCCACATGTTCGTGATTTCATCACCTTTTGGTGACTAAGAAACCTCCATTATGATGTCTCACACTTCCGTAGGTGTGTGGCCAAGAGATCACAAAATAGCCTTTCAAAAGGGACTACTAGTATGTACGGGCCCACTAAGGTTTCACCAGCAGACTTGAATCTCCATTCTGCCACCCACGGGCCCCCTCGTGTGCCGTGCGGATCCCAGGGCAGTCCTCCTCGACTCCCATTCCCCGCGCCATCCAATGGTCCATACAATACTAGCAGCGCTCCTAATTATTCAGCTACGCCGCACCCATACTTGGCCTTGTGGTGGCACTGTTGACCTGACATATTCTCACATGAACCGGTCCTTAGATCTAAGGCAAGCAAACCACCATATCATCCAACCCATCCACAAAACCATGCTTGCTTAGATCTCCTAAATTCCAGGTTGCTAAATTAATCATCATCTTATTACCATCCCAAGTTGTCGTAATTAAAGTTGTCAACCACATTATTTAAGTTACCCATAACCCATGTAGCGATGCGGTGCAAAAAGAAAAATACCCCTACCCGACTCATCGTGTATATCCCGGCGACAAGGGGTGGCAAACAACACTAGTAAACTCCTACGTATGGGTTTCCCATCATATCGACACAAGCATGCAAGTTCGTAAACAAAACATTTGATAAAACAAGATCAATATGATCAAGGACACTTGCCTTGCTCCGACGGATGGGGTTGCTCAAGCGCTTCAAAGTCTTGGTTTTGGAAGTCCTCGCATGCGGCCTCTTGAACACGTTCCTCTACGCATGATCACACATACAAGAAAATACATACAATTCAATATGATGCACACAAAATAATCAACATGCAATGACATGCATGCATGCAAAGTTCAATAATTAATTAACTGCGGTTGTTTATTAATTAGATGCAACTAGTTCATACGCGTTCATATGGGTTTACGGGGGTTTTAGCAAGAATTAATGCGGCTGAAAAAAAAAGATGGTGCTACTACGATCAAACTACGTCTATTAGATTCAATATGTTCGCTAAAATTCGCATCGGAAAACGTGGCCTATCGTAGATGCGATGGCTTCGAAGATCGTAGGATGGAAATGACGCGTAGACGAAGTAGATGCGCAAGGTCCTCCGGCGACACGACGACGGCGACGCGATGACGACGACGATCTCCGGCGGACGACGACACCCTCCTCTTCTCTTCCCCTTTTCCCTCTTCTTCCCTGGCGGCGGCAGCCTTTGGTGCTTTTTTTCTTCTACGTTGCTAGGGTTTTTATCGTGGATCTGGCGGCGGCGTTTTCTGGTGTTGAAACTACGGAACCACATACATATTTATAGGTGGCGGCATCGATGGCAGCCGGTACCGACTCGGTACCGTGGCCTACGGTCGAGTCGGCCTAGGGACCGGCGCGCTAGCGCGCGTGGCGGCTCGGTCGGGGCCGGGCGGTGCGGGCTGCGCGCGCGGTCGAGGCGGGTGGGGTCGGGCGCGCTGGAGGCCAGGCGGCGGGGCGCGCTGGTGCGGTTCGGTCGGGTGGGTCGGGCGCGGGTCGGTCGGCTGCGTGGTGGGGCCAGGGCGAGCAGGCGCCGCACGCGGGAGGGCGCGGGAGCGGGGCATAGGCACGTGGTCGGGCGGTGCGGGAGGCCAGGCGGGTGAGCGGGCGCGCCTGGGGCTGGCGCGATTGGCCGGCTCGGCCAAGCAGTGCCAGATGGCACTATTTGCCCGGAAAGTTCCGGGGAGAAGCCAAGCTTCCCCCGGAAACTTCCAGAAGTTTTCAGAGACTTTTTTCTTTTTTTTCTTTACATAAAAAAATATTAATATATATATATATATATATATTATACATATTATTTTTTTATATTCATTCCCTAATACATGTTTTATATTTTTATTTTCTTTTTCTCTATTAATGTTTAATGCATGAATATGTATGCAATGCGATGCATGATGCAAAGATTTAGGATGTTACACTTGTTCCCAAGGCTTCATACAATTTCTGCTAAAATCTGGAGGTAAATTGAGAACCTCTATCCGAGACTGTCTTCTTCGGTACTCCGTGTCGACACACAATATGCTCCATCTATATTTCGGCCAATTGTGCAGCTGTATACTTGGTCTTCACAGGGATGAAATGAGCTGATTTGGTCAACCGATCAACAATTACCCAAATTGAGTCATAACCGGACTGAGTACACGGTAAACCAACTATAAAGTCCATACCGATTTCTTCCCACTTCCATTCTGGGATCTTCAATGGGTGCAATAATCTGGCTGGCCTTTGATGTTCCGCCTTGACTCGTTGACACACATCACACAACGCTACATATTCAGCTATGTCCTTTTTCATGCTATCCCACCAATAGCACGTCTTCAAGTCCTTGTGCATCTTCGTACAACCGGGGTGAATTGAGTATGGCAAGTCATGTGCCTTCTTTAGTATTGTCTCCCAAATATTCTTTACATTGAGCACGACAATCCTTTTTCCAAGCCATAAGGTACCATGTTCATCCTCATCAAATCTGAATTCTCTCCCTTCTTGGGTCATTTCCTTGATTTCTTGGATTTCCTCATCCTTCGTTTGACCCTCTTGAATTTCTTGCTCCAAGGTCGGATTTAACTACATCACCCCATATCATTTACAAATCCAAGGTTCAACCATTCAAACTCCTTACATAACTCGGATGGTAACTCTCGAACTGTGAGTTGATGACTTACTCCTTTTCTACTCAAAGCATCGACCACTACATTGGCTTTTCCCGGATGATAGTTGATCCCCAAATCATAATCTTTGATGAGCTCCAACCATCTCCGTTGCCTCAAATTCAGATCTATTTGTGTGAAAATATACTTAAGACTCTTGTGATCCGTATAAATTTCCCACCTATGTCCAAGGATATAGTGTCTCCAAATCTTCAACCCATGTACAATGGCTGCAAGTTCTAAATCATGTGTTGGGTAGTTCTGCTCATGTTCAATTGTCTTGACGCATAGTCAACCACTTGACCTTCTTGCATTAACACACATCCAAGTCCTTGTCTCGATGCGTCGCAATAAATGTCAAAACTTTTGCTTACATCCTGCAAAACTAAAACTGGGGCTATAGTTAACCTCTTCTTTAACTCCTCAAAACTCTCTTGACAAGCTTGGGTCCATCAGAAAGCCTTTTCCTTCATTAGCAATTCCATCATTGGCTTGGCTATCTTGGAAAAGTCCTTGATGAATCTACGGTAATATCCAACCATCCCAAGAAAACTCCAGATCTCCTTTACATTTTGCTGGGGCTCCCAATTTAACATGTCCCTCACTTTTCCTGGGTCGACCGATACTCCTCCTCCCGAGATGATATGACCCAAAAACAATACTTCTCTCAACCAAAACTGACACTTGTTGAATTTGGCGTACAATTGGTGTTCCCTCAATTTCTGCAATGTGAGCCTCAAATGTTCCTCATGCTCCTTCTCATCCTTCGAGTAGATCATTACATCATCAATAAATACCACGACAAACTTATCCAAGTGCACCATGGAGACCTTATACATGAGGTACATAAAATACGCAGGTGCATTGGTCAATCCAAACACTGCAAGGATTCCGGTTTATCACAACGAAAAAATTCGTCGCAATAGGTTGTTTTTCGTCGCAATAGATCGTTGTTGCAACGAAAAAGAGCGTGGCGATAATTTTTATGAATCGTCGTAATAATTCCCGCGGCGATAGGTAATTTGGGACGCCTTGGCATCCGTGGCGAATAGTATGGTATTGCAACAATTTTACATCGGTGGCAAATAGGACGCTATTGTAACGTTTTCATGTATTGCAACGATTTAACGTATCACAACGAATTGTACGGTATTGCAATAGGTTCACGATCGTGGCAAATAGTACGGTATTGCAACGATTTCATATTCGTGACAAATAGTATGATGTTACAACAATTTAGCGTATTGCAACGATTTAACATATTGCAACAAACAGCATGGTATTGCAACGATTTCAAATTCGTGGTAATTGTATGTGGTTGCAACGATTTCACAGGCGTGGCAATAGTACGGTATTGTAACGATTTTACATTCGTGGCAAATAGTATGTTATTGCAACGGTTTACTGTATTGCGACGATTTAACGTATTGCAACGAATAGCATTGCATTGTAACGATTTCGCAGGCGTGGCAATAGTACTGTATTGTAACAATTTCATATTCGTGGCAAATAGTATGTTATTGCGACGGTTCACCGTATTGCGATGATTTAACGTATTGCAACGAATAGCATTGTATTGTAACGATTTCACGTTCGTGGTAATAGTACGTGATTGCAACGATTTTCACATTCGTGGCAAATACTACAGTATTGAAACGATTTTCACAGCCGTGGCAAATAGTGACATATTGCAACGAGTTATGGTGTAGCGATGATTTACCATATTGCAACGAATATCACGGTATTGCAATGATTTCACATTCGTGGCAAATAGTATGGTACTGCAACGATGTCACAGTTGTGGCAAATAGTATGATACTGCGACGGTTTAATGTCCGTGGCAAATAGTAGGTTAGTGCAACGAGTCAACAAACGTGGCGAATAGTACCGTAATGCAACGATTTCAGATCCGTGGGAACTAGTCTGGTATTGCAACAATTTCGTATCCGTGGCGAATAGTTGGGTATTGCCACAAGTCCACAAACATGGTGAATAGTATTGCAACGATTTCAGATCTGTTGGAACTAGTATATGGTACCGCAACAATTTCGCATCTGTGGCGAATAGTTTGGTATTGCAACGATTTCTTATCTGTGGCAATAGTGTTTTTAATGCAACATTTTTTGAGTCATTGCCAAATGTTTATACTGCAATGTTTTGTCATTCTATTGCCACGTTTTATCATCCGTATTGGCAATAGCTTTCTATTGCAACAATTTATCATTCGTGACAAGAAATTCGTAATGCCACGTTTTATAATTAGCGGCAGTAGAATCCGAATGCACTAGGTTTGAAAATTAGTGGCAACAGAATCACGAGTTTAATAATAAACATCCATCAATTGATATTACAACACGCATAACAACACTCAAGGATTACTTAAGTGACGTGTTTGCATGCTAAGAGTTTTCCTAAGCTGACCGGGACTAATTGTTGGAGCAGGTGGCTTTTGGCGGTTCCTTATTTGTTGGACCTTCTGTGGAGTGGTCGCCATCATCATTTTGTGCATTTCAGCCACTGAGGCGTGCATGTCCTGCATTTCCTTAGCTGTCTGTTCACGATCAGCTGCTATCTGACCTTGTAAGTTCTGGACTTGAACGATTAACTCTTCATTTTTCTGGTTTATGCAGTCCATCTGGGTGTTTAAGCTATCATTTCTTCCTTCCAAGTCCTACACTATTTCGTTGAGGCCTGCATTTCTAACTTCTAAGTTTTGAACTTGGTAGTTGAGGTGTTCAGACATCTGGATACGCATACGTTCACGTTCGGGACCAGTTGGGTTAGCCATATAACCACGCCCCCGAACCTGTGATCCTGCACAACCGATTGAGGATCTATAACAACGCTGGAAGATGTGGTTTCTCTCCTCATTTGGAATTGGTCCTCCCTGCTTAGCTTCCATGTCGTCCACTTGGGCACATGCCTGGATCTATATACGAAAAGAAAAGTCACAGGTAATTTGCAAATATTTATTTAATTGGGGATTGTTTGAAGTGTTACTCACATGTACAGCTTCTGCCAGCTTGTTTGTCCAGTTACCGTTTAACAAATGGCTTGCCTCCCACAGTTGTATGTCATTGGGTTCTTCTCCGGTCTCTGGGTCTCGCTACATAAAATACAAGTGAACTTCAACATGTCGGTATACATATTGTTTGCAGCGCAAAGTAAAAGCGTGATTTATTTTTCATACCTTCTCGTAACTATGTTGGGTGTAGGATTTGGAGCCAAGCAAGTGACACGCCTTTTGTCTACTTCGATTTTGAGAATTGGTCCTGCTTATTGACTGCAATAATTTTAAGAATCAATTCCACGAATGAAAGTAAATGAAATATTTTTTGTATGATGCGAAGCTATTAAAAAGTTAGCTGACCTTGAATCGCTCAGACCCAAAATATTCTATTAGGTGCAACCACTCGGGCGTCGTTACGTCAGTAGGCTGGTTTCGTATACGTTCTTCATCGGTAGAATAACTCTTATAGGTGGCATGCAAAGTCGAGCGCCACCCCTTGTAGCGCTCACCAACAATTTTCAAAATTTTTCTTGCGCTCTCCGGTGTGTCCTCCTTTTCCCAGGAATCCTGTACATTGTACAACAAGTTGTTGTAAACGTACAGGATGGAGATTGCAAGAAAAAAATACTTGTGTGGGGGTGTGACAACACTAACCAGAATATCTCGTACTATATCTCTCTTGTTACTATGGCCAACCTCTACCAACTTCGTTGCACCGCTGAGGGATGCATGTCTTTTTGTAAACATAACCACATCATCGACAAAGTGCCGCTGATTAATACCAACCGCAGCACCCAACCTAGCAAAGAACTGAATTGGTAGCTTCACATGCTCCGTTCTACTAACTTGGGATGCATAGCGTATTCTGGCAACCTTAAGTCCTTTAGTCACACTTCTTCCTAGCTTCCTTCCTTCTGTTACATTGATTCAAACGGTAAATGATTAAAGCAAATTACTGCCTGAACAAGTTTAGTATCATGTACAAATAGTGTGAAAAGAAGAAAAGTCTGATATTCATACCATCTTCAGGATGAGTGCGGCAAATACGAGTGTGGGACGACCACATCGTGCCAGCACCATTTTGTTCTGTAGTACTCCCTCCTGGTTTATATTAGTTGTCGTATCAGACCAACAAATGAATTAAAAATGATCTACTACAGTAGTTAGGACTGTCCTAACGACAACTATTTTGATGGGGGGGTGGGGGTTACATTATTGACTTCTTTGTTGCTGTTCATACCCTAAAATGAGCTATCAGGTACAAATGTCAGTGGCGGTACGCACTCGTAGTACCGCAGAGGATTTTCAGTCCATGAGCGAAGCAGGCAAGACTGTGAGGGGACATGCAGCTGGCAACGCTAGACTAGACAAAGATAGGGTTCGCCGGTTCGGTCTGACTGACATCAGCCAGAGCGCATCTCAAAGAGAATTATTAGTTGCAGGGCAAGTAATGAATGCCAACGGTAGAAGGTGGCGAATGCAAGACAGATAAGGCAGTCAACTTGCGGGATTGAAATCCTCCGCAGTACTGCACTTGCATTAGCTGCCACTAACATGTGGGCCCATGAGACATCGGGTCTACTTGTCAGTGGCGGCTACTGCAGGTGCAGTACTGCATAGTGCCAGCTTGCGACACTCAACAAAGCGAGGGTTCGGTCTCGTCGAAACTCTCGAGGAGGATTCGTGGCAGGGCGAGTAATGGCCAGGGATTTGCCGGCGGTGGGGTAACCATGGCACACGAAGGATGGGACGTGGTGATGGGCGAGGGAGACGCGTCGGGGAGGACACTGAAGTGACCAGCAGCAAGGCGTGGGCGCCGGTGCTGGCCGGAGTGGCCGGCGGCGAGAGAGCACAGCGTGGAGGCATAAAAAAATCACGCCATCACACAAGCTGATGAACTGTTAACTATAATGACTAAGTACTAATAAGAAAGTAGAATCGCAAGGCATGCTAAAACAATTAGTAGAGCCTAGGAAAGAATGCAAATGACCATGATACACCCATCATCAATACATCTAAAGGACAGAACGTAGTCTCTCAAAATGCTCCAAATTCAATGCCAAAGGAGTAGAGTAAAAAACTAACACGCTCTGCCAAAACAAATGGCACGGTAGAGAGGCAGGTAGTAATGTGATGTGATATGGGTAGTTAGAAACTACTACCGAGGATAGAGTTGGACTGGGACATTTTTTAAGCTCCAAAAGTAAAATTACGCTGGGGTAGAAGGAGTATTTCTGGTTTGTATATCTATACCTGCTGTTGGTTCATGCATCGTAGTAGTACCAGGGAGTGAAGAACCTCAGGGTTCCTGAACATCATGTGCTGCAATATTCTCTCCGTACCATGCAAACGATTTAATGTTGTATAAATTTGTTTAATTTTGATAGTAAACACATTTATAGTTATACCAGGTGTTTGTTGGCCACCATGAATGCTTGTAGACGACATCACGGTTTGATGTCTTGTTCCTAATGTAAAAAGCATTATAAGTAGTCATTCCAAATAACAGTGATAACGTCAGATTACATGACCGACGTAGATTTTGGATCGGACGGTGTGCTTTCTATAAACTGCAGTGTTTGTTACTAACGGGGGAATTAGAAAAGAAAGAATAGAAAAAAGCGTATGATCCGAGAAAGCCACAAGAAAGAAAAAAGGACAACCATGGGAACTAAAAATCTTAGGAATACAAATATGTAAAACAGGAATGAGAGTACAACATTTGGAATGGTTGATTAGATAACCCGTGGGTCATTTACATCTAAATCCAGAAATTACATACTACTACCTCTGGTTTTTAGTATTTGTCGTTCCCGACCAGGAATTAAACTAGAAATACACTACCGTAATAAGCTGTCGGAGCAACATTTATTTAGGGACAGATGTAGTGTGTGTGTGTGTGTGTGTGTGTGTATATATATATATATATATATATATATATATATATATAACTAAATTCGTGAAACAAAAGACCACATTTCTTCTTTGTTAATTTATTTAATCTTCGTATATCAGGATGGATCGTGTATAACTTAGCTAGGCCAACAATGCATGGATCGTGTAGAACCAAGCCAATATAGCTCTATAAAAAGACAACATAGATCGTGTAGTTTACCTAGCACAAAACTGGAGTCCGGGATGCGATGTCGCAGGGAGGTGTCGGCGACGAAGAGGTTCGGTAGAGCCCGTCAAACTTGGTCGCCCGGTGTTGTACCCAAGAGTCAACGCCACCAAGAGCTTCGATGCGTCACTGCAAGATCCATGGGGGGGGAATTGTAAAAACCGTGGGAAATGAAAATATGGGAATTTCTTAGGAATACAAGTATGGAACACAGGACAGAGAGACAACACATTTGGAGTACTACGAGATCACCGGAAGGGCGGGGCAGTGGTGTATCGAGAACGGAGGCCAGTGTTTCCATTTATACTCATCGTGGCTGAAATAGGGTTACAATAATAGGCGGGACTGAAATTGGAGCCGCATGTAGTGAAAATTGAATTGTCAAAATCTCAAATGTGGCGCGCCAAGTAGAACGATAAAATTTTCCCGGGAGTGGAGAATTTCACGCAAGTCGTGCCCTTGTGCACGCATCCAATCGTAATTAATTACATCTCATGTCGCGTCGATTCCTGCACATGGATGGTGCGTGTAGCTAGAGTGGTAGACTTCGTCTTAGGATAACTTGCTCGCTTCTTAATTCATCTTTGTAGCCATGCATGGAGATCAAAATCTAAAAGCAGTCATCTGCTAGCTAGTGGGACATTCCAAAAAAATACAAAAAAAAATATGAATCGCCAAATGTATATTTATGTGCTAATGCAAACGATATGCAAATACAACCAAGTGCACGAAAGGACGATGGTAAACAATCAGCATTTTGTAACATTAATCACAATGAAATGATAACATGTAGTATATACTACTACATACTAAAAATACATTTTCCCATGCACCGACTTGTGACGCCCGGTTCCGAAAAATGAACCAAGCTAACGCATATGTGTGCCCAGAATGTTCATCACACATACACGAGTGCATTCACAAAAGAGTATACAGAAAATTACCACAGAACAAGATTAATTAACCAAATTTTATTACACAAACCATATTATCCTCGAATACAACCTCTAATGAATATTAATGACAGGTTCAACTAATGCAGCGGAAATAAACTAATTAAGCAACTAAGCATAGGGGATAGCGCAGCTCCAATAACACCACAGGCAAAACTGACGGTAGACACGGCCTAGAACTCTGCATTATCGCCATTAAACTCCCAATCCTGACCTGCAACTGTTGAGGGGATGGCAAGAGTGAGTACATGTCGTACTTAACAATTATGGAAAGTATGACATGTGGCTGATTCAAATGATGATAATAATAATGGTAAAGTGCTGAAAAGTACATTAAAACATTTGAAAAGCAATATATTATATTTATATGAATCAAACCCATCATAATCATAAGTAATATCATAATACCAGTCTGAATTCACTACCATCATCAATAATTCCAAATTTCACCATTTATCAATAACCATATTCAATAATTCAATACCAGAAACTAATCCATAACCATCCATAACCATAATACAACCCATAACCATCCCAAATACCATCCCAATACCGAGTTCCCTCTAATCATGGAAGTTGTCCAGGTGCTCATAACCGGGAGCACGGCTATCATGATAGTTTATTTAACACTCTACAGAGGTTGTACCACTTTACCCACGTGTTTGTGATTTCATCACCCGTCGACGACTAAAGAAACCTCTCTTACGCAAATTACACTTCCTTTGGTGTATGGCCAAGAGATCACGAAATAGCCTTTACAAAGGGATTACTAGTCTATTCAGACCCCACTGAGGTTTCACCGGTGGCGATGTCTCCAACTGAGCACATCTTCAACCAAGGGCCCCCTCTTGAGCTATTCGGATCCCAGGGTAGTCCCACCAATCCTCAACAAACCCAATCCAACTACCCCTTTCCCGAGCATCCACAATGGTCCAAACAGCACTAGCAAAGCCCTAATTAATCAGCTACGCCACACCCATACTTGGCCTCGTGGTGGCACTGTAGTCCTTGCTTATTCTCGCATGAACCGGTCCTTAGATCTAAAGCAAGCAAACCACCATACGTCCAACCCATCCACATACCAGGCTTGCTTAGATCACCCATTACCACATTACATTAACTAGTTCATGTGAATCATAATCTCATAAATGCATCATTAATGTGTAGTATTGGTTTCCCATCCCAATTAATTACGAAGCAAAAGGGTAAAAAGCCCTTCCCGACTCTCTATCATACATTCCAGGTGACAAGGGTGGTCAAACAACGCTAGTAAACTTCCTACCATAGGATTCCCATCAAATTGACACAAGCATGCAGTTTTGCAAACAAAACATTTATTTTAAAACAGGATCAATATGCTTCAAGGACACTTGCCTTGCTCTTGTTGGTGATTAGGATCAAAGCATTCAAACTCTTGGTGCCGTAGATCCTCCGCGGCACTCTCTAGTGCAAATCCGTCTAATCCGCACAATAAACATACAAGACAAAAAAACACAATCAAAGAGTGCACATATTTTACTCAATATGACATGACATGCATGATTAATGCAAATGCAAGGTAGAACTTGTTAATAGATTGCTTTTAATGATCACTAACTAGTTCTAATATATTTTAGCAACTTTATATAGGTTTGGAGTTGATTAGATCAATTTTAGAATTAATTCAACACAATTTAACCAGAAAGATCGGACTAGTCTGCTAGGGACCGGACAAGTCCGCACTCTGCGAGATCAGCAGATTAGGGTTTTGTAGATCGACGTGAATTTGGAGATTAGGGGTCAAATTCACGTAAGGAAAAGAGAATAGAAGGTATACCAGGTGTTTAGGACTCCAATGAATCAAGAAACTTGGAGGTAGCACTTGGATCTAGGTGATCTAGGGTTGGTGATGAACTTGGAGATGAATTGGTGATGAAGAACGAAACTTGGTGGAGATCTTGATCCTCTTTCGTTTCCTCCTCTTCTTCTTCTTGCTTGGGATCTCCTCCTCCTTCCTTGGTGGTGGCTCTCCACGAACTAGGGTTTGGGTGGGGTGGAAAAGTGTCAAATAGATGTCAAGCCAAGGGGTGGGGTTGTTTATATAGAGATGGACGCTAGGGTTAGATGGATTTTGAGTTTGAGAGGAGTAGAGGCCGGTTTAGAGTCCCACATGGGCTCTAAAAGGGTTAGGCACGACGTCCCTAGGCCCACTTAACGTGAAACCCAAGAAACAATTCGTAAAACAAAAGATCAACTCAGAGTCACGAAATATCAGACAAGTCCGGAAAGGATCGGACTAGTACGAAGTCATCCAGAGCAAAAATCGGACAAGTCTGGCCAAAAATCGGACAAGTCTGACTTTGAACAGAGAGGAAATCGGACAAGTCCGCTGGAACACCGGACTAGTCCGGAAAAGTCCAAGGACTTAGCAATTTTTCATGGGTTCTTGGAATATCGGACTAGTCCGCACAAAATCAGACAAGTCCGAAAGTTTCCAGGGGCAAAATCGGACTAGCCCGCAGCAAAAATGGACAAGTCCATTTTTAGTCAGGGAGAAATCGGACTAGTCCTTTGTAAAATCGTACTAGTCCGCACTTTCCTGCGTTTTAAGTGCGGTTTTGTTCCAAATCAATTTTAAATGCTCCAAATCAATTTTAAACTCGTTCCTCTTTATGTGGATTAATGTTAAACATGTATATGAGTGTATGTAGGGCATGATGCATGAAAATGAGGGTGTTACAAACCCCCCCCCCCCCCCCCATAAAATGAATCTCGCCCTCGAGATTCGACGCAGAAGAGAAGAGATAGGGAAATTCCTTCTTGAGATCATCCTCCAATTCCCACGTCGCTTCTTTTTCTGTGTGGTGCTTCCATTGAAATTTACACCATCTAATAACCTTGTTCCTTGTGACCCTCTCCTTAGTTTCCAAGATTTTGACCGGTTGTTCGGCATAAGTCAAATCTTCCTCTAGTTCCAATCCTTCCATTGGCACTTGTTCGTCCGGTACTCTTAAGAACTTCTTGAGCTGGGAAACTTGAAAGACATCATGGACATCTGAAAGAAGAGCTGGCATCTCCAACTTATATGCTACTTCTCCTTTTTTGTCCAAAATCTTGAATGGTCCAATATAGCGAGGTGCGAGCTTGCCTCTTATGTTAAACCTCTTATGACCTCTCATTGGCAACACCTTGAGGTAAACAAAATCTCCTATTTCAAAGGATAATTTCCTTCTCCTATTGTCCGCATAGCCTTTTTACCTTTATTGGGAAACCCTCAAGTTTTCACAAATTATTTGGACTTGCTTTTCGGCTTCTTGCAACACATCCGGACCAAATACTTGAGTTTCTCCTGCCTCATTCCAGAATAAAGGTGTCCTACACTTCCTCCCATAAAGCGCTTCATATGGTGACATTTTCAAGCTTGCTTGGTAACTATTGTTGTAAGAAAATTCCGCGTATGGCAAGCTTTTGTCCCAACTTTTCCCATGCTTTAAAGCACAAGCTCTTAACATGTCCTCCAAAATTTGATTGGTCCTCTCGGTTTGTCCATCCGTTTGTGGGTGATATGCTGAACTAAAATTCAACCTCGTTCCCAAAGCTTCATGCAATTTTTGCCAAAACCTAGAAGTAAATTGAGAACCTCTATCCGAGACTATCTTCTTCGGTACTCCGTGTCGACACACAATATGCTCCATGTATATTTCGGCCAATTGTGCAGCTGTATATTTGGTCTTCACAGGGACAAAATGAGCTAACTTGGTTAATCGATCCACAATTACCCAAATTGAGTCATACCCGGACTGAGTACGTGGTAACCCAACTATGAAGTCCATTCCAATTTCTTCCCACTTCCATTCTGGAATCTTCAATGGTTGCAATAATCCAGCTGGCCTTTGATGTTCCGCCTTGACTCGTTGGCACAGATCACACAATGCCACATATTCAGCTATGTCCCTTTTCATGCTATCCCACCAATAGCAAGTCTTCAAGTCTTTGTACATCTTCGTACAACTGGGGTGAATCGAGTATGGCGAGTCATGTGCCTCTTTTATTATTGTCTCCCGAATATGCTTTACGTTGGGCATGACAATCCTTTTTCCGAGCCATAGGGTACCATGTTCATCCTCATCAAATCTGAATTCTCTCCCTTCCTCGATCCTTTCCTTGATTTCCTTGATCTCTTCATCTGCGGTTTGTGCCTCTCGAATTTCTTGCTCCAAGGATGGGTTTAACTCCATCATCTCCATCTCATTTACAAACCCGATGTTCAACCTTTCAAACTCCTTACATAACTCGGATGGTAACTCTCGAACTGTGAGTTGATAACTTACTCCCTTTCTACTCAAAGCATCGGCCACTACATTGGCTTTTCCCGGATGATAGTTAATCCCCAAATCATAATGTTTGATGAGCTCCAACCATCTCCGTTGCCTCAAGTTCAGATCCATTTGTGTAAAAATATACTTCAAACTCTTATGATCTGTATAAATTTCACACCTATGTCCAAGGATGTAGTGCCTCCAATTTTTTAGTGCATGTACCACGACTGTGAGTTCCAAATCATGCGTTGGGTAATTTTGCTCATGTTTCTTCAATTGTCTTGATGCATACGCAACCACCTTCTTGCATAAGCATGCATCCAAGTCCTTGTCTTGATGCGTCGCAATATATGTCAAAACTCTTGCTCACATCCGGCAGTACCAAAACTGGGGCTGTTGTTAACCTCTTCTTCAACTCCTCAAAACTGTTTTGACAAGCTTGAGTCCATTGGAAAGCCTTTCCCTTCATTAGCAACTCCGTCATTGGTTTGGCTATTTTGGAAAAGTCCTTGATGAATCGACGGTAATATCTAGCCATTCCAAGAAAAATCCTTATTTCCTTTTGAAAGTGCATCTAGGTTCCCCGTGGGTTTTGGATGATTGATGATGACTATTAAGTCACTAATGAGCTCATGTGATCTTATCACAAGTGTGGACTCGATCGAAGACGCAAACCCTCAAAAAGGAAAAGGAAGGAAACGGAGTCGACTCGAAGCGTAGAAACTAGGGTTTCTAGCGTGTTGAGTTAGACTAGCCGTAGAAATAGGAGGGTGTGTGCATAAAGTGCAATAAGATCAAAGTAGGAGCTCAAGAGTGGTGGTTGAGGTAGAAACCCTATTTAAAGTTGAAGTTAGAGTAGTCTGGCAGGAGTGGCCGGACTAGTCCGCCTTAGGGCCAGACTAGTCCGCTCCTGGCCAGACTAGTCCGTTTTCACACGGACCAGAAGGTCATGTGTGACTTCGGACTAGTCCGTAGTGGGACGGACTAGTCCGTGGTACCCCTTAGGGTGGAGTTTCGGGACCAAGTCCTAGAGAGCGGACTTGTCCGTTTGGGGCGGACCAAAAGGTCCTGTGTGAGATCGTACTAGTCCGTCCGTGGGCCGGACTAGTCCGTGTTGCCGAGTGCAGAGAGGTTTTGCGACTAAGTCTGGGAAGGCCGGACTAGTCCGTGGTCTCCAGACTAGTCCATTTTCACACGGAACAAAAGGTTCTGTGTGAGAACGGACTAGTCCGGTGAGGGCCGGACTAGTCCGTTGTTGAAGTTACCATTTGAATTTGAAGTTTGGCGGGTAGCGTGACGATTGCCGCGCAGTGCGACAGTTGTCAGAGGGGTCAGTGGTCCCCTAGGCCGGACTAGTCCGGGCCTGAGGCCGGACTAGTCCGCCCTTTTGCTGAGGTCAGCAGTTTGGGCTCGGGACCCCTATAAAAAGGGGACCCCTGGCCTCATTTCAAATACACTGGAACCCTAGCGCCGCCACAGCCAACTTGGAGCACTCTTAAGCCTCTTTCTTGCCAACTTTCCCTCTAAAACTAATTCTTGAGTGGATTAGGGTTTAGTGAGGTGGAGAAGAGGAAGAACATCGCGCGTGTGCTCCCGGTTTGATCTATTGCACTCATTGAGTCTTTGTGAGCTGTGTGTTGAGTGTGTTTCGTTGTGTTGATCATCTTTGTGGTGTGGGAGCCTCAGATTGTGAGAAGCCCCAACGAATCTTGTATTCACACTTTGAGATAGTGGAGAACCAAGTTAGGCCCGTGCGGTAAACTTGATGAGGGAAGGGTTGTTGAACCCGGTCCTTTATGGACTCCTCAACGGGGACGTAGATTCTTGTGTGGAATCGAACCTCGGGATAAAATCTTTGTGTCTCCGTGTTCTTCGCATTTTGTTTATCGCATACTTCGTTCTAGGGTTGCTAGTCTTGTCGTGTGCTTCACATTGCTATAATCTAGTTGAAACTTGACTTACTCTTGTGTTGGTAGTTTCTAAACTTGTCATAAACATATCCTCACTTGTAGCCTCGGGAAAATCCCCTAAAACTTGCTAGAAACACTTTTTTAGGGTTCTTCACTCAGGCTGACCGGACTAGTCCGCCCCCAGACCGGACTAGTCCGCTCCCTGTGATTTAATCTCGTTTTATTAAGTCATTTGCAGGTCGATTAGCCTATTCACCCCCCTCTATGCAACTTTCAATTGGTATCAGAGCAGGACTCTCTACAAAGAGTCTAACAACTCGGAGAGATGGCCGGAGTGGTGTTTGAAGAGGTGTCGACCAATGATTCTCAACCGACAAGTGAGGAGACAATGGCTTATCAAGACAAGCCAACGGATGATGAGGAGACTCGCCAGCTCAAGGCAAAGCTCCGGGAGAAGCTGAAGATTGCTGTGGTTGAGCCGTCAAGCTCATCAAGTGGTGGCGGCGGGGTCAACTAAAACCGACAAGGGTTCAACTATGAATGCCTTGCCGCCAACAACCACTACCTCTCCATCCCATTAGGGAAACCTCCTCAATTCGATGGAACCAACTACGGGATGTGGAAACACAACATGAAGATCCACCTCGTGTCACTCAATCCGGCATTGTGGCAAATTGTCATGATCGGGGTGGAGATCCCAAAGGATGAGGACAACATCACGCAAGAACAAGCCATCCTCATCCACCACAATGCTCAAGCTGCGGGTGTGATCATCTCATCCCTCTCAAGAGATGAGTTCAACCGCGTCGATGGTCTTGAGGTGGCCAAAGATATATGGGACACCCTCAAGACGGCGCATGAGGGAAATCGAGTGGTCAAGGAGGCCAAGATCGAGCTCATCGAAGGAGAGCTTGGGAGGTTTGCCATCATGGATGGTGAATCCCCCCAAGACATGTACAACCGGTTGAAGATACTCATCAACAAGAGCCGACATATGGCTGCACCAAGTGGACCGACCACGAGGTGGTAAAGAGGATGATCCAGGCACTCATGCCTAGGAACGTCGCTCTCTGCTCCATGATTCGAGAAAGCCCGGGGTTCACTAAAATGACCCCGGAGGAGGTCCTTGGTAGGATCATCAACCACGAGATCATGGAGAAGGAGGCGCTCTTCTACAATGACCTTCAAAAGTTCACCGCCTCCAAGATGAAGAATGTTGCACTTAAGGCAACACCCTCTTCAAAGGAGCAAGAGGAAAGCGATGAGGAGAGCCTCGACACCGATGAGGAAGAGGCCTTCTTCATCAACAAATTCAAGAGGATGATGAGGAGGAAGAAAGGCGGATACAACCATGAAGGCAAGGGGAAGGAAAGAGCAAGGCCCAAATCAAAAAGGGCTTGCTACAATTGTGGCGAGTATGGCCACTTCATCGCTGATTGTCCCCATGAAGAAGTGAAGAAGAAGAAGGAGGGCAAGCCTCAAGAAAAGAAGTTCTTCAAGAAGAAGAGACCCTCCGGACAAGCACACTTGGGCAAGGAGTGGGACTCAAACGATGAGTCCTCCTCCGAAGAAGAAGAGGAGAAGATGGCTACCATAGCCATCGGGAGGAGCTCCAAGGGAAGCAAGCTCTTCCCCAACCTCAACAACGACCACAAACCAACTTGCCTTATGGCAAAGGAGGGAAGGAGAAAGGTAACATCTCACTCCTCCTCCTCCATTTCCTCTCATGATGAATTTGATAGCGCTAGTGAAAATGAGCACATGTTTAAGGACATAAGCAAAAGCACCCTGCGTAGGATGAAGTTGCTTATGGATGAGATCTTTGAGAAGGAGGATCTCATCAACAGGCAAGAGGACATGCTCATCCTTGAAAAGGAGAAATGTCAAGAGCTTAATGAGCTCCTTGAGCTTGAAAGAGAGAAGAGCAAGGCATTGGAACACGAACTTGCTCTAAGCAAGAAAACGTGTTCAAGTCTTGAAGAGAAATCAATTTAGCTCAAGGATGAACTTGGGAACTTGACAAGAGTTAACAAGATCCTTGAGACTCAAATTGAGTCCCTTAAGAACAATGTAGACTCTTCCTCCAAGAGCTCAACCTCCTCAAAGGCCCCATCCAATGCAACCCCGCCTTGCAAGGGCTCTAACTTAATCCTTAAGCTTAAGGATGAACTCAACTTAGCGCAGGGCAAGCAAGCACCTAAGGGTGCCATCTTTGACAAGGACAAGGTGGCGTATGCACGAAGTGCATACACCAACACAAGACCTCCCCATGTCAAGGATGGTCTTGGCTATACTAGAGGTGGAAGGCATAACACCAAAACCTCCAAGTATAGCAAAGACATGATTGTCTTTGTTAAGGGGAGTTCATCCACAACTAAAATTGAAGAGAACTCACTCTCTAGCAACAAAATGCCTAAATCTGAACCGCATCCTCTATTCCATGATTTTGATGCATCTTATGTGCTTATGAGGAACAAATATGGCAAAGTGTTTGCTAGATATGTTGGGCCACTCCGCAAGAGCCCCAAGCCTTGCGTGTGGGTGCCCAAATGCCTAACCACTAATGTGAAAGGACCCAACTCCGCTTGGGTACCTAAAAGGAAGGCATAAACTTGTTTTGTAGGCTTACTCCTCCGGCGGATCGAAATGGGTGTTGGATAGTGGATGTACCAACCACATGACCGGAGAGAGGAGCATGTTCATAGAGTATGAGGAGAACAAGGACCCAAGTGATGGAATCTTCTTTGGGGATAATAGCCAAGGGAAAATCCTTGGCTCCAGTAAAATTGCTATCTCCTCTTCACATACTCTATCTAATGTTTTGCATGTTGATTCCCTAGACTATAACCTCCTATCCATATCACAACTATGTGATAAAGGATATAAATGTGTATTTACTAGTTAGGGTGTGAGCGTTCTTAGAGAGGGTAATGACTCGATAGCCTTCAAGGGAGTGCTCAAGGGAAAGCTCTATCTCGTGGACTTTACCACGGATAAGGCTCAACTTGACACATGCTTAATGGCGAAAGCCAACATGGGATGGCTTTGGCATAGAAGACTAGCCCATGTTGGAATGAGGAACCTTCAAAAGCTCCTTAAGGGAGAGCACGTTCGTGGCCTAAAGGATGTGGTATTTGAAAAGGATAGGCCATGTAGTGCGTGCCAAGCGGGAAAGCAAGTAGGAGCTCAACACCCCTCTAAGAATGTCATGACGACAACTAGACCTTTGGAGTTACTCCATATGGATCTTTTTGGCCCTATTGCTTATATTAGCATTGGTGGCAACATGTATGGTCTAGTCATCGTTGATGACTTCTCTAGATATACTTGGGTGCTCTTCTTGCATGATAAGAGTGAAACCCCCGGTGTCCTTAAGAAATTCCTAAGGAGAGCTCAAAATGAGTTCACCTTAAGGATAAAGGCTATAAGGAGTGACAATGGCACCGAATTCAAGAACATGCAAGTAGAAGAGTTCCTAGATGAGGAGGGCATCAAGCATGAGTTTTCCGCTCCCTAATCTCCTCAACAAAATGGAATTGCCGAAAGAAAGAATAGGACGCTCATTGAGATGTCAAGGACGATGCTAGATGAGTACAAAACATCAGACTGGTTTTGGGCGGAAGCGGTTAACACTGCTTGCCACGCCGTAAACTGTGACACCCGGTTCCGAATATGAACCAAGCGTAACGCATATGTGTGCCCAGGATGTTCAACACACATACACGAATGATTCACAAATGATAAACAGAATTTAACCACGTCTTAACTAATAAATAAGTACTTTATTACAATAATCCAATAGTTCACAAATAATAAAACTCTAAATAATTGCAGCGGAAAATAAACTAAGCAGTACGACTCCAATCCACAGGCAATTGACGGCGGTACGCAACCTAGTACTCCTCGTGATCCTCAGGGTACTCCCAATTGTCTCCAGTAGCTGTTGGGGGGGGATTGCAAGGGTGAGTACATGTCGTACTCAGCAAGTGTGGAAAGTATGACATGTGGCTAATTCAAATGACGACAATAATAATGGCTTAGTGCTGAAAAGTACAGTAAAACATTTGAAAAGCATTATACTATGTCTATGTGAAATAAATCCCATCATATTAACAAAGTATAAACAATATCCAATTATTACCAACATTACCATTATCCATGTCCAATTACCATAACTCAATTCCATAACCATGACCACAACCATCACCAAACCATAACCATCCCAATTCTAATTCTAATCATGTAGGTCATCCAGGCGCTCATAACCGGGAGCACGGCTATCATGATAGTTTTTAACACTCTGCAGAGGTTGTACCACTTTACCCACATGTTTGTGATTTTATCACCTTTCGATGACTAAGAAACCTCCATTGTGCCATCTCACACTTCCGTAGGTGTGTGGCCAAGAGATCACAAAATAGCCTTTCAAAAGGGACTACTAGTATGTACGGCCCCACTAAGGTTTCACCGGCAGGCTTGAACCTCTATTCTCCCACCCACGGGTCCCCTCGTGTGCCATGCGGATCCCAGGGCAGTCCTCCTCGACTCCCATTCCCCGCGCCATCCAATGGTCCATACAATACTAGCAGCGCTCCTAATTATTCAGCTACGCCGCACCCATACTTGGCCTTGTGGTGGCACTGTTGACCTGGCATATTCTCGCATGAACCGGTCCTTAGATCTAAAGCAAGCAAACCACCATAACGACCAACCCATCCACATAACCATGCTTGCTTAGATCACCCATCGTATTGACCAGTTCACATTAACCAGAATATCATTGATGCATAATTAAATGTGTAGTGTTGTTTACCATCCCAATTAATTAAGCGAAGCGATAAGGTAAAAACCCTTCCCGACTCTCTACCATAATTCCAGGTGACAAGGGTGGTCAAACAAAACTAGTAAACTTCCTACCATAGGGTTCCCATCAATTTGACGTAAGCATGCAAGTTCGCAAACAAAACATTTAATTTAAAATAGGATCAATATGCTTCAAGGACACTTGCCTTGCTCCGGCGGATGGGGTTGCTCAAGCGCTTCGAAGTCTTGGTTTTGGAAATCCTCGTATGCAACCTCTTGAGCACGTTCCTCTACGCGTGATCATACATACAAGAAAACATATACAATTCAACATAATGCACACAAAATAATCAACATGCAATGACATGTATGCATGCACAATTTAATAATTAATTTACTACGGTCATTTATTAATTAGATGCGACTAGTCCATACGTGTTCATAAGGGTTTACGGGGATTTTAGGGTGGATTAATGCTGTTGAAAATAAAATCATGGTGCAACTAAAATTAATTTACGCCTACTAGATTTAATATGGTCGCAAAAATTCGCATCGGGAACGAACTCTACCGTAGATCTGACGGCGTGACGGTCGCGGAATAAATGCGACGCGAAGACGAAATAGGCGGTGCAGCAGTCCTTCGGCGGTACGATGACGGCGGCGCGATGTCGGCGACGATCTCCGGCGAACGGCGGTGTCCTCCTCTTTTTCTCCCTCTTCTTCCCTTTTTTTTTTTCTTCTTTTTCTTCCCTGGCGCAGAGCTCCTGGTGCCTTTTCTTCTCTGGAACGGCGGCTGGTTCCGTCGGCTTTGGCGGCTGCTGGTTCGTGGGAAAAAAAAAGCCTAGGCCTGGGTCCTATTTATAGGGGCGGCACTAGGGTACGGCTTGTACCGACTCGGTTGGGAGTCACGCGGCACCGGGAACGCGGCAGAAGAGTCGGACGCGGGAGGGAGAGCGGGAGTTTCGGGACAGACGTTACCGCGCGGGAGAGGGCGGGAGACCGCGCGCGGTGGGGAAAAAATCGCGTCGGGGGGGAAAACCGAGGCCCGGCTGCGGCCTCGGCGGTGCGTACCGCGCGACAGGGGGCGGGGCCCGGCGCCCTGCGCTGCAGAGCAGCGGCAGGCGGCGTCACCAGGGCGGGGCAGGCGGCGTGGGGCCCCCGGGCGGGCGCGTCCGCTCGCGCGTGCGGGCGTGGCCTCGGGGCGCGGTGCCGGCTCGGCCGGCTGGGCGCTGGCCTGGCCGCCGGGCGGCTCCCTGTTTTGTTTTTTTTTTTTTTCTTTATTATATAATTATTTATATATATATATTTTTAATATTATATATTATTTATTATCTATTTCTTCTTTTGCTACACACATTTGTATATGCATATGTTTTATTATATATTTTTTTTTTTTCTACTAGTGTTTAATGCATGACCATGTATGCAATGCATGATGCGAAAAATTTAGGGTGTTACAAACCTACCCCCCTTAAAGTGAATCTCGCCCTCGAGATTCGATAGCGTGGAGAAAAGATGAGGGAATTCTGCCTTCAGGTCTTCTTCACGTTCCCATGTAGCTTCGGCTTCTGTATGGTGTTTCCATTGCACTTTGCACCAACGGATCCTCTTATTTCTCGTGACCCTTTCCTTCATATCCAAAATTTTGATAGGTTGCTCGACATAGGACAAATCCTCCTGAAGTTCTAACTCGTCCATCGGCACTTGTTCTTCCGGTACCCTGAGACACTTTTTGAGTTGAGAGACGTGAAACACGTCGTGTACATCGGAGAGATACGTCGGCAGCTCAAGTCGATAAGCTACCTCTCCTCGCTTGTCCAGAATCTTAAATGGTCCGATGTAACGCGGTGCGAGTTTTCCTTTGACGTTAAACCGTCGTTGACCTCTGATAGGTGACACTTTGAGGTATACAAAATCTCCAACTTCAAAGGTCAAACTCCTTCGCCTATTATCAGCATAACCTTTCTGTCGAGACTGGGCAGCCTTTAAGTTTTCCCGTATTATTTGGACTTGCCTTTCAGCTTCTTGTAACACGTCGGGACCAAACACTTGATTCTCTCCGGTTTCATTCCAAAACAAGGGAGTCCTACACTTCCTTCCGTATAGTGCTTCATAGGGTGACATTTTTAAACTTGCTTGGTAACTATTGTTGTACGAGAATTCAGCATACGGCAAACTTTTATCCCAACTTTTCCTATGCTTTAAAGCACATGCTCTCAACATGTCTTCCAAAATTTGGTTGGTCCTCTCGGTTTGTCCATCTGTCTGAGGGTGATACGCCGAACTAAAGTTCAGCCTTGTTCCCATTGCTTCATGCAATTTCTGCCAAAATCTGGAGGTGAATTGAGAACCTCTATCCGAGACTATCTTCTTTGGAACTCCATGTCGGCACACAATATGCTCCATATACAATTCTGCTAGCTTTGCGGTGGTATATGTGGTTTTGACGGGGATGAAATGAGCTGATTTTGTCAATCGATCCACAATAACCCATATTGAATCATAGCCAGACTGAGTTCGCGGTAATCCAACTATAAAGTCCATACCAATCTCTTCCCACTTCCACTCTGGGATCTTCAATGGTTGTAACAATCCGGCTGGCCTTTGATGTTCAGCTTTAACTCGTTGGCACACATCACAAAGTGCAACATATTCGGCTATGTCCTTTTTCATGCTGGCCCACCAATAACATGTCTTTAAGTCCTTGTACATCTTTGTACAGCCGGGATGAATTGAGTAAGGCGTGTCATGTGCCTCCTTCAATATTGCTTCTCGGATATGCCTAACATTAGGTACCACAATCCTCTTTCCAAGCCATAAGGTACCTTGTTCGTCCTCATCAAATCTGAATTCCTTTCCTTCTTGGGTCCTTTCCTTGATTTCTTGTATTTCCTTGTCCTTCGTCTGTCCTTCCCGTATTTCCTGCTCTAATGTTGGGTTGACTTCCATCGTTCCCATCTCATTTATAAATCCGAGGTTCAACCGTTCAAACTCCTTGCATAACTCGGATGGCAGTTCTTGAACTGTAAGTTGATGACTTACTCCCTTCCGGCTCAAAGCATCGGCCACTACGTTGGCCTTCCCTGGGTGATAGTTGATTCCCACGTCATAATCCTTGATGAGCTCCAACCATCGGCGTTGCCTCAGGTTCAGATCCGTTTGCGTAAATATGTACTTGAGACTCTTGTGATCTGTATAAATCTCACATCGGTGACCAAAAACATAGTGTCTCCATATCTTCAAAGCGTGTACCACGGCTGCGAGTTCAAGGTCGTGCGTAGGATAATTCAGCTCATGTTTCTTTAGTTGCCTCGATGCATAAGCTACCACTTGGCCTTCTTGCATGAGCACACATCCTAATCCTTGTCTTGATGCATCACAATATATATCAAAACTCTTGCTCACGTCCGGTAATACTAACACTGGCGTGGTTGTCAACCTTTTCTTTAACTCCTCAAAGCTATCCTGACAAGCTTGAGTCCATCGGAATGCCTTTCCTTTCATGAGTAATTCGGTCATAGGCTTGGCTATTTTGGAGAAATCCTTAATGAATCGGCGGTAATATCCAGCCATTCCAAGGAAACTCCGAATCTCCTTGACATTCTGTGGCGGTTCCCACTTAAGCACATCTCTCACCTTCCCTGGGTCAACTGATACTCCTCCTCCGGAAATAAGATGGCCTAGGAAAGAAACTTCTCGTAACCAAAATTGACATTTACTGAATTTGGCATGCAATTGATGCTCCCTCAATTTCTGTAGCGTAAGCCTCAAGTGTTCCTCATGTTCCTTCTCATCCTTCGAGTAGATCATAATATCATCGATGAACACTACAACGAACTTATCCAGATATTCCATGAAGACCTTATTCATAAGGTACATAAAGTACGCAGGCGCATTCGTCAATCCAAATGACATGACGGTGTACTCATAAGATCCATATCGTGTCCGAAATGCCGTCTTGGGTATATCTGATGGTCTAATCTTCATTTGGAAGTATCCTGACCGCAAGTCGATCTTGGAGAAGATACAGGCACCCTTCATTTGGTCGAACAAATCCTCTATACGGGGCAGTGAGTACTTGTTCTTAATTGTCACTTCGTTGAGAGCCCTATAGTCCACACACATCCTCTGGGTTCCATCCTTCTTATCTACGAAGAGCACTGGGGCTCCCCACGGGGATGAACTTGGGCGTATAAAACCCTTCTCTAGCTGCTCTTGAATTTGCTTCTTGAGCTCTGCTAATTCCTTAGGAGGCATCCTATACGGCCTCTTAGCTATAGGTGCAGTTCCGGGTATCAACTCAATGGCGAATTCTATGTCACGATCAGGTGGCATACCTGGCAACTCATCTGGAAACACGTCTGGGTACTCGCGAACGATCGGAATGCTTTCCAATGTCACTTCTTCCACGTGATTCAGCATCGCTTTTCCTCTTACAGGTTGGGCTGCTTCAACTTCAATGCGCGTACCATGTTCACTTGTCAACTGCACAATCCTCTCGGCGCATTGAATGACTCCATTATACTTGCTCAGCCAGTCCATTCCAAGTATTATGTCTATTCCTTGGGAGTCCAATACTATGAGGTTTGCGAGAAAGTCTACCCCCCTTATTTTAATGCTTACTTTCGGACATACTATATTTGTCCTCATCTCTCCGCCAGGAGAACTTACTAGCATAGTTTGCTTCATATGAGATATAGGCAAATTGTACTTGGCAACATACTTTGACGAGATGAATGAATGAGATGCTCCTGAATCAAATAAAACAGTCGCGGGGTTGGAGTTGGCGAGAAACATACCAATCACGACGTCATCAGCTTGCTGAGCTTCCTCAGTAGAGATATGATTGACATTGCCACGAGCAAAATTCTGCTGTCCACGGTTGCCTTGTGGTGCTCCTCCATTTGGTCGCGGGTTATTTGGCCTTGGCGCATTGTTCATAGGTCCATTGTTTCTCCTGGGGCATTGATTTGCAAAGTGTCCCGGTTCTCCACACGCATAGCATGTCTTTCCACCCGTAGCATTGGGGAAGTTTGGGCGCAACTGGCTTTGAGCATTTGCCGCCATGTTAGGACGCGGCGCAGGTGGAACAGGATTGCGAGGCGCTTGCATGGCAGGGCGTTGCTGCGGTGGCTGATTTGGGCGGGGCGGATAAGCAGTGCGGTATGCAGGAGCAGAGGGGTTGTATTGTGGTGCAGTAGGTGGTGCATAGCGGGGGCGAACATTGCTTCCTTGCTGCGGTCCATGATGTGACATCTTCCTCTTGTTGTCTTGTTCCATCTCACGAATCTTGTTCTCAACCACAATAGCCTTGTCAACCAGCTTTTGGAAGTTTGGATAATCAGTATTGAGTAACTGGACTTGAATTTCATTGTTGAGACCCCTCATAAATAGATACTGCTTCCTACTATCAGTTTTGATGTCTTCTGGAGCATATCTTGATAATTGAGTGAATTTGTTGAGATACTCACTCACACTCATCCTTCCTTGCCTGAGATTTTCAAAGTCTTGTCTCCTCAATATCATAACTCCTTCAGGTACATAGTGGGAACGGAAACTCTGTTTAAACTCAGCCCAAGTGATTGTCTCCTGGTTATCATGAGCGTTGCAAAGAGCTTCCCACCAGTCAGCGGCTGCTCCAACTAGTTGATGTGATGCAAAGAGAACCTTCTCCCTGTCAGTGCACTGGACAATAGCAAGTTTCTTCTCAACGGACTTCAGCCAATCATCAGCTTCCATTGGGTCTGTGGCTTGTGCAAAGGTAGGCGGTCTGGTCCTCATGAACTCTCCCAAACGGTTGTGATGTGGCGGGGGTGGTGGTGGAGGCATATGGGGCTGATTGTTGTTGCCAGCTTGCAGCTGTCCCATGGTCTGTATCATGGTCTGCATGAGCTGGTTCTGCATGGCTAACAGTTGTTCAATGTTGATAGCTCCATGAGCATGTCCCTGGTTGTCCTGAGGTACTTCATTGCGCTCCTCCTCATCGTTGGCATCCCTCTGGTTACGAGTTCTCACCATCTGTTGGCGAAGGAAAGGTAGGGACAGAAGGATTTAGAATTTGGAAGGAAACGTCCCAACTATATGCATCAAGGTATGTGACACTAAATAATCCTTTATTAATATAGACCTATATTAAGAGGATGTGGACAATTGCCGAAGCATCCCACAACTCTCTACTAAGCACACAAGCACTCAAACAAGCACCAAACAGAATTTACAAAGATCCTAAAAGAAGTAATACAACTCAAGGCCACACAAGTATATCTACATCGCTCTTATTTACTAATGGGGGTGTGCCTATCCTTGAGTCGTGGCATAGGTCGAGGACTAGTCGTCGTCGAGCGGGAACTCATCCGGGTCCTCGTCGTCGTCGTCGGGGTCCTCGGGGTCCTGTGGGTCCTGGGGTGGTGAGGCAGCAGGCGGCGGTGGTGCGGTAGACGCCACACTGGAAGGTTCCTCGTCAGAGGACTCCTCAGAGGATGACTCACGCTGACCGTTGCGACGGTCTGGAGAGTCCGGGGTCCACATCGGGGTGTCGGACGCGTAGTCGTCCGGGTCCTCGTCGGTGATCCGACGATACCTCCTGATTATCGCCTCGTGACGCTGGGCGAGGTCGCGTCCATCCTGGATCTCCTGCTGCGCCCTCTGAAGTCGGGCACTCAGCTGGGTCACGTCGCCAACAGTCTGACGAGACTGCGGGAGGTCCAGGGGTCCCTCCACGTGTCTGGAGACGAAGCGCGCAGTGCCACTGGGACGCTGCGGGACGAAGGCGTGAACCGTGTCCTCCAGACGGAAACGGCGGGCGTGGCTCCAGAAAGTGGCTGCTTCCCAGCTAGCATCCTGCTCTGCAGATCGGCGGGAGCTCCTCCAAGCAGGGCTGCTGTGGGTCTTCACCAACTCGTCACCGTAGTAGATATAAATTTTGCAGCTCCACTCCTTCCTACCGGGGCGCTGCACTCCAGTGGTGTGGTAGGAGAGCGAGAGACTGTGGTGGCGGTAGCCAGCCTCTCGGAGTAGGGCACGGAGACGGTGTCGCAACTGTCCTGCGGCTCTGCCGTCAGAACGGATCACCACCGGGTGACGGGGGTCGACGGCCGGAGAGCGACTAGCCAACCTACGCGGGGGCACGAGTCCACCAGTCGACTTACGGGGGGTTGTCTTGGTGCGGGCCATCTACAAGAAACAAGAATACATTAGAAAAATAATGAAAAACAAATCTGAAAATTTCAGCAGCTAAACGGCGGACAAAGAGCGGTGCAGCGGTTCCAAAAGAACGAAAAATAAAGGGAAAAAATACAGCAACCAACACAATAATTTTACCCACACATAATAGCAGCAAAACACACCGTTTTCGCGAAAATTTATACAGCAAAACAGCAGCAAAAATTTTCGAAAATAGCATATTAGAAGAGTGTTCCTAAGTGCTCTAGAGTGTCCATTCTACCTAGGCTTGCGTCCTACGGTCAACGCGGCTCTGATACCAATTTGTGACACCCGGTTCCGAATATGAACCAAGCGTAACGCATATGTGTGCCCAGGATGTTCAACACACATACACGAATGATTCACAAATGATAAACAGAATTTAACCACGTCTTAACTAATAAATAAGTACTTTATTACAATAATCCAATAGTTCACAAATAATAAAACTCTAAATAATTGCAGCGGAAAATAAACTAAGCAGTACGACTCCAATCCACAGGCAATTGACGGCGGTACGCAACCTAGTACTCCTCGTGATCCTCAGGGTACTCCCAATTGTCTCCAGTAGCTGTTGGGGGGGGATTGCAAGGGTGAGTACATGTCGTACTCAGCAAGTGTGGAAAGTATGACATGTGGCTAATTCAAATGACGACAATAATAATGGCTTAGTGCTGAAAAGTACAGTAAAACATTTGAAAAGCATTATACTATGTCTATGTGAAATAAATCCCATCATATTAACAAAGTATAAACAATATCCAATTATTACCAACATTACCATTATCCATGTCCAATTACCATAACTCAATTCCATAACCATGACCACAACCATCACCAAACCATAACCATCCCAATTCTAATTCTAATCATGTAGGTCATCCAGGCGCTCATAACCGGGAGCACGACTATCATGATAGCCGTGCTCCCAGTTATGAGCGCCTGGATGACCTACATGATTAGAGTTGGAAATTGGGATTTGGGATGGTTATGGTTTGGTAATGGTTATGGTTGGTTTATGGATTATGGTCATAGTTATGGAATTGAGTTAGGGTAATTGGACATGGATAATGGTATTGTTGGTAATAATTGGATATTGTTTATACTTTGTTAATATGATGGGATTTATTTCACATAGACATAGTATAATGCTTTTCAAATGTTTTACTGTACTTTTCAGCACTTAGCCATTATTATTGTCGTCATTTGAATAAGCCACATGTCATACTTTCCACACTTGCTGAGTACGACATGTACTCACCCTTGCAATCCCCCCCCAACAGCTACTGGAGACAATTGGGAGTACCCTGAGGATCACGAGGAGTACTAGGTTGCGTACCGCCGTCAATTGCCTGTGGATTGGAGTCGTGCTGTTTAGTTTATTTTCCGCTGCAATTATTTAGAGTTATATTATTCGTGAACTATTGGATTATTGTAATAAAGTACTTATTTATTAGTTAAGACGTGGTTAAATTCTGTTTATCATTTGTGAATCATTCGTGTATGTGTGTTGAACATCCTGGGCACACATATGCGTTACGCTTGGTTCATATTCGGAACCGGGTGTCACATAAACCGATTGTACCTTCATCACCTCCTCAAGAAGACTCCTTATGAGCTTCTCGTTGGTAAGAAACCCAATGTTTCTTACTTTTGTGTCTTTGGTAGCAAGTGTTATATCCTCAACAAGAAGCCTAGGACGTTTCTTGCTTGGATATGACTCAAACACACATGCGTACCGTGTGTTCAACAAATCCTCCGGAATTGTTGAAATAGCACGTGACGTGGTGTTTGATGAAACCAATGGCTCACAAGTGGAGCAAGTTGATCAACATGCCATTGATAAAGAGGAACCTCCACTAGAAGCTCTAAGGAGAATGGCACTTGGAGATGTTCGCCCACAAGAACCATCTCAAAGCTCAAGTGACCATCATCACTATGAAGTAGGTCAAACCCCCATTGGACAAGTTGGAGATCCACTAGATGCTCCCCAAAGTGATAATGGGAATGAAGATCAAGGGGGAGGCATGGATAAAGGGGGAGACCAAAGTGAAGAAGATGAAGCAAGTTATTCAAGAGCTCAACCTCCGCATCCTCGTGTTCATCAAAGTGTTCAACGGTATCATCCCGTTGACAACATTCTAGGAGATATCACAAAAGGAGTAACAACACGTTCACGTGTTGCAAACTTTTGTGAGAATTTCTCCTTTGTCTCATCCTTGGAACCTCATAAGGTTGAAGATGCCTTAAGAGATCCGGATTGGGTAGTTGCCATGCAAGAGGAGCTCAATAACTTTGAAAGGAACAAGGTTTGGGAGCTTGTCAAGCGTCCACAAGCTAATGTTGTTGGAACCAAGTGGGTGTTCCGCAACAAACAAGATGAGCATGGCGTGGTAACTAGGAACAAGGCACGACTTGTGGCAAAAGGGTACTCACAAGTTGAAGGATTGGATTTTGATGAGACATTTGCCCCCGTAGCTAGGCTTGAGTCAATTCGGATATTACTAGCTTTTGCTACTCATCATGACTTCAAGCTCTACCAAATGGATGTTAAGAGCGCATTCCTTAATGGCCCAATCAAGAAAGAAGTTTATGTAGAGCAACCTCCAGGGTTCGAAGACCTAGACTATCCTAACCATGTTTACAAATTACGAAAGGCTCTTTATGGCCTCAAGCAAGATCGTAGAGCTTGGTATGAGTGCCTAAGAGACTTTCTAGTTGAAAATGGTTTTAGGATAGGCAAAGCGGATTATACCCTTTTCACAAAGCACTTCAACGAGGATCTTTTTGTGTGCCAAATATATGTGGATGACATCATATTTGGTTCCACAAATAAGGTGTTTTGTGATGAGTTCTCCAAGATAATGACGGAGAGGTTTGAAATGTCCATGATGGGTGAATCGAAGTTCTTTCTAGGTTTTCAAGTAAAACAACTCAAAGAAGGGACGTTCATAAGTCAAACTAAGTATACACAAGATATTCTAAGGAAGTTTGACATGGATAAGGCAAAACCCATCAAAACCCCTAAGGGGACGAATGGACACCTAGACCTAAATGAGGACGGTCCAAGTGTGGATCAAAAGTTATATAGGTCTATGATTGGTTCACTTCTCTATCTTTGTGCATCTAGGCCCGATATCATGCTAAGTGTGTGTATGTGTGCACGCTTTCAAGCGGCACCTAAGGCTTGTCATTTGACTGCCGTTAAAAGGATCTTGAGATATCTAGTACACACACCTTCCCTAGGACTTTGGTACCCCAAGGGATCTAAGTTTAACCTCATTGGATATTCCGATGCGGACTATGCGGGGTGCAAAGTTGATAGGAAGAGCACATCGGGTACGTGCCAATTCTTGGGTCGATCTCTAGTGTCTTGGTCCTCCAAGAAGCAAAACTCTATTGCTCTCTCCACCGCCGAAGCGGAATATGTTGCAGTCGGAAGTTGTTGTGCACAACTTCTTTGGATGCGACAAACCCTTAGGGATTATGGGATTAACTTGCGCAACATTCCACTCTTGTGTGACAACGAGAGTGCTATAAAGATAGCCCATAATCCGGTGGAGCACTCTAGGACCAAGCACATAGACATACGACATCATTTCTTGAGAGATCACTCAATGAAGGGAGATATTGTGATTTCTCATGTGAGGACGGAACATCAACTCGCGGATATCTTCACCAAGCCTCTTGATGAGAAGCGTTTCTGTGAGCTAAGAAGTGAGCTCAACATTTTGGATTCTAGGAATGTGGCTTAAACCACATTCCTCACATTTTTGAGCTATATTTCGAAAAACTCTTCTCTATCTTGATTTCTCTTCAAAAACTATTTGAGAAAACTTTTTCTTGTAAATTTATTATGTTTTATCATATTTTCTTCATTAATCATGTTTGTATTGCTTGTTGTCCAAAAGGACCGATAGTTGGAGGGCCAAGCTCAAAAATATTGTTTTTCAGCCCAGTCGGACCGGACTAGTCCGCCCCTGTGGACGGACAAGTCCGGGTCCAGACTAGTCCGCGGCTGGTCCGCACACTGGACTAGTCCGCCCTGACATCGGACTAGTCCGACCCTTGGGGACTTAAACCCCAGGGGCGGCCCAGACCCTTCCTCTCCCCTCTCACTCCCGCTTCTCACTCTCACGCGCGCTAGAAACCGCCTCCTTTGGCGATTTTTCGCTCCAACCACCAAATCCCGATTCCAATCCGTGCATTGGAGCCTTTGGGAGTGAGGAATCGTTTCCCCGCGCTCCACCTTCGCAATCCATCGTCGATTTCATCGATTCTCGCGGATTTGAGAAGGTATTCCCTTTTTTTAAAAAACTTTCCCCATTCTTGATTCTTGAAGTTTTTGATAGGAACACCTTCATTGATGTTGCTCCATATACCCTTGCGATCATAGCCTAGGAGTATAACGCGCTGATTTGAAGATTTTTCGATGAATCGATTAGGGTTAGGGTTTATCCTGCGCAACCCGGACTAGTCTGGCCCCTGGCGGACAAGTCCGCCCGGCGGACTAGTCCGCCCCTGGGGCGGACAAGTCCGGTTTGCACAGAGCAAACCCTAGTCCTAGTCTTCTCTTGAGACTTCTTCCGCAATGCTCCATCTCCTTGGACTCATACCTTCTTTTCTCTGTATTTTTGGCAGCATGTCGAACTCAGAGCGTTCTCCTTCTCGTCTCAACCCCGCGGGCGAGGAAGAATGTCCTAAGACATATCAGGGCCGCACCGAGGAGAGAGGTGCTGAAGTGCCCCGGGAGGGCCGCACCAAGGCTCAGATCATCGAAGCAAGGACGAAGGCTGCCCTCATTAAGGTGCAGAAAGAAAAGGAAGAAAGCCGGCTGAAGGCACTTGAAGCCTCCAAAGTAGCTACAACCATCTACAATGAAGAAGAAGCCTTGGCACGAGCAACTGCCGAATCTCTTAATGAGCTAAGGAAGAAGAAGAGACAAGACAGGGAGGCTCACAACTCCAGGGCCGCTGAGGCCAATGCTCCCAAAAGGAAGAGACTCGTCACTGTTGGCGAGAAGGCAAAGGGCAAGGAGCAAGCCTAGAGGGAAGATGAGCCTAGGGTCGAGCGTGACCCTAAGAAAGGAAAGGCTCCGGCTCCAGTCGAGCCAAAGAAGAAAAAGCCCTCTGTCAAGGTGCCCGCCAAGAAGGCACCCGGAGGGGTGGCCATCCGTGAAAAAGGGAAGGCCCAGGCTGTTGGCCCTCTCGTGATGCACAATCCAGCACGCAACCCAAACCGTCAGCCCAACCTCTCAGCCAACACATTCAAAGGAAAAGGAGCTTAGAAGGCCAGGAGGCTCAGAGACGAGAATGTCTATAGGTATGAGAAGTCCACTGCCGACCCTCGGTTCTGGTGTGACTTCCATTGCGATTGCTATCGCACAGTCTACCAGGCCATGAAGAAGCCAGTGATCCAGGCTCAATGGGTGGACTGGACCTATATGGCCAAGAAGAAACACGAGGCGTTTGATGCAGTGATCGAGGCAGCTGAGCGCCATGGAATCAAGGACATTCTTGGATTCAAGTATGACTGGAATGAGGAGGTCATTGTACAATTTTATACCACAGTTCACTTCCACTCTCGTGGCGACCGAGCCATCACTTGGATGACCAACGGTGAGCAGTACTATGCCACCTTCGAGGTCTTTGCTCAGGCTCTTGGTTTGGAGAGTCACCTGGACCATGAGATCATTATCTCCAATCTCAAGGCCATGGACAGGGATGACATGAGCTATATGTACCCTCCTCACGTCCGCTGTGAGGCTGGATTGGCCAGGAACATCCTTCCATTCTACAGCATTCTTAACAGGATTCTCAGGAGGACAGTGGCTCCGAAAGAAGGGGATGCAGGGATCATCCAGGGTCACCTCAGGCACCTGTTGGCTCTCATTGATGGACATGAGATGTTCAACCTTGTGGATTACATCTTCGATGACATCTACAACATCTCACACACACCCAACCGTGCCTGTGGCTATGCCCCTTACATTATGTGTCTGATCGAGAAGGTGTCCGGGCTTGTGTTTGTGAAGGACACCACTCACCAGCCTCTTCGACCCCAGATGCCACCTGCTGTCCTGATCCCTCCGCGCCGGAAGAACGCGGATCCTCCCTCTCAGCCGGAGGAACCTCGTGGTGGAGACTCTCGCCGTGCCTCTCACTCACCCAGTGGCTCCTCTAGCAGCGGAGTCCTCAAGTTTCTTCGGTCCATCTTCACCTCATACCGCAAAGCCGAGGTGCGAGCTCAGCGGACTGAGAGATACGTGAGGAAGCTCTGCGACAAGATGGAGATCCCGATGAGTCCTGAGGACTTCGATGACGAGCTCACTCCATACCCCCTTCTCACCCCCGATGAGTTAGCACTCTTGGGTGAGACGGAGGGTACCTCCGCATCGGGCTCCGACGACGACGACGCCGCCAACTATAATGAGGAAGATGTCGAGGACCTGGAGGCCACGGAGAGCGACTCCTGCGACGACGATAGTGATGAGGACGAGGACTAGCTTTTAGGCCCTAGTCCCCCTTCTTTTCCTTTTTGGTGCCTTGATGCCAAAGGGGGAGAGTTAGGGGGAGTTAGTCCTTTGCGTGGAGTTAGGGGGAGGTAGTAGTCTTTTGTGTTGTGTGGTGCGCTTTTGGCATTCGAACTTGTCTTGTAATATTTTCATGCTACTTGGATAGTTACCTTTGTGCAAGACTTGTTAGTGTTGTTCAATATCAATATAATGTTCCTATTGTCAATCTTATGATTATATTGATGTTCCTTATGTCTTGTCACAATTGTTGATCACATCACGTAGGAACCCCACCATAACGTGTGTGGGTATGAAAGATATCCTCCACCTCTTTTACATGCTGCATTCATTGAGGGGCAGTCATTCATACGCACACAAGTTATGAAAACCAAAATTTATACTCTTAATTGTGAAGGACTTGATGTGTTGTCATCAATCACCAAAAAGGGGGAGATTGAAAGTGCATCTGGTTCCCCGTGGGTTTTGGATGATTGATGACGACAATTAAGTCCCTAATGAGCTCATATGATCTTAGCACAGGTGTGGACTCGATCGGAGACGCAAACCCTCAAAAAGGAAAAGGAAGGAAACGAAGTCGACTCGAAGCGTAGAAACTAGGGTTTCTAGCGTGTTGAGTTAGACTAGCCGTAGAAATAGGAGGGTGTGTGTGTAAAGTGCAATAAGATCAAAGTAGGAGCTCAAGAGTGGTGGTTGAGGTAGAAACCCTATTTAAAGTTGAAGTTAGAGTAGTCTGGCAGGAGTGGCCGGACTAGTCCGCTCCTGGCCAGACTAGTCTGTTTTCACACGGACCAGAAGGTCCTGTGTGACTTCGGACTAGTCCGTAGTGGGACGGACTAGTCCGTGGTACCCCTTAGGGTGGAGTTTCGGGACCAAGTCCTAGAGAGCGGACTTGTCCGTTTTGGGGCGGACCAAAAGGTCCTGTGTGAGATCGTGGGCCGGACTAGTCCGTGTTGCCGAGTGCAGAGAGGTTTTGCGACTAAGTCTGGGAAGCCCGAACTAGTCCGCCCTTGGGGCCGGACTAGTCCGTGGTCTCCAGACTAGTCCGTTTTCACACGAAACAAAAGGTTCTGTGTGAGAACGGACTAGTCTGGTGAGGGTCGGACTAGTCCGTTGTTGAAGTTACCGTTTGAATTTGAAGTTTGGAGGGTAGCGTGATGATTGCCGCGCAGTGCGACAGTTGTCAGAGGGGTCAGTGGTCCCCTAGGCCGAACTAGTCCGGGCCTGAGGCCGGACTAGTCCGCCCTTTTGCTGAGGTCAGCAGTTTGGGCTCGGGACCCCTATAAAAAGGGGACCCCCGACCTCATTTCAAATACACTGGAACACTAGCGCCGCCACAGCCAACTTGGAGCACTCTTAAGCCTCTTTCTTGCCAACTTTCCCTCTAAAACTAATTCTTGAGTGGATTAGGGTTTAGTGAGGTGGAGAAGAGGAAGAACATCGCGCGTGTGCTCCCGGTTTGATCTCTTGCACTCATTGAGTCTTTGTGAGCTGTGTGTTGAGTGTGTTTTGTTGTGTTGATCATCTTTGTGGTGTGGGAGCCTCAGATTGTGAGAAGCCCCAACGAATCTTGTATTCACACTTTGAGATAGTGGAGAACCAAGTTAGGCCCGTGCGGTAAACTTGGTGAGGGAAGGGTTGTTGAACCCGGTCCTTTGTGGACTCCTCAACGGGGACGTAGATTCTTGTGTGGAATCGAACCTCAGGATAAAATCTTTGTGTCTCCGTGTTCTTCGCATTTTGTTTATCGCATACTTCGTTCTAGGGTTGCTAGTCTTGTCGTGTGCTTCACATTGCTATAATCTAGTTGAAACTTGACTTACTCTTGTGTTGGTAGTTTCTAAACTTGTCATAAACATATCCTCACTTGTAGCCTCGGGAAAATCCCCTAAAACTTGCTAGAAACACTTTTTTAGGTTTCTTCACGCAGGCTGACCGGACTAGTCCGCCCCCAGACCGGACTAGTCCGCTCCCTGTGATTTAATCTCGTTTTATTAAGTCATTTGCAGGTCGATTAGCCTATTCTCCCCCCCTCTAGGAAACTTTCACCTTTACGTTTTGCGGCGGTTCCCACTTCAACACGTCTCTCGCTTTTCCGGGGTCAACTGATACTCCTCCTCCTGAGATGATATGACCCAAAAACGACACCTCCCTCAACCAAAACTAACACTTGTTAAACTTGGCATAAAATTGATGCTCCCTAAATTTCTGCAACGTAAGCCTCAAGTGTTCCTCATGTTCCTTCTCATCCTTCGAGTAGATCATAATGTCATCAATGAACACCACAACGAACTTATCCAAGTACTCCATGAAGACCTTATTCATGAGGTACATAAAGTAGGCAGGCGCATTTGTCAATCCAAAAGACATCACGGTGTACTCATAAGATCCATACCGTGTCCTGAAAGCTGTCTTGGGTATGTCCGATGGTCTAATCTTCATTTGAAAGTATCCCGACCGCAAATCAATCTTAGAGAAGACACAAGCACCCTTCATCTGATCAAACAAGTCTTCTATGCGTGGCAAGGTGTACTTGTTCTTGATTGTTACCTTGTTGAGAGCTCGATAATCCACACACATCCTTTGGGTTCCATCCTTCTTGTACACAAACAGAACGGGCGCTACCCAAGGTGAAGAGCTTGGGCGAATAAAACCTTTCTCTAGTTGCTCTTGAATTTGCTTCTTAAGCTCCGCAAATTCCATAGGAGGCATCCTATATGGCCTCTTAGCTATAGGTGTAGTTCCAGGTATTAAATCAATAACAAACTCAATGTCTCGATTAGGTGGCATACCTGGCAACTCTTCCGGAAAAACATCCAAAAATTCACACACCACCGGGATTTCCTCAATTGCAGCACCATCCATATGATTCAGCTCCAATTGCTTCGGTGCGGTTTGAGATGCTTCAAATTCTACGGTGATCCCTTCTTCATTGGTCAACTTCACCGTCTTCGTGGCACACTCAATAACTCCATTGTGCTTCCTCAACCAGTCCATACCAAGTATAATGTCCAATCCTTGAGAATCCAAAACAATGAGGTTGGCGAAGAAGTCTACCCCCCTTATTCTAAGGCTTACTTTTGGACATACTATATTTGTCCTCATCTCTCCTCCAGGAGACTTAACCAATAGAGTAAACTTCATATGAGAGATAGGCAAACTATACTTGGCAACATACTTCGATGCAATGAATTAATGCGATGCTCCAGAATCAAATAACATAGTCACGAGGTTGGAGTTGGCGAGAAACATACCAATGACCACGTCATCCGCTTGTTGAGCATCCTCCGTAGAGACATGGTTCACGTTGCCACGAGAAAAATTCTGCTGTCCACGGTTCCCTTGTGGCTGTCCTCCATTGGGTCTTGGGTTTTGCCTCGGCGCATTGCTTCCTTGACCAAGGCCTGACTTAGGACATTGATGCGCAAAGTGTCCAGCTTCTCCACAAGTATAACACTTCTTAACTCCACCAGAATTATTGGGACGTGCTTGGTTTTGAACACTTGCAGCAGGAAAATTAGCACGAGGCGCATAAGGCATTGGAGGTCTAGGTTCTTGCATAACAGGGCGCTGCTGCTCAAACTGAGTTGGGCGTGGTGCATAACTAGGGCACTGAGCAGGAATAGAAGAGCTGTAATAAGGCGCGTTGGGCGGCGCAAAGCGAGGGCGCACATTACTTCCTTGTTGCTGTCCTTGATATGGCGCCTTTCTCTTATTGTCTTGCTCCATCTCATGAATCTTGTTCTCAACCACAATCGCTTTGTCCACAAGCTTCTGAAAATTGGCATAGTCACAATTGAGTAGTTGCACTTGGATTTCATTGTTCAAGCCTCTCAGGAACAAATATTGCTTCCGGCTGTCCCGACTAACATCCTTAGGCGCATACCTTGAGAGTTGAGTGAATTTATTGAGATATTCACTCACGCTCGATCTTCCTTGTCTCAAGTTCTCAAATTCTTGCCTCTTCAAGATCATAACACCCTCAGGCACATAATGAGAATGGAAGCTCTCTTTGAATTCGGCCCAAGTGATTCTCTCTTGGTTCTCATGAGCATTGCATAAAGAATCCCACCAATCCGCAGCTGCTCCAACTAGTTGATGAGAAGCGAATAAGACCTTCTCCCGGTCACTGCATTGGACAATAGCAAGTTTCTTCTCCACGGACTTGAGCCAGTCATCCGCATCCATAGGGTCAGCAGCTTGAGCAAAGGTTGGTGGCCTAATCCTCATAAACTCTCCCAACCGGTTATAAGGAGGCGGGGGTGGCGGTGGAGGCATGTGGCGCGGATTGTTGATGTTGCCAGCCTGCAGCTGTCCCATAGTTTGTATCATGGTCTGCATGAGCTAGATTTGCATAGCCAAAAGATGCTCAATGTTGATATCTCCCTGAGTAGATCCTTGTCCAATGTTGTTCTGAGGCACTCTATTGTTCTCCTCCTCATCATTGCCATCCCTCTGGTTGCGTGTCCTCACCATCTGAAGGAAAGCAATAGGTAAGAATTAGAAAACGTCCCCAACTATATGCATCAAGGGATGAAACTAGGCAACTAACTAGCCTACATGGACATGGCAATGCTAAAACACCCCAAAATCCTCTATTAAGCACACAGGCAAACAATATATAGCAAGCAACACACCAACCAAAATACATCAATTACTGAGTGCTCCTATGTGCTCTAAAGTGTCCATTCTATCTAGGCTGTATCCTACGGTCAACCTGTGGCTCTGATACCAATATGTGACGCCCGATTCCGAAAAATGAACCAAGCTAACGCATATGTGCGCCCAGGATGTTCATCACACATACACGAGTGCATTCACAAAAGAGTATACAGAAAATTACCACAGAACAAGATTAATTAACCAAATTTTATTACACAAACCATATTATCCTCGAATACAACCTCTAATGAATATTAATGACAGGTTCAACTAATGCAGCGGAAATAAACTAATTAAGCAACTAAGCATAGGGGATAGCGCAGCTCCAATAACACCACAGACAAAGCTGACGGTAGACACGGCCTAGAACTCCGCATTATCGCCATTAAACTCCCAATCCTGACCTGCAACTGTTGGGGGGGGGGGGGGGGTTGCAAGAGTGAGTACATATCGTACTCAGCAAGTGTGGAAAGTATGACATGTGGCTGATTCAAATGACGATAATAATAATGGTGAAGTGCTGAAAAGTACATTAAAACATTTGAAAAGCAATATATTATATTTATATGAATCAAACCCATCATAATCATAAGTAATATCATAATACCAGTCTGAATTCACTACATCATCAATAATTCCAAATTTCACCATTTGCCAATAACCATATTCAATACCAGAAATTAATCCATAACCATCCATAACCATATTACCAACCATAACCATCCCAAATACCATCCCAATACTGAGTTCCCTCTAATCATGGAAGTTGTCCAAGTGCTCATGACCGGGAGCACGGCTATCATGATAGTTTTATTTAACACTCTGCAGAGGTTGTACCACTTTACCCACGTGTTTGTGATTTCATCACCCCTCGGCGACTAAAGAAACCTCTCTTATGCCAATTACACTTCCTTTGGTGTATGGCCAAGAGATCACAAAATAGCCTTTACCAAGGGATTACTAGTCTATTCAGACCCCACTGAGGTTTCACCGGTGGCGATGTCTCCAACTGAGCACATCTTCAACCAATGGCCCCCTCTTGAGCCATTCGGATCCCAGGGTAGTCCCACCAATCCTCAACAAACCCAATCTGACTACCCCTTTCCCGAGCATCCACAATGGTCCAAACAGCACTAGCAAAGCCCTAATTAATCAGCTACGCCACACCCATACTTGGCCTCGTGGTGGCACTGTAGTCCTGGCTTATTCTCACATGAACCGGTCCTTAGATCTAAAGCAAGCAAACCACCATACGTCCAACCCATCCACATACCAGGCTTGCTTAGATCACCCATTACCACATTACATTAACCAGTTCATGTGAATCATAATCACATAAATTCATCATTAATGTGTAGTATTGGTTTCCCATCCCAATTAATTAAGCAAAGCAAAAGGGTAAAAAGCCCTTCCCGACTCTCTACCATACATTCCGGGTGACAAGGGTGGTCAAACAACGCTAGTAAATTTCCTACCATAGGATTCCCATCAAATTGACACAAGCATGCAGTTTTGCAAACAAAACATTTATTTTAAAACAGGATCAATATGTTTCAAGGACACTTGCCTTGCTCTTGCTGGTGATTAGGATCAAAGCATTCAAACTCTTGGTGTTATAGATCCTCCGCGGCACTCTCTAGCGCAAATCCGTCTAATCCGCACAATAAACATATAAGACAAAAAAACACAATCAAAGAGTGCACATATATTACTCAATATGACATGACATGCATGATTAATGCAAATGCAAGGTAGAACTTGTTAATAGATTGCTTTTAATGATCACTAACTAGTTCTAATAGATTTTAGCAAGTTTATACAGGTTTGTAGTTGATTAGATCAATTTTAGAATTAATTCAACACAATTTAACCAGAAAGATTGGACTAGTCCGCTAGGGACCGGACAAGTCCGCACTCTGCGAGATCAGCAGATTAGGGTTTTCTAGATCGACGTGAATTTGGAGATTAGGGGTAGAATTCATGTAAGGAAAAGAGAATAGAAGGTATACCAAGTGTTTAGGACTCCAATGAATCAAGAAACTTGGAGGTAGCACTTGGATCTAGGTGATCTAGGGTTGGTGATGAACTTGGAGATGAATTGGTGATGAAGAACGAAACTTGGTGAAGATCTTGATCTTCTTTCGTTTCCTCCTCTTCTTCTTCTTGCTTGGGATCTCCTCCTCCTTCCTCGGTGGTGGCTCTCCACGAACTAGGGTTTGGGTGGGGTGGAAAAGTGTCAAATAGATGTCAAGCCAAGGGGTGGGGTTGTTTATATAGAGGTGGAGACTAGGGTTAGATGGATTTCGAGTTTGAGAGGAGTAGAGGCCGGTTTAGAGTCCCACATGGGCTCTAAAAGGGTTAGGCACGACATCCCTAGGCCCACTTAACGTGAAACCCAAGAAACAAGTCGTAAAACAAAAGATTAACTCGGAGTCATGAAATATCGGACAAGTCCGGAAAGGATCGGACTAGTCTGAAGTCGTCCAGAGCGAAAATTGGACAAGTCTGGCCGAAAATCGGACAAGTCCGACTTTGAACAGAGAGGAAATCGGACAAGTCCGCTGGAACACCGGACTAGTCCAGAAAAGTCCAAGGACTTAGCAATTTTTCAAGGATTCTTGGAATATCGGACTAGTCCGTACAAAATCGGACAAGTCCGAAAGTTTCCAGGGGCAAAATCGGACTAGCCCGCAGCAAAAACGGACAAGTACGTTTTTAGTCAGAGAGAAATCGGACTAGTCCTCTGTAAAATTGGACTAGTCCGCACTTTCCTGCGTTTAAATGCGGTTTTGTTCCAAATCAATTTTAAATGCTCCAAATCAATTTTAAACTCGTTGCTCTTTATGTGGATTAATGATAAACATGTATATGAGTGTATGTAGGGCATGATGCATGAAAATGCGGGTGTTACACGACTACAAATGAAAAAAATTGAGTGAAAGAACACAAAAGAGGAGAAACGCAGCCTCAACCACGATCTCAATGGAGTTTCAACCAAGAGTTGTTGATTTTTGCAACACAACAAATTCTTGGCTAGACATTGAACAACAGTTATCTCGCCCCTTTTCAGAAAGGAGTTGTTTTCCGATACTGCATAGGACGCATTGTTCATGAACAGAAAGACATTTATCATTAAAATAGAAACAACACATATATTACAAACAAGAACTACGAAATCACACAGAAGACAAGAAAAAGAAATACTACTCTACTCGGAGTCGGAGTAGATCTCCTCCACCTCCTCCTCCGCCGCTGCTGCCGCCGCCGCCTCCTCCGCTGCTGCCGCCTCGTCCGGCAATTGAGTCCGAAGCTTCCGGGCGACGGTCCGCAGAAGATGCCGGCAGCCCTCCACCCCAGCCACCTCCCCGATCGTCTCATAGAGGATGTTGAGACGACCGGCCACAAACCCTAACCCGAAGCAATAGTGGCTGGCGGTGTCCATGCTGGTGCAAACGGGAAGTTTCCCAAGACCCAGACGCTCACACGAGCGAGATGTATCGGAAAATACACCCCGCGCCAATATGTCAAGCTTTTTTGCTCGCCCGGTGGTGGCAGAAAGGTGCTCGGTGGCCTCCTTCAGGCGCCGATCGAGTTCATCGAAGCGGTGTTCGATGAGGCGAACAGTCTCCTGAACCCAAACGGGATGAGGAGGTGCGGGCACCGCGGGCGGAGAAGGGGACGGAGGAGGTGCGGGCGCCACCTCCAGTTCCACTGGCATTGGCTGCGATGGAAACAGAAAAGAAGGAGGTTTGGAGAACGTCGACGGCCTGGAGCACTTCGGTGCGGGGCTACCCATTTGTGCGGCGACAGAGTTGTGGAGAAAGAGCGAGAGGTGGTAGGCGATGGTGCGGCGGTAAAGGAAGAGAAGTTTGGAGGCTACGATCGATGGAGATGGAGTGGTGCGGCGGAGACGAAAGAGGACAGGTGTGCCTTTATAGCGGGTCCTCGTCTCGTGCGAGTGGAGATGATCGAACGCTTCGAAAACTGAGCTTTCGAATTAATCCAAACCGCGGTTGGCTTCCATCTCCGCTTCACACGCAATTTTTTAATTTGACATGCAAAGGGTCCAGGGTATGCAGTGGCCCACCTGGCATACTTTGTAGGTCCGTCTGGCGGTGTTTCAGTTTTTAATTTTGACACGCAAAGGGCCCACTGGCCCAAGGTATATGTAATGTTTCAGTTTTTTTTCAGTTTGTCACGCAAAATACCTCGATCATGTTTCATGACGTTACGTGTTTTCTCTTATTTTTTGAAAGATCATCATATATATATATATATATATATATATATATATATATATATATATATATATATATATATATATATATATATAGTTGAAAGATCGTCAGAAAACACAAGAAAAAAGTACAAGACGATGAACACACCACACATTCATGCATTCATTAACACACACACACACACACACACACACACACACACACACACACATATATATATATATATATATATATATATATATATATATATATATATCACAAACCCTCGTTCATGTTTTCTCAATTTGACATGCAAAAGACCTCGATCATGACTGTTTGATGACGTTAGGTGTTTTCTAATTTTGTTGAAAGATCGTCATATTTGAGACTCGTTGATCATGTTTGGGGTGTAGCAAGCATGCATGGACAATTAACATATGCACTTGAAAACCTCGCGACGATCATGTTTGATGACAACATTATTACGTGTTCTCTGTTTTTTGTTGAAACGTCGTCATATATAGTTTGAGGCTCGTTGATCATGTTTGGGGCGTGACAACATGTTATATATATATATATATATATATATATATATATATATATATATATATATATATATATATATATATATATATATATATATATATATAGTTTTCTCTTTTTGTTGAAAGATCGTCATATATATATATATATATATATATATATATATATATATATATATATATATATATATATATATATATATATATAGTTTGGCTCGTTGATCCTATGTTTGGGGCGTAGAGTAGCATGCATGGACAACTATAACATGCATGTGAGAGAGACGTCGATGATCATATGTACTCCCCCCGTCTCCATGAACTTGTCGCTTAGTTGTAGTTCATTTTTTAACTACAAAAGCCGCATCAGAAGAGCTTGTTTATTGGCTCATGGACAAGGTAAATTCTTTGTACCTAGTACAAAAAGTATAAGTTGGTCGACATTGCCGTTCGTACGCGAAGGATGCGGCCAGGTAGTTGCTCTTGCAGGTGTATGGTAAATACGTGAGTGTTTGGTCGGGTCATGTGGTAAGTCCACGATGCACCCTGAACCCGGTGTTGAGGCTGTGTATTTGTCATCTGTGCGTACACTCTAGTGACATGTGACAAAGTGGTCAGTCATCAATTGCATTTGGTTTGACGTCGAAGTTCGATTGGAGATAGATCATCCATTTCTTTATGTCTTGGATCATCCAAATTAACGTTTGGCTGGATGGACTGGATGATCCAATTTTTTGTTGGTAGGTTGGATGAAACTTGATTGGATTATTGAATCATCAAAGTTGATAATTTCATAATATTATTTCTGCGCATGATGATGGATCATGCATGCCGAGCGCCGAGTTATTCGGATCGCTGAGCAAAGTTCGGACGTGGAGTTCATGTGCCCGTGCACGCTGCAAGATTCGGTGCGCTCGCGTACGTGGCAATCATCAGGGTAGGGTGGTACAGTCGCGGGAACCGTGCAGTGCGCCCTTTGCTGTAAGATTTGGAGCGTGAACGTACGTGGCAACCATCTGGGCAAGGTCGCACAGAGACGGCTGTGCGGAAGGGCCGCAGAGAATTCGATTTTGGTGTTTGGGAACACAATATTTTTGGATTTTTAGACCATCCGCAGCGGTTTCCTATAAAACTTACTCTATCCCTCTATACTTCAAGTATATTCTCTATACTTCCAGCATTTCACTCTGGACACTAACTCTATACTTCCATAAATCTACTCTATATTTCCAGTCCAGTAAGCTTTACAGTGAACCACTATGGATGGTCTTAGAGCAATTAGCAATGCCGTGGTATTTGAGATTACTATGGTATTTTTTATAGAATGGTGTTTGTCAACCAAACAGTCCTATGTATTGCAAAATCGTGGTATTACAAAACCGTGTTATTGGAATACGTACTTTGGTATTGCCATGTCATTTTATAAACTGTGGTTTCCAAAACTTTAGTATTGAAAAACTGTGCTCCCAAACACAGCCTAAGGCTTTACTGTGAACCACTGCGGATGGTCTTAAAGGCAGGCCCGGCTCTGGGCCTAGGCGGGCGGAAATAAATTTTCTGCGGCCCTGCGGCACAATGTCGCCTGCCGCGCCCCCGCCGCTGCGCCCCCGGCTCCGCCGCCAGCCTGCCGCCCCTGCGCCCCCACCGCCTGCCCGCCCCCGACTCGAGAACGAATCGAGGGGAAGGCTCATCGCCCATAGCGGCCGTGTAGCTTCCATCCCCTCGATCCGTTGGCGATGAGACTTCTCCTCGATCCGTTCTCGAGTTTGCAGCGGCCACGGTGCCGCTTTGACCCTGCTTCTGGTCTGACGACACTGATGATCCGCAACATACTTTTAAATCTACGCGTTGGTATTCTCCCCCTCATATTTGTTGATGCGTTAATACCTGATGTTTTACATCATTTTCCACAGGAGGCAAAAAGTAATGAACATGATTGATCAGCACTGCGCCGAGGAGAACACGAAAATTGCAGTGGGCCACGTCAAGTTGATTTTACGATTTTATTTACATTCCATTTGACTTCAAGTACCATGCCTATGCTTTGAAATATATGATTATACTAATCAAGCTCCGGTCTTTTACTGATTGATACTTAACCTCGTTTGTTGCATTTGCCAAGGTCCAAGGCCAACAAGGGCTACTTCTTTGTCAACGTCACATCGCCAGATGCGGCGTTCCGGCTGTGGACGAAGCACCTGCATAGCTTTCGTTGGAAGGTGAACGTCTCGCGGAAGATGTGCGAGGTCGACTATGCCAACATCCAGGTACGTCGCCGTCCGCTGCCACCGTTTTCCATTGCGCCGCCGCTGCATGGTTTTCACCTGCCGCTGCTCGTCATCCTTTCGCAGGGTCGGGATGCGTTGGTGGCCCATTTCTCCAAGTCATGCTTCGACTGCGAAACTGAGGAGCTCCTGCCAGTGTGGTTCAGCTCGCCGCGGAAGGTGAACAACTCGCGGAAGATGTGTGAGGTCTACTACGCCAACATCCAGGTACGTCGCCATCCGCTGCCACCGTTTTCCATTGCACCGCCACTGCAACGTGTTCACCTGCCGCTGCTCGTCATCCTTTCGGAGGGTCGGGATACATTGGTGGATGCATCCAGGTAGTTGCTCTTGCATGTGTATGGTAATTACGTGACTGTTTGGTCGGGTCATGTGGTTAGTCCATGATGCACCCTAAACCCAGTGTTGGGCCGTGTATTTGTCATTTGTGCGTACACTCTAGTGACATGTGACAAAGTGCTCAGTCATCAATTGCGTTTGGTTTGATGTCGAAGTTCGATTGGAGATAGATCATCCATTTCTTTATGTCTTGGATCATCCAAATTAACATTTGGTTTGAGGGACTAGAAGATCCAATTTTTTGTTGGTAGGTTGGATGAAACTTGATTGGATTATTGAATCATCAAAGTTGATAATTTCATAATATTATTCGTGCGCATGATGATGGATTGTGCACGTCGAGCGCCGAGTTATTCGGATCGCTGAGCAAAGTTCAGACGTGGAGTTCGTGTGCCCGTGCGCGCTACAAGATTCGGTGCGCTCGCGTACGTGTCAATCATCAGGGCAGGGTGGTACAATCGCGGGAACCATGCAGTGCACCCTTGGCTGTAAGATTTGGAGCGTGAGCGTACGTGGCAACCATCTGGGCAGGGTCGCACAGAGACGGCTGTGCGGAAGGGCCGCAGAGAATTCGATTTTGGTGTTTGGGAACACGATATTTTTGGAGTTTTAGAGCAATTAGCAATACCATGGTATTTGAGATTACTATGTTATTTTTTACAGAATGGTGTTTGTCAACCAAACGGTCCTATGTATTGCAAAATCGTGATATTACAAAACTGTGTTATTGAAATACGTACTTTGGTATTGCCATGTCATTTTAAAAACTGTGGTTTCAAAACTTTAGTATTGAAAAATTGTGCTCCCAAACACACCCTAAAGCTTTACCGTGAACCACTGCGGATGGTCTTAAAGGCAGGCCCGGCTCTGGGCCTAGGCGGGGGAAATAAATTTTCTGCGGCCCTGCCGCACAACGTCGCGCGTGCGCCCCCGCCCCGCACGCCGTCTCATGGAAATCCCGCTGAGATCCTTCGCTTCGCGCTAGGTTTGTTGTCTGGACACCGAAGTATGGAAATCTCGCGTGTCCTGCTCCCACGATTATGCGATTTTGATCGGACGGCGTGCGTGGTGGGGGCGCACGCGCGATGCTGTGCGGCAGGGTCGCAGAAAATTTGTGGGCTACTGCCTAGGGCCAGGCCGGTGGGTGGGGGTGGTCACGTCCTACTAATGTTAGTTCAATGCTTTGTCCAAAACGTCAAATAAAAGAATAAGGAGGGAGTATTTATTAGATACGGTATAATATTACTAGTGTGTTAATTTTCCATATGCGATGTTTTTCGATAAAAGGAGGAGTTTTTCGTTAGTGCATGTACTGTAGGACACATTGTTCATGAAAATAAAATAAAAGACATTTTTCATTAACATAAAAACAACACATATATTACAAACAAGAATAAAAACACATAGAAAACAAAAGAAAAAACTACTACTCATCCTACTCTACTCGGAGGACTTGTCCACCTCCGCCGCCGCCTCTGCATCCGCTGGCGGCGCCTCCGCCTCCGCATCCACCGCCGGTGCCTCCGCCTCCGCCGCAACCGCCGGCGGAGCATCCTCCAACACCAGATCGAACATCTTCCTGCTGACAGCGTTCACGAGTTGCTCGCGAAACCCCACCCCGGCCTCCTCACCGATCGTCTCATAGAGGCAGTTGAGATGAGCGGCAAAAAAACCTAACCCAAAGATGTAGTAGCCGGCGGAGTCCATGCTGGTGTGGTGGGGAAGGACACCAAGTGCCAGTCAGCGACAGGAATGAGTTGTATTGCGAAATACATCCTGCACCATTTTGTCGAGCGCTTTTGCTTGCACGTCGGCGGCGAACATGTTGCCAGTGACCTCCTTAAGCTTGTCGTCAAGTTTGTCGATGCTTTCCTCGATGAGGCGGACAGTCACATCATAGTCGGACGAAAGAGGTGCGGGTGCCGCGGACAGAGATGGGAGTGGAGGAGATGCGGGCGCCGCCTCCAGTTCCACCGGCCTTGGCGGCGACGGAAACGGAGAAGGAGGTTCGGAGGACGTCGATGACCTGGAGCGCTTCGGTGCGGGGCTACCTATTTGTGCGGCGATGGAGGTGGGAACAAAGAGAGAGAGGTGGTCGACGGTGGTGCGGCAGAGAAGCAAGAGGAGAAGTTTGGAGGCTAAAATTGATCGAGAGGTGCGGTGGAGAAGAAGAGGACGGTGTGCCTTTATAGCGGGTCGTCGTCTAAGCGCGTGAGTGGAGATGAGCGGACGCTTCAAAAATTGTGATTTTGAATTGACGGTCAGAGTTACTCCAAACCGCGGTTCGCCTCCTCTTGGTTATCGCAATGGCTCAACATGTCCCATCGGCCAGTTTTTTAATTTGACACACAAAGGTGCGGAGATTGACGTGAACGCGCGTGGCAATCGACCGAGAGTCCATATCGAACGGATAATTGTCGTGATCATGGATGATGGTGGACATGAATGTAATGCATGTGAAAGAGACTCACGATCAAGCATGTTTGGTCACGTGTTGAGGATTTTTTGTGCCCCCTTGTTGAGGAACATGTTAATTATATGACGTTGAGGATCGGATGTGGCTTACGTGTTTTCACAAGTGTGTTCATTTGTTCCTAAAATCAGAACACGTAGCGGCTAGCGCCTACACCTGTTGTTTCTTCAAAAGACGAGTACAGCGATATATAATGGCAGCATGCGAACGATTAATTTGATGAACCACGTACGTACGTAGTGAGAGCTGTGTGCTTATTAGACGATGGTAGTCCACATTCTATCCTCGTACCGTCGAGGGAACATCCTCGTGTCAAATTTGTTATCTCTATTGATGACAGGATAATATTCTTCATTAGTGTGGTAGTTAAACTGCCATATAGGTTGAGAGCATACTCACATGCATGGTAGAGAATATGATAAATATAGAAATATATATACATGGTAGGAAATATTATACTATTCTTGGAATACATGTTTGGGACGTACTAGCATGCATATGTACGTCTAACATCCATGTGAAAGACCTCGATCATGTTTGCTGATGTTACGTGTTCTCTTTTTTTGTTGAGAGATCGTCATGTTTGAGGCTCGTTGATCATGTTTGGGGGGCGTAGCATGCATGGACAACTAACATGCATGTGAAGGACCTCGATGCATGTGAAATAACATGCATGTTTTTAAAAGCAAGATATAGTATTTCCTCAAGAAAAAATAATTTTATGAGAGATTGGGCGCACAAGCACAATATCTAGAACTTGAGCGATGCATCTACGAATTCCATATGCCGGGATGATCGACGACAACCGTTCCGCAAACTCGGCGGTAAGATCAGTAGTCGCTGGAGAGCAGCTTGCGGCCGACCTCGAAGGAGACGAAGGCGTCAATGCACGCATAGATGATCTACTCGCCGGAGAGATTGTACGCGTCCCAGTTGCTCGTCCTCACCCCGTAAGGCTTCTCCATGTCGGCGGCCATCACGGTGCTCGCGATGTCCTTCAGCCCCACGCGGTGGAGGCTCGGGCGATCCATCTCCTCTGCCGCGAGCTCGGCCAGGTCCATCGTTTTAGCCACCTTCAGCTGCCAGTCCTTCCAAAGTCTGTCGGCGTCACCCTCCACGCCGACGAAGCGGTAGTCGGAATCATCGAGGAAATCTTCCAGCTCGTCAGGGAAGTAGTCAGCGCGGATGACTTGGAAGATGAGACAGCGGCGGCTGACGTAGAGCTGCAGAACGGTGACGGGGTTCTGGTCGGCGGAGTAGTTGGGGCGCCACTCGACGTCGAGCTCGACGACGAGCTTGTGAAGGCGCCGACGGTGGACGTAGAGGACCTTGTCGAGCCAGTCCTCCACGGCCTTGCCGGAGGACATCACGGCGGTGGTGATCACGTCTTCCTCGAACGTCACGTTGTACACCTGAGTCCCCGCCATTGGGTATCTCTCCTTGTTGTCCCTACGGTTGCCGTTTGCGGCGGCGCGGCGCGAATTCTCTCTTGTGCAAAACCTTCGTCTACATCTTTAGTTTGGATTTTAATTGGAAACGGGCCTGGATATATAACTGATGCAGTTATGATATGAGCGGAGGAGTTTCTGAATTTGATGGGCCCGAGCCCGGAGTAAAGAGAGTAATGAAGATTTTTGAATCTTATATACTCTTTCTAATTTTTAATTCTTATCGTTATGACCACAAGTTGCATTGTCTCAATCTAACACCACGTACAACAACAACAACATTTCTCAGGAGCCCACCCATTGGATATGCCGGGTGGGCCACGGGATACCCTGGGTCCAGTCACAAGAGAGTAGCTAGTGTGAATACATGCTGGAGAGATCAGCGGAATCGGGAACTGGCCAATGAAGATGGATGTCAGTAGTGTCACGGTTCATGTATCGAAACGCGCGCCATCCTTTTTCTTCTTATCCTTTTTCTTATAAGTTCATATTATTTTCCACCAATCTTCTAAGAGCATCTCCAACCCATTTGCTATTTTTAGTTTGCTATTCTTTCAAATAGCAAATATGCTATCCACATTTAGCATCTCATTCTATGAGCATCTCCAACCCGTTTGCTATATGATGTGCTATATTAAAAAATTTCATATTTTATTAATATGTAATAATTATTTTAAAATTCAAATAACATTGTTGCAACGGCTATATTGTGACGTTTGTATTTCCAACGGTTAATTTTCAACAACTATTTTGCAATAGAAACGACAATATTGTAGCAGAAATTGGAGATAGCAAACTGGATAGCATTTGCTACTAGTAGCACACTGAGAGCTCCATATAGCAAATGGCTAAAAGTAGCAATCCTAATAGCAAACCGGTTGGAGATGATTTTTGCTCTAAATTTGCTAAATAATAGGATAGCACACCATATAGCTAATGGGTTGGAGATGCTCTAACCCTCCTTTATTTGAAGTTGTACAGTTGGATCAGGATACGTGGCCGGCGTACACATTATGACACAATAGTGAAAGTAAAACACCCTATACATTTTATGGCACACTTGTGAAAGTAAAATACCCGATACATTTTATTATTATGGAAGTCTATAATTAAGACTCAATCCAAATTGGGCAAAAATTTCGATGAACGTGACTTCTAGTTTGTTTTTGCAAGCCATACGAATCAAGTTTTTTTGTCTTCACCCTTTTGCAATGACGCCCACGAGCATCTAATCTGGACTAAAGTTGATACGTACTCCAAAAACTGTTGTTGCATTTTTTGTGATTTACTACGTGCTTTGCTGTTTGATTGCTCATTATGTTTGATCCATGTTGGGTTTGAACAGAGAGTGGGCTTCTCCCTGCTATTCCTGTAAGATAAACTAGGTGATAGTCACTTTCTGGATCTCCAGCTCAGTAGAGTTGGAAGTGGAAATATATTCCATTCTAAAAGATAAAAGAGATAAATAGTCCACTAGTTTATCGTTAGAACAGCAACATTAGAACTATTTTTGCACACTAATGAACAAAAATATAAAGTTCATTACCTTAAGACGATACATTACAAACAAGAAAAAAGAAAAACACAAACTACAAACAAGAAAAGAAAAACAACACAACTAAGAACAAGAAAAAAACTACTTCTCTTCCACCTCGCTCCACCTACATCTCCTTCTCCTTCTCCTCCTCCTCCTTGGGCTCCTGGTTGGGCGGGGGCACCTCCCGCGGCGGAGATGGGAAGCCCAATTTCCTGGACGTCGCCACCACCAGGTTGTCGCGGTCGGCGACGCCGAGCTCATCCGCCAGCGTCTCCCAGAGGACGTCGAGGCGACCGGCCAAGTGCGTCATGCCGAAGACGTAGTGGCCTGTGTTCCCCAATGCAGCATGCTCTGGAAGGGGACCAAGCCCAATGCGATGCATGGAGCACGATGTATTGTCAAATACATCGCGCGCCATCTTCTAGAGAGCCCACTCCTTGTCTTGGCGGGAGTCCGGTCGGGGACGCTTCCCCTTGGCGTCCTTCGGCGGTCTTGGCGGCGGCGTTGTCTTGTCAGCCGTGGTGTTCTTGGCGTGATTTTGGGAAGAGAGGAAGAGTGGCTGTGCGGACAAGACGATGGCGTGCCCAGGTGCTCTTATAGCGTAGTAGCAGCCTGGCTGGGGTGCTCATCCTCTGCAGTACTGCAAGTGCAGTAGAGGTGGCTGACATGTGAGTCCCACACCATGTAGGGCCCTCATGTCAGCCATCTCTACTGCACCTGCAGTACTGCAGGGGATTTGAACCCGCCTGGCTGTTCATCTCTCAACGCACGCAGTAGTGGTGATGGAACGCGGAGCGGTTCCAATTGAATTCAAAGATGCGCATGCGCTGCACGCATTTAAGGCGCCTCGATGACTGGCGCGCACGTAAGCTCGGTGCGCCCGATCGCATCAGCTGCCTGTACAAATGGCTACGGCTTGAACGAAGGACCAAACCTTATGTGGCAAACAGCAACGTATAATACTTCCTCCGCCCCAACTCAACTCTATTTCTGTTTTGGTCGAACTAATTACCTTTGACCAATGATTTATATGGAATTTATTAACTTCAATACATGTAGTACTAGATTGTATATTATTGAAATATTTTCATGGTGAATCTAAAAGTACAATTCTCGTATTGTTAGAACAGATCAAAATTGCGTAAATCTCAAAGATAGATTTGACGAAACCTAAGACTTCCCTTTGAAAAATTTTTATATTTTACATTAGTTTTACATATGTAATATGCACATAGGATATATCACTAAATAGTTTTGCAAAACAACATGGAGGAGAAATATGTATATCCCATATGCTACTACTACGTAAATTAGGGGTGGGCAAATAAACCAAGACCGAAAAACCGAAACCGATAAAACCGAGACCAGAACCAAAAAGACCGAAATATCAGGTATCGGGTACTTATCGGGTAGCAAATATAAATAACTGAAAAATAAATGTCGGGTTCGGGTACCACTCTCGGGTAACTGAAATAACCGAATAGTCGGTCCATCAAATAATAAGTTAAATTATGCGTGCTAAACTATGAACAATTCAAATTTAGATATTTTATTTTCAAGTTGTGATGTGTGAAGTTGTTGGATTTAAATGTTTATTTTTTTATTTTTCATTTGTCAATTTATAATAAATTACCTCATGGGATTAAATTTATCAATCATATTAAATTTGTGCAAACATGACATGGATATAATGTATAATTCGGATATATCGGGTAGGACCGAAGACCGAACCGGAATTTTGGTACCCAAAATGTTGGTGTACCTAATATTATTAAAACAATTTGGGTAGTGATTTCAAGAAACCGAATTTTGAAAAGGACCGAAATACCCGAACAAAAATATCGGGTAGACCGAATGCACACCTCTAACGTAAATCCATCCGAAATAATTAGCTAGTTTGAGGATGAATGAAGTTGAGCTTGCGAGCTTGATGAGCACCGTCATTGTTTTGAGCAGCGATTAATTTATGGCATCATCAAATCTGGATTAATTTTTCTAGATCATTTGGGGCTGAAAAATTAGTTAACACGCTATATATGAGGAGAAAGTTTAGGATATGCTACCTACTGCTTGTGTTGAATAACCCTGCACTGTGGACAACATATATCTGACACTTCATTCTGGTTGCCAGGATCATTCCGCCATAGGGATGAAAACGGTACGGTAAATTCCCGAACCGTCCGATGTAATTTTCAAAAATTTCCGATGCAATTACCATTTTTGACAATATCCAAAATTTTCGATCCGATTACCGTTTTTATCGGACATTGAAATTTGGAAAACGGAATGGAAACGATTTAGACTAATTTCCGACCGAATTGTCAGAATACCGTATTTTAATGGAAAATTTCCGAACAATAACGAATACTTTCCGAATAGTAGGTTGGGTCTAATGGGCTGACATGTACTCTCTCCGTCCCTCACTTTGTAGTTTATTTTTGAACTACAAAGCGACAATTATTTAGATACGGAGGGAGTAATAAGCTCAATTCTTTAAATTTTTTATTCAGACACCAGTTTGAATAAAGAGTTGTCAAAGGTAATAAGCTAAATTCCGACCGTTTTCATCCCTATTCTGCCCCAAGTCATCTGGGGCAACAGGCGGAGGACCTTGATGATCAGGATAAGGACCAGGCAAGAAATCATTGGTCAAAGGTATGTTTGACCAAAGCTAAAAATAGAGTTGATTTGGGACGGAGGGAGGAGTACTTTTTACAGACCGCTTTGCAGGCCCCGCTGCGGGCGATCTCCTGCCTGCTGACAACTCCAGCGGCTAAAATAGCGTACAACTGCACTTTAGAAGCCGTAACCCCAGTTTGCATCAAAGGAAACTCACAGGACAATTTAAAGGAATGGAATCCTCCGGAAGGGAAAGACATTCATACGAGTTTCGCAAGTAGCATTACAAACGTGCACTTTAGAAGCCATAACCATCACTGCGCGCGTCTCATCGTCTTCTCCGCGCGTACTAATAAAGACACACCATCATCTTCTCCGCAACACACACAGGCCATCCTCTTCTCCGCGTGTACTCTTCCTCTCCGTCTCCGTCGCGCGCATCCTCATTGGTTCCCTTCAAAGCCCATGGAGTTCCCCATGCCGCACGATATTGCGGTCCTGATCGCGGGGTGGGTCGCCGCAACCTCCCCTCAGCCCATGGACGACCTCTCCAGTCTGCGCGCCACCTGCAAGGCCATGCACGCAGTGTGCTGGGATCGCGCCGCGGGTAGGCGCGTGGCGCTGGAGTGGGACAGCATCCGGAAGTTTAACTGGAGCTACGACCGCCTCGTGGAGCGCCTGGCAATCGTCGGCAACCCTCATGCGTGCTACGTCATCGGGTTCGACCTCGTCTTCCTGCATGGTCACGCGCAGCTGGGCACCCAGTTCCTTGAACGGGCGGCCGCAAACGGCCACATGGTGGCGGCCTACATCCTCGCCATGCTCCGCTACGACGCTGACCGCAGGGCCCGCAACGCCTTCGAGTATATCCGGCAGGTCCAAGGTGAGGCCCACGTCGGCTACAACGTGGCCGGATCCGTCGCCATGAAGTGGACCAACAAGGACTGATGCCAGTGTCGGCATGAAGCCATGAATAGTATCGATGGTGTCGCCTGGAGGTTCCTGGGCAGGCCTCGTCCAGAAGCGCCGCCGGTGGCAGTGCCCAACATTGATGATGGCGCTTGGGGCTGCTCAATAGGGGGGAACCAGGGAACTGCCCGCTGCGGCAGGCCTACGGGAGAAGTGGATAGTCTTATGTACAGAGAACTGTAGGATTAAGCACGAGCATGACCTGTTCTGCCGTCTGGCATTGTACTATATGGGTTATATTCCCTCCATTCCCGTTTGGATGCACCAGTACTAGTTCTCCCAACGCCAATTAAAAGAGAACAAAGGGATTATATAAAATAGACTTGTAGTATATGTGTTTACCCCATGCCTGCTCGTCTCTGATGAATGTTGCACTTGTTGTGTTTCCCCTATGCGCGCTCGTCTTATGTTTAGCCCCGTTTGCATCAAAGGAAACTCACGGGACAGTTTAAGAAATGGATTCTTCCGAAAATGAATACATTCAATCATCTAGTAGTTTTGAACAAAGGAAATCAGTGTTCCCTTCTCTCTGTTCATTGTCTTCACTTTTCATTACAGTCGTCGCTAATTGACAGAACTAGCTGTTACATAATCCCCAATAAACACAAAATAAACTAATGGACACATCTAGTCCGCAGCACTTCCCTTGAAGCAGTGGTAATAACTTCTTGCCGAGTATAGGAGTAGTGGTAATGATTACACCGCGTATAGGGGCATAGGGCCAGTGGTACGTTGGAGTTCTACCTATCTTTTTCTAACATTTTTCTCGTCCTTTCTTTTCTTTCCTCTCTGTTGATTGTCTCCACTTTTCTTTCCAGTCATCGCTACCTGTTACTACTTTACAGACCACTTTGCAGGCCCCGCTGCGGGCGATTTTTTGGCACCTCTAGCGGCTAAAGTATCGTACAGGCAACTTTACAAGCCACCGGCGGTGTGGAGGGTCGTTCATTAACAGAGAATACAGATAGAACAGATACTTCACTAAACAGCAGATAGAAAACAAAATAACAGATGGAACAGACGAAGAACATTGAGTTCATTATCATAAAACATTACATCACGACTGGATTAATCAGTGTCAAAAGATTTCCTGTTTTAAAGTTGAGTTGAACTAGAATGTAATAAGATGTTTGGTGAAATCGTGTAATCAACCATCTTCAACCATTGGATCGATCTACATTACGGTCGTTGAATCTTTTTACTTAACCCCCTCCACCAGGTGGAGGGGTGGTGGTGGGGGTGGAAGGGGTTTAATGAAAAGATGTAATAACCGTAGATGTATAGTTAATCATACGTACATATCATAATGACAACAACAAATGAGCTTACTCGAACTTTTCGAGCTTGAGCTCATCAAGTTGGCAATACTCAACTTCATCCTCAAACTTTTAATCAAAACTAAGTTTGGTCCTTGAACTTTCAAATGGGTCAATTATTTAGTCCATCAACTTCAAAAAACCGTTTCACTTTCATCCTTACTCTGAGTTGGACATCCACACATTGGCATGCCACATAAGATAGTTAATGTGTATTTAATCCTGTTAATTTGTTATAGAAGTTTGTTTTATTTAAATGTTTGAAGTATGCATCATTATATGCATGTAAACACTTTCTCATGTTGAAGCAAGCAGGCAAGAGTTTAAGAAACGATTTGAATGGACCCCTTAGTTGGATAGCTGGGAAGTACAACCGTCGGATCAAAACAAACGGTGGATGCAGCCTTTACTGCACGCATGCAGCAAAATGTCGCTACATTAGACGATCTTGGTCCAGGCAGGTATGCTCCGATTCCTGTCCTCCAACTCCATCTAGGCTTCCGATGACCCAGGCGGTTCACCACCAGACTGTACAAAGGATAAGCACGCACACATGTAACAGTCATTGTTTACTGCGTTGGTCTAACGTCATTGTTTGACTGCGTAGGCCTACATTTAGTCATTAATGCTAGCTTTTGAATCTGTGTAGTGCGAAAGGGTTTTGTTTTGGTTTCACACTACATTAGCTAGCCTATATAAAGTGTATCTGTGTTCCCTGATGAATACACAACAAACATTCTCCATACAGAATGAAACTTGCATGCCGCTTTCTTCTGCCGGAGGTTCGAAGGAAACTACACGGCTGGCCGGGTACACGTACGGTATGGGTGTGCCGGTGTACCTTAACCCCCCGTACGTCGTCCATCCCCGGTGGTTGTTGGGAAGAGCCTTACAGGTATGCTCTGATTCCAGTCCTCTTACTCCATCTCTAGGTTTCTGATGACGCAGGCGGTTCACCACCAGACAAACCAAAAAAGGTTGAGCGACATGCAAGTTTTTTGATGAAAAACTGACTGCGACCTGCTGACGCATCCATCTCTAGATTTTTGATGACACTCCCGCTGACGTGTCATCATCTTATTTGTTGTGAAGGAATGATAGTTAAACTAAGCATTAATAAAGGGACCAATAACATTTTGACACATAAGTGGGATGACGCATGGGATGACAGAACAGGAGGGACCCGACTTGTATACGCCCATTCAGTGCTTCCATGCGTGCTCCTACTTAAGTGTCATGATTTTATTGGCCCTTTCATTTACCTAACATAATGCCTGATTTAACTTCAACCAATTAGATGATGACACATAAGCGGGAGTACGCATGGAAGCACAAACGGGAGCACCGAAGTTGCATCCGAACGGGAGGCCCCAGCAGCCAGTTTGTCATCAAGAAATTTGCATGTCGCTCATCACCGAGGCTTTTCTGGTTTGTCTGGTGGTGAACCGCATGCGTCATCGGAAACCTATATGTAGTTGGAGGACAGGAATCAGAACATACCTGCAGGGGTCCTCCAACCACCACCGGGGACGCACAACGGGGGTTAAGGTACACACCGGCACACCCGGACCGTACATACGTGCCGGTGAAGATGGAACTCAACAGTCTCACGGTTGTGGATAGAAAAAAGGAAGAAGAAAAAGGATGGCGCGCGTTTCGATCTATGAACCACGAGACTGCTAACTTCCATTTTAATTGGCCAGTTCCCGATTCCGCTAAGTCATTGTTGTTGTACGTGGTGTTTGGTTGAGACAATGCAACTTGAGGTCATAACAATAAAAGTTAAAAAGAGTAGTATATCAGATACAAAAATCTTCATCACGCCAGGTCATATGATGGCCGGACACTCTCCAATCCACTTAGATTGAAGTGGAACCACTCCTACCCAAACGAGGAAAAAAATTATGGATACGGTATGCATATCCAAGGTTGTGCATACCGTTCCACATTTGTGACATGTGTCCACATGAACCTGCATTAGTTGTCACTGACATGTGGGCCCATGAGACATCGGGTCTACTTGTCAGTGGCGGCTACTGCAGGTGCAGTACTGCATAGTGCCAGCTTGCGACGCTCAACAAAGCGAGGGTTCGGTCTCGCCGAAACTCTCGAGGAGGATTGGTTGCAGGGCGAGTAATAGCCAGGGTTTTGTGGGTGGCGGGGTAATCATGGCACGCGAAGGATGGGACGTGGCGATGGGCGAGGGAGACGTGTCGTGGAGGACACTGAAGTGACCAGCAGCAGGGCGTGGAGGCATAAAAAAATCACGCCATCACACACGTACTTCCTTCTCGTGTCTTCAATCGTTGTTCCCTGATCGTGGCACCATCTATATACCACTGGACCCAACGTAACACTGGACCAATGCCCCTATACGCGGTGTTATCATTACCACTACTCCTATACCTGGCGTCATGGGGACGAACACCCAGCGCAGTTTCGGCCTAGGAATACAAAGTGACTCAGCGCAGTTTCAGCCCACGAATAACAAGCGGCCCAGCGCAGTGTTGGGCCTACTCTGATAGCTTCACGTACGCTTTGTCCTGGCTGCCTCCCCGCCGGACCCTTCGATCCACAACGGCCCCTCTCCCAATTGCACGAAACGCGCCTGTAGGAGCATCCGCCGGCCGCCACGCCCTTGGAGGAGCATCCGCCGGCCGCCACGCTCTTGGAGGAGCATCCGCCGGCCGCCACGCTCTTGGAAGAGCATCCGCCGTCCACTGGCGTAGAGGAGCATCCGCCGACCGCCACACGTGGAGGAGCAACAGCGCTAGGTACAATTGCTCACATAATGTTATTGTAGTTCAATCCTCTTACGAATACGCTGATTGAATTGTAGGAAGTGATGTCAGAAGATAAGACATGGATGGGAAAAGACAGGCGTACGAAGGAGTGGCAGGATAGAATGAAGTCATTTTTAAATTTAGCATTCCAGGGCACTCGTGAAGAAGAAACTAAGCCATGTCCTTGCACGAAATGTCGTAATATTTGCCACGGGAGACGCAAGGAAGTTCATCTTCACTTGCTTTGTAATGGGATGTCGTTTGATTATACTTGTTGGGTACACCATGGAGAAAAATGAGTTGAGAAAAATATTGCTGAGCAATCAGCAAATAATGAGGAGATAATTTCTGATGATGTTGCTATGGAAAATATGCTATCTAGTCTTCGTAGAAGCACTGGTGATCATGGTGGTACTTCAGCAGGTGTTGATGATCTAGAAAATGCTATAAACCAGCAGGAGCCAATTGGGTGTGCAAAGGCATTCTATTACTTATTAAATGATGCCAAAAAGGAGTTGTATCCAGGTTGTGAGAAGGTGACCCAATTATCCTTCATTGTCAGGTTGTACCAGATAAAGTGTTTAACTGGTTTGAGCAAAAAAGTGTGTGATTTGATCCTTGAACTATTCTCATATGTGCTTCAAGAGGGCCATTGCATTCCTAATACACTTGATAAAGTTCAGAAGGTTGTTAGTGACCTCGGGCTGAGCTACGAAAAGATCGATGCATGTGTCAATGACTGTGTGTTATTGCGGAAGGACTATTCTCTGCTGGATCGATGCCCAAAATGTGGTGAATTAAGATGGAAAAATAGTACTGGTGGGGATGCAAGAGAGTCTTTACCTTGTGGAAAAGCTAAGAAGCTTGTAGCATGCAAGATTCTACGATACTTCCCTCTTATTCCCCGTCTTCAAAGGTTTTATATGGCAGAATCAACGGCATCAAACATGCGCTGGCACAAAGAAGAACGTATTGATGATGGAATATTATGCCATCTTGCAGATTCGAAAGCATGGAAGCATTTTGATAGAATTTACCCAAATTTCTCATCTGATCCTCGCAACATAAGACTTGGGCTAGCATCTGATGGTTTCAATCCTTTTGGAGTAATGAATGTTTCTTACAGTACATGGCCTGTGATTCTAATCCTTATAATCTACCACCTTGGTTGCGTATGAACCAACCTTATTGGTTGATGTCAATGATAATTCCTAGGCCAAAGTCACCTGGAAACAACATTGATGTGTATCTGCGGCCTTTGATTGATGAGCTACAGAAATTATGGTCTGATGGTGTTGAAACATACGACAGTTCAAAGAAAGAGACATTTCTCATGCGAGCTTCTATATTGTGGACAATAAATGATTTTCCAGCATATGCAATGCTATGTGGATGGATCACAAAAGGTAGGCTAGCATGTCCATACTGCCATGTAAATATTGACGCCTTGTGGTTGAAACATGGACGAAAGTATTGCTACATGGGTCATCGTCGTTTCCTACCTCAGGATCACCGGTGGCGTCAGGACAAAGCTTCTTTCAACAACAAAATAGAGAATAGAGAGGCTCCAACATCACTCTCGGGTCACGAAGTACTCCAACATGATCAAGTGAGTTTTGGAAAGACGAATAATAAGAGAAAGCGCACTGAGGAAGATAGGTGGCATAGTTGGAAGAAGAAAAGTATATTTTTTCAGCTCCCGTATTGGAAGACATTGCTAATAAGGCATAACTTGGATGTCATGCACATTGAGAAAAACATTTGTGATAGCATATTGCGTACATTGCTTAATATGGATGGTAAAACAAAATATAGTCTACAAGCTCGTTTTGATATGCAGGAAACGGGTATGCGGCCAAAGCAACATCCCGTGGGTATGAAAGGGAAGTATGATTGTCCATCAGCATCATATACTTTGCAAAAAGATCAGGAGACCACCTTGGTAAAGTTTTTGGCGGATGTGAAGATGCCCGATGGTTATGCCTCAAACATCAAGAGAAGTGTTGACATAACAGCACGTAAGGTATCTGGTCTAAAAACTCATGACTGCCATATTATATTTCAGAAGTTCCTTCCTATTGCAATACGTGACATATTGCCTGAAAAGGTTGTTGAACCTTTAATTGAGTTTAGCAGATTCTTTTTTGGAATTTGTTCTAAAGAATTGGCGGAACCAGATTTGGATAAGATGATTGAACAATTTCCTGAAACAATTTGTAAGCTTGAGATGTTGCTTCCTCCCGCTTTCTTTGATATCATGGTACATCTTCCAATCCATCTTGGCGAAGAAGCTCGCTTGGGTGGACCTATTTCTTACAGATGGATGTATCCAATTGATAGGTACCTTGGTACATTGAAGGGGTATGTACGTAACAGAGCTCACCCGAAGGGTTCTATAGCTGAGGGATATATTATGGAAGAGTGTATGACTTTTTGTAGCCAGTTTTTGGATAACATCAGCACCAAGCTTAATAGTCCAGAACGTCATGAAGCTGCAGCTAGGAATGAACCTTCTCTCGAGTCTAATATATTTACAGAAGTTGATAATTCTAAAAAAGGTTTTAAATGGGGCGAACTTACTATGGTGGAACTACATAACATCAGGCATTATATTATTTCTAATGTTGAAGAGGTCGCTCCATGGATCAAGTATGTATAACACTCAGATGTTCTATACTATATTAATGGATCATGCTTATTGTAGATGGCTAATCTAATTTTGTACCCTTTTCAGTGAGCATTTTGAAGAGCTGAAAAAGATTCATTCTCGTGATGTTGAAAAATGCCATAGAGATGAGTTTGTTTATTGGTTTCAGAAACGAGTAAGTATATGCAAGTTTTTACTTTGACGAAATATTGAAGAAATATCTGTTCTGAAGGTTGTTTATCGATGCCCCTTTTATACTAATTAATGTGTATAGATTATGACATTACACAAAGAAGGCAAAGTAACTGATTATTTGTATGCATTATCTAGAGGACCTGATTGCCGGGCACGTTTTTTTAGTCGATCATTCATAAATGGCTTCTTCTTTCGAACAACAGAGGTGGACAAAGATTTACGGACGCAAAACAGTGGTGGTGTTGTTCGGGATGGTGATCATGAGTGGTATGGAGTAATCAAGAAAATGATTTCTGTTGATTTCGAAAAAAATCAAGAGGTTCTGTTATTTGAATGTGAATGGTTTGATCGGCCTCGTTCCGCTCAGAGCCAAAGCAGAGGCTACAAAATGGATCGATACGGAATGATAGATGTTGACACTACTATTTTTCAATTTAAGTATGAGCCTTACATTCTAGCCACCCAAGCAGAACAAGTTTTTTACATTAGAAGTGTGAAGCAACCTAAATGGGCTACAGTTGTTAAAACGAAGCCACGAAACCTTTTTACCATGCCCCGTGGAGACGGTGAAAATAATGTCACTGAGACGATGGAGGCTGAGACATTATTTGATGATCGAAGGCTTACTGATATAAATGAGGATATGACCACATGGGATAGGAATGAGAATGACATTGACGGAGCAATCGGTGATGCTTCCGCTCTTTCAAATGAAGATGAAGACGACGACGACCACGACGATGATGATACATACATTAATTATGGTATTGTACCTCCAATATTGAGGGAGGACAACGAAGATGATGATTTTTTCATATAGGTAATGTGTGAGCTAGTTGTACGTGAACTATGCAATGCAACGTTTGTGTTCAGTGGCGATAGATCTTAACGCCACCAACTGGTATTTCGTGGTAATGTATCCTAATACAACGATTGTGTTTCGTGGCGATAGATCCTATCGCCATGAACTTGTGAATCATGGCATAGGTTTCTAATGCAACGTTTGTGTTTCGTGGCGATAGATCCTAACGCCACGAACTGTCGAATCGTGGCAAAAGTTCCTAATGAAACGATTGTGTTCCGCGGTGATAGATGCTAACGCCCGAACTATTGAATCGTGGCAACAGATCCTAATGCAATGATCGCGTTCCATGGTGATAGATGCTAATGCCACGATCTAGTGAATCATGGCAACAGATTCTAATGCAACGATCGGGTTTCGTGTCAATAGATGCTAATGCCACGAACTATTGAATCGTGGCAACAGATTCTAATGCAACGATAGGGTTCCGTGGCGATTGATGCTAACGCCACGAACTATTGAATCGTAGCAACAGATCCTAATGCAACGATTGGGTTCCGTGGCGATAGATGCTAACACAACGAACTAGTGAATCGTGGCAACAGATTCTAATGCAACGATCGGGTTCCGTGGTGATAGATGTTAATGCCACGAACCAGTGAATCGTGGCAACAAATTCGTGGTGATAGATCCTAATGCCACGAACTAGTGAATCGTGGCAACAGATCCTAGTGCAACGATTGTGTTTCATGGTGATAGATGCTAATGCCACGAACTAGTGAATCGTGGCAACAGATTCGTGGCGATAGATCCTAATGCCACGAACTAGTTAATTGTGGCAACAGATCCTAGTGCAACGATCGTGTTCTGTGGTGATAGATGCTAATGCCACAAACTAGTGAATCGTGGCAACAGATTCGTGGCGATAGATCCTAATGCCACGGACTAGTGAATCGTGGCAACAGATCCTAATGCAATGATCGTCTTCCGTAGCGATAGATGCTAATGCCACGAACTAGTGAATCGTGGCAACAGATTCGCGGCGATAGATCCTAATGCCACGAATAGTGAATCGTGGCAACAGATCCTGGTGCAACGATCGTGTTCCGTGGCGATAGATGCTAATCCCACGAACTAGTGAATCATGGCAACAGATTCATGGCGATAGATCCTAATGCCACGAACTAGTGAATCGTGGCAACAGATCCTAGTGCAACGATCGTGTTCCGTGGCGATAGATGCTAATGCCACGAACTAGTGAATTGTGGCAACAGATTCATGGTGATAGATCCTAATGCTACGAACTAGTGAATCGTGGCAAAAAATCCTAATGCAACGATCGTGTTCCGTGGCGATAGATGCTAATGCCACGAACTAGTGAATTGTGGCAACAGATTCGTGGTGATAGATCCTAATGCCACGAACTAGGTGAATCGTGGCAACAGATCCTAGTGCAACGATCGTGTTCCGTGGCTATAGATGCTAATGCCACGAACTAGTTAATCGTGGCAAAAGACCAAGCTTACTGCAATGATTAATTATTCGTTGCAGTATAATCGTTGCAACAGGGCGGAATCCTTGTAGTGAAAGGACATCACGGTGTACTCATAAGATCCACACCGTGTCCTAAAAGCTGTCTTGGGTATGTCCGATGGTTTAATCTTCATTTGAAAGTATCCCGACCTCAAATCAATCTTAGAGAAGATACAAGCACCCTTCATTTGATCAAACAAGTCTTCTATGCGTGGCAAGGTGTACTTGTTCTTAATGGTTACCTCGTTGAGAGCTTGGTAATCTACACACATCCTTTGCGACCCATCCTTCTTGTCCACAAACAACACAAGTGGTCCCCAAGGTGAAGAGCTGAGGCGGATAAAACCTTTCTCTAGTTGCTCTTGAATTTGTTTCTTCAGCTCCGCTAATTCCATAGGAGGCATCCTATACGGCCTCTTAGCTATAGGTGCAGTTCCAGGTATTAAATCAATAACAAACTTAATGTCTCGGTCAGGTGGCATACCTGGCAACTCATCCCGGAAACATCTAAAAATTCACACACCACCGGAATCTACTCAATTGCGACACCGTCCATATGATTCAGCTCGAATTGCTTTGGTGCGGTTTGAGATGCTTCAAACTCTACGGTGATCCCTTCCTCATTGGTCAACTTTACCATCTTCGTGGCACACTCAATAACTCCATTGTGCTTCTCCAACCAGTCCATACCAAGTATAATGTCCAATCCTCAAGAATCCAAAATAATGAGGTTGGCGGAGAAGTCTACCCCCTTATTCTAAGGCTTACTTTTGGACATATTATATTTGTCCTCATCTCTCCTCCAGGAGACTTAACCAATAGAGTAAACTTCATATGAGAGATAGGCAAACTATACTTGGCAACATATTTTGATGCAATGAATGAATGCGATGCTCCAGAATCAAATAACATAGTCGTCGGGTTGGAGTTTGCGAGAAACTTACCAATGACCACGTCATCCGATTGTTGAGCATCCTCCGTAGAGACATGGTTCACCTTGCCACGAGCGAAGTTCTGCTGTCCACGGTTCCCTTGCGGCTGCCCTTCATTGGGTATTGGGTTAAGCCTCGGCGCATTGCTTCCTTGACCAAGGCCTGACTTAGGACATTGATGTGCAAAGTGTCCAGCTTCTTCATAAGTATATCACTTCTTTACTCCACCAGAATTTGGACGGACTTGATTTTGAAGATTTGCACTAGGAAAGTTGGCACGAGGTGCATAAGCCATTGGAGGCCTGGGTGCTTGCATAACAGGGCGCTGTTGCATAATCAGAGTTGGGCATGGTGCAAATTCAGGGTGATGAGTAGGCATAGAAGAACTTTAGTAAGGCGCATTGGGCGGTGCAAAGCGAGGGCGCATATTATTTCCTTGTTGCTGTCCTTGATATGGCGCCTTCCTCTTGTTGTCTTGCTCCATCTCCCGCACCTTGTTCTCCACAACAATTTCTTTGTCCACAAGCTTTTGGAAGTTTGCATAGTCGCAATTGAGCAATTGCACTTGAATCTCATTGTTCAAGCCTCTCATGAACAAATATTGCTTCCGGTTGTCTCGACTAACATCCTTAGGCGCATACCTTGAAAGTTGAGTGAATTTGTTGAGATATTCACCCACGCTCGATCTTCCTTGCCTCAAGTTCTCAAATTCTTTCCTCTTCAAAATCATAACTCCTTCCGGCACATAATGAGAACAGAAGCTCTCTTTGAATTCGGCCCAAGTAATTCTCTCTTGGTTCTCGTGAGCATTGCATAAGGAATCCCACCAATCCGCAGCTGCTCCCACTAGTTGATGAGAAGTGAAAACCACTTTGTCCCGGTCACTGCATTGGACAATAGCTAGCTTCTTCTCCACGGACTTGAGCCAATCATCCGCATCCATAGGGTCAGCGTCTTGGGCAAAGGTTGGCGGCCTAGTCCTCATAAACTCTCCCAACCGGTTATGAGGAGGCGGGGGTGGCGTTGGAGGCATGTGGAGCTGATTGTTGACGTTACCAGCCTGCAGCTGTCCCATAGTCTGTATCATGGTCTGCATGAGCTGGTTTTGCATAGCCAATAGCTGCTCAATATTAATAGCTCCTTGGGTAGGTCCTTGTCCATTGTTGTTCTGGGGTGTTCCATGGTTCTTCTCCTCATCATTGCCATCCCTCTGGTTGCGAGTCCTCATCATCTGTAGAAAAGCAAGAGATAAGAATTAAAAAACGTCCCCAACTCTATGCATCAAGGGATATGAAACTAAACAACTAACTAGCCTAGGTGGACATGGCAATGCTAAAGCATCCCAAAATCCTCTATTAAGCACACAAGCAACTAATATATAGCAAACAGCACATCAAGCAAAAACACATCGATTCCTGAGTGCTCCTATGTGCTCTAAAGTGTGCATTCTATCTAGGTTGTGTCCTACGGTCAACCTGTGGCTCTGATACCAATCTGTGACACCTAGTTCCGAAAAACGAACCAAGTGCAGTATATGTGTGTCCAGGATGTTCAACACACATACACGAGTGCATTCACAAAAGATATACAGACAATTACCACAACTCAAATTAATTACAAGGTTTTATTACACAAGTCATATTATCCTCAAATACAAGCACTAATGAATATTAATGACAAGTTCAACTAATGCAGCAGAAATAAACTAAATAGGCAACTATGCAATTAAGCAAAGGGACACATATGCGCAGCTCCAATCAAGACCACAGGCAAGCTGACGGTAGACACAGCCTAAAACTTCGCATTATCACCGTTATACTCCCAATCCTGAACTGCAACTGTTATTGGGGGAATTGCAAGGGTGAGTACATATTGTACTCAGCAAGTGTGGAAATTATGACATGTAGCTTATTCAAATGACGAATATAATAATGGCTAAGTGCTTAAAAGTACAGTAAAACATTTGAAAAGCAATATATTATATGTATGTGAAGTGTACCCATCATAAGCCATGTAATCATAATAATACCAGTCCATATTCATCACCAACATTCATATTCCAGATTTCAACATTACCAACAACCATAATCAATATCAGGAATTAACTCATACCCAGCCATAACCATTACCAAACCATAACCGCCCCAAAAACCATCCCAATACCAAGTTCCCTCTAATCATGGAAGTTGTCCAGGCGCTCATAACCGGGAGCACGACTATCATGATAGTTTTATTAGACTCTGTAGAGTTTGTACCGCTTTACCCACGTGTTTGTGATTTCATCACCTTGCAGTGACTAGAACCTCTATTATGCCGTCTCACACTTCCATTGGTGTGTGGCCAAGAGATCACAAAATAGCCTTTACAAAAAGATTACTAACCTATTTATACCCCACTGAGGTTTCATCGGTGGCGACGTCTCCTACAGAGCACATCTTCAACAAAAAGCCCCCTCTTGAGCCATTCGGATCCCAGGGTAGTCCCACCATTCATCAACAAACCCAATCTGACTACGCCTTCCCCGAGCATCCCTAATGGTCCAAATAGCACTGGCAAAGACCTAATTCATCAGCTACGCCGCACCCATACTTGGCCTCATGGTGGCACTGTAGTCCTGGCTTATTCTCGCATGAACCAGTCCTTAGATCTAAAGCAAGCAAACCAGCATGACAACCAACCCATCCACATAGCAGACTTGCTTAGATCACCCATTACCACATCATATTAACAAGTTCATGTTAATCATAATCTCATAAATACATAATTAAGTTGAGCGGTATAGTTGTTTTCCCATCCCAATTAATTATGCAAAGCAAAAAGGTAAAAAGCCCATCCCGACTCTCTACCATGAATTCTAGGTGACAAGGGTGGCTAAACAAATCAAGTAAACTTCCTATCGTAGGATTTCCCATCAATTTGACACAAGCATGCAGTTTTGCAAACAAAACATTTATTTTAGAAACAGGATCAATATGCTTCAAGGACACTTGCCTTGCTCTGGGGATTGGTTCGAGTCAAAACCTTCAAACTCTTGGTGCTGTATATCCTCCGCGGTACTCTCTAGCGCAAATCCGTCTAATCTGCACAATAAACATACAAGACAACAAACTCAATCAAAGGGTGCATAAACATTACTCAATATGACATGACATATATGATTAATGCAAATGCAAGGTGAAACTTGTTAATGAGTTGCTTTTAATGATAAGTAACTAGTTCTAATTTCTTTTAACAAGTTTATACAAGTTTGGAGTCGATTAGTTCTAATTTTAGAATTAATTCAACAGAAATTAACCAGGAAAATCCGACTAGTCCACTAGGGACCGGACAAGTCTGCACTGCGCGAGATCAGCAGATTAGGGTGTTCTAGATCGACGTGAATTTGGAGATTTGGGGTCAAATTCACGTAATTAAAAGTAAGTATAAGGTATACCATGTGTTTAGAGCTCCAATAAACCAAAGATCTTGGAGGCAACACTTGGATCTTGACGATCTAGGGTTGATGAAGAACTTGATGGTGGATTGTTGATGAAGAACGCGAAGTTGATGGAGATCTTGGTCCTCTTTCGTTTCCTCCTCTTCTTCTCCTTGCTCTAGATCTCCTTCTCCCTCCTTGGTGACGGCTATCCACGAGCTAAGGTTTGGGCGAGGTGGAAAAGTGGCAAATAGATGTCAAGCCAAGGGGTGTTGTTTATATAGAGGTGGAGGCTAGGGTTAGATGGATTTCGAGATTGGGATGAGTAGGGGTCGGTTTAGAGTCCCACATGGGCTCTAAAAGAGTTAGGCACGACGTACCTAGGCCCACTTAACATGAAATCCAAGAAACAAGTCGTGAAACAAAATATCAACTTGGAGTCACGATATATCGGACAAGTCCAAAAATGGACGGACTAGTTCGAAGTTGTCCAGAGAGAAATCGCACAAGTCCGGTGTAACACCCTCATTTTCATGCATCATGCCCTACATACACTCATATACATGTTTAACATTAACCCACAACAAGAGGAACAAGTTTAAAATTGATTTGGAGCATTTAAAATTGATTTGGAACAAAACCACACTTAAAATGCAGGAAAGTGCGGACTAGTCCGATTTTACTGAGGACTAGTCTGATTTCTCTCTGACTAAAAACGTATTTGTCTGTTTTTGCTGCGGACTAGTCTGATTTTGCCTCTGGAAACTTTCGGACTTGTCCGATTTTGTGCAGACTAGTCCGATATTCCAAGAATCCTTGAAATTTTGCTAAGTCCCTGGACTTGTCCGGACTAGTCCGGTGTCCCAGCGGACTTGTCCGATTTCCTCTCTGACTAAAGTTGGACTTGTCCGATTTTAGGCCAGACTTGTCCGATTTTCTCTCTAGACATTTTCGGACTAGTCCGGTCCGATATTTCGCGACTCCGAGTTGATCTTTTGTTTTACGACTTGAATCTTGGGTTTCACGTTAAGTGGGCCTAGGGACATCGTGCCTAACTCTTTTAGAGCCCATGAGGGACTCTAAACCGGCGTGTACTCATCCCAAACTCGAAATCCATCTAACCCTAGACTCCACCTCTATATAAACAACCCCACCCCTTGGCTTGACATCTATTTGCCACTTTTCCACCCCACCCAAACCCTAGTTCGTGGAGAGCCACCATCAAGGAGGGAGGAGAAGATCCCAAGCAAGAAGAAGAAGAGGAGGAAACGAAAGAGGATCAAGATCTCCAACAAGTTTTCGTTCTTCATCACCAATTCCTCTCCAAGTTCATCCCCAACCCTAGATCACCAAGATCCAAGTGCTACCTCCAAGTTTATTGATTCATTGGAGTTCTAAACACCTGGTATACCTTCTATTATCTTTTCCTTACATGAATTCAACACCTAATATCCAAATTTACGTCGATCTAGAAAACCCTAATCTGCTGATCTCGCAAAATGCGGACTTGTCCGATCCCTAGCGGACTAGTCCGGTCTTCCTGGCTAAATTGTGTTGAATTGATACTAAAGTTTGATCTAATCACATCCAAACCTGTATAAACTTGTTAAAATCTATTAGAACTAGTTAGTGATCATTAAAAGCAATCAATTAACAAGTTCTACCTTGCATTTGCATTAATCATGCATGTCATGTCATATTGAGTAATATTTGTGCACTCTTTGATTGTGTTTCTTGTCTTGTATGTTTATTGTGTGGATTAGACGGATTTGCGCTAGAGAGTGCCGTGGAGGATCTACAACACCAAGATTTTGAAGGCTTTGACCCTAATCAACCGCAAGAGCAAGGCAAGTGTCCTTGAAGCATATTGATCCTATTTTAAAATAAAATGTTTTGTTTGCAAAATTGCATGCTTGTGTCAGTTTGATGGGAATCCTATGATAGGAAGTTTACTAGCTTTTTTTAACCACCCTTGTCACCTGGAATATATGGTAGAGAGCCCTTCTTAACTTTTTGCTTCGCTTAATTAATTGGGATGGGAAAACAACACTACACATTTAATTATGCATTAATGATATTTTGGTTAATGTGAACTGGTCAATATGATAATGGGTGATCTAAGCAAGCCTGGTATGTGGATGGGTTGGATGTTATGGTGGCTTGCATGCTTTAGATCTAAGGACCGGTTCATGTGAGAATAAGCCAGGACTACAGTGCCACCACGAGGCCAAGTATGGGTGCGGCGTAGCTGATTAATTAGGACTTTGCTAGTGCTGTTTTGACCATTGAGGATGCTCGGGGAAGGGGTAGTCGGATTGGGTTTGTTGATGATTGGTGGGACTACCCTGGGATCCGAGTGGCTCAAGAGGGGGCCCTTGGTTGAAGATGTGCTCTGTAGGAGACATCGCCACCGGTGAAACCTCAGTGGTGTCTAAATAGGCTAGTAATCCCTTTGTAAAGGCTATTTTGTGATCTCTTGGCCACACACCAACGATAGTGTGAGACGACATAATAGAGGCTCTAGTCATCGAAAGGTGATGAAATCACAAACACGTGGGTAAAGCGGTACAAACTCTGCAGAGTGTGTCTAAAACTATTATGATAGTCATGCTCCCGGTTATGAGCACCTGGACAACTTCCATGATTAGAGGGAACTCGATATTGGGATGGTTATGGTTGGTATTATGGTTATGGATTAATTTCTGGTATTGAATATGGTTATTGGCAAATGGTGAAATCTGGAATTATTGATGAGGATGGTGAATTGTGGACTGGTATTATGATATTACTTATGATTATAATGGGTTTGATTCATATAAATATAATATATTGCTTTTCAAATGTTTTAATGTACTTTTTAGCACTTTGCCATTATTATTGTTATCATTTGAATCAGCCACATGTCATACTTTCCACACTTGCTGAGTACGACATGTACTCACTCTTGCAATTCGCCCCCCCCCCCCAACAGTTGCAGGTCAGGATCGGGAGTTTAATGGTGAGAATGCGGAGTTCTAGGTCGTGTCTACCATCAGCTTTGCCTGTGGTGTTATTGGAGCTGCGCTATCCCTTATGCTTAGTTTGCTTAGATGCTTAATTAGAGTATTTCCGCTGCATTAGTTGATCATGTCATTAATATTCATTAGAGCTTGTATTCGAGGATAATATGGTTTGTTTAATAAAATTTGGTTAATTAATTTTGTTCTGTATTAATTTTATGTATACTCTTTTGTGATTGCACTCGTGTATGTGTGATGAACATCCTGGGCACACATATGCGTTAACTTGGTTCATTTTTCGGAACCGGGCGTCACAGATTGGTATCAGAGCCACAGGTTGACTGTAGGATGCAGCCTAGATAGAATGGACACTTTAGAGCACATAGGAGCACTCAGGAATCGATGTATTTTGGTTGGTGTGTTGTTTGCTATATATTATTTGCTTGTGTGCTTAATAGAGGATTTTGGTATGCCTTAGCATTGCCATGTCCACCTAGGCTAGTGTAGCTAGCTGTTTAGTTTCATATCCCTTGATGCATATAGTTGGGGACATTTTCTAATTCTTACCTATTGCATTTCTCCAGATGGTGAGGACTCGCAACCAGAGGGATGGCAATGATGAGGAGGAGAACAATGGTGTGCCTCAGAACAACGTTGGACAAGGATCTACTCAGGGAGCTATCAACATTGAGCAGCTATTGGCTATGCAAAACCAGCTCATGCAGACCATGATACAAACTATAGGACAGCTGCAGCTGGCAACATTAACAATCAGCCCCACATACCTCCACTGCCACCCCCACCCCCTCATAACCGGTTGGGGGAGTTTATGAGGACTAGGCCGCCAACCTTTGCTCAAGCTGCTAACCCTATGGATGCGGATGATTGGCTCAAGTCCGTGGAGAAAAAGCTAGCTATTGTCCAATGGAGTGACCGGGAGAAGGTCTTGTTTGCTTCTCATCAACTAGTTGGAGCAGCTGCGGATTGGTGGGATTCTTATTGCAATGCTCATGAGAACCAAGAGAGAATTACCTGGGCGGAATTCAATGAGAGTTTCCGTTCCCATTATGTGCCGTAAGGTGTTATGATTTTGAAGAGGCAAGAATTTGAGAACTTAAGGCAAGGAAGATCAAGCGTGAGTGAATATATCAATAAGTTCACTCAACTGTCAAGATATGCGCCTGAGGATGTTAGTCGGGACAGCTGGAAGCAATACTTGTTCATGAGAGGCTTGAACAATGAAATTCAAGTGCAATTACTCAATTGTGATTATGCAAATTTCCAGAAGCTTGTGGACAAAGCAATTGTGGTTGAGAACAAGATCCGTGAGATGGAGCAAGACAATAAGAGGAAGGCGCCCTATCAAGGACAGCAACAAGGGAGTAATGTGCGCCCTCGCTTCGCACCTCCTAATGCGCCTTACTACAGCTCTTCTATTCCTGCTCGACGCCCTGGTTATGCACCGCGCCCAACTTAGTCTGTGCAGCAGCGCCCTGTTATGCAAGCACCTAGGCCTCCGATGACCTATGCACCTCGTGCTAACTTTCCTGCTGCAAGTGTTCAAAACCAAGCTCGTCCCAATAATTCTGGTGGAGTTAAGAAGTGTTATACTTGTGGAGAAGCTGGACACTTTGCGCATCAATGTCCTAAATCAGGCCCTGGTCAAGGAAGCAATGCACCGAGGCAAAACCCAAGACCCAATGGAGGACAACCACAAGGGCACCGTGGACAACAGAACTTTGCTCGTGGCAACGTGAACCATGTCTCTACGGAGGATGCTCAACAAGCGGATGGTCATTGGTATGTTTCTCGCCAACTCCAACCCCGCGACTATGTTATTTGATTCTGGAGCATCGCATTCATTCATTGCATCAAAGTATGTTGCCAAGTATAGTTTTCCTATCTCTCATATGAAGTTTACTCTATTGGTTAAGTCTCCTGGAGGAGAGATGAGGACAAATATAGTATGTCCAAAAGTAAGCCTTATAATAAGGGGGGTAGACTTCTCCGCCAACCTCATTGTTTTGGATTCTCAAGGATTGGTCATTATACTTGGTATGGACTGGTTGAGGAAGCACAATGGAGTTATTGAGTGTGCCACAAAGATGGTGAAGTTGACCAATGAGGAAGGGATCACCGTAGAATTTGAAGCATCTCAAACCGCACCGAAGCAATTGGAGTTGAATCATATGGATGGTGCTACAATTGAGGAGATTCCAGTGGTGAGAGAATTTTTGGATGTTTTTCCGGACGAGTTGCCAGGTATGCCACCTGATTGAGACATTGAGTTTGTTATTGAATTAATACCTGGAACTGCACCTATAGCTAAGAGGCCGTATAGGATACCTCCTATGGAATTAGCGGAGCTTAAGAAGCAAATTCAAGAGCAACTAGAGAAAGGTTTTATTCACCCTAGTTCTGCACCTTGGGGAGCGCCCGTTCTATTTGTGGACAAGAAGGATGGATCCCAAAGGATGTGCGTGGATTACCGAGCTCTCAACAAGGTGACAATCAAGAACAAGTACACCTTGCCACGCATAGAAGACTTGTTTGATCAGATGAAGGGTGCTTGTGTCTTCTCTAAGATTGATTTGAGGTCGGGATACTTTCAAATGAAGATTAGACCATCGGACATACCCAAGACAGCCTTTAGGACACGATATGGATCATATGAGTACACCGTGATGTCCTTTGGATTGACAAATGCACCTGCCTACTTCATGTACCTCATGAATAAGGTCTTCATGGAGTACTTTGATAAGTTTGTCGTGGTGTTTATTGATGACATTATGATCTACTCGAAGGATGAGAAGGAACATGAGGAACACTTGAGACTTACATTGCAAAAATTGAGGGAGCATCAATTGTATGCAAAGTTCAACAATTGTCAGTTTTGGTTGAATGAGGTGTCATTTTTGGGTCATATAATTTCAGGAGGAGGAGTATCGGTTGACCCCGGAAAAGTGAGAGACGTGTTGTAGTGGGAACCACCGCAAAATGTAAAGGAAATAAGGAGTTTTCTTGGAATGGCTGGATATTATCGTCGATTCATCAAGGACTTTTCCAATATAGCCAAGCCAATGACGGAGTTGCTAATGAAGGGAAAGGCTTTCCAATGGACTCAAGCTTGTCAAAACAGTTTTGAGGAGTTGAAGAAGAGGTTAACAACAGCTCCAGTTTTGGTATTGCCAGATGTAAGCAAGAGTTTTGACATATATTGTTACGCATCAAGACAAGGACTTGGATGTGTGCTCATGCAAGAAGGACAAGTGGTTGCATATGCATCAAGACAATTGAAGAAACATTAGCAGAATTACCCCACGCACGATTTGGAACTCGCGGCCGTGGTACACGCACTAAAAATTTGGAGACACTACATCCTTGGACATAGGTGTGAAATTTATACAAATCATAAGAGTTTGAAGTATATTTCCACACAAACGGATCTGAACTTGAGACAACAGAGATGGTTGGAGCTCATCAAATATTATGATTTGGGAATCAACTATCATCCGGGAAAAGCCAATGTAGTGGCCGATGCTTTGAGTAAAAAAGGAGTAAGTCATCAACTCACAGTTCGAGAGTTACCATCCAAGTTATGTAAGGAGTTTGAACGGTTGAACCTCGGGTTTGTAAATGAGATGGAGTTGATGGAGTTAAACCCAACCCTGGAGCAAGAAATTCAAAAAGCACAGGCCGCGGATGAAGAGATCAAGGAAATCAAGGAAAGGACCGAAGAAGGGAGAGAATTCAGATTTGATGAAGACGAACATGGTACCTCATGACTCGAAAAGAGAATCGTTGTGCCTAATGTGAAGCATATTCGGGAGACGATATTAAAAGAGGCACATGACTCACCTTACTCAATTCACCCTGGTTGTACAAAGATGTACAAAGACTTGAAGACTAGCTATTGGTGGGATAGCATGAAGAAGGACATAGCTGAATATCTGGCATTGTGTGATGTGTGTCAACGAGTTAAGGCGAAACATCAAAGGCCAGCTGGATTATTGCAACCATTGAAGATCCCGGAATGGAAGTGGGAAGAAATCGGTATGGACTTCATAGTTGGGTTACAACGTACTCAGTCCGGGTATGACTCAATTTGGGTAATTGTGGATCGCTTAACCAAGTCAGCTTATTTTGTCCCTGTGAAGACCAAATATAGAGCTGCACAATTGGTCGAAATATACATGGAGCATATTGTCTGTCGACACGGAGTACCGAAGAAGATAGTCTCGGATAGAGGTTCTCAATTTACCTCAGATTTTGGCAGAAATTGCATGAAGCTTTGGGAACGAGGTTGAATTTCAGTTCAGCATATCACCCTCAAACAGATGGACAAACCGCGAGGACCAACCAGATTTTAGAGGACATGTTAAGAGCTTGTGCTTTAAAGCATGGGAAAAGTAGGGACAAAAGCTTGCCATACGCAGAATTTTCATACAACAATAGTTACCAAGCAAGCTTGAAAATGTCACCGTATGAAGCGCTTTATGGGAGGAAGTGTAGGACACCTTTATTCTGGAATGAGGCAGGAGAAACTCAAGTATTTGGTCTGGATGTGTTGCAAGAAGCCGAAAAGCAAGTCCAAATAATTCGTGAAAACTTGAGGGCTGCCCAATCAAGGCAAAAAGGCTATGCGGACAATAGGAGAAGGAAATTAGCCTTTGAAATGGGATATTTTGTTTACCTCAAGGTGTCACCAATGAGAGGTCATAAGAGGTTTAACATAAGGGGCAAGCTCGCACCTCGTTATATTGGATCATTCAAGATTTTGGACAAAAGAGGAGAAGTAGCGTATAAGTTGGAGATGCCAGCTCATCTTTCGGATGTCCATGATGTCTTTCATATTTCTCAGCTCAAGAAGTGTTTGAGAGTACTTGAAGAACAAGTGCCAATGGAAGAATTGGAACTAGAGGAAGATTTGACTTATGCCGAACAGATGGTCAAAATATTGGAAACTAAGGAGAGGGTCACAAGGAACAAGGTTATTAGATGGTGTAAAGTTCAATGGAAGCACCACACAGAAAAAGAAGTGACGTGGGAATTGGAGGATGATCTCAAGAAGGAATTTCCCTATCTCTTCTCTTCCGCGTCGAATCTCGAGGGTGAGATTCATTTTAAGGGGGGTAGGTTTGTAACACCCTAATTTTCATGCATCATGCCCCACATATACCCATATACATGTTTAACATTAACCCACAACAAGAGGAACGAGTTTAAAATTGATTTGGAGCATTTAAAATTGATTTGGAACAAAACCACACTTAAAATGCAGGAAAGTGTGGACTAGTCCGATTTTACTGAGGAGTAGTCCGATTTCTCTCTAACTAAAAACGGACTTGTCCATTTTTGCTGCGGACAAGTCCGATTGTGCCTCTGGAAACGTTCAGACTTGTCCGATTTTGTGCGGACTAGTCCGATATTCCAAGAATCCTTGAAATTTTGCTAAGTCCCTGGACCTGTCCGGACCAGTCCGGTGTCCCAGCGGACTTGTCTGATTTCCTCTCAGACTAAAGTTGGACTTTTCCGATTTTAGGCCAGACTTGTCCGATTTACTCTCTGGACATTTTCGGACTAGTCTGGTCCTTTCCGGACTTGTCCGATATTTCGTGACTCCGAGTTGATCTTTTGTTTTACGACTTGAATATTGGGTTTCACGTTAAGTGGGCCTAGGTACATCGTGCCTAACTCTTTTAGAGCCCATGAGGGACTCTAAACCGGCCTCTACTCATCCCAAACTCGAAATCCATCTAACCCTAGCCTCCACCTCTATATAAACAACCCCACCCCTTGACTTGACATCTATTTGCCACTTTTCCACCCCACCCAAACCCTAGTTCGTGGAGAGCCACCATCAAGGAGGGAGGAGAAGATCCCAAGCAAGAAGAAGAAGAGGAGGAAATGAAAGAGGATCAAGATTTGCACCAAGTTTTCGTTCTTCATCACCAATTCCACTCCAAGTTCATCCCCAACCCTAGATCACCAAGATCCAAGTGCTACCTCCAAGTTTATTGATTCATTGGAGTTCTAAACACCTGGTATACCTTCTATTATCTTTTCCTTACATGAATTCAACACCTAATCTCCAAATTTACGTCGATCTATAAAACCCTAATCTGCTGATCTCGCAAAGTGCAGACTTGTCCGGTCCCTAGCGGACTAGTCCGGTCTTCCTGGCTAAATTATGTTGAATTGATTCTAAAGTTTGATCTAATCACATCCAAACCTGTATAAACTTGTTAAAATCTATTAGAACTAGTTAGTGATCATTAAAAGCAATCAATTAACAATTTCTACCTTGCATTTGCATTAATCATGCATGTCATGTCATATTGAGTAATATTTGTGCACTCTTTGATTGTGTTTCTTTTCTTGTATGTTTATTGTGTGGATTAGACGGATTTGCGCTAGAGAGTGCCGCGGAGGATATACAGCACCAAGAGTTTGAAGTCTTTGACCCTAATCAATCGCAAGAGCAAGGCAAGTGTCCTTGAAGCATATTGATCTTGTTTTAAAATAAATGTTTTGTTTGCAAAATTGCATGCTTGTGTCAATTTGATGGGAATCCTATGATAGGAAGTTTACTAGCTTTGTTTAACCACCCTTGTCACCTGGAATATATGGTAGAGAGTCGGAAAGGGCTTCTTACCTTTTTGCTTCGCTTAATTAATTGGGATGGGAAAACAACACTACACATTTAATTATGCATTAATGATATTTTGGTTAATGTGAACTGGTCAATATGATATGGTAATGGGTGATCTAAGCAAGCCTGGTATGTGGATGGGTTGAATGTTATGGTGGTTTGCTTGCTTTAGATCTAAGGACCGGTTCATGCGAGAATAAGCCAGGACTACAATGCCACCACGAGGCCAAGTATGGGTGCGGCGTAGCTGATTAATTAGGGCTTTGCTAGTGCTGTTTGGACCATTGTGGATGCTCGGGGAAGGGGTAGTCAGATTGGGTTTGTTGATGATTGGTGGGACTACCCTGGGATCCGAATGGCTCAAGAGGGGGCCCTTGGTTGAAGATGTGCTCTGTAGGAGACATCGTCACCGGTGAAACCTCAGTGGGGTCTAAATAGGCTAGTAATCCCTTTGTAAAGGCTATTTTGTGATCTCTTGGCCACACACCGACGGAAGTGTGAGATGGCATAATAGAGGTTCTAGTCATCAAAAGGTGATGAAATCACAAACACGTGGGTAAAGCGGTACAAACTCTGCAGAGTGTGTCTAAAACTATCATTATAGCCGTGCTCCCGGTTATGAGCACCTGGACAACTTCCATGATTAGAGGGAACTCAGTATTGGGATGGTTATGGTTGGTATTATGGTGATGGATTAACTTCTGGTATTGAATATGGTTATTGGCAAATGGTGAAATCTGGAATTATTGATGAGGATGGTGAATTGTGGACTGGTATTATGATATTACTTATGATTATAGTGGGTTCAATTCATATAAATATAATATATTGCTTTTCAAATGTTTTAATGTACTTTTCAGCACTTTGCCATTATTATTGTCATCATTTGAATCAGCCACATGTCATACTTTCCACACTTGCTGAGTACGACATGTACTCACTCTTGCAATCCCCCCCCCAATATTTGCAGGTCAGGATTGGGAGTTTAATGGTGAGAATGCGGAGTTCTAGGCCGTGTCTGCCGTCAGCTTTGCCTGTGGTGTTATTGGAGCTGCGCTATCCCTTATGCTTAGTTTGCTTAGTTGCTTAATTAGAGTATTTCTGCTGCATTAGTTTAACTTGTCATTAATATTCATTAGAGCTTGTATTGGAGGATAATATGGTTTGTTTAATAAAATTTCGTTAATTAATCTTGTTTTGTGGTAATTTTTTGTATACTCTTTTGTGATTGCACTCGTGTATGTGTGATGAACATCTTGGGCACACATATGCGTTAGCTTGGTTCATTTTTTGGAACCGGGCGTCACATCCGGACTGGACATCGGACAAGTCTGAACTTATCCAGAGGGGAAAATCAGACAAGTCTGACCTAAAATCGGACAAGTCCGACTTTAGGCAGAGAAGAAAACGGACAAGTCCACTGGAAGACCCGACTAGTCCGGACAAGTCCAAGGACTTAGCAAATTTTCAAGGATTCTTGGAACACCGGACTAGTCCGCACTAAGCCGGAAAGTCCGAAAGTGTCCAGAGGCAAAAACAGACTAGTCCGCAGCAAAAATGGACAAGTCCAAACGAGGTCAGAGAGAAATCGGACTAGTCCACACCAAAATCGGACTAGTCCGCACTTTCCAGAATTCTTAAGTGCGGTTTTGTTCTAAATCAATTTTAAACTTGTTCCTTCCTATGTGGATTAATGTTAAACATATATTAGGATGTATACAATGCATGATGGATGAAAATGAGGGTGTTACAGAATGATCTTGTCGGGTCGAGCCCTGACACGGGGATCTTCAGCTTGTCGAAGGCCACACGGCTGATGAGGTTGAGGCTGGCTCCACCATCTACCAGGACGTGGTAAAACTTTACGTTGGTGATGGTGGGGGCGACGAGGAGGGGCAGTTGCCCGGCTCCTACCATGTTCTCGGGGCAGTCAGAGGCGTCGAAGCTGATCGTCGTCTCCACCCATTTGTGATGCGGCGCCGGGGCATGCATAGAGGCTGACAAAGTCATTGCCCAGCACAGGGTCTTGACCACATTTCTGGAAGCGGGTTCCCAAGATCCTCCACATATGACGTGGAGTGCTTTGTGACGCTCGTGGTCGCTGTTGAGGTCGAGGTTCACAGCTTGGTGTACCATTTCCACAGCACGTTCCGACCTTTGTAACTCCTTCTCCACGAGTTCGTCGACATGATAGTCGACCCTTTGCGGCTTGATTTCGCCGCAACTTTCAGGCTTGATGAACACCATGGTTGGTGAAAGCGCTACTACTTTTTTGAGGGAAAAAGCCCCTACCTGGCGCACCAAATGTCGAAGGGTCAATGCGACACTTCCCCCAGATCTGCTAAGGAGCAGCGCGTGGAGGTTCTTGTTCGGCGGGGCTTAGGCCTCCAACTAGTGTTCTAGCGGAAGAGTATGAGACAGTGGCTTTTACGTGGTTCGGGCCGCAAGGAGCATAACACCCTACTCCACGGTGGATTGTATTGATTAGTGAGTGTGTATGCGTATGTGTGTGTATCGGGGATTCTGGGTCTTGTCCTTTGTATCGGAGGTGGTCCGAGCCTTTTATAACCAAGACTGGACGCCTTACAAGTTGGGTCCTAGGGCCCGACAGGTGGCCCCGGGGCGATCTTATCCTAAAAGATCTAAGGCTTCCCGCATAAGCTTCTCTGATCATGGCAGTGGATACTCGCTGTCTTGCCGCCTTCCTTGTCAGTAGCCCATGCGTCGTTGCTGACGGTGGCAGATGGTGTACCGTTAGCTCGTCTTGTTGCTGCAACCTAACCACTTGGCCAAGTGGGATAGGCCTGCAGCGCCTACACTGTGATGTGATTGGTCATAGCAGTCTCTGACCGTTGGCGTGCTAGGCTTAGTGTGTCGGAGGTGGGTGCGGACCTTTAATGCCCGTCCTGAGTGAAGCGCTCCAGCTTTTAATTCCTGCACCTTACCGTCTAGGGGGTGCTGCGAGACACGTGGCAGCGCTGGTGCAGGTCCTCGCAGGGGAGGCTAGCCCCGATCCTTCATGGCACGTGGTAGCTCCGGGGCTCCCTAGGCCACGTGGCAGCTCCGCTCTCTCCTCAGAGGGAGGGCGCTTGGTCATGCGCTCCAGGCTTCGTTGTAGCTCTGGAGCTTCTCCGCCGATGTTGTGTGGGGTCTCCCCTCAACACGTGGTGCCTTGGGAGGTCATATCCCGTGAGGGTCTTTATCCCATCCTTCGTGCCCCACGTGGCGGTACTGGGGTTGGATCTTGCGGGAGGCTGAGGCCTCGACAACTTCTAGACACGTGGCACTACCGGACATGCCCCGGTGTCTTCATCCTATGTGCGAGGGTACCCGGTCTACAGGGTACCGACAACAACCATCACAAATGCCAGGGGTCCCTAGGGAGGTGATCGAACAACATCTGAAGATATACCCCGACCCACGGCCAATTCAACAGAAGCCCCGGAAGCAATCTGTTGAGCAACAAAACTTTATCCGAGAAGAAGTTAAGAAGATGCTTGACGCTGGATTCATCCGGGAGGTTCATCATCCACGATGGTTGGCAAACCCATTTGTCGTGCCAATGGCCGGTGGGAAACTTCGAATGTGCATCGACTACACCACACTGAATAAGGCATGTCCAAAAGACCCCTTTCCACTTCCAAGAATAGATCAAATAGTGGATTCTACCTCGGGTGTGAACTACTCTGTTTCCTAAACGCTTATTCTGGATATCATCAAATTCATATGTCTAACGAAGATGAAGAGCATACTGCCTTCATCACAGCAGATGGGTTGTATTGTTATACTGCCATGCCTTTTGGTCATAAAAATGCCGCCACTACTTTTGTGCGAGCCATGCACAAAACATTTGGGGAGTTGATTAGAGACCTGGTGGAAGTCTACATTGATGACATCGTTGTTAAGGTGAAGAACAAAGACTCAGTACATGACAATCTTCAATCCGTCTTCGACAAGCAATGTCTGACATGCACGAAGCTCAGCCCCAACAAATTTGCCTTCAGAGTTAGCTCCGGAAAGATTTTTGGTTTCTTGGTGACCCACTGAGGAATTGAAGCAAATCTAGCTAAGATCAAAGCTATCGAAGTGATGCAGCCTCCAGCCCGTATCAAGGACGTCAAGGAGCTTACTGGGTGTCTCACTTCACTCAGCCGATTCATCTTTAAGCTGGCAGAGCGGGCACTTCCCTTCTTCAAATACTGAGGAAGTCTGGACTATTCCTTTGGTCGGAAGAAGCAGAGAAGGCATTCCAAGACTCGAGCAACTCCTCACCACACAACCAATTATGGTAGCTCCAGAACCTGGTGAGAAACTTTTGCTCTACATTTCGGCAACTACGGAGGTTGTCAGCATGGTTCTGGTTGTGGAGAGACCAGAAACATCTTCAACTCAGGAGCTTAGACCCTTTCGAGAGGGTCCGAAGCTACCTGAAGGCGAGTCTAGGTCCCAGCCCCCAGACACAGATCCTAAAGGCAAGATGCCTGTGGATCAACCTCTCTCATCTGAGGGAGTATATACTGCTCAACAAGAAGATCCGGACCCCTCCGGGATGATCTGGGTTGATCAAGAAGAGGATCCGAACCCCTTTGATAGGGTTTGGGTTGATGAAGAAGAAGCTTCAGACCCCTTCGGTAGGGTCCGAACCGTCCAACGGCTAGTGTACTTCATCAGTGAAGTACTCCATGATGCCAAGACTCGATACATCGAGCTACATAAGCTGCAGTACGCAATTCTTATTGCCTCAAGGAAGCTATGTCACTATTTTAAAGGCCACAAGGTATCAGTGGTAACATCTTATCCACTGCGAGTTATTCTACATAATCCCAATTCAATGGGAAATATTGCCAAGTGTGCTGTGGAGCCAGTAGAATTCGATCTCGAATTCCTGCCTCAACATGCAATCAAGAGTCAGGCGCTAGCTGACTTCGTAGCGGAGTGGACACCTTCTTCATCAACTCCAGGGGGCCTCAATGAGCAGAAGCCAGAACCTAAGGTCCCGATCTTTGCTATGCCTCACTGGACTCTCTATTTCGACGGCTCCGTGCAGAAGGAGGGGGCCGGAGCCGGAATCCTTCTCCTCGCTCCGACCGGGGAGAAGGTCAAGTACATGGTGCACCTAGACTTCAAGGCAACAAACAACATGGCAGAATATGAAGCTCTCATCTTTGGACTCAAGGTGGCACTATCATATGGCATCTGAAAGCTACTGGTGAAGGGTGACTCGCAACTCATCATCAAACAAGTCAAAGGTGAATATAGTTGCAATAACCCTCAGCTTGCTGCATATCTACTTGAAGTCCAGAAATTGTAGAAAGATTTCCATGTCCTAGACCTCTGCCATGTTCAACGTCTCAACAATGCTGAAGTTGATGATCTTTCGATGAAGTCTTCAACCGGGGCTCAGGTACCCGACAGAGTTTTTGTCAAAAGATTGACGGCACCAGCCTCTCAGCCTGCCGAATTGAGTGATGGTGGGGGGGGGGGGCAAGACCAGCATCTTGAAGTTGGCGGTTCCGGTAACTGTGTTACCATGGCGTCCACCAAGGATCATAGACGCTACAGGAAGCTCCGAGCAACCAAGCACGCAAGATCCAGAAGCTCAAGTCAGTCCTGATGCATGGATCTCAGAGGTCCATGACTACTTGAAGGACAACATCCTTCCTGAAGACGGTGCATCCACTGATCGAATTGTCAGATTGGCTAAAAGATACACGTTGGTAGAAGGGGATCTATACTGATGTGGTTCCAATGGCATTCTAATGCGGTGCATTTCTAGGGAAGAAGGCTGCAAACTCCTCGCAGAGATCCATAGAGGCGAGTGCGGGAACCACATGTCTTCCCGCACGTAGGTCGGTAAGGCCTCCCGACATGGTTTTTACTGGCCTATAGCGCTCCAGGATGCAGTCAGGCTAGTAAAGAAGTGTGAAGCGTGCCAATTCCATGCGAAGTATATTCACACACCAACGCAGTCACTGTAGATGATTCCTCCCATGTGGTCATTCGCTGTTTGTGGGATGGAAATTTTGGGACCTTTCCAAAAAGCCATTGGAGGGTACTGGTTCTTGAATGTCGCCATCGACAAGTTCACAAAGTGGTCGAAAGCAACTCCAGTTGTTACAAATCAACAAACAATCTGCCATCAAGTTCGTGAAGTCTATAGTCTACAAATTTGGTGTTCCGAATAGAGTCATTACTGACAACACAACCCAATTCACAAGTGCATCTTTCCAAGAGTACTGCGAAGACCTCGGCATAACAGTCAGCTACGCATCAGTAGCTCATCCGACAAGCAGTGGCCAAGCTGAGAGAGCAAATGCAGAAATACTAAGGGTACTCAAGATGCGCACTTATGAGCGCTTGAAGAATAATGGCGCCAACAGGATAGAGATTCCGTCTGCTTTGTGAGCGAGCCGGACAACACCCAGTCGGGCAACAGGAGAAACACCCTTCTTCTTGCTATACAGAGCTGAAGCAGTCCTTCCTCCGGAGATCACCATGGGTTCCCTCTGGGTTCGGACTTTCGACGAAGCCAGGAAGGACCAGCTCCGGCATGAAGACCTAGACCTCGTCGACGAGGCAAGGTGCCAAGCAGCTATCCAAAATGCGCACCATCACCAGGTGCTCCAACATTAGCATCAAAGGCATGTGCGCAATCGGCAGCTGGAGGAAGGCAATATGGTGCTGCAGCGAATACTTACTTGTGAAGGAATGAACAAACTTTTCCCCGACTGGGAAGGTCCCTTTCGAGTTGTCAAAGTTTCCTGCCCCGGATGTGTCCGCTTGGAACAGAGGATGGGATACCACTTCCCAACCCCTAGAACATTGATCACCTTCGTAAGTTCTACACCTAGTTCACGGTGGTGAGTATGTATTTCTATAAAATGTGTCTCTTAGAGTCTATGAACAGAGACAGGAGGGTCCTAGATAAAAAACACACTTAACTTGGTCCTGTATTTTATGTGGGTCTTTACCTTCCCTAGGTTAGTACAAGATGAATAGCACACTTAACTTGGTTCTGTACTTTAAGTGTGTCCTTGTCTTCTCCTGTTATTCAGTCCCATAATGAGAAGCATTTTTATACAAACAGACTCTACGTGCATTTCATTTGTGCAAGCTCATTTCATTTTATACGTTCTTCTCAATAGTGATGTTGTGCAATCCACTTGAAATATGGTCCTAAATATTCATGTGAAATACATAAGTCTTAATGATGATTTTCCATTGGATCTCGAACATTGCTATATGGTCTACTAGCCAAAAAACCAAAGCCAACCACAGGTTCGGAGTGCGCTATTGACTTAGCAGGTCTTAGTAAGGCAGATCCGGAAAGCATGCGGACTTTTGGAAATTTAACCAAAAAACATATATTTTTTAAATGAATTCGTTGGGACCTAAAATTCAAGTAAGTACATTAAGCCGCGATTATACTATAGATGAGAGGATGAATTTTACTGCTTTTCTTGTCTTTTATGCGCAAAAAAAATGAACAAGTGACGGTAATTTGCACGGCGATGATGGATGCTGCCAGAGAACTTAGCTCCCGTATCACCCAAGGGGCCCACCGTCGATGTTTTACGTGTTGATAGTGGGTGCCGTCAAAGCTACTAAGATCCGAAAACCCCCAGGGGACCTGCCGTCGACGTTTTACGCATTGACAGTGGGCGCCGACGAAGCAACTAAGCTCCGAAAACTCCCAAGGGACCCGCCGTCGATGTAACAAAGGGTCCTTGAAGATTTCGGAAGCAAGCCTCAGACCTCGGAGCTATCATACTGGCTACGAGTTCGGAGCAGTCAAGTTTTCAAGACATTGTTTTATTCCTCATGGTAGATGTCCTCAATCAATTGAGCGCATCTATGAGGGGGCCAACAGGATAAAGGCAATGTATTGAATGCAAAAATGGAATTCGAAAGGATTTCATAAATTCAAAATTGGACATTTTCAAGGTGAATGTTTAAAAAGGAAGGTCCTAGCTACCGGAGTTCCTCACAAAGTACGAGGCAACCTTCTGGGCAGCTTCTTCGATGCTAGCCTTGGCAGCTTCCTCCTCCTTAGCGATGGGTCCTTCGACCACCGGAGCTAGAGAAATTGAGGGGTCTCGGCTTCGGAAACACGTCATCACATATTCTGCGATGTTCCTAGCCAAAGACTTCCCTTCAGTCTCGATCTGGTCAACAACCACATCTCCTTGTGCATCCAGCTTAGTGCTGGTGGAGTTTAGCGCTACCAAGGCCTTATCCATCTCTGGCTCCGAGTCATCTGGTCGGACTGGACTAAATCCCAGAGGCACCAGAGCTTCATTCGCTCTCCTAAGGAAGTCACATACTTGCTGAGACTCAATAGATCTTGAGCTCTGGAGCTCCTCCAGTGACCTTCTTGCAGATTAAAGCTCCGCAGAACCCTCCTTTGAGAAATGCTCGACCTCTTTGGCGTGCTGCTGGATCTGTTCAGCCAGCAACTTCTCTTGGTCAGCGATCTGCTTCTCTCGGAGGTGTACACGACCTCGTCTTTCTGCATGGTCCTTCTCCTTCACCTTCACCATATCCTCCCTGGCAGAGACAACAAATTCTCTTTCCCTGACTCCTTCCCCTGCCAGCCACACTTGGTGCTTTTCTTATTCGCACTAGGACTTGAATTTTTCCACGCGGTCAGCCAAGTCCTGCTCGCCTTGTGCCATCTTCTGAGAGAGTTCATCCTCCCACTTCTGGATTTCATCCTCTTTTTCCTTGATTTTATCCTCCTTATTATCAAGTTCATTCCGACGCTTGAGGAGTTGTTCCCTCAAAGCATCGAGACTCTCCAAGCGACTGTCAACCAGTTCGTTGGGCTCCTGGGCATGCTTGTAGATCTCCTAGGTTATTTCATCAAGGGCCTTTATGGCAGCCTCTCTCTCGTTTAGTGCGATGTTCAAATGCTTTAGCCGGGCCTTCTCCGCTTCTGCCCAGTCCCTCTAGTTCGCAAGCAGGGACTACATCAGCTTCGTCTCGAAGTATATTCTGTTGCGACAACACCTCAGGGTGTTGCGCTCTTCTTCAAGAGACTTGCATTCGTAGTCAAAGGCGAGATGGACCTGGCAGAGGCTTGAGCGGGCATAGTCGAATGACAACGCACGAGGAATTGGCTCCGTGCTCGCTTGAGGTTCCTCCTTCGGTTCCAATGGGTCTTCTAGAATAGTAGTAGGAGCCCATGACACGAGCATGAACTCCAATAGCATGACATCAGCGGGGCTGATCTCCGGAGGTTCATCTACCTCTGGTGCGGACAAGGAAGGTCCCGCAGCTATATCTTCAACCATCAGCGCAGACGATAAAGGTCCCGTGGCCAAATCTTCAGCCAATGACACCGTCACCTCTGGAGCTTGTGTTGGAGCCTCAACGGCAGCTTTTGAAGTCTCCGACACTTGTGTTGGTACCTCTGATGCTGGCTCCAGAGCAGCTGAAGCTTGATCTGGTGCTTCCTCCATGTGCTTTGATGCGACTGTGGCTTCTTCAGCTGCTCGTACTGAGGTCGTCTCGGTGCAAGTAGGAGCCAGAACTACGAGATCGACTACCTCAACCACCAGAGGAGACATTTCAACAACGGAAGCTCCGAATGGTGTGGTATCTAGAGCCACGATGGTGGCAGGTGCTAGAGCAGAGACTTCAGATGGTGCAGTCGCTGGGGCCGTGAGGGAGGCAGGTGCTGGAGCAGAAGCTCCTCTCGATACTCTAGGAAAAGCAAAAATAAAAAACAAGACTCAGGTTAAAGAATGAATCAATCAATCAATACGTGGGCACGTTGCCACTCCAGTCAGCATGAAGCTTCTTTCTTGGACTGCCGGAGCTAGAGCCCACCGTCGTCGGGGAGGCAAAGGCTCCGGTCTTTGTCCCGGGGGTTAAGGTAGCCATTAGCGCTGTCTCAGCCAAAATCATCGGTGTCTGAGAAGGTGCTCCAAAACTAGAGCATGCCGCTGGCACCAGAGACTTGCTAGACTTGGTGCTCCCGTAGGCACCGAATCCGAAGATGGTCTGCCTAACGGAGCCGGACTTGCCGTTGCTGGAGGCACAACCAACACTGACTTGAGGATTGGTCGAGGCGGTGGCACCGCTTGCGTCGGAGTTGATCTGATGGAGCTGCCACTAGACCTCGTCAGCTTCCTCTTTCGTCTAGAGGATTCGACGGGCTCTTTGCCTTTGCCCCGACTTGAGTTAGGTTTCTTCTAGCTTGAAGTTGTAGGAGCCTTGTCCTCCGAAGCTCTAGGGATTGAGATCTCTGCTGGAGGAGCACTTTTGTGCCTCTCCACAATGCCTAAGTTATCAAGCACCGGCATCTCTTTCCGTAGATCTCTCCTGAACTCCGAAACCATGTTCAAGGGCAGGAATTCCGCCAGAGGTGTTAGGTCGTCAGGATTGATCGTCCTGTGGTACAACTTTTGGAGATGAAGCTTCAAAGCCTTTTCATCCAAATTTGACCCGAGACCAATATCAATCTGGTATGTGTCCTTTTCTCCACTGAATTCCCATGCAGGCCATTCCCCCTTCTTCAACAAAGCCCAACGGTCGGTCAGGAAGTTCGCAATCACCATTAGAATGGTCACCCCTCCTTCCACGGAACTCCGGATCCTTGACAAGATCGGGTTTTACTCTTCCGTCAGCTTCAGGAGCACCTCCCAGGTGTCAGTATCAATGGTGGGAAGGCTGTCAGGCAGCTTCAGCCTGTCATGGCGGTCCACCCTGATGATCACCCAATCCTTCTTCCAGCCATCCCACTTCCCAGAAGGAAACGTCTTCAAGTACTTGAAGGGTGGATTCTTGCGCTTCAAAAAGTAGTAGAAGCCAAGGAACTTGTTCCCTTTCCCGGTTGTGCGGACCGTGAAGAAGGTCCAGAAAAGCGTGATGCAGGGCGACACACCCACCCACATCTCACAAAAAATGGACGAAAGTTGCGACCAGCAAGGAGTGGGGGCTGAGGTGGTGAAGCTGCAACCCGTAGAAGTCCGGCAACATCAACAACGAGCTGGAGAATGGCGGGATGAGCCCCACCATGGCGAATGCCGAGAAGTACACAATCTCGCTGAAGCTTTCCTTCTTGAAGGGGAGCTTGCCGAAGTGAATCGAGTTCTTGAAGGAGTCACTTGACCACCCCATGAAGTTTCGGACTCTCGAAAACTCGCTGTCGCTCTTGATCTTGCTGGGAGGAAGTCCTAACTCCATCGTCGCAAAGTGGAGCAGAAGTGGAAAAGCGATGCAAAGGCAAAGAGCACTAAGCACAAGATCAAATGAAAGCGTAAAGAGTTCTCTTCCCGTGCAAACTTTCTCCCTTTAGTAAGCCTCCACAATGCTTTGATGGAAACTACATTTGGACTAAAATCACGCTCTGCGAAGTTACCTCGTCAATGACAAGGGGTCCCGGATCCACTTCATTAAAAAGTCGCACCAGGTGAACCGGTTTCATGATGGGAAGTGGGAAGCCTGAGGGCGGGAGCCTAACAGGACTACAAAGATTGCGCTGGGAACCGATCCAAATATCGTGTTGGAAACTGGCGTCCTTCAATTTTGCGAGATCCGCATGTCATGCATCTCACCTATCAAATCAAGAAAGATCGCGTGTCACGAGAGGAAAGTCGAAGAAGTAGTGCGGGGGAGATAGTGGCCCCACCTCCTGCATCGATGCCTCATAAACTTACAAGAGGTGTGCCTGGGGGCCACTGTCGGTACCCCTTCATGCCAGAAGAAGATGTGTTGAGTTCCCACCTTAACTATTGTGGACTTCCAAGGCAACACGTGTCCTGCAGTGTGGGACCTGCATCCCTTCTTAGGCTAGCTCCACCGTTGCCATGTGTCCCCCAGTACTGGATTTGTCTCCCTCCTTAGGGTGGCTCCAGCGTTGCCACATGTCCTATAGAACCGGACCTGCCTCCCTTCTTAGGGTGGCTCCGGTCCTGCCATGTGTTTGTAGGCATAAGACCTGCGTCCCCGACAGGGGAAGCTCCGGTGCAGCCACGTGTCCAGTAGCTCTGAACCTGCCTCCCGGCAGAGGGAAGCTTCAGAACTACTGTGTGTCACACGTCCGGACCTATGTCTGCAACGGGAAGACAACTGGATCTCCAATGGCGCGAACATTACAAGACCTGGTTAACGTGTCATTAATGTCGTATTAATGACGCACGACAGAGCATCATCAATGCTGATAACTTTGCCGTAATCACACCAATGACCCTCCTTAACACCTGTAGATCGTGTATAGGGTGGTTATTGCAGCCAGGGCCACATATCGGGCCACGACACATATTGTAACAGCCAGTCTAAAGCATATAGAAGGGATGCGCTGCACGATAGAAAGGGCTCTTGAGTTCACACCAGCTTAAGCTTACTCAAGCTCATACAATCAACACACACCCCATGGAGTAGGGTATTACACTCAGGCGGCCCAAGCCACGCAAAATCCTCTGTTTTCACCCTTGGTTTCGATCTTGATTAGCGCCCCTCCTAAATACGAACCTCTGTGGACTACTTCTTAGTAGTATCGGTGGAAGTGTCTTAGTACACATTTCGACATACGCTAAGACAGAAGCTTTTGTAGAACGAGCTTTTTTGTTGTCAAATATCGATAAGATTTGATGCCCATGTACGAAATGCCAGAACAGGACGGTTTTGGACAAAGTGGAACTTTCAATGCACTTGTGTCGAAACGGTTATGTGTCACATTATGAGTTGTGGACCTTCCATGGCGAGACAGGTTCTAAAGTTGTACAAGAAGTGGAAGCGGGCAATGATGATGACACGAGGGTTGATATGATGGATGAGATGTTGGAAGCTATACAACCAGAGCTTATGGAAGATCCTCCTACAACGGAGGTTAAAAAGTTCTTCAACCTTCTCAAAGCTTCAAAACAGCCGCTGCATGGACACACTGAAATGACCCTCCCCACTTTCGTGACTAGACTTATGGAAATTAAGTCTAAGTACTTCTTTTCTAATAACTGCTACAATGACCTCATCAAATTGTTCATTGATGTCATTCCACATCCCCACAAAGTGCCTAAAGATATGTATCAAGCGAAGAAAATTATTTTCGGTCTTGGTACGAAGTACGAGAAGATTGATGTGTGTCCGGACAACTGCATGCTTTTCTGGAGAGAGCATTCCAATGAGAACAAATATTTAAAATGTGGTCAACCGAGGTTTCTAGAAGTTGTTAATAACGATATTGCGATGCTGTGATGACAGAAGTCACACGTAAGCAACCGGACAACTTACTTGTGACACCAAGGATGAAGCAGCTGTACCTTTCAAAAAACCCTGCCAGACACACTAGATGGCACTAAGAAGGTGAAGGTTAGAACAATGGAGTCATGATGCTCCTGTCCGACGGTGAGGCATGTAAGGCGTCGGACCAGTTCAATCCAGATTTTGGCTGTGAAGCGAGAAATGTTCACATTGGGTTGGCCATAGATGGGTTCTCGCCGTTCAGCACAAACGCCACACCATACACCTGTTGGCCTGTCTTTGTCATTCCGTACAACCTACCACCAGTTTTTTGCGTGAATTATGAGTTCATGTTTCGTAGCCTCTGTACCTAGACCAGATCATCCTAGGTCATGTCTCAACGTGATGTTGAAATCATTGATTGAATTATGGAAAATGTTGTGGACAAGAGTCAAAGCGTACGACTATTACAAGAAGCAGGAATTCAACCTTTGAGCTGCTTATTTGTGGTCTGTCTACGACATGTTTTCTAGATGGAGTACTCATGGTCGTTTGACGTATCCGATATGTGCTTTGGACACCGATTGCTTTCGAATTACTCATGGAGGCAAAATATCTTACTTTGATTGTGAGAGACGTTGGCTGCCTCTGAATCACGTGTTTTGGCAACAGAGGAATGTCTTCAGAAAGGACATTGTTGTCACTAAAGGACCACCAAAATGTCATAATGGGTCAAAAATATCTGATATGTTGGACCAATTGGTGCCAGTTGAAGGTCATCCTGGATCTTTCATAGGTTACGGAGACGAACACAATTGAACTCACATATGTGGACTTTGGGAGCTACCATATGTGAAGTCGTTGATTCTAAGGCACAACATTGATGTCATGCATCAAGATCATAACGTGGGCGAATGTATCATAAGCACATGCATGGTCATGAGGGACAAAATGAAAGACAATTTAAAGGCTCGAAAGGATCTCGCTGAGCTTTGTAACCGTCCAACTCTTGAGCTCTCCGAAAGTGGTGGTAAACCACACGCTTATTTTTGTCTTTGACCTAAAGAAAAGAAAGAAGTTCTCAAATGGTTGCAAAGTTTGAAATCCCCATGGTTACGTAGTTAGTCTGAGATGAGCTGTGAATGTGAAAACGGGAAGACTCATTTGGTTGAAGAGTCGTGATTATCACATAATCATGGAAATACTTCTGTTCGTTATGTTTCATGGATAGTTTAACAATGCGGCGCGGAATGTGTGAGCCAAACTTAGCCACTTCTATGGACAACTCTATGGTAAGTAAATCACAGCTGAGATGATGAGTAAGTTGGAGAAGGAGATACCGGTACTATTGTGTAAGATGGAAAAAAATTTCCTCCAGGGTTCTTCAATCTAATGCAACATCTCCTAATCCGTCTTCCATTTGAAGCAGAAGTGGGCGGTCCCATGCAACGTAGGTGGATGTATCATATTGAAAGAGCACTAAGATATCTGAAATCAATGGTTGGTAACAGGGCAAGGCTTGAAGGGTGCATCGCTGAACCTTTTTCTCCTAAGGAAGTAGGATACTTCTCAAGTGTTTACTTTGCATAGGAACACAACGTCAATATGTTGACAATTCGGTACAATATGGATGAGAAACCTCCTTGTAGTCGTCCCTCATTTTTGCAACAAAAGGCACTACTGTTGGTAGTTACACTTCCTACAACGTTAGCGAAGAAGAAAGGAGTGTTGCTTTCCTCTACATGGAAACTAATACACATGAGATGGACAGATATTTTGAGTAAGTGTTTCTTGTACATTTATGCTAATCAACATGTTTTGCAACACATCTATTCTAAAAGGTTCTATTTTCGTACAGTGAGTTCCACAAGCAAAATTGGACACATAGACAACAACTTATGAGCAAACAAATAGAAGGGATGCAACGGGAAGGAATAAACAGAGGACCTAATTTTCTTTTCTGGTTTCGAGATCATGTAACATTTTCTCGTTAACTTATCAGTATTAACAACGTTTTCTAATAACTTACAAACATTTACAAAGTTTTCTAATAACTTCATATCTTGGACAGTGCCATAAAGATGCCAACATTCATGAAGACTTGCAACAACTATCCTATGGAGTGGTTAGAGTTAGAAGCTATGGTCGATATGACATCAACGACTTTCAATTCCATACAACTCAATTTGAATCTCCTCGTCCTCTCATGGCAACATGTAATACCAAGTTGTGACGAGGCAGTCGATTCTCAAGGACGTGAAAATAATTACTATTGTATTGCTCAACAGATCCTTCAGCAGATTGAGATTCCTCCGTTTTAGGTACCGTAGGTGATCCGGGCAGAGACGCCCCCAACACAGGTGCCCCCGGCGCAGGTAATAAACTCTTTCTCTAATAATGTCGTATTCATTTCAGTGTTTCACATAGAGGGAGAAGGAGGTAGAACATAGGGTGAGAGAGATAGTGAGATAGAGGTGGAGTAAGAGAGACAGACATAGGTTCAGAGAGAGAGAGAGAGGTGAGATAAAGGTGGAGTAAGAGAGACATAGATAGGGAGAGATTGTAACATCCCCAATTTTAAAAATTTGGCTAATTCGAATTTAATTAAGAACTCCAGTTTTATTTCAAAATCTCTTCTCCAATCCATCCGAATCTCGAGGGTGAGATTCATGTTAAGGTGGGTAGAATTGTAACATCCCGATTTTCATTGGACAAATTAAAATTTGAATAGAAAGTTAGAATTTAATAATAGGAAGAAACTGTTTTTATAAGCAAAAATTTAAAATATATGCATCTCATCTTGCATTTGCATTCATTCTTAGATATAAAAATTTATTTACCAAAATAAATACATTAAAAATAATTAAATTGGAATAACAAATATGGAAGAAAGGAAATAAAAGAAAAGAAAAAGTTAATATGGAAAAATATATAATAATTAATAAGAATACTAAAATAAACTAAAACGTCTATGCATATGTGTTCACATTTAGTCATTTACTAAGTGATTAGATCTATTAAAATCAAATTAGAAATTTATACAATAGAAAATTAATTAGGAAACAAAATTTAATACAGAAGAAAGGTGAATAATAAAAAAATAAAAGATGGAGAGAGATATATATATATATACACAATAAAAATAATAAATAATAAAAATAAAAGATAATAACATAAAGCATGTATTAGGGAACACAAAATAATATATATAGGAAAAAAATATGTGAAACTAAAAAAGATTCCAGAAACTTCCGGAAGTTTTCGCGGGAAGCTTTGCTTCACCCCGGAACATTCCGGGCAAATAGTGCCCAACCGGCAAGCCGCACATGGGCCTGGCCGTACCGAGCAAGGGAAGAAAAAAAAAGAAAAAAAAAAGGAAACAACCACCGTGGCCCAAGGCCTCGCCTCACGTAGCCCTGGCCGCACAGCCACGAACCGTGGCCGATAGGGATTCAAGTTCGTAGGCACTATCGCCAGGCTATAAAAGGAGCATCGCTCCTGTACGACGAGATCATCGCCAGCAATTGAAAAAAAAAAGAGGGACCGAAGCCCTAGCCGCCAGGAGGAGCCACGGCAGGGAAGGGAAAAAAACAAGGAGAGAAGAGGGAAGAAAGGACCCGCTGTCCCCGGGGATTGTCGCATCGTCGCTGTTCTTCGCGGGAGGTCATTACGTTGCCGCCGTCGTCATGCCGCCGGAGGATCACATCACCATCTCCTTCACCTACGTCATGCCGTCATCCTCTTCGGCAACAAAACTCTAGATCCCGGAGACACACGTCGCGCCGCCGTTCTACGACCGTTCGGACTAGATGCGCACACGGTAGGTATTACGGTCTAGATCTAGACAACAATTTTGGTTCTAATACTTGAATTAGATCATGTGTAGGACGTATTTTATTTTGAGCGATCATTAATCACCATCAGATCATCTTAAATCAACATACAACTTGCAAGTTAGATTGAATCATAAAAAGTCAATCTGTTATTTTAGATTTGGATAAATTTATATTTTCAGTATTATTTCATCTGTTTTTCAGATTTAATAAATGAGATTAAAGCCTAGTTAATTCATAAAGTATCAAAATAAATCTAGAAAAATTCCAGAAAATTTAGAATAAATTCTAGTAAGTTACTAATACTATTTTCAGCATATTTAATGTTCTGTAATAAATATTTAGCCTCTGAATTTATTTTAATTAATTCCAAACTTGCTCAAATAAATAGTAAATCATTAGGGAAAATTATTTAAAAGCTGTAGAAAATTCAGAATAAATTATAGAAAGTATTTTATGATATTTTTAACCTAATTCTTATTCTAGGATAATTATTTGAATTCTGAGTTAATAGTGATTAATCAGAAAACTTGCTTAAATAATCTATTATAAATATGAAACACATCTAATAAGCTATTAATCATCATAACAAATTATTCACGTGCCTTCATGTAATTGCATATTTGTTAGTGTTGATTGCAGTGCATTTATGGTGTATGATGCTTGTGTATGTGCTTGATTGCGATTAGACGGGTATGCTCAAGAAGTTATGATCAAGAAGCGAATATGTGAAAATCCTCGTGTGCAAGACTTTGAGTTGATTGACAACCGAATTTCAGAATATTAAGGCAAATGTCCTTGACCATGTTGATACTGTTTTTAAATGTTTTGTTTGCACATGCTTGTGTCAAATTGATGGGAAACCCATGATAGGTGTTTACTAGACTTGTATGACCACCCTTGTCGCTTGGGGTACATTGTAGAGAGTCGGGAAGGGCTTTTTATCTTTTTGCTTCGCTCTAATTAATTGGAATTGGGAAAATAACCAAATGGCTTAATTGTGAACTAATGAAGTTATGGATGATGAGAATTAATGGACATGGTTAATTGGTAATATAGAACTTGGGTGATCTAAGCAAGCATGGTTTTGTGGATGTGTTGGATGGTACGGTGGTTTTGCTTGCCTTAGATCTAAAGATCGGTTCATGCAAGAATATGCTAGGACAACAGTGCCACCACAAGGCCAAGTATGGGTGCGGCGTAGCTGAATAATTAGGAGCGCTGATAGTATTGTATGGACCATTGGATGGCGCGGGGAACAGGAGTCGAGGAGGGCTAACCTTGGATCCACATGGCACACGAGGGGGCCCATGGGTGGGAGAATGGAGATTCAAGCCTGCCGGTGAAACTTAGTGGGCCCGTACATACTAGTAGTCCCTTTTGAAAGGCTATTTTGTGATCTCTTGGCCGCACACCTACGGAAGTGTGATATGGCATAATGGAGGTTCTTAGTCACCGAAAGATGATGAAATCACGAACATGTGGGTAAAGTGGTACAACCTTTGCAGAGTGTTGAAAACTATCATGATAGCCATGCTCCCGGTCACGAGTGTGACAACCGGTTCTGAAAAATGAACCAAATGCAGTGTATGTGTGCCCAGGATGTTCATCACACATACACAAATGCATCACAAACGGAAATTAGAAATAACCGTGTCACAAATAGTAAATATACCTTGATTCTATTGCAGCGGAAAATAATCCAGCGTAGGCGACTCCAACTCCACAGGCAATCGACGGTAGTACGCACGCCTAGTACTCCTTGTTGTCTTCCAAAATATCTCATGGAACTGAATTAAGTGGGGGGATAGCAAGAGTGAGTACATGTCGTACTCAGCAAGTGTGGGAAATTATGACATGTAGCTAAACCAAGGAATTGGTAATAATAATGACTATTTGCTGAAAAGTACATTTAAAACATGTAAAAAAAGCATCCTACAATGTCTATGTGAATTAATCCCATCATATCCCAAGTAATTATCATAATCCATATTCATCACTCTCAATTACCATCATAGTATACTTATAACCAGCCAACAATCAATATCATCACCATATGCCAATTTCATATTTTTCTCATAACAAACCAAACCCATATGACCTAACCCATCCCATACCAAACCATCCAAAAACCAAAGTCCAATTCTAATCATGTAGGTCATCCAGGTGCTCGTTGTAACATCCCCAATTTTAAAATTTTGGCTAATTCGAATTTAATTAAGAATTCCAGTTTTATTTCAAAATTTCTTCTCCGATCCATCCGAATCTCGAGGGCGAGATTCATGTTAATGGGGGTAGAATTGTAACATCCCGATTTTCATTGGGTGAATTAAAATTTGAATAGAAAGTTAGAATTTAATCATAGGAAGAAATTGTTTTTATAAGCAAAAATATAAAATATATGCATCTCATCTTGCATTTGCATTCATTCTTAGATATAAAAATTTATTTACCAAAATAAATACATTAAAATAATTAAATTGGAATAACAAATATGGAAGAAAGGAAATAAAAGAAAAGAAAAAGTTAATATGGAAAAAGATATAATAATTAATAAGAATACTAAAATAAACTAAAATGTCTATGCATATGTGTTCACATTTAGTCATTTACTAAGTGATTAGATCTATTAAAATCAAATTAGAAATTTTATACAATAGAATAATTAGGAAACAAAATTTAATACAAAAGAAAGGTGAATAATAGAAAAATGAAAGATGGAGAAATATATATACACAATAAAAATAATAAATAATAAAAAATAAAAGATAATAACATAAACCATGTATTAGGGAACAAAAAAATATATATAGGAAAAAATATGTGAAACTAAAAAAAAGATTTCGGAAACTTCCGGAAGTTTCCGGGGGAAGCTTTGCTTCACCCTCGAACATTCCGGGCAAATAGTGCCCAACCGGTAGGCCGCACATGGGCCTGGCCGTACCGAGCAAGGGAAGACAAAAAAAGAAAAAAAAGGGAAACAACCACAGTGGCCCAAGGCCTGGCCTCACGTAGCCCTGGCCACACAGCCACGAACCATGGCCGATAGGGACTCAAGTCCGTAGGCACTAGCGCCAGGCTATAAAAGGAGCATCGCTCCTGTACGACTAGATCACCGCTAGCAATTGAAAAAAAAGAGGGACTGAAGCCCTAGCCGCCAGGAGGAGCCACGACAGGTAAGGGAAAAAAAGGAGAGAAGAGGGAAGAAAGGAGCCGCTGTCCGCGGGGATCATTGCATCATCGCCGTTCTTCGCGGGAGATCATTACGTCGCCGGCGTCGTCATGCCGCCGGAGGATCGCATCGCTATCTCCTTCACCTACGTCATGCCGTCATCCTCTTCGTCAACAAAACTCTAGATCCCGGAGACACACGTCGCGCCGCCGTTCTACGATCATCTGGACTAGATGCGCACACGGTAGGTATTACGATCTAGATCTAGACAACTATTTTGGTTCTAATACTTGAATTAGATCATGTGTAGGACGTATTTTATTTTGAGCGATCATTAATCACCATCAGATCATCCTAAATCAACATACAACTTGCAAGTTAGATTGAATCATAAAAGGTCAATCTGTTATTTTAGATTTGGCTAAATTTATATTTTCAGTATTATTTAATCTGTTTTTCAGATTTAATAAATGCTATTAAAGCCTAGTTAATTCATAAAGTATCAAAATAAATCTAGAAAAGTTCCAGAAAATTTAGAATAAATTCTAGTAAGTTAGTAATAATATTTTCAGCATATTTAATGTTCTGTAATAAATATTTTGCCTCTGAATTTATTTTAATTAATTCCAAACTTGCTCAAATAAATAGTAATCATTATGGAAAATTTTTTAAAAGCTGTAGAAAATTCAGAATAAATAATAGAAAGTATTTTATGATATTTTAACCTAATTCTTATTCTAGGATAATTATTTCAATTCTGAGTTAATAGTGATTAATCTGAAAACTTGCTTAAATAATCTGTAATAAATATGAAACCCATGTAATAAGCTATTAATCATCATAACAATTTATTCACGTGCATTCATGTCATTGCATATTTGTTAGTGTTGATTGCAATGCATTTATTGTGTATGTTGCTTGTGTATGTGCTTGATTGCGAATAGACGAGTACGCTCAAGAAGTTATGATCAAGAAGCGAATATGCGAAGATCCTCGTGTGCAAGACTTTGAGTTGATTGACCATCAAATTTCGGAATATTAAGGCAAGTGTCTTGACCATATTGATCCTATTTTTAAATGTTTTGTTTGCAAAACTGCATGCTTATGTCAAATTGATGGGAAACCCATGATAGGTGTTTACTAGACTTGTATGACCACCCTTGTCGCTTGGGGTACATTGTAGAGAGTCGGGAAGGGCTTTTATCTTTTTGCTTCGCTCTAATTAATTGGAATTGGGAAAATAACCAAATGGCTTAATTGTGAATTAATGAAGTTAATGATCATGAGAATTGATGGACATGGTTAATTGGTAATATAGAACTTGGGTGATCTAAGCAAGCATGGTTTTGTGGATGGGTTGGATGGTACGGTGGTTTTTCTTGCCTTAGATCTAAGGACCGGTTCACGCGAGAATACGCCAGGACAACAGTGCCACCACAAGGCCAAGTATGGGTGCGACATAGCTGAATATTTAGGAGCAATGCTAGTATTGTATGGACCATTGGATGTCGCGGGGAATGGGAGTCGAGGAGGGCTACCCTGGGATCCGCATGGCACACGATGGGGCCCGTGGGTGGGAGAATGGAGATTCAAGCCTGCCGGTGAAACCTTAGTGGACCCGTACATACTAGTAGTCCCTTTTGAAAGGCTATTTTGTGATCTCTTGGCCACACACCTACGGAAAGTGTGATAAGGCATAATGGAGGTTCTTAGTCACCGAAAGGTGATGAAATCACGAACATGTGGGTAAAGTGTTACAACCTCTGCAGAGTGTTAAAAACTATCATGATAGCCGTGCTCCCAGTCAGGAGCACCTGGATGACCTACATGATTAGAATTGGACTTGGGTTTTGGGATGGTTTGGTATGGGATGGGTTAGGTCATATGGGTTTGGTTGGTTATGAGAAAAATATGAAATTGGCATATGGTGATGATATTGATTGTTGCCTGGTTATAAATATACTATGATGGTAATTGAGAGTGATGAATATGGATTATGATAATTACTTGGGATATGATGGGATTAATTCACATAGACATTGTAGGATGCTTTGTTTTACATGTTTTAAATGTACTTTTCAGCAAATAGCCATTATTATTACCAATTCCTTGTTTTAGCTACATGTCATACTTTCCCGCACTTGCTGAGTACGACATGTACTCACTCTTGCTATTCCCCCACTTAATTCAGCTCCATGAGATATTTTGGAAGACAACAAGGAGTACTAGGCGTGCGTACTACCATTGATTGCCTGTGGAGTTGGAGTCGCCTACGCTATATTATTTTACACTGCAATAGAACCAAGATATATTTACTATTTGTGACATGGTTATTTTTGATTTCCGTTTGTGATACATTTGTGTATGTGTGATGAACATCTTGGGCACACATACACTGTACTTGGTTCGTTTTTCAGAACCGGGTGTCACAGAGATAGAGTGCGAGAGAGGGTAAAGTGTGTGTGAGAGAGAGGATGCTAGAGAGGGAGAGGAAGAGAAAGAGAATGAGAGAAAGATAGGGAGAGGAAGAGGGAATGTGTGACACAAAGAGAGAGAGAGAGGAAGAGAGTGAGAGAAAGTGATGGAGAGGAAGATAGTGAGAGAATGAGAGAAAGAGAGGGAGAGGGAAAGAGAAAGTGTGATAGAAAAAGAGGGAGAGAAAGAGAGGGAGAGAAAGTGAGGGAGAGGAAGAGAATGAGAAAAAGAGAGAGAGAGGGAGAGGAAGAGAGTGTGAGAGAAAGAGAGAGAGGGAGAGAGAGAGAGGGAGAGGAAGAGAGTGAGATAAAGGGAGAGAGGGGGAGGAAGAGAGTGAGATGATTGGAGTTAGAGAGAGAGGCAGAGTGGGAGATGCATTTGTAACATGCCTAACTCTAGTGTTATTTTGCAGAGTTCGACGACAGCGGCACAAAACTCCTTCGGTACAGCTACCGGCACCCGGAGGGATGCGCGGGGACGAGCTTTTCGGCTCCGGATGTAGTCGAGGGGCTAGCGTGTAGCCCGTTTGGAGTTTGTGTTGTGATTGATGCGTTTGGAATAATTTGTAACTGTTTGTTGCTGCTGTTACTATATATCTGTGTGTATTGTTGTACTGTGAGCTCGCCATCGTGTGAGGTAGGATGTTTCTTTAAAAAAACAAATTAAAAACATAACTTACGTAGGTTATGGCAAGGTCTACGCAAGTTAGCACAGGTTAACTTATATCGGTTCGGCATACCACGTAAGTTAGCCCATGGTACTTACGACGGCCTCACCATATCCGTCGTAAGATAGCCCATGCAACTAACGTCGGCCACAGACAGCCGACGTAAGTGACCTGGCCCAGTCCGCAGCCCATTCCGGTAACTAACTTACTTCAGTTGTGGGACGCCGACATAAGTTACTAACTTACGTGGGCGGTCGGGGTAAGTTAGCTAACTTATGATCAAACCGCAACATCAGCCGATAAGCAACATAATTAAATGAAAACCGATGTAGGTCAGTAACTTACATCAGTTTTGGCCTTAAACGTCTGCCCTAGCGGAAGTAATTTATCGGGATTCTTGTAGTGTTTACTGGTTCTTTGCATCAATTGAAGCAAATAATGCTTGGGACGCAAACTTGGTTGTGCTTGTTGTTACATTCTGGTAGTAGCATTTGAGGACTTTACAATAATGACTCAGGTAGCCAAAGTCCCTTCAGCACTTACCGTACTTGCCTTTCACTAAGCAGGTCCCAGTGCACCCGACGTACTCCACTCCACGGCTGGCAGTTCGGGCCACCATCCCTGCACTGATTCATCAAATCTAGGATTGAGTAATTGAACACACAAAAGGGTATCATCATATTATATAGATATGGATGTAAAAAATACTAGCCTTTTCACTTACTGGAAGTGATGAGGATGACCATCAGGAGGAGCAATGCCTTCCTTGTCACGCTCGTCATGAATGAAGAACGTGATGACTGATGAGAGAGAGAGATCAACTGCTCTTGGATGGTTGTGCTCGAGACCATAAATCACAACGATACCAATATATATTCTCTATTTTAAAACATTTATAGAAACAATCTAATAATATAAAAAAATGTACTTAGTAATTCTGATATTATAGAAGCAATCTAATAATATAAAAGTACTTTGTAATTGTGGTATTATAGAAGCAATTTAATAATATAAAAAGTACTAGTAATTGTATATTACAGAAGCAATATAATAATTTAAAAGGTACTTAGTAACTATTATATTATATATGCAAAATAATAATATAAAAAGGACTCAATAATTGCAGTGTTATAGAAGTAATTTAATAATATAAAAATGTACAAAGTAATTGCACTAATTTTCAAAATTACTATAATCATCTTGGCTAGTATCGTAGGGATGAGATACATTAATCTATGAGCTGGACTTACATTTATTGAATGGAATTGAATAGAGAAACTATGCATAGTTTGGCACTGGTATTCCAGGTCATGTTTGACCATAACATTTTCCCTTATAAAAAACTAGGATGTTGTTGCATGGTATCTTATTTGTACAATACTAGACAACATGATTATAGTCGTATTAGAACTACTGCAATAATTTTGTACCTTTTATATTAATAAGTTACTTCTATAATACCGCAATTATAGAGTAATTTTTATATTATTATTTTGTTTTTGTAATATCACAATTACTAAGTACCTTATAATATTATTATATTTTTCCATAATATCACAATTACTAAGTATTATATTATTATATTGCTTCTATAATATCACAATTAAAATGTATTTTTTACATTATTTGGGTGCTTCAAATTAAAAACAGGGGATATATATAGGTTGAGTTGTGATGTATGGTTCATGGAGCATAGCTATCCGACAATATTTGATCTCTCTCTCAATAGTCATCACACTCTTCATTCATGATGTGTGCAATGAGGAAGACGTTGCTCCTCCTGATGGTCATCCTCCTCGCCTCTGGTAAGTGAAAAAACCAGTATTTTCTACATCCATGACTCGATAAGATGATTTGATACACTATTGTGTGTTCAATTACTCAATCCCTGATCTGATGAATCATTGCAGAGATGGTGGCCCAGGTTGCTGGGGCTATCGATGATATATGCGATAATACCGATAACTCGAGCTGCTTTGGACGCTGCTTGGTGAAAGGCAAGTGTGGCAAGTGCTGCAGGAGAAATGGCTACAAGAATTATGTATGTGTCCTGCTTGTTTGCATATGTTGCAACAAAACAACAAGAATAAACAATTTTCTATCCCAAGCATTCTTTGCTGCAAATGCTACAAAGAATGAGTAAATCAACCTACCATGTATATTTTGATATACTAATCAATTGTAATGTTCAATAAAAATTAATAAACTCTCTTTCAAAACACTAGGTTTCCTTGTGTATATTAGTATGCGTGAAAAAGGAACAACATATTTTTAAATCAGTTGAATAATAGGGGTCAGTTCACTCAACGATCATAGTCCAATGAATTTGCAATTAATTATTTTCCTTTGTTTCTATTTTCTTTTCATTTTTTTTCGCGAGAGAAGATTATTACATTACATGATTAAAAATTGGATGCATGTTATAGTTATTAGACTGATGAACTTAAACTGGGAGAGAACGAGAAAATTTCTTTTTATTCTTTATTAATGTGATATGTGTTCCTAATGACAACAACATGATATCATCTAAACTCCTGTAAATAAAAATTATCGTCCTAACGATGACAATTTAAAAGTGATGGGATGTCAATGAGGCTGCTTTACATGGGCCTAACTAGAATTTCTTTGTGGGGAGCTCGGATTTGGGGATGGGAAGTTGTGTCGGAGAAAAGTGCTTCCTTGGGGACATGGAAAAAAAATTCTAATGTGATGTTCGTGTGTTCGGCTATGCTTCCATCTCGTACATGGACTGCCGGCTCGTCTTCTCCACTTTGGGCAACAAACACAACTACCACACGACCTGACTACTTATATTTTCCAGATCACTACTATGAGACCCGGTTCCGAAAATGAACCAAGTGCAGTATATGTGTGCCCAGGACGTTCAACACACATACACAAGTGCATCAAAAAGGATATATAGATAATTACCACAAGACAAGATTAATTAACCACTTTTATTACACAATTCATAATATCCTCAATACAAGCTCTAATGCATATTAATGACAAGTTTTAACTAATGTAGTGGAAATCATCTAATAAAGCAAACTAAGAAAAATAGATAGCGTAGCTCCAATCAACACCACAGGCAAAGCTGACAGCAGACACGGCCTAGAACTCCGCATTATCACCGTTATACTCCCAATCCTGACCTGCAACTGTTGGTGGGGGAATTGCAAGGGTGAGTACATGTCGTACTCAGCAAGTGTGGAAAGTATGACATGTAGCTGATTCAAGTGACGAATATAATTAAGGCTAAGTGCTGAAAAGTACATTAAAACATTTTTAAAGCAATATAATGTATGCATGTGAAGTAAACTCATCATAAACCATGAAGTAGTCATAAATACCAGTCCATATTTTATTACCATCCTCCATATACCAGTTTTAACCATTACCAATAACCAAATACATTGCCATAAACCATAATACCATAACAAGTACCCAACCATCCCATACCAAACCACATACATTACCAAAACCCCTCTAGTCATGGAAGTTGTCAAGGTGCTCATAACCGGGAGCACGACTATCATGATAGTTTTAAACATTCTGCAGAGGTTGTACCACTTTACCCACGTGTTTGTGATTTCATCACCCGTCAGTGACTAAAGAACCTCCCTTATGCCAATTACACTTCCTTTGGTGTATGGCCAAGAGATCACAAAATGGCCTTTACAAAGGGACTACTAGCATAAATGGACCCACTGAGGTTTCACCGGTGGCGATGTCTCCAACTGAGCACATCTTCAACCAAGGGCCCCCTCTTGTGCCATTCGGATCCCAGGGAGTCTTGCCAACCATATACAAACCCAATCCGACTCCCCTTCCCCGATATGCCAAATGATTCATGCAATACTAGCAATACCCTAATTAATAAACTACATCGCACCCTTGGCCTCCTGCTGGCACTGTTGTCCTTGCATATTCTCACATGAACCGGTCCTTAGATCTAAAGCAAGCGAAACCACCATGACATACAACCCATCCACATAACATGCTTGCTTAGATCATCCATTACCATATCATATTAACCAGTTCATGTTAACCATAATCTCATTAATGCATAATTAAATGATATAGTTGTTTTCCATCCCAATTAATTAAGCGAAGCAAAAAGGTAAAAAGTCCTTACCGACTCTACCATGTATTCTAGGTGACAAGGGTGGTTTAACAAAGCTAGTAAACTTCTTATCATAGGAATTCTCATCAAATTGACACAAGCATGCAGCTTTGCAAACAAAACATTTATTTTAGAAACGGGATCAATATGTTCAAGGACACTTGCCTTGCTATTGAGCTTGATTAGGATCAAAGACTTCAAATTCTTGGTGCTGAAAGTCCTCCGCAGCACTCTCTAGCACAAATCTGTCTAAACCGTACAATAAACATACAAGACAAGAATCACAATTAATAAGTGCACATATATTACTCAATATGACATGATATGTATGATTAATGCAATTATGAAGTAAAAGTAGTTAATAAGTTGCTTTTAATGTTTACTAATCAATTACATTGGTCATTAACAAGTCTACACAGGTTTGGAGTTGATTCGAATCGATTTAGAATTAATTCAGCAGAAAACAGTTAGTAAAATCGGACTAGTCAGCTGTAGGGCCGGACTAGTCCGCCCTTCGCAGGAATAGCGGATTAGGGTTTTTTAGATCGACGTGAATTTGGAGAAACGAGGTTGAATCCACATGAGAAATAGGAAGTAGAATGTGTACCAGGTGTTTAGAACTCCAATGAATCAAGGGTTTTGGAGGCAATACTTGGATCTTGACGATATAGGGTTGATGAAGAACTTGAAGGTGAACTGTTGATGAAGAGCGAAAACTTGATGGAGATATTTATTCTCTTTCGTTTCCTCCTCTTCTTCTTCCTGCTCGGGATCTCCTTCTCCCTCCTTGGTGGTGGCTCTCCACGAACTAGGGTTTTGTGGACTTCAATTGAGGCAAAAGGATGTAAATTCAAAGGGTGGGGTTGTTTATATAAGGGGTGGAGCTAGGGTTTGAATGAATTTGAGTTTAAGGTGGGTGGAGGCCGGTGTGGGGTCCCACATGGGCTCCAAAAAGAGTTAGACATGACGTCCTTAGGCCCACTTAATGTAAAACCCAAAAACATGTCATGAAACAAAAGATCAACTCAGAATCGCGATTTACCAAACAAGTCCAAAAAAGGGTCGAACTAGTCCGAAGTTGGTCAAAGAGATAGCGTACAAGTCCAGACTGAATTGGACAAGTCCAAACATGGTCAGAGGAAATTCAGGAAAGTCTGGCAAAAATTGGAAAAGTCCAATTTTAGTCAGACGGAAAACAGACAAGTTCGCTGGAATATCGGACAAGTCTGGACAAGTCCCGGGACTTAGCAAAATTTCTAAGGCATTGGGATACCGGACTAGTCCGCGATGGATCGGACAAGTCCGGAAGTGTCTAGAGGAAAAAATCGGAATAGTCCGCACGAAAACGGACAAGTCCAAAGAAGGTTAGAGAGAAATCAGACTAGTTCGCCCCACAACCGGACTAGTCCGCACTTCTCAGAACTTTAGAGTGTAGTTTTACTCTAAATTCATTTTAAACTTGTTCCTTTTTATGTGGATTAATGTTAGACATTTATTAGAATGTATGCAATGCATGATGGATGAAAATGAGGGTGTTACAAACCTACCCCCCTTAAAATGAATCTCGCCCTCGAGATTCGATGCGGAAGAGAAGAGATAGGGAAATTCCTTCTTGAGATCATCCTCCAGCTCCCAAGTTGCCTCTGATTCTGTGTGGTGCTTCCATTGAACTTTACACCATCGAATCACCTTTTTCCTTGTGACTCTCTCCTTGGTTTCCAAGATTTTGACCGGTTGTTCGACATAAGTCAAATCTGCCTCTAGTTCCAATTCTTCCATTGACACTTGTTCTATCGGCACTCTCAAACACTTCTTGAGCTGGGAAACATGAAACACATCATGTACATTGGAAAGATGAGATGGCATCTCCAACTTATATGCCACTTCTCCTCTTTTGTCCAATATCTTGAATGGACCAATGTATCGAGGTAAACAAAATATCCTATTTCAAAGGCTAGTTTCCTTCTCCTATTGTCCGCATAGCCTTTTTGCCTTGATTGAGAAGCTCTCAAGTTTTCACGAATAATCTGAACTTGTTTCTCGGCTTCTTGCAACATGTCAGGTCCAAATACTTGATTTTCTCCTGTCTCATTCTAGAACAAAGGTGTCCTACACTTCCTCCCGTACAATGCTTCAAAAGGTGACATCTTCAAGCTTGCTTGATAACTACTGTTATATGAGAATTCCGCATATGGCAAGCTCTTGTCCCAACTTATTCCATGCTTCAAAGCACAAGCTCTTAACGTGTCTTCCAAAATCTGATTGGTCCTCTCATTTTGTCCGTCCGTTTGAGGGTGATATGCTGAGCTAAATTTTAACCTTGTTCCCAATGTCGTGCTCACGCAACATGTTCGGATCAAGAACAATGCATGTGAAGGTATCATGGACATCATTGGAAGGTGTTTGCATGTCTGCATGGAGTGTATGGACGTGGCTACATGGTTCCAAGGTGTAATGAAGAGATGTGGATGTAAAGAATTGGTCAGAAAGGTCCAACCGACTAGGTTATGGACTCAGGCTGCGGCTGAGTCGGGTTTGACTCAAATATGGAAAGATTTGAGTTGGTTATGATAGAATTTCGTGTGGGTCACGAAGTTGGGTTGTTCTAGGAATGTGGTATATGTTCCTAAGGTCTTTGGAAGTCTTAAGATTGCTTCTATCTGCGTATGGAAGAGTCTTGAGTAGATATGGAAAGTTTCGGTTGAATCTGAGTAGGATTTGAGTCCCAATTAGGATTGGGTTGGCCTAAGGGTTGGTTATATAAGAAAGTGAGGCCTGAGCTTGTGGTGCACGACTTTGGGGCTGTTCCTTTTGTGTTTTTATCAATAAAATTCATAGTCTAAAGGAGCTTTTGTGCCTTTTATGACCTCTCATTGGTGACACCTTGAGGTAAACAAAATATCCTAGTTCAAAGGCTAGTTTCCTTCTCCTATTGTCCGCATAGCCTTTTTGCCTTGATTGAGCAGCCCTCAAGTTTTCATGAATAATCTGAACTTGTTTCTCGGCTTCTTGCAACATGTCAGGTCCAAATACTTGATTTTCTCCTGTCTCATTCTAGAACAAAGGTGTCCTACACTTCCTCCCGTACAATGCTTCAAAAGGTGACATCTTCAAGCTTGCTTGATAACTACTGTTATATGAGAATTCCGCATATGGCAATCTCTTGTCCCAACTTCTTCCATGCTTCAAAGAACAAGCTCTTAACGTGTCTTTCAAAATCTGATTGGTCCTCTCATTTTGTCCGTCCGTTTGAGGGTGATATGCTGAGCTGAATTTTAACCTTGTTCCCAATGTTTCATCCAGCTTTTGCCAAAACCTGGAGGTAAATTGAGAACCTCTATCTGACACTATCCTCTTGGGAACTCCATGTCGGCACAAAGTATGCTGCATATATAGGTCTATGTTGACGGCTGTTATATACCAATTTTATCCGTAAATTTAACTCGGTTATGTGAAGGAATTGTCATTTCTTGCACACATCACCTTTCTATCTAACCCAATTCCACTTGGACTTGGAGAAATATGTGTATGCAACATTTTATGCAGGAAATGAGGAAATGTAGAGGGACCAATCCTATAAAATATCATCCCAGCCAATCAGGCGACGACACGTGGCATCCCATGGATCAAATGGCCCACAAACAGAAGTATCCGAGGAGATCCAATGGTGTATCACCCATATACATCAATGGGACCCACCTGGCAGCCACCTGGAGAAAGCACACGAGAAACGGTGCAATGACCAGGCCGATCGAACCAGGGGGTCGGCCAACCTGGTCTTTACACCAAACTCAGTCAGCCTCCACGTGTTGGCTCCTCCCGGCTTCCTGAGTCAATGGTGACTGATTCGCGTGCTTTTGGTGGCGGGAACCGACCTCAACACTAGTATAAATAGGACCCCCTACCCCTCACTTCAACACACACCACTCGAGCTTCATCTCTATTGTATACACTATCATCCATAGTCTTAGAGGAGTTAGGTTGTAGAGAGGAGAGTCTCTAGTCCCAAGTCCAAATTAGGAAAGGAGTAAGGAGTCTCTCTTCCCAATCCTACATTGGGAAATGTATGACTCATGTATTCTTTCTTGTATTTGTGACTTTATGCATAATAAAGATAGTATCTTTAGTCTCTACTTATACATATACTTGGGCAAAGCGTTTCTTGTTTGATTGTGGAGTCCATGAATGTGGAAGGTATAACTTCTATGACTATTTCATCATGAACATATATCATTATCATAGAACCTATAGACCCCCACTACAGTCTAGTTAATTATAACATAACTAGGTTAGTATGGATAATTATGTTGTGTATCAACATTGGTTCAATGATGATTCAATTCATTGCCTTAGAATGGATTGTGCCTAGGCTCTTAAGGTAATTACTTAATATGCTAGCATGGTGCTAGGATAGCTAAGTAGCATTGGATGTCTCGTAGACCCACGGATTGAAGAGGTAGGCAGTAGGTGGTGACAACCCTATTTGTCCTTTTCAATCCTCCACGTTCGGCTATGCCACATGCTCTTGGCGGGAGTCGCCCTAGTATTGCTAGGGGTAAGCCCGTGCACGATGTGTTGAACCACATAGCATAAGTATTCACTATTGATCTAGCTTATGAATAATTAGTTTAGACTATGTATATGCACAATAGAGCATAGTAGGAGTACCTCCATAACTCTCAACCTTAACTAACCTCTAGGATCCTCTTATCCCCCTTAGACTTGAAAGCTTTTGTGTGTGTCACACTACCTCCATTATTATTTTATCCATTCTTACTAGATTCTTACCTAGACCTTTCTACCCTTTCCACTCGATGATTGTTATATCTCTACCCCGCCTTCCTTTGGGATCAAATAAATGACACCCTTGGGAATACTCTTAAGGGGAAATGCTACCATGATACCTCTGTGCGCTTGCGGAACTCACCAAGTGATCCAATAGAACCATTAACAAGCATTTCTGACACGTCAGTCGGAGATGTTTAGTTAATGGGGGAGCGACTAGAGTGCAATCAGGTGTTTGGTGCAATCATGCAATCAAGCACTCTCAACCATGGATCTGTATCCAGCGGTTAGTGCATTTTTTTATTTAACCCCCTCCACCACCCCTCCACCTGGTGGAATAGGTTAAATAAAAACAGGTAACGAATGTAGGATGCAGATCCGATGGTTATAGATACTTGATTGCACGATTGTACCAAACCTTTGATTGCATAGTAGTCATTACCAGTTAATGGTGCATAAGTAATACCAACAAGCATTTCTGGCACCGTTGCTGGGGATGATTTGTTACTCTATCTTAGGAGCCGTCAATAGTCTGCCAGTTGTATTGCAGTATACTTGGTCTTGACAGGGATGAAGTGAGCTGACTTGGTCAAACGATCCACAATAGCCCAAATTGAGTCATAACCGGACTGGGTACGCAGTAAACCAACTATAAAATCTATACCAATTTCTTCCCACTTCCATTCTGGAATCTTTAATGGCTGCAATAATCCAGCTGGCCTTTGATGTTCCGCCTTGACTCGTTGGTACACATCACACAAAGCTACATATTCGGCTATGTCCTTTTTCATGCTAGCCCACCAATAACAAGTTTTCAAGTCCTTGTACATCTTTGTAGAACCGGGGTGAATTGAGTACGGCGAGTCATGTGCCTCTTTTAATATCGTCTCCCGAATATGCTTCACATTAGGCACGACAATCCTTTTTCCAAGCCATAAGGTACCATGGTCATCCTCATCAAATCTGAACTCTCTCCCCTCTTGGGTCCTTTCCTTGATTTCTTGGATTTCCTCATCCTCTGTTTGACCCTCTCGAATTTCTTCCTCCAAGGTCGAATTTAACTCCATTATCCCCATCTCATTTACAAATCCAAGGTTCAACCATTCAAACTCCTTACATAACTCGGATGGCGGTTCTCGAACTATGAGTTGGTGGCTTACTCCTTTTCTACTCAATGCATCGGCCACTACATTAGCCTTCCCCAGGTGATAATTAATTCCCACATCATAATCCTTGATGAGCTCCAACCATCTTCGTTGCCTCAAGTTCAGATTTGTTTGCATGAAAATATACTTAAGGCTCTTATAATCCGTATAAATTTCATACCTATGTCCAAGGATATAATGTCTCTAAATATTCAATGCGTGTACCATGGCTGCAAGTTCCAAATCATGCGTTGGATAATTTTGGTCATGATTATTCAGTTGTCTCGATGCATATGCAACCACTTGACCTTCTTGCATGAGCACACATCCAAGTCCTTGTCTTGATGCATCACAATAAATATCAAAACTCTTGCTCACGTCCGGCAAAACTAACACGGGCGCGATGGTTAACCTCTTCTTCAACTCCTCAAAACTTTCTTGACAAGCTCGAGTCCATTGGAGAGCTTTCCCCTTCATTATCAATTCCTCCATGGGTTTGGCTAATTTGGAGAAGTCCTTGATAAATCGACGGTAATATCTAGCCATCCCAAGGAAACTCCTTATTTCCTTGACATTCTAGGGTGGTTCCCTTTTCAACACATCCCCCACTTTTCCTGGGTCAACCGATACTCCTCCTCCCGAGATGATATGACCCAAAAACGACACCTCTTCCAACCAAAACTGGCACTTGCTAAACTTGGCATACAATTGATGCTCCCTCAATTTCTACAGCGTAAGCCTCAAGTGTTCCTCATGCTTCTTCTCATCCTTCGAGTAGATCATAATGTCATCAATGAGCACCACTACGAACTTATCTAAGTACTCCATGAAAAACCTTATTCATGAGGTACATAAAATAGGCAGGCGCGTTTGTCAATCCAAAGGACATTACGGTGTACTCATAAGACTCATATCGTGTCCTGAAAGATGTCTTGGGTATGTCCGAGGGTCTAATCTTCATTTGAAAGTACCCTGACCTCAAATAAATCTTGGAGAAGACACAAGAACCCTTCATCTGATCAAATAAGTCTTCTATGTGTGGCAATGTGTACTTGTTCTTGATGGTCACCTCATTGAGAGATCGGTAATCCACACACATCCTTTGGGATCCATCCTTCTCGTCCACAAAAAGCACGAGCGCTCCCCAAGGTGAAGAGCTTGGGCGAATAAAACCTTTCTCTAGTTGCTCTTGATTCTGTTTCTTGAGATCCGCTAACTCCTTAGGAGGCATCCTATATGGCCTCTTAGCTATAGGTGCAATTCCAGGTATTAAATCAATAACAAATTCAATGTCTCGATCAGGTGGCATACCTGGCAACTCATCCGGAAACACATCAAAAAATTCACACACCACCAGAATCTCCTCAATTGCGACACCGTCCATATGGTTCAGCTCCAATTGCTTTGGTGCATGTTTAGATGCTTCAAACTCAACGGCAGTCCCTTCCTCATTGGTCAACTTCACCGTCTTTGTGGCACATTCGATGACTCCATTGTGCTTCCTCAACAAGTCCATACCAAGTATAATGTCCAATCCTTGAGAATCCAAAACAATGAGGTTGACAAAGAAGTCTACCCTCCTTATTCTAAGGCTTACTTTTGGACATACTATATTTGTCCTCATCTCTCCTCTAGGAGACTTAACCAATAGAGTAAACTTCATATGAGAGATAGGAAAACTATACTTGGCAACATATTTCGATACAATGAATGAATGCGATGCTCCAGAATCAAATAGCATAGTCGTTGGGTTGGAGTTTGCGAGAAACATAGCAATGACCACGTCGTCCGCTTGTTGAGCATCCTCCGTAGAGACATGGTTCATGTTGATACGAGCAAAATTCTGTTGTCCACGGTTTCTTTGTGGCTGTCCTCCATTGGGTCTTGGGTTCTGTCTTTGAGCATTGCTTCCTTGACCAAGGCCTAACTTAGGACATTGATGTGCAAAGTGTCCTGCTTCTCCACATGTATAGCACTTCCTAACTTTACCAGAATTATTGGTGCAGACTTGATTCCGCGCATTGGCACCAAGGAAGTTAGCACGAGGTGCATAAGGCATTGGAGGCCTAGGTGCTTGCATGACAGGGCGTTGCTGCACAAACTGAGCTAGGCGCGGTGCATATCCAGGGTGTTGTACAGAAGCATAGGAGCTATAATAAGACGCATTGGGTGGTGCAAAGCGAGGGCGTACATTACTTCCTTGTTGCTATCCTTAATATGGCGCCTTCCTCTTGTTATCTAGCTCCATCTCACAAACCTTGTTCTCCACAACAATTTCTTTGTCCACAAGCTTCTGGAAGTTGGCATAATCACAATTGAGCAATTGCACTTGGATCTCATTGTTCAAACCCCTCATGAACAAGTATTGCTTCCGGGTGTCCCGGCTCACATCCTCAGGCGCATATCTTGAGAGTTGAGTGAATTTGTTGAGATATTCACCCACACTCGATCTTCCTTGCCTCAGGTTCTCGAATTCTTGCCTCTTCAAAATCATAACACCCTCGGGCACATAATGAGAACGGAAGCTCTCCTTGAATTCAGCCCAAGTAATTCTCTCTTGGTTCTCATGAGCATTGCATAGCGAATCCTACCAATATGCAGCTGCTCCAACGAGTTGATGAGATGTGAATAGCACCTTCTCCCGGTCACTACATTGGACTATTGCAAGTTTCTTTTCCATGGACTTGAGCCAATCATCGGCATCCATAGGGTCAACAGCTTGAGCAAAGGTCGGTGGCCTAGTCCTCATGAACTCTCCCAATAAGTTATGAGGAGGCGGGGGTGGCGGTGGAGGCATGTGGGGCTAATTGTTGTTGTTGCTAGCCTGCAGCTGTCCCATAGTCTGTATCATGGTCTGCATGAGCTGGTTTTGCATAGCCAATAGTTTCTCAAGATTGATAGCTCCTTGAGAAGGTCCGTGTCCATTGTTGTTCTGAGGTGCTCCATTGTTCTCCTCCTCATCATTGCCATCCCTCTGGTTGTGAGTCCTCACCATCTGAAGAAAAGCGAGAGATAAGAATTTAGAAAACGTCCCCAACTATATACATCACGAGATATGAGGCCAAGCAACTACCTATACTAGCCTATGTGGACATGGCAATGCTAAAGCATCCCAAAATCCTCTACTAAGCACAAAAGCAAACAATATATAGAAAATAGCACACCAAAGAAGAACACATCGACTTCTTGGAGTTCCTATGTGCTCTAAAGTGTCCATTCTATCTAGGCTGCATCCTACGGTCAACCTGTGGCTCTGATACCAATTTGTGACACCCGGTTTCGAAAATGAACCAAGTGCAGTATATGTGTGCCCAGAACGTTCAACACACATACACAAGTGCATCACAAAAGGATATACAGATAATTACCACAAGAAAAGATTAATTAACCACTTTTATTACACAATTCATAATATCCGCTAATACAAGCTCTAATGCATATTAATGACAAGTTTTAACTAATGCAGCGGAAATCATCTAACAAAGTAAACTAAGCAAAAGGGATAGCGCAACTCCAATCAACACAACAGGCAAAGCTGATAGCAGACATGGCCTAGAACTCCGCATTATCACTATTATACTTCCAATCTTGACCTGCAACTGTTGGTGGGGGAATTGCAAGGGTGAGTACATGTCGTACTTAGGAAGTGTGGAAAGTATGACATGTAGTTGATTCAAACGACGAATATAATAAAGGCTAAGTGCTGAAAAGTACATTAAAACATTTGGAAAGGAATATAATGTATGCATGTGAAGTAAACCTATCATAAACCTTGAAGTTGTCATAATACCAGTCCATATTTCATTACCGTCCTCCATATACCAGATTTCACCATTACTAATAACCATATCCATTGCCATAAACCATAATACCATAACCAGTACCAAACCATCCCATACCAAACCATATCCATAACCAAAACCCCTCTAATCATGGAAGTTGACCAAGTGCTCACAACCGGGAGCATGGCTATCATGATAGTTTTAAACACTCTGCAAAGGTTGTACCACTTTACTCACGTGTTTGTGATTTCATCACCATTTGGTGACTTAAGAACCTCCCTTATGCCAATTACACTTCCATTGGTGTATGGCCAAGAGATCACAAAATAGCCTTTACAAATGGACTACTAGCATGTACGGACCCACTGAGGTTTCACTGGTGGCGATGTCTCAAACTGAGCACATCTTCAACCAAGGGCGCCCTCTTGTGCCATTCGGATCACAGGGAGTCCCACCAACCATATCCAAACCCAATCCGACTCCCCTTCCCAGGTTCGCCAAATGATCCATGCAATACTAGCAATACCCTAATTAATCAGCTACGCTGCACCCATAATTGGCCTCATGGTGGCACTGTTCTCCTGGCATATTCTCGCATGAACCGGTCCTTAGATCTAAAGGAAGCGAAACCACCATGACATCCAACCCATCCACATACCATGCTTGCTTAGATCACCCATTACCATATCATATTAACCAGTTCATGTTAACCATAATCTCATTAATCCATAATTAAATGATATAGTTGTTTTCCCATCCCAATTAATTAAGCGAAGCAAAAAGCTAAAAAGCCCTTCCCGACTCTCCACCACATATTCCAGGTGACAAGGGTGATTAAACAAAGCTAGTAAACTTCTTATCATAGGAATTCCCATCAAATTGACACAAGCATGTTGTTTTGCAAACAAAACATTTATTTTAGAAACAGGATCAATATGTTCAAGGACACTTGCCTTGCTCTTGAGCTTGATTAGGATCAAAGACTTCAAATTCTTGGTGTTGGAGGTCCTCCGCAGCACTCTCTAGCGCAAGTCCGTCTAAACCGCGCAATAAACATAGAAGACAAGAATCACAATCAATAAGTGCACATATATTACTCAATATGAGATGATATGCATGATTAATGCAATTATGAAGTAAAACTATTCAATAAGTTGCTTTTAATGTTTACTAATAAATTAAATTGGTCATGAACAAGTCTACACAGGTTTGGAGTTGATTCAAATCGATTTAGGATTAATTCAGCACAAAACAGTCAGTAAAATTGGACTAGTCTGCCCTTCGCAGGAACAACGGATTAGAGTTTTCTAGATCAACTTGAATTTGGAGAAACGGGGTTGAATCCACGTGAGAAATAGGAAGTAGAAGGTGTACCAGGTGTTTAGAACTCCAATGAATCAAGGGTTGTGGAGGCAACACTTGGATCTTGACGATCTAGGGTTGATGAAGAACTTGAAGGTGAATTGTTGATGAAGAACAAAAACTTGATAGAGATATTGATTCTCTTTCGTTTCCTCCTCTTCTTCTTCTTGCTCGGGGTCTCCATCTCCCTCCTTGGTGGCGGCTCTCCATGAACTAGGGTTTTGTGGTCTTCAATTGAGGCAAAAGGATGTAAAGTTAAGGGGTGGGGTTGTTTATATAAGGGGTAGAGCTAGGGTTTGAATGAATTCGAGTTTAAGGTGGGTGGAGGCTGGTGTGGTGTCCCACATGTGCTCCAAAAAGAGTTAGACACGACATCCTTAGGCCCAGTTAAGGTAAAACCCAAAAACAGATCGTGAAACAAAAGATCAACTCGGAATTGCAATTTACCAGACAAGTCCGAAAAGGGCCGGACTAGTCCTAAGTTGGTTAGAGAGATATCGGACAAGTCCAGCCTGAATCGGACAAGCCCGAACTTGGTCAGTGGAAATTCAGACAAGTCTGGCCAAATCTGGACAAGTCCGATTTTAGTCAGAGGGAAAACTGACATGTCTGCTGGAATATCGGACAAGTCCAGGGACTTAGCAAAATTTCTAGGGAATTCGGATACCGGACTAGTCCACAATGGACCGGACAAGTCCGAAAGTGTCCAGAGGCAAAAACCGGAATAGTCCGCACGAAAACGGACAAGTCTGAAGAAGGTCAGAGAAGAATCGGACTAGTCCGCACCACAACTGGACTAGTCCGCACTTCTCAGAACTTTAGAGTGCGGTTTTACTCTAAATTCATTTTAAACTTGTTCCCTTTTACGTGGATTAATGTTAGACATGTATTAGAATGTATGCAATGCATGATGGATGAAAATGAGGGTGTTACACCTACTTAATCATGCAACGATATTACAATCCCCCTATCTCGCCAGTCCCTCTATGGATTGGATTAATTCAGAAGCAAGCTTGACTTGCGTCCCATCATTGCAAGTACACTACAGATAGAGAAGCACTTGTGTCCCATCATTACAATCCCCCTATCTCCTAGAGCCATTCTTGTTTAATTAGCGGCATATTTCTAATCGTTTTTGTGTACCTTCTTTTAATCGCCGGCGGCAAGGACAGGTTCCAAATCATTTCTCGTATCTGAATTCTACAGTACATGGATGTGACAAGGATGCAAAAGTCTTCTCGCTTCTCAGGAACAGGAAGTTGTTGTTCAGAATCTGGAGTTCTCATTCAAATAAAAGATTCCTTTTTTTCAGTACCATCCTTCTCCTTAGAATGGTGCCAATAGTTTAACCAGCAGTGGCTCATAGTTTTAAAATGCAAGATGCAAAATTGTATGAAGAATAGGTGTTTGTCCACATGCACTTGTGCCCGAGTCAATTTGCCAACAAGTGTATATTTTCATAGCTTCAGCTAGTTTATAGCTGTCGGCTAATGTTACCAAAAAAAATTATGATTTCTCTTGTAAGCAAATCGCTGTGTTTGATGCTGAGGCATAGATAGATAGGGGAGGCCCTTGAGGTCACATGGAACTGTCCTCTCTTGTAGGACATGGCTGTGTATTAAAATAGAACAGAGATATGAAGCATGATAGCACCTCTTGCAATATAATTTTATCTAACTCTCATTTCTTTCTAAAAGGGTAACAAATTATGGTCTCTCCTTGAGGGTAAGCTACAGCTACGCATCAGATCATGCCTCACTGTTTTTGATTTTTGTGCCTCGCGAGTTTATGCGTATGCTTGCTTCTGAATTTTAGTTCTTCAGGATTTTGTATCATGTCAGCAAAGGGAATTCATCTGTCACTTTAAAGAGGTATTTCTTTTTCCTAAGAGTGGACTCAGAACAGGGAAGAGAAATGTAGTGTTGTGAGTCGAGGTGGGGATAGTGTTGTCCAAGCCCGTTGATCAAAAAGAGGAGCACCCAATTAAGGAACTTCTTTATTCTTCGACTATTCCTCTAGTACAGACTAGATGCTGCCTTTTACGGAATTCGAGGTACCTGACTAACAAATTGGATCTAACAAACTGACTCCTAACAAAACATATCTAATAAACCTCCTTTATCTTTATTCATGTAACTGACTCAACTTATTCGGTTGCCTCCTCCTCTGGCCAGCGTCCTGGTGGGCCCACGTCAATAACATTCCCCCCCCCCCCCCAACAAACAACTCGTTCGTGAGCAGGACCATTGGAACTTTTTATAGAGGGGGATTTGGGCGAACATGGCCGATAAGGGTCCAATTGTCCACCAGTTGGACAAATTATCCATCAGATGGACAATTTGAGCCATATCATCCACTAGATGGACAATTAGGCGGCTATATTTGTAAAAAACAAAATCGGGTGATTAATAATATCAAATGAATATAAATGTTTCTAATAATAAAAAAAAATTCAGTAAGCATAACCCAACACATCCATCGTTTGTCTATTTGCGGCATTCATCGGTGTCAACAACCTGGGCTACCATCTCTGCACTAATTAATCAGATCAAGGATTGAGTAATTAGGGTAACATCATCCTGTATAGACATGGATGTAAAAAGATACTAGTTTTTTCACTTATCATAGGTGACTTGGAGTCTTGGATGACCATTAGAAGGAGCAATGTGTTCCTCGTCACACTCGTCATGAATGAAAAGTGTGATGACCGATGAGAGATGTAACATCCATATTTTGAGAAAAACAAAAATGTAAAATAACTATTACAAAGAGCCTTGGGTATAATTTCTTTTGATATAAAAATCATATAAGGCAAGTGCATCATGTGCATGTGTGATTTTTTTTAAATTCAAAATACGTTAGCGACTTCGTTTAAAATTCAAAACTTGAAAGAGAAGAAAAACAAAAAAATAGAAAACGGCAAAACCCACTTGGTCCTAAATCTAGCCGGCCCAACCTCACTCCCTCAGCAAGCCAACCCGCGCCTCCCCATCTCCCTCTCTCTGGTAGTCGGGCCCCGTCTGTTAGCTCCTCCTTCCCCACCGAACAACCGCACGACCAAGCGCCGCGCGCGCACGCGCCCCACTTCGCCACCTTAAATGCGGTCGTTTCTCCTCAACCAGGCCACAAAATAGTGCTCAATCATGGCGTCGTTCGTTGCTCCTCTCCCTCCCTTCAAAAATCGGTTGCACCCCCTTCATTCCCCTCTCCCCGAGACTCCAAACCCTAGCTGCTGTCAATCTTTGTAATGGCATCGTCGTTCCCGTTGTTCTACTCGTTTTTTCGACATAATTCCTTGCTTAACTCGTTTACTGTATTGCTAGGATCTCGCCGGATATCATCTCTCGGGGGAATGCCGTCGCAACACCGACTTCGTCGAGTGCTGCCGGGTTCCGCCGCCTAGTCTTTGCTTCGTTTCGGACTTCGTGACACCCCTCAGTGAGCCCCCTCATTCTCCTCTCTTGTTTGCACCAATTACCGGTTAGAAAAACGCACCGTAGCAAGAGTATGGGTGGCCCCGGCCAACTCCGGCCATGGCGCAGCCATCCTTATTCGCTCTGGCCGCCGCCCGGTGCTTTATCCCACTGCCAACCAACGTGGCTCAAGTGGAGCCCTTAGATCCCAAATTGGTGGCCCAAATTAGATCAAGCAATACCCTTTCGAATAATAAAATCCGGGCCATCCTTTTTAGATCCAACGGCCGAAATTAAAACCCGCATACCCCTTCGCCACTTTTGCGCATAACCCCTTGCGTAGTTTAATCTAATTACAGTTTGGCCCAAACTTTTATAAATCTAACCCTAACCTTTTTAGAAATTTTGTAGAAAATCTATAATTGACTAAAAACTGCTAGGAAGCCCCTAGAGCATTAGGAAATAACATTTTAGCCTCTGTATTAGTGTAGAAAATTAAAAAATAGCCCCTAGGTAATATAAAAATGATTTTAGCCTCTCGTATAATTCTGTTTTTATAGAAAAGCCCCTGAAAATATCAGTAATTACATAAAACTTGATAGTTTTCACTAAGGATTGCAGAAAAACCCAATAAATATTTTATTAAATATTTAGCCCTTTTTATGTTTAGTAACTCCATTAAAATGTAGTTTCGTGTATAGAAAATGTATTATAAGTGTATTTCGGCTATAGAATTAATTTTACACATAGGAATAAATATTAATAATAGTACAATAATTATGAAATGCATATTTTATGTTGAGAATCTTTATCAAACATATTTTTGATGATTTAGTCATTATAAAAATAATATTAGGTTTAAAATTATATAGAAATTGTAAAAGCATATTTTATTCATATTGTCACATTTTTCTTCAAAACCTCAATAATGAATAATTTGTGCCTATGATCTAAAATAACCATAATCGTAAACGTGTAGGATTTTTATGTTTGTTTATTTAATTGCGATGTATGCATTTTATGTGAATGTTTCTTACTGTATGTTACTATTTTATTTTGCATACGTCATCATAGTTAGAGTCGGGAACGGATCCGACTTTCAACCTTCAAGAGCACTAGTTCGATGTCGAGCATCAGCCCTACTTTGGAGGCAAGTGTCGTTGCTCATTTGCACCTTTTCTAGGATATTAGATGCATGCTTGATAATCTAAATCCTATTTTATTTACCCTTCCAAATAATTCCTTTTCACCGGGTTGGATTTGGGTGGACTTTATTATTATTATTACGCTTAGCCATGCTTAGCATTGGGAGAGAAACTAAACTAATGTTATATTCTTAACTTTTATTAATATGTTACATTGGAAAAGATGAAGTAGTGGATAGGAATCCGGTGGTTGGTTTGTTGGCTTGGTGCATGCGTGCACAAGACTCGGGTTTAGGGAATGACACCAATGGTTTCTAAGGACCGGTTTATTGAGGATGTCACCTAGCTTTTAAGTACCGCCACAAGACTTTGAATGGGGCAGATTGATTGACTAATTAGGTTTCTCCCGACCTAGTACTAGTGTTTGGATGATGCGGGGAATGGGTTTAGAGTAACTGCCCTTGGATCCGTACGGCTCAAAAGAGGGCTTCTGTTGGTGGAGAGATACTCCAGAAAATGCCTCAGCGGTGAAACCTCCGAGGGCTAGTGCTAGTCGCGAGTGCCTTTGTAAAGATCTCATAGTGTGTAATGTAATTGATCACCACATGCATTAGGGAGGTTTACGTAGTCCACCTGGCAACAGAGGATGAAATCATGGCTTGTGGGTAAAAGGTACACTTTCTATAGAGTTTTGAATTGTCTAGACAGCATGCTAACAGACAAGAGCAACTTGGTGTTAAATTCATAATTAGTCAATGGATGGAAATGGTGGTTTGGTTTTTTGATTTGGTTTACATTTGGGATATGGTTGGGTTGAATCACCTAGTAGTTGGTGCACGTGAAATCTGATATGATGTAGTGCTATAGTGCTTAAACCAAGATTTAGCCTTCCCCACGAAAGCTTGCATGTCATCTCTTTCCCCTTCTTGCTGTGTACTCTATGTACTCATGCGCTTGACTTCCTCCTCCAGCATATGAAGATGAAGAGGAGGACACGGAGTTTGCCGACCCGGAGGAGATGATCTAGGCTTGCGACCCCCGAGCAACTCCCTGTGCATGGGGCTTCACTAGATTACTTTCACTGCTTTGCTTGTAATTTTCTTTTAGACCTACGGGTCATTATTGTAAGACAATTATGTATTCGAACATGGCTTGTAATAAATGATATTACACTTTCATCTGCACATGTATGAAGCAAACTAATCCTTGCATACATGTGGAATCCATTCGGTTTTCTCGTTAGGACCGGGTGTGACACAGTGGTATCAGAGCCATGTTGCCCTTAGGACGTAAGCCTAGATAGAAATGGATGAATTAAGGAATTTACTATTTTCTAAAAAGTAGTTTGTTAAATTTCTTTATATTGCCCGTCTTGTCTACCTTGGTTACTTTTATTCATTAAAGTTTTGATTTTCTAACACTCCTGTTTCAAAATTTGTAGATGGCCCATTACAAGAGTACTGCCCGTAAGTCCACTGGAGGACGAGTGCCCTGACGTAGAATGGCCCGTTGGTCTCCGTCCAGTGATCCTCATCGCACAGTTTTGATCCGTTCCATCGGCAGGGCAACAGGATGCCTACGTCTTCGACTTCGAGCTACGTTGCGTGCTGTAGGCTTCCGTTGCCAGGAGCTTTCACTCTCTTACTACACCATCAGGGTTCAGCGCCAACAGGATTGAGTGGTCGTGCAAGCTTTTTGTGTATTATGATGATGAACTACTGAAGATCCACCACAGCTTAGCCTGGAGGATCACCCGTCAGCTCGCTGAGTAGGACACGAGTTGGGAGGCTGTCACTTACTGGAGCCCCGCCTACTGCTTCAAACTTAAGGACACTGTTCACGCCTTCACTCCATAGCGTCCCAGTGGCACTGCTGACTTTGTGACCAGACCTGTTGATGGACCCCTGGACCTTCCTCAGTCACAACATGTTGTGACAATGTAGCATACCTCAGCGTCCGTCTTCAGAGGGCACAATAGGAGATTCAGGATTCTCGTGACCTCGCCTAGTGTCACGAGCAGATAATAAGGAGGTACCGTAGGATTACTAACGAGGACCCTGACGGTTACGCTTTATACACGTCTACTTGTACCCCGAACTTCCTGTATCATCGTGATCGTCGACGTTGACAGAGGTTACCTTCACTTGAGGAGTCGTTAGATGAGGAGCCACCTATTGAGAAGTCACCTGCAGCACAACCACCAGTTGCCGCACCACCACACAGCGGCGAGTCCATCGAGAGAAACCCCGATGATGACAACAAGGACCCTGACGAGGACCCCGAGGAGGACCCTAAGGAGCGGCAGTAGACCTCGACTTTACCACACAACTCAAGATTAGGCACTTATCCATTATTGTAATAAGAATGAGAAGTGAGGTATTATGTACTCTTGAGTTGTCTTACCTTGCTTATGTTTGCTTGTTTACTTATGTTTGAGTGTGCTACGATGTGATTTGCGGAACACTTCGACTCCTTGTCCACAACCTCTTCCTTTTATTAAATAAAATAAATATTTTCACTATTCATATTCCTTCTCGATGCATATAGTGGGGGTCGTATATAATTTGAGTATTTTCTATCTATTTGCCCTTTATTCTAAAATCTGTTATCCAATCTCAGATAGCAGGCATAGGAAGGGGACATGGTCATGGTGTACCCCTTAAAAATGATGAGAATGACGGGATTCTGATACCATAGTGGAACAGAAGGGGTGCCCGAGGAGCACTAGCGGCAAATCAAATGTAACAAATGATGGCTATGCAAATACAGTTGATGCAAAACCTGACGCAGATTGTGAACAACATGCAGCAAGCCCAACAAGCCCCTCCACCTCCACCACCGCTCCATCCACAAGCACAACAAAAACCAAGACCCATGTCACTTTTGAGGGACTTTCTGAACACCCAGCCACCAACCTTTGCAAGTGTTGTAGACCCCATGGATGCTGATGACTGCAAGTCATCGAGAACAAGCTGAGGACGATACAATCTGAAGGACAAGAGAGTGTTTTACTGGCATCTCATCAACTCACCAGGTTAGCAGCTGGCCGATGGACTGCATATACTGCCACTCATGAGGACCTAGAGAACATCACCTTGTTGGAGTTCAAGAATAGCTTCCAGAACCATCACGTGCGTGAAGGTGATTGAAGCAAAAAGTGAAGAGTTTCTTAGCCTAAAGCAAGGGAACAAGAGTGTTCAGAAGTACCTGAACAAATTTACTCAGCTATCTCTATATGCACCTGAGGATGTGGCCGTAGATGAGAGGAAACAATACTACTTCAAGGAAGGGCTTGATAAGGAGCTTCAGTATGCAATGTCCTAAAGTGACTACGCCAACTACCAAAAGCTGGTGGATAAGGCCTTCACAGCGGAAAGAAAGAAGAAAGAAATTGATGACGATATCCATAAGAGGAAGATAGTGCAGGGACAGTCTTCTGGCAGCAACATCCGCCCTCGATATGCTCCTTAGCCAATGGGACCCGCGAGACACCGCGAAAATCCTTAACCAGCACAGAGGTACCCTAACCCAGCCTCCAGACCATCAATTCCCTACACTCAGTCGCAACGCCCACACGTGCAGCAACCTCGGCCAGTGCGTCCAACTCCTCGTCCTATTGGGCAGCCGCAACAAAATCAACAAGGTTCTAAGGCTCTGGGCGCCAACACGTCGGTCAAGTGTTTTACTTGTGGTGAGCCTGGTCATTACTCCACCCGTTGTCCGAAGAAGCAGTAGAACCCACCTAACGGATGAGTTAACAATGTGGCCTTGGAGCAGGCACAGGATGCACTAATGTTGTGATTGGTACGTTCCCCGCCAACTTTCATTTTTCCACAGTATTATTTGACTCGGGTGCTACACATTCATTCATGTCTAAAGAGTTCGTAAAGTGGCATGGCATGGTAGTTACATTAATGACTCCGGTGCTAGTAGTCAATTCTCGTGGAAGAGAGATGATAAGAAGGCAGGTATGCCCCAATGTAAGTCTAGACATAAGGGGGTAGTCTTCTTAGCAAATCTTATCGTGATAGAGTCATAAGGCCTAGACATTATCCTGCGAATGGATTGGTTGACCAAATACCATGCAGTGATCCACTGTGCCACAAGAATTGTCTGCTTGACTCATACTAATGGTACCAAGGTTGAGTTTATTCCAGACCAACCTCCAACACAAAGAATCAAGCTCAATCAAGCTAAGGTTGTAGAAGGGATTCGATTTGTAAGTGATTTTCCAGACGTGTTCCCTGAAGAGTTGTCGGGTATGCCTCTTGACTGAGAATTTGAATTTATCATTGAGCTAGTGCCTGGAATGGACCCAATATATAAGAGGTCATACAGAATGGACGCCAAGCAGTTAGTCAAGCTGAAGGATCATATTAAATAGTTGTTGGGGAAGGGATATATCCACCCTAGCTCATCACCTTGGGGTGCACTGGTCATATTCGTACCGAAGAAGGATGGCACTCAGAGGTTATGTGTGGACTACCGTGCTCTCAACACAATTACCATCAAGAATAAGTACCCGCTGCCATAGATTGAGGATCTATTTGATCAATTGATAGGAGCTTGTGTATTCTCCAAGATAGATCTTTGTTCCTGCTATCATCAATTGAAGATTCGCCCGATGGAAATACCCAAGACAACTGTCGTCACCAGATACGGACTTTATGAATACACAGTCATGTCTTCCGGGTTGACCAATGCCCTGCCTACTTCATGTACCTCATGAACAAGGTGTTTATGGAATATTTGGATATGTTTGTGGTGGTATTTATTGCTGACATCTTGAAATTTTCAAAAAATGAAAAAGAGCATGAGGAACATCTGAGGTTGGCACTGCAGAAGCTTCGACAGCACCAATTGTACGCGAAATTTAGTAAGTGTGAGTTCTGTTTGAAGCAAGTTTCATTCTTGGAGCATGTCATATCTTAAAGTGGTAGATATTCTCAAGTGGGAAATGCCGGATAATGTGGGACACATCCGAAGCTTCTTGGGAATGGCTGGTTATTATCGGCAATTCATTGAGGGGTTGTCAAATATCTCTAGGCCTCTAACCAAGCTACTCGAGAAGGGAGCTACATTCAAGTGGGTACTAGAATGTGAAGCAAGCTTCACCGAGGTAAAGAAGAGGTTGACCACGGCTCCAGTGTTGATCATGTCAAATATCCTAAAGGAGTTCTCGGTCTATTGTGATGCTTCTGGACAAGGACTGGGATTTGTTTTGATGCAAGAGGGGCATGTAGTAGCCTATGCTTCAAGACAACTCAGAAAGCATGAAAAGAATTACCTGACACATGACCTAGAGTTAGCAGTTGTAGTTCATGCATTGAAGCTATAGAGACACTACCTAATGGAAAAAAAACATAAATATATACCAACCACAAAAGCTTGAAGTACACCTTCACTCAGTCAGATCTTAACCTCCGACAACGAGGATGGTTGGAGCTCATTAATGATTTTGATGTTGGGATTAACTATCACCCAAGAAAGGCGAATGTGGTCGTAGATGCTTTGAGTAGGACAACGCAACAGTATGACGCTACAAGCTCATCAACCAAAACTATGTGAGGAGTTGGCAAGGCTAAACCTAAACCTATGCATAGTGTGTAACACAGATGTGGTAGCGATGGAAGTGGATTCTACACTTGAACAAGATATACGCGAGGGACAAAAGAATGATTAGAAGGTTAAAGAGATCAAGAAATTGATGAAGGAAGGAAACGCCCCACATTTTAGAGAAGATGAACAAGGAACCCTATGGCTTGGGAAGAGGATATGTGTGTCGGATATTAAATAGATATACGTGAGATTTTACTGAGGGAAGCTCATGACTCATCCTATGCCATCCACCCTAGAAGCACTAAGATGTATCAAGACTTGAAAGATCGGTAATGGTGGCATGGAATGAAGCGAGATGTAGCAGAATATGTGGCATTATGTGACACATGTTAGCTAGTCAAGGCGGAACATCAAAGGCCCGCTGGTTTGCTTCAACCAATCAAGGTACCCGAATGGATGTGGGAAGAAATCAGTATGGATTTTATTGTGGGACTACCAAGGACTCAGTCCGGTTATGACTCCATATAGGTCATAGTGGATCGCTTGACTAAGGTTGCTCACTTCATCCCCATCAAAGAAAGCTACAACAGCTTGCGATTGGCAGAATTATACATGTCAAGGACTGTATGTTTGCACGGTGTTCCAAAGAAGATAATATCAGATCGAGGCACTCAGTTTACTTCATGATTTCAGTAGAAGCTGCATGAGTCAATGGATACTCGTCTGAATTTTAATTTCTGCATATCACTCGCAGACTGATGGCCAGACGTAGCGTACTAATCAAATCCTCGAAGACATGCTGAGAGCATGTGCCTTGGAAAATAGCAGAAGCTGGGACAAGAACCTACCATATGTCGAGTTCTCTTATAACAACAGTTATCAAGCCAGTCTGAGAATGTCTCCGTTTGAAGCAATATATGGGCGAAAGTGTAGAACACCGTTGTTTTGGGACCAGACTGGAGAGAGTCAAGTATTTGGTATGGAGGTGTTGATATAAGATGATAGAAAAGTGCAAGAAATATGAATGAATTTGAAGACGACTCAAGCAAGGCAGAAAAGTTATGCAGATACCCGACAATGTGATCTATAATTCGAGATTGGTGATTCTGTATATCTCAAGGTGTCACCCGTGAGAGGATTGAGACGATTCAAATTGAAGGGCAAACTCTCATCCCGCTATATTGGTCCTTTCAAGGTGTTGGAGAGAAGAGGAGAAGTAGCCTATAGTCTCGAGTTACCATCTCACTTATCCGATGTGCATGATGTGTTTCATGTATCGCAGTTGAAGAAATGTGTGAGAGAGTCTGAGGAACAGTTGCGATTGGAAGCAGTAGATGTGCAAGAGGACCTTACTTATACAGAACAACCAGTTAATATCCTTTAGATGTTAAAACGAGTTACGAGGAATAAGGTTACTCACATGTGCAAAGTTCAATGGAAACACCACTCACAAGAAGAAGAAACATGGAAAAGAGAATAAGACCTTAAGGTTGGGTTTCACAATCTTTTCTCTTAGGGCGTCCAAATCTTGAGGGTGATATTCATAAGGGGTAGAGTTGTAACATCCATATTTTGAGAAAAAAACAAAAAAATGTAAAGTAACTACTATGAAGAGCCTTGGGTATAATTTCTTTTGATATAAAAAATCATATAAGGCAAGTGCATCATTTTCATGTGTGAATTCTTTTGTAAATTCAAAATACATTAAAAACTTTGTTTAAAATTCAAAACTTGAAAAGAGAAGAGAAACAAAAAGAGAACAAGAAAAAGAAAAAGAAAAAACCCACTTGCGCCTAAATCTAGCCGGCCCAACCTCACTCCCTCAGCCAGCCCACCCGCGCCTCCCCTTCTCCCTCTCTCTGGCAGTCGGGCCCTGTGTGTCAGCTCCTACTTCCCTATCGAACAGCCGTGCATCCAAGCGTCGCGCGCGTTCTCCGCCCACTTTGCCACCTTCAATGCAGTTGTTTCTCCTCAATCAAGCCATGAAATAGTGCTCAACCATGGCGACATCCGTGCTCCTCTCCCTCCCTTCAAAATTGGTTGTGCCCCATTCATTCCCCTCTCCCCGTGTAACACCCTCATTTTCATGCATCATGCCCTGCATCCATCATTAAATATGTATAACATTGAGCAACATGAAAAGGAACAAGTTAAAAATGAACTGATAGCAAAACCGCACTTAACAATTCTGGGAAGTGCGGACTAGTTCGATTTTGGTGCGGACTAGTCTGATTTCTCTCTGACTTCCACCGGACCTGTCCGTTTTGCTGCGGACTAGTCTGTATTTCCCTTTGGACACTTTTGGACTTGTCCGGTCTTGTGCCGACTAGTCCGATGTTCCAAATCCTTGGAAATTTTGCTAAGTCCTTGGACGTGTCTGGACTTGTCCGATTTTCCAGTGGACTTGTCCGTTTTCCCCTCTGACTAAAGTCGGACTTGTCCGATTTTGATCAGACTTGTCTGTTTTCCCCTCTGGATAAGTTCGGACTTGTCCTATATCTCTTTGTCTAACTTCGGACTAGTCCGACCCTTTTCGGACTTGTCCGGTAAATCACGACTCTGAGTTGATCTTTTGTTTCATGACTTGTTTCTTGGGTTTTATGTTAAGTGGGCCTAGGGACGTCGGGCCTAACTCTTTTGGAGCCCATGTGGGACTCCAAACCGACCCCTATTCATCTCAAACTCAAAATCCATCTAACCCTAGCCTCCACCTCTATATAAACAACCCCACTCCTTGGCTTGACATCTATTTGCCACTTTTCAACCACACCCAAACCCTAGCTCGTGAATAGGGGCCACCAAGGAGGGAGAAGGAGATCTAGAGCAAGAAGACGAAGAGGAGGAAACAGAAGAGGATCAATATCTCCATCAAGTTTTGTTCTACATCACCAATTCATCTCCATGTTCTTCATCAACCCTAGATTGTCAAGATCCAAGTGTTGACTCCAATACCCTTGATTCTTTGGAGTCTTGGAAACCTGGTATACCTTCTACTTCCTCTTCCTTACGTGAATTCTACCCTGTTTCTCCAAATTCACGTCGATCTAGAAAGCCCTAGTTCGCTAGTTCTGCGAAAAGCGGACTTGTTCGGTCCCTAGCGGACTAGTCCAATTTTCCTGGTTAAATTGTGTTAAATTAATTCCAAAATTTGATCGAATCAATTCCAAACCTATGTAGACTTGGTAATAAACATTGTAATTGATTATTAAACATTATTAACAACTTATTAACTAGTTTTACTTCATAATTGCATTAATCATGCATGTCATGACATATTGTGTGTTGCGCTAGAGAGCATTGTGGAGGACATCTAGTATCAAGAGTTTGAAGGTTTTGACCCGAACCAATCCCAAGAGCAAGGGAATTGTCCTTGAACATATTGATCCTGTTTTGACAATAAATCTTTTGTTTGCAAAATTGCATACTTGTGTCAATTTAATGGGAAATCCTATGATAGGAGGTTTACTGGTTTTGTTTAACCACCCTTGTCACCTGGTATTTATGGTAGAGAGTCAGGAAGGGCTTTTTACCTTTTTTTCTTCACTTAATTAATTGAGATGGGAAACCAACACTACACATATAATTATGCATTAATTACATTATGGTTAATATGAACTAGTCAATATGATATGGTAATGGGTGATGTAAGCAAGCCTGGTATGTGGATGGGTTGGATGTTATGGTGGTTTGCTTGCTTTAGATCTAAGGATCGGCTCGTGGAGCGACCATCCAGGATTCACAGTGCCACCACGAGGCCAAGTATGGGTGCCACCCAAACCCTAGTTGGCACCAGTGTTGTTTAGACCATTAAGGATGCTCAGGGAAGGGGTAGTCGGATTGGGTTTGTTGATGGTTGGTGGGACTACCGTGGGACCCGAATGGCTCAAGAGGGGGCCCTTCGTTGAAAATGTGCTCTGTAGGAGACATCACCACTGGTGAAACCTCAGTGGGGTCTAAATAGGCTAGTAATCCCTTTGTAAAGGCTATTTTGTGATCTCTTGGCCACACACCTAAGGAAGTGTGAGACGGCATAATTGAGATTCTATAGTCATCGAAAGGTGATGAAATCACAAACACATAGGTAAAGTGGTACAACCTCTGCAGAGTGTCTAAAACTATCATGATAGTCGTGCTCCCGGTAGTGAGCAACCTAGACCCTCACATGATTAGAGGGAAATTGGAATTTGGGATGGTTTGGTAGTGGTTATGGTTAATAATATGGTTATGACTGGTTATGAATTAAATTTTGGTATTGAATATGGTTATTGATAATGGACAAATCAGTTATATGGATGATGGATATGGAATATGGACTGGTACTATGTTATTAATTATGGTTTATGATGGGATTACTTCACATACATATAATATATTGCTTTTCAAATGTTTTGATGTACTTTTTAGCACTTAGCCATTTTTATATTTGTCATTTGAATTAGCTACATGTCATACTTTCCACCCTTGCTGAGTATGACATGTACTCACCCTTGCAATTCCCCCACCAACAGTTGCAGATCAGGATTGGGAGTTTAATGATAATAATGCGGAGTACTAGGCCCTGTCTACCGTCAGCTTTGCCTGTGGTGTTGATTGGAGCTGCGCTACATCCTATTTGCTTATGCTGCTTAGTTTGCTTAATTAGTTTATTTCCACTGTATTAGTTGAAACTTGTCATTAATATTCATTAGAGATTGTATTCGAGGTTACTATGAATTATGTAATAAAAGTGGTTAACTAATCTTGTTGTGTGGTAATTTTCTGTATATCCTTTTGTGAATGCACTCGTGTATGTGTGTTGAACGTCCTGGGCACACATATGCGTTCACTTGGTTCATTTTCAGATGGAGCAAGACAACAAGAGGAAGGCGCCATATCAAGGACAGCAACAAGGAAGTAATGTGCGCCCTCGCTTTGCACCACCCAATGCGCCTTATTACAACTCTTTCGCGCCTGCTCATCACCCCGAATTGGCACCGCGCCTAACTCAGTTTGTGCAACAGTGCCCTGTCATGCAAGCACCTAGGCCTCCAATGCCTTCTGCACCTCGTGCCAACTTTCCTAGTGCAAACATTCAGAATCAAGTCCGTCCAAATTCTGGTGCAGCAAAGAAGTGCTATACTTGCGGAGAAGCTGGACATTTTGCACATCAATGTCCTAAGTCAGGCCTTGGTCAAGGAAGCAATGCTCAAAGACAAAACCCAAGACCCAATGGAGGACAGCTGCAAGGGGACCGTGGACAACAGAATTTTGCTCATGGCAACGTGAACCATGTCTCTACGGAGGATGCTCAACAAGCGGATGACGTGGTCATTGGTATGTTTCCCGCAAACTCTAACCCGACGACTATGTTATTTGATTCTGGAGCATCACATTCATTCATTGCATCGAAATATGTTACCAAGTATTATTTGCGTATCTCTCATATGAAGTTTACTCTATTGGTTAAGTCTCCTGGAGTAGAGATGAGGACAAATATATTATGTACAAAAGTAAGCCTTAGAATAAGGGGAGTAGACTTCTTTGCCAACCTCATTGTTTGGATTCTCAACGATTGGACATCATAATTGGTATGGACTAGTTGAGGAACCACAATGGAGTCATTGAATGTTCCACGAAGACGGTGAAGTTGACCAATAAGGAAGGTATCACCATAGAATTCGAAGCATCTCAACATGCACCAAAGCAATTGGAGTTGAAACCATATGGACGATGCCGCAATTGAGGAGATTCCAGTGGTGTGTGAATTCTTTGATGTGTTTCCAAATGAGTTGCCAGGTATGCCACTTGACCGAGACAATGAATTTGTTATTGAACTAATACCTGGAACTGCACCTATAGCTAAGATGCTCTACAGGACGCCTCCTAAGGAATTAGCGGAGCTCAAGAAGCAAATTCAAGATCAACTAGAGAAGGGTTTTATTCGCCCAAGCTCTTCACCTTGGGGAGCGCCTGTGCTGTTTGTGGACAACAAGGATGGATCCCAAAGGATGTGTGTGGATTATCGAGCTCTCAACGAGGTGACCATCAAGAACAAGTACACCTTGCCACGTATAGAAGACTTGTTTGATCAGATGAAGGGTGCTTGTGTCTTCTCTAAGATTGATTTGAGTTCAGGTTACCTTCAAACGAAGATTAGACCATCGGACATACCAAAGACAGCTTTCAGGACACGGTATGGATCCTATGAGTACACCGTGATGTCCTTTTGAATGTGGCCAAGAGGGGGGTGAATAGGCCTTTTGAATTTCCTGCACACTTAATAGAATCGTCAAAACTTGGTTGGCCGGACTAGTCCGGTCGTGTGGGCGGACTTGTCCATTGTGCTAAAAATATGTGTGTTGATTAGGTGTTATTTGGGAAACTAAATTTCTTTAGCAGTGGAAATGAGAACAACTGATATTTTTATTTGAGATTAATGTAAGAATGCAGGTAAAACTTATAATTGCCTTAGGTTGATGTTTAGCACTCAAGTGATCTAATGAAAAAAATTAAAGGAAATAAGGCACAAGACACACGAATTTTTCCTGAGGTTCGATCTCACCACGAGATCTACGTCCTCGTTGAGGAAGCTCACACAGAGCCGGGTCTCCAACCCTTTCCCTCTTCAAGTCACCACGAAGGCCGACTTGATTCCACTATCATGGGTAATCACCAAGTTTGTGGCGGGCAACCTCACACGTTGAGGGCTCCCATGAGAATTACAACGAAAGAAGTGATCAAATACACTCAAAAGTATTACAATGCAGAGTATGAGTGTAGAAAGAGCAAACCCCAAGAGCTCGCAATGAAAGAACGACAATCTCCCAATCCCGAATTTAAGTGTTCAATTGATTTCACTCTTTTTGCACTTTAGATGTGTGGGGAGATGTGTTTTGGGCTCTTGGGACGAAGTGGCGGCGCTAGGGTTTGTTCTTTGATCAGTATTCGACGTGTATTTCAATAGGAAAGCCGTGGACTATCTATTTATAGGGTTTCCAAAAAGGTAGCCGTTGAAAAACCCTAACACCGGACTAGTCCGGTGCAAGTCCGGACTTGTCTGGTCTCAGTGTACTTTGAAGTCCAGAAAGTCTGTCGGACTAGTCCGGTCCAAGCTCGGACTAGTCCGGTGCTGTGTGAAGGTGAACTCCAGAAAGTTCAACGGACTAGTCCGCGGACTAGCCCGATCTCCACATATGGGAGACTCCAGAAAGGTCAATGGACTAGTACGGTGGTCAACGGACTAGTACGGTCCCTCAATATGAGAGACTCTAGAAAGTTCAAAGGACTAGTCTGGTGGACGCACAGACTAGTCCGGTCTCCCAATAAGTGAGATTCCAGAAAGATAAACGGACTAGTCCGGTCCATGATCGGACTAGTCTGGTGCTTTGTGAAAGTTAGGTTAATTTTAATCCCTTACCCTCGCGCAAAGTTGTGAGCTCTTGGAGTGTGTCTTTCATAGACTCCCTATACATTCAAAATCTAATTTGGTCTTCCAAGCTTCATCAAAGTATCTCTCTTTGAGCACCACTTCATTTTTCACCTTTTTGTGTGCACCAAGCTGTTTCACTTGTTTGTCCTGCAATCATCTCAGTAGTTTCATTAGGATCTCATATGTTTGTCATCAATTAGCCAAAACCCACAAGGGATATCCTAGATGCACTTACAATCTCCCCCTTTTTGGTGATTGATGACAACAATTTGAGATATCACAATTGAGAATAAAATCTTGATTTTCATAAGGTGTGCACATATGAGAATAACGATAAATCCACAAAAAGTTTCTCACATATGCACACACCTTATGGTGGGGTGCCTAACAGGTGTGTGATCAACAAGGTGTGATGAAGTAAAGGTAATCAATAATGAGCATAGAGATAATCATTCAAGCAACAATAAGCATCACACATAAGAGAAGAAATAGTGCATTACAAGGTTTTAAAAATAAGTACACGTCCTTGATCATAAAAACATAAAGACACCACCTACTAGTCTCAATCTCTCCCCCTTTGGCATCAAGGCACCAAAAAGGGAAAAATTGAGGGGAATCACTCATCGCCACTCTCTTCTTCAGTCTCGGTCCGGTCTTCATCTTCACCACCATCATCATTCTCTGTAGCAGGCTCTTCCTCGGAGTCCATGAAGGCGGGCGGGGATACCACCGGCTCAATCTCCAGCTTGTCACAGATGGCTTTGATGTTGGCATTGACATATTGTTGATGCTTCTTTTGCCTTACTTCAATCTTGCGGCAGCAGGCAAAGGTAGAGGTGAGCATTTTGAGCACACCATCGGAGGGTTCATGGGCAGGTGCAGAGCTAGGAGGAGCAGCTGAAGATCTTGTGGCATTCACATCCCGAGTTTGTTTAGTCCTCCTCTCAGCTTCAGGGGAGGGAGGTGCATCAGGAGCCGAAGGTAGAGTGTACTCGGTGGGCTTTTGCAGTTTCAACCCCGTATGGTGAACATACTTGACGAACTTAAGTCCAGTCACCTTCTCAATCATGTACATGATGTACGGGGCATACCCGCAAGATCTGTTTGGAGTGATTGAGATGTTCACAATGTCATTGTAGATGTATTCAAAGACATTGAACGGTCTCCTCCCACCAATGACCTTCATTAGGGTCCTCAAAGTTCCTTGAATAGTCCCCGCATCTCCATCTTTCGGGGCTATTGTCTTCCTCAAAATTCTATTGAGGACCACATAGAAGGGCTTCAAATATTTGATATTGGGAGGGACATAAGGCATCCTTGTGTCATAGAGAAATTTGAGCTCATCCTTCTCCAAGGGTTACAGATTGTGGATGACAAGATCATGATCCAAAGTGTGTTCAAGGTGGAGGATTCTAGCAAATTCATCATAGGTGACACTGTACTTGGAACCATGAGTCATCCAAGTCAGACTGTCTCCATCACCACGAGCAAAGTAGAGGGTAGAGTAAAATTGGTTGATGACCTCATTGTTCCAATTACACTCAAAGGCAAACAGATCCTTCAAGCTGTGCCTCTCCAGGGCCTCAACCACCTCACAAAAGGCAAGATATCTCTTCGATTGTAAGTATCCAACATTCACCCATTGACTCTCTACAACGTGATTCTTCATCTTCATATACACATGCTCGTAGTAGTCGGCATGGAATTTACTCCAAAATCTTGGGTCTGAGCATTGCCGAGGTTGATCATACACATTAACCTTCCTGAAGCTATCGGCAAGCTCACCCCCTTTTCCGGTGAAATCTTTACTCGAGCACTGCCTGTTATGGTGACTTGGGTTCTCCATCTTTAGGGGTCCAATGGGACCACTAGCAAGCCCCTTTCCTTTGTTGAGAGTCCTCTTTGGCCCTGAGGAGCTCTTGCCAGCTTTTCCTTGGGCCTTCTTAACAACCACCCTCCTTTTCTTGGGCAAGTTGTTGTTGGAGGGTGGAGAGTGCATATTTACATCATGTCTTTTCTTCATGTACCTCTCCTTGGCTCTCTTCACTTTTTCACGTTCAACTTCTTCATCAACATGGAAGGAGCTGTCATCTGAGCTTGAAGACATCATGCCTAATAAGGAGTTCATGATTTAGATGAGAATGAACTAAGAATGAAGGAGATGTGAGGATTCAAATGTCAGAGACCGGACTTGTCCGGTTTCAGAGTGCGGACTTGTTCGGTGTACCGGACTAGTCCATATCTGGGAGCCGGACTAGTCCGGCCTGGCACAAGAACCCTAACAAAAACTATGAATCACAACTTCTATCTAAGGATGCAAAGGAGCATGAAGGCGAAAGGTATACATCTCTGAAGCTAATGTACTTCCTTGGAATCAAGAGAAATAAGCTAGAACTAGAAAAGTTGAGAGTTTGATTTTAGGGAGAAATTTACCGAGATTTGAAGATTCGCGTTGAAGGATCACGAATCTGTCTGGATGAGTTTGGAGTGGAGTATCAACTCGTCGAGGGGAGGATTTCCCACGGAGAAAACTTGGATTTTGAGGGCTCAACTCGAAAATCACTTTTGAGGGCTAGGGTTTGAGAGGTGAGGGTTCAACTCAAAGTGGAGGGAGGTTTGAAATGGTTTTGGGCCGGCCAGCTGCTTATATAAGCGGCCGACCGGACTAGTCCGGTCCGAGGACGGACTAGTCCGGTGCCCCTAGAAAACCTAGGAAAGAGAGACTGTCCGGACTAGTCCGGTGGCAAACCTGACTAGTCCGGTGTCCCTGAAAAAACTGAGTATTTAGAGATAACTAATAGTGATTCAAGGACAAGTTTTGCAAATAATCTTGGTAATTATGACCAGAAAGTAATCAACAATAAAAAATGGTCATAAATTCCGATTTCTTCATTAAAATTAGTTTTCTTAGGAGAAAAAAGAGGTGGGGGCAGTTTTAGCAATAAAATGTAACATTTGAAGTTTCAACCAGGTGTGCAACGTTTCAAGCCACATTTCGAGAGTCAAGAATATTAAGTTAATTCTTAAGTTCACAAAACCTTTTCTCATCCAATGGTTTGGTAAAAATATCCACAAGTTGTTTTTCAGTTCTAACATGTGAAATAGCAATGTCACCTTTTAATGAATGATCTCTAAGAAAATGATGACGGATATCTATATGCTTAGTTCTTGAGTGCTCTACCGGGTTGTGTGCAATTTTTATAGCACTTTCATTGTCACATAGAAGCGGGATATGGTTAAGATTGTAGCCGTAGTCCCTAAGGGTTTGTCGCATCCAAAGTAGTTGTGCGCAACAGCTACCGGCTGCAACATATTCTGCTTCTGCTGTGGAAAGAGCAATGGAGTTTTGCTTTTTAGATGACCAAGAGACCAGGGACCTACCAAGAAACTAGCAAGTCCCTGACGTGCTCTTTCTATCAACTTTGCATCCTGCATAGTCGGCATCGGAATACCCTATCAAGTTAAATTTGGATCCTTTGGGATACCAAAGGCCCAAGTTGGGTGTGTGCACAAGGTACCTTAGGATTCTTTTTACCGCAACTAAGTGACACTCTTTAGGTGTGGCTTGAAACCTTGCACACAAGCAAACACTAAGCATAATATCTGGCCTAGATGCACATAAATATAGTAAGGAGCCAATCATGGACCGATATACCTTTTGGTCCACATTTGGACTGTCTTCATTGAGGTCGAGGTGTCCATTAGTGGCCATGGGTGTCTTGATGGGCTTGGCTTTGTCCATATTGAATTTCTTGAGAATGTCTTGTGTATATTTGGTTTGGCTTATAAATGTACCTTCTCTTAGTTGCTTCACTTGGAATCCCAAGAAGAACTTCAATTCGCCCATCATTGACATCTCGAACCTATCTGTCATAATTTTGCTAAATTCTTCACAGAAGGATTTGTTAGTGGATCCAAAGATAATGTCATCAACGTAAATTTGACATACGAATAAATGATCATCACAATGTTTAGTGAAAAGTGTATAGTCAGCTTTACCAATTTTGAATCCATTCTGAATTAGAAAATCTCTAAGACACTCATACCAAGCTTGAGGAGCTTGTTTGAGGCCATAGAGAGCCTTACGCAATTTGTAGACATGGTTGGGATACTTCTGGTCTTCGAATCCTGGTGGCTGCTCCACATAAACTTCCTCCTTGATTGGGTCGTTTAAGAAAGCGCTTTTGACATCCATTTGATACAGCTTAAAATTATGGTGAGTAGCATATGCCAATAAAATACGAATGGACTCAAGTCTAGCTACAGGAGCGAAAGTTTCATCGAAGTCCAAACCTTCGACCTGAGAATAACCTTTGGCCACCAATCTTGCCTTATTTCTTGTTACTACTCCATGTTCATCTTGCTTGTTCCGAAAGACCCATTTGGTTCCAACTATGTTCGCCTTTGGTCTCTCCACCAGCTCCCATACATCATTTCTCTTGAAGTTGTTCAGCTCCTCTTGCATTGCAATCACCCAGTCTGGATCCCTTAAGACTTCTTCTACCCTGTATGCTTCCAGAAAAGACACAAAAGAATAGGATTCACAGAAATTTGCAACTCGAGATCTAGTAATCACTCCCTTAGCAATATCTCCAATGATATTGTTGACAGGGTGGTCTCTTTGCACGCTCTGGTGTACTCTTGGGTGTGGAGCTTGTGTAGTTGCTTGTTCTTCATTATCTTCATGTGCATTGTCTCTCCCTAGATCATTGTTTCCATGATTGTCCTGATCTTCTTGATCTTCCTCCTCTTGATCTTGTGCAAGAGCTCCCCCTTGATCATTGCCTCCTTGTTGAGGTTCATCTTGTGCATTTGAGTCGAATGTTTGCTCTTGTGGTAAGATATCACCAAGTCCCATTTTCTTCAGTGCTTCATATGGAGCTTCCTCTTTATCTAGCACACACTTATCAACTTGCTCCACATGTGAGCCGTTATATTCATCGAACACTACGTCACATGCTACTTCAACAAGGCCAGACACCTTGTTGAAGACACGATAGGCGTAGGCATTCGATTCATAACCGAGAAAGAATCCTTCATCGGACTTTGAAGCGAACTTCGAGGCCCTCTGTTTCTTGTTCAGAATAAAACATTTGCAACCAAAAACTTTAAAATAAGAAACATTAGGCTTTTTACCGGTAAGGAGCTCATATGGAGTTTTCTTCAGTAGTCGATGGAGATACAGTCGATTCGTGGCATGGCAAGCGGTGTTCACCGCTTCTGCCCGAAATCGATCTGATGTCTTGTATTCATCCAACATAGTTCTCGCCATTTCGATCAATGTTCTGTTCTTCCTTTCGGCCACTCCATTTTGTTGAGGGGAGTAGGGTGCCGAGAATTCATGCTTTATCCCTTCTTCATCGAGAAACTCTTCAACTTGGAGGTTCTTGAATTCTGTCCCGTTGTCACTTCTGATGTTCTTTATGGTTGATGAGAATTCGTTCTGAGCTCTTTTCAAGAACTTCTTGAGGATCCCCTGAGTTTCTGATTTATCATATACAAGAAAAATACCCAGGTAAATCTTGAAAAATCATCAACAATTACTAAACCGTATTTGTTACCGCCGATGCTGATGTACGAAACTGGACCAAAGAGATCCATGTGGAGGAGTTCCAGCGGTCTTGTGGTAGTCATCACATTCTTGGCAGGGTGTGGTGCTCCGACTTGTTTTCCTGCTTGACAAGCGCTGCACAGCCTGTCTTTTTCAAAAACCACATCCTTAAGACCACGGATGTGACCACCTTTTAGAAGTTTCTGCAGATTTCTCATCCCAACATGGGCTAGCCGTCTATGCCACAACCATCCCATGTTGGTATTAGCAACCAAGCAAGTGTTGAGTTCGGCTTTATCTTTGTTGAAGTCAACTAGATAAAGCTTGCCCTTCAACATTCCCTTGAATGCAATCGAGCCATCGCTCTTCTAAAAACAGTCACACCCTCATTAGTGAATAAACAGTTGTAACCTTTGTCGCATAGTTAGGATATTGACAAAAGGTTATAATCTAGAGAATATACATGTAAAACATTTGATAAGGTATGTTGAGAGGATATTTCAATGTTACCGCTACCAAGGACCTTTTCTTGGCTGTTGTCTCTGAAGTATATGCCTTCACCTAGATCCTTGTTGTACTCATACTCTACAAACATACCTCTCTCTCCGGTCATGTGATTTGTGCATCCGCTATCAAGTACCCATTTTGTTCCACCGGAGGAGTAAGCCTGCAAAAAGAAATATTCCTTGGTTTTAGGTACCCAAGCTTGCTTGGGTCCTCTCAGGTTAGTCACAAGAGTCTTGGGCACCCACACACAAGTTTTCAAGTTCTTGTGGCGTGGCCCTGTATATTTGGCAATGACTTTTCCATATTTGGCTTTCATAAGAACATAAGAAGCATCAAATGTATGAAACAATATTTGTGGTTCAGATTCATGGGATTTTTCCTTAACAAAGACAATTCTATTCTTAGCATGATTAGAAGTAGACATGTGTTTGTTCCTATCAAAACCAAGGCCATCTTTGACATTAGGAGGTCTAGTGACCATATATGCACTGCGTGCATATTTGATTTTCTCCTTATCAAAGATGCCACTTGGAGGGGCATGCATATTATGATAAGTTGAAGTATTAGAAATAATATTCTTCTTACTAGAGCAAGTTCATGTTCCGATTGTTGTCGAACTTATATCTTTGGAGGAAGAGCTCTTGGAGGAAGAGGAGTCACTTTGCTTGAGCGACTCAACTTGCACCTCAAGGATCTTGTTAACTTTTGACAAGTTAGCAAGTTCTTCCTTGATTGCAATATGCGAGTCTTCTAGCTTTGAGTAAGTTTCCTTACTCAAGGCTAGCTCAACTTCAAGCGACTCGTTCTTCTCTCTTTCAAGCTCGAGAAGCTTTTCAACTTCTTCATATCTCTTCCTTTCACGGATGAGCATATCTTCTTGTCGGTCAAGAAGTTCCTCCTTTTCAAAAATTTCGTTCGACAACATTTCCATTTTCTTTAGAGCAATTTTACTTAGTCCTCTAAACATTTCTTCATTATCACTAGAGCTGTCAAAGTCATCAATAGAGGAATTTAGCGTAGGAGGAGTGAGCCGTACCTTTTTCTTGCCTTCCTTAGCCATAAGGCAAGTGTGGTTGTTCATGTCCCATCCTCCCATGTTTAGAAAGAGTGTGGCCTTCATAGTAGGTTTCTTGATTGCGATAGTGGCCATCTCTTCTTCTTCATCGGAGGAGGACTCGTCGTTTGAGTCCCACTCCTTGCCAATGTGAGCTTGATGGGTTTGTCTTCTTTTTCTGAAATTTTTCTTTTCTTGAGGTCTTGTTTCCCTCTTCTTTTTGTTTTTTTCATAAGGGCAGTCCACCATGAAGTTACCATACTCTCGGCAGTTCTAGCAAGTGCGTCGAGCCTTGGATTTTCCTTTATCCTTGCTTTTGCCTTCATTTGAGTTGTTGCCGTGTCTTCTTTTCATCATTCGCTTGAACTTCTTGATAAAGAGTACCATTTATTTCTTCATCATCAAGATCGGTGCTCTCGTCACTTGTATGCCCATCATCTTGATCTTCACGAGCTTCTTTGAGTTTGGGTCGGCATGTTGCTTTGAGAGCAACCTCTTTCTTTTGGGGGGAAGTGAGTTCGGACAAGTCTTTGACGTATTGTGCCTCTTTCTCCATCATTTCATGATTTATGATCTTCCCCAACAACTCATCGGGAGTCATTTTGTGAAACCCGGGGCTTTCTCTAATCGTTGAGCAAAGTGTGACATTTCTTGGCATGAAGGATCTAATCATTCTCTTGACTACCTCGTGATCCGTCCATTTCTTACTTCCATAGGCACGTATTTTGTTGATGAGTGCCTTCATCCGGTTGTACATGTCTTGAGGTGATTCGCCTTCTTCAATAGCAAATCTCCCCAACTCTCCTTCAAGCATTTCAATTTTAGCTTCACGAACCGATCTATTTCCTTCGTGAACTGTCTTGAGTGTATCCCAGATTTCTTTTGCACTTTCTAAGCCATCAATCTTGGTGAATTCCTCTCTGCTTAGTGATGATGTGATCACGGCGACGGCTTGTGCATTTCTGTGAATCTCTTGTTCTTGTTCTAGGGTGAGTTCTTCATCCGTGTTCGGGATATCTATGCCAGTGCAAACAATGTGCCACAGACTAGGATTTAGGGATATTAGATGCATCTTCATGTTGTACTTCCACATTGTATAGTCGCTTCCGTCAAACTGTGGAGGTTTTCCCATAGGAATGGAAAGATAGTGATTGTTTAAATTTAGACGGTTGTAGTTGTAAGGGTGTCGGGAGTAGTCGTGATGACCACTCCCCGTCGTCTTCTCTTCTTCTTTTCCCTTTTGTCCTAGCAGTTTCTTTCTCAGAAGTGCCTTTAATTGTCGCCCTTCTTCATCATCGTGTGGGCTCTCTTTCAGCACATCAAAGGTTTTAGTTTCTTGTTCCTCCTCATTAATGTTCATCTTCGAGATATCGTTGTTCTTCTCAGAGGCCATTGATCTCTCCGAGATGTGAGTCTCGTTGGTGGAGAACCTTGCTCTGATACCAATTGAATGTGGCCTAGAGGGGGGGGGGGTGAATAGGCCTTTTGAATTTCCTGCACGCTTAATAGAATCGTCAAAACTTGGTTGGCCGGACTAGTCCGGTCGTGTGGGCGGACTTGTCCGGTGTGCTAAAAATATGTGTGTTGATCAGGTGTTATTTGGGAAACTAAATTTCTTTAGCAGCGGAAATGAGAACAATTTATTTGAGATTAATGTAAGAATGCAGGTAAAACTTATAATTGCCTTAGGTTGATGTTTAGCACTCAAGTGATCTAATGAACAAAATTTAAAGGAAATAAGGCGCAAGACACACGAATTTTTCCCGAGGTTCGATCTCACCACGAGATCTACGTCCTCGTTGAGGAAGCTCACACAGAGCCGGGTCTCCAACCCTTTCCCTCTTCAAGTCACCACAAAGGCTGACTTGATTCCACTATCACGGGTAATCACCAAGTTTGTGGGGCAACCTCACACGTTGAGGGCTCCCACGAGAATTACAACGAAAGAAGTGATCAAATACACTCAAAAGTATTACAATGCAAAGTATGAGTGTAGAAAGATCAAACCCCAAGAGCTCGCAATGAAAGAACGATGATCTCCCAATCCCGAATCCAAGTGTTCAATTGATTTCACTCTTTTTGCACTTTAGATGTGTGGGGAGATGTGTTTTGGGCTCTTGGGACGAAGTGGCGGTGCTAGGGTTTGTTCTTTGATCAGTATTCGACGTGTATTTCAATAGGAAAGCCGTGGACTCTCTATTTATAGGGTTTCCAAAAAGGTAGCCGTTGAAAAATCCTAACACCGGACTAGTCCGGTGCAAGTCTGGACTTGTTCGGTCTCAGTGTACTTTGAAGTCCAGAAAGTCTGCCGGACTAGTTCGGTCCAAGCTCGGACTAGTCCGGTGCTGTGTGAAGGTGAACTCCAGAAAGTTCAACGGACTAGTCCGCGGACTAGTCCGATCTCCACATATGGGAGACTCCAGAAAGGTCAACGGACTAGTCCGGTGGTCAACGGACTAGTCCGGTCCCTCAATATGAAAGACTCCAGAAAGTTCAACGGACTAGTCCAGTGGACGCACGGACTAGTCCGGTCTCCCAATAAGTGAGATTCCAGAAAGATAAACGGACTAGTCCGGTCCATGATCGGACTAGTCCGGTGCTTTGTGAGAGTTAGGTTAATTTTAATCCCTTACCCTTACACAAAGTTGTGAGCTCTTGGAGTGTGTCTTTCATACACTCCCTATACATTCAAAATCTAATTTGGTCTTCCAAGCTTCATCAAAGTATATCTCTTTGAGCACCACTTCATTTTTCACCTTTTTGTGTGCACCGAGCTGTTTCACTTGTTTGTCCTGCAATCATCTCAGTAGTTTCATTAGGATCTCATATGTTTGTCATCAATTAGCCAAAACCCACAAGGGATATCCTAGATGCACTTACACCTTTGGATTGACAAACGCACTTACCTACTTCATGTACCTCATGAATAAGGTCTTCATGGAGTACTTGGATAAGTTTGTCGTGGTGTTTATTGATGACATTATGATCCACTCGAAGGATGAGAAGGAGCATGAGGAACACTTGAGGCTTACATTACAGAAATCGAGGGAGCATCAATTGTATGCCAAGTTTAACAAGTGTCAGTTTTGGTTAAGGGAAGTGTCGTTTTTGGGTCATATCATCTCGGGAGGAGAAGTATCGGTTGACCCCGAAAGTGACAGACGTGTTGAAAATGGAAGCCCCGCAGAATGTTAAGGAAATAAGGAGTATCGGATGGTGGGGTATTACCGTCGATTCATCAAGGACTTTTCCAAGATAGCCAAGCCAATGACAGAATTGCTAATGAAGGAGAAAGTATTCCAATGGACTCAGGCTTGTCAAGAAAGTTTTGAGGAGTTGAAGAAGAGGTTAACAAAAGCCCCAGTTTTGATATTGCCAGACCTGAGCAAGAGTTTTGATATTTATTGCGATGCATCGAGACAAGGACTTGGATGTGTGCTCATGCAAGAAGGACAAGTGGTTGCATATGCATCGAGGTAATTGAAGAAACATGAGCAGAATTATCCAACACATGATATTGAACTTGTAGCCATGGTACACGCATTGAAGATTTGGAGACATTATATCATTGGACATAGGTTTGAAATTTATACGAAAAATAAGAGTCTTAAGTATTTTTTTCATGCAAACAGATCTGAATTTGAGGCAACAAAGATGGTTGGAGCTCATCAAGGATTATGATTTGGGAATCAATTATCATCTGGGAAAAGCCAATGTAGTGGCCGATGCCTTGAGCCAGAAAGGAGTAAGTCATCAACTTACAGTTCGAGAGCTGCCATATGAGTTATGTAAGGAGATTGAACGGTTGAATCTTGGATTTGTAAATGAGATGGAGATGATGGAGTTAAATCTGACTTTGGAGCAAGAAATTCGAGAGGGTCAAACGGGGGATGAGAAAATCCAAGAAATCAAGGAAAGGACCCAAGAGGGGAGAGAATTCAGATTTGATGAGGATGACCATTGTACTCTATGGCTTGGTAAGAGGATTGTCGTGCCTAATGTGAAGCATATTCGGGAGACCATATTAAAGGAGGCACATGACTCACCTTACTCAATTCACCCCGGTTGTACGAAGATGTACAAGGACTTGAAGACTTGTTATTGGTGGGCTAGCATGAAAAATGACATAGTTGAATACATAGCATTGTGTGATGTGTGCCAATGGGTGAAGGTGGAACACCAAAGGCCACCTGGACTATTGCATCCATTGAAGATTCCAGAGTGGAAGTGGGAAGAAATTGGTATGGAATTCATAGTTGGATTATCGCGAACCCAGTCCGGTTACGATTCAATATGGGTAATTGTGGATTGTTTGACCAAGTTAGCTCACTTTATTCCTGTCAAGACCACTTTTAATGGAGAGAAGTTGGCGGAACTGTATATGGGAAGAATAGTGTGTTTGCATGGAGTTCGAAAGAAGATAGTATCGGATAGAGGTTCTCAATTTACCTCCAGGTTTTGGCAAAAATTGCATGAAGCGTTGGGAACAAGGTTGAATTTCAGCTCAGCATATCACCCACAAATGGATGGACAAACTGAGAGGACCAACCAGATTTTAGAGGACATGTTAAGAGCTTGTGCTTTGAAGCATGGGAAAAGTTGGGACAAGAGCTTGCCATATGCAGAATTTTTGTATAATAACATTTACGAAGCAAGTTTGAAGATGGCGCCATATGAAGCACTATATGGAAGGAAGTGTAACACCCTTATTTTGGAATGAGACAGGAGAAACTCAAGTATTTGGACCTGATGTGTTGCAAGAAGCTGAAAAGCAAGTCCAAATAATTCGTGAAAATTTGAGGGTTGCTCAATCAAGACGAAAAAGCTATGGACACAATAGGAGAATAAAACTAGCCTTTTAAGTAGGATACTTCGTTTACCTCAAAGTGTCGCCGATGAGAGTCCATAAGAGGTTTAATATCATAGGCAAGCTAGCATCTCGCTATATTGGACCATTCAAGATTTTGGACTGACGGGGGGAGGTAGCATATAAACTGGAGATGCCAACTCATCTTTCAGATGTTCATGCTGTCTTCCATGTTTCCCAACTCAAGAAGTGCTTGAGGGTACCGGAAGAAGAAGTGCCAATGGAAGAATTGGAATTAGAGGCAGATTTGACTTATGCCAAGCAACCAGTCAAGATCATGGAAACCAAGGAGTGGGTCACAAGGAACAAGGTGATTCGATGGTGTAAAGTGCAATGGAAGCATCACACAGAATCAGAGGCAACATGGGAGTGGGAAGATGATCTTAAGAATGATTTTCCCTATCTCTTCTCTTCCGCGTCGAATCTCGAGGGCGAGATTCATTTTAAGGGGGGTAGGTTTGTAACACCCTCATTTTCATGCATCATGCCCTGCATCCATCATTAAATATGTATAACATTGAGCAACATAAAAAGGAACAAGTTAAAAATGAATTGATAGCAAAACCGTACCTAACAATTCTGGGAAGTGCGGACTAGTCTGATTTTGGTGCGGACTAGTCCGATTTCTCTCTCACTTCCATCGAACATGTCTGTTTTGCTGCGGACTAGTTTGTATTTCCCTCTGTACACTTTCGGACTTGTTCGGTCTTGTGCGGACTAGTCCGACATGTCAAATCCTTGGAAATTTTGCTAAGTCCCTCAACGTGTTCGGACTTGTCCGGTTTTCCAGCGGACTTGTCTGTTTTCCCCTCTGACTAAAGTCGGACTTGTCTGATTTTGGCCAGACTTGTCTGTTTTTCCCCTCTGGATAAGTTCGTACTTGTCCGATGTCCGGTCCGGACTTGTCCGATATCTCTCTCTATAACTTCGGAATAGTCCGGCCCTTTTCGGACTTGTCCGGTAAATCGTGACTCCGAGTTGATCTTTTGTTTCATAACTTGTTTCTTGGGTTTTACGTTAAGTGGGCCTAGGGACGTCGTGCCTAACTCTTTTAGAGCCCATGTGGGACTCCAAATCGACCCCTATTCATCTCGAACTCGAAATCCATCTAACCCTAGCCTCCACCTCTATATAAACAACCCCACCCCTTGGCTTGATATCTATTTGCCACTTTTCAACCACACCCAAACCCTAGCTCGTGAATAGCCATCAAGGAGGGAGAAGGAGATCTAGAGCAAGAAGAAGAAGAGGAGGAAACGAAAGAGGATCAAGATCTCCATCAAGTTTCGTTCTACATCACCAATTCATCTCCAAGTTCTTTATAAACCCTAGATCGTCAAGATCCAAGTGTTGCTTCCAATACCCTTGATTCTTTGGAGTCTTGGACACCTGGTATACCTTCTACTTCCTCTTCCTTACGTGAATTCGACTCCATTTCTCCAAATTCACGTTGATCCAGAAAACCCTACTTCGCTAGTTCTGCGAAGAGCGGACTTGTTCGGTCCGTAGCGGACTAGTCCGATTTTCCTGGTTAAATTGTGTTGAATTGATTCCAAGAGTTGATCGAATCAACTCCAAACCCGTGTAGACTTTTTAATAAACATTGTAATTGATTAATAAACATTATTAACAATTTATTAACTAGTTTCACTTCATCATTGCATTAATCATGCATGTCATGACATATTGAGTACTATATGAGCATTATTTGATTGAATTATGTGTTTTGTATGTTTGTCGCTCGGAATAGAAGGTGACACGCTAGAGAGTGTTGTGTAGGACGTCCAGTATCAAGAGTTTGAAGACAATGACCCGAACCAATCCCAGGAGCAAGGCAAGTGTCCTTGAACATATTGATCCTGTTTTGACATTAAATGTTTTGTTTGAAAAATTGCATGCTTGTGTCAATTTGATGGGAAATCCTATGATAGGAGGTTTACTAGTTTTCTTTAACCACCCTTGTCACCTGGTATTTATGGTAGAGAGTCGAGAAGGGATTTTTATCTTTTTTTTTTTTGCTTCGCTTAATTAATTGGGATGGGAAACCAACACTACACATATAATTATGCATTAATAAGATAATGGTTAATATGAACTGGTCAATATGATATGATAATGGGTGATCTAAGAAAGCCTTGTATGTGGATGGGTTGGATGTTATGGTGGTTTGCTTGCTTTAGATCTAAGGACCGGTTCGTGGAGCTACCATCCAGGATTTACAGTACCACCACGAGGCCAAGTGTGGGTGCGGCGTAGCTGATTAATTAGGGCTTTGCCAGTGCTGTTTGGACCATTAAGGATGCTCGGGGAAGGGGTAGTCGGATTCGGTTTGTCGATGGTTGGTGGGACTACCCTGGGATCCGAATGGCTCAAGAGGGGGCCCTTGGTTGAAGATGTGCTCTGTAGAAGACATTGCTACTGGTGAAACCTCAGTAGGGTCTAAATAGGCTAGTAATCCCTTGGTAAAGGCTATTTTATGATGTCTTGGCCACACACCTAAGGAAGTGTGAGACGGCATAATTGAGATTCTAAAGTCATTGAAAGGTGATGAAATCTCAGACACATGGGTAAAGTGGTATAACCTCTGCGGAGTGTCTAAAACTATCATAATAGCTGTGCTCCTGGTTATGAGCAACCTGGACCCTCACATGATTAGAGGGAAATTGGAATTTGGGATGGTTTGGTAATGGTTATGGTTAACAATATTGTTATGACTGGTTATGAATTAAATTCTGGTATTGAATATGGTTATTGATAATGGACAAATCAGGTATATGGATGATGGATATGGAATATGGACTGGTACTATGTTATTAATTATGGTTTATGATGGGATTACTTCACATACATATAATATATTACTTTTCAAATGTTTTGATGTACTTTTCAGCACTTAGCCATTTTTATATTTGTCATTTGAATCAGCTACATGTCATACTTTCCACCCTTGCTAAGTATGACATGTACTCACCCTTGCAATTCCCCCAACAATAGTTGTAGGTCAGGATTGGGAGTTTAACGATGATAATGCGGAGTACTAGGCTGTGTCTACCGTCAGCTTTGCCTGTGGTGTTGATTGGAGCTGCACTATATCCTATTTGCTTATGATGCTTAGTTTGCTTAATTAGTTTATTTGCGATGTATTAGTTGAAACTTGACATTAATATTCATTAGAGCTTGTATTCGAGGTTACTATGAATTTTGTAATAAAAGTGGTTAATTAATCTTTTTATGTGGTAATTTTCTGTATATCCTTTTGTGAATGCACTCGTGTATGTGTGTTGAATGTCCTGGGCACACATATGTGTTCACTTGGTTCATTTTCGGAACCGGGTGTCACACCCCGAGACTTTAAACTCTAGTCCTCGTCGAGCTTAGTAATGGCGCCTCCGTTTCCATTGTTCTACTCGGTTTTTTGCCATAATTCCTTGTCTAACTTGTTCACCGTGTTGCTAGGAGCTCCCCAGACATCATCTCTCAGGTGGAACGCCGTCGCGACACTGACTTCATCGAGCTGCATTTGGTTCCGCCACCTCTCGCCATCGCCGCCTAGTCTTTGCTTCGATTCGGGATTCGTGACACCCCTCGATGAGCCCCCCTTGTTCTCCTCTCCGTTTTGCACCAATTACCGGTTAGAAAAACGAACCGTAGCATGACTTTGAGCGACACCGACCAACTCTGGCCATGGCGCCGCCACCCTTGCTCGCTGCGGTCGCCTCGCGCTGCCTTATCCCGTCGCTGGCCGATGAGGCTCCAGCGGAGCCCTTAGATCCCAAATCGGTGGCCCAAATTAGATCAATCAATACCCTTTAAAATAATAAAATTCGAGCCATCCTTTTTAGATCCATCAGCCAGAAATTAAACCCGCATACCCCTTCGCCACTTTTGCGCACAGCCCCCTGTGCAGTTTTATCTGATTACACTTTGGCCCAAACCATTGTGTAGAAAATCTGTAATTAAGTAAAAACTGCTAGGAAGCCCCTGGAACATTAGGAAATAACATTTTAGCCTCTGTACTGCTGTAGAAAATTATAAAATAGCCCCTAGGTAACATAAAAATGATTTTAGCCTCTTCTATAATTCTATTTTTATAGAAAAGCCCCTGAAAATATCTGTCATTACATAAAAATTCATAGTTTTCACTAAATATTGCAAAAACAAACCAATAAATATTTTTATTAAATACTTAGCTCCGTTTTTATAGTAACTTAATTAAAATGTTGTTTTGTGCATAAAAAATGTATTATAAGTGTATTCCGGCAATAGAATTAATTTTACACATACGAATAAATATTAAAAATGGTATAATAATTATGAAATGCAAATTTTATGTTGAGAATCTTTTTCAAACATATTTTTGAAGATGTAATCACTCTAAAAAAATATTAGGTTTCAAATAAATATAGAAATTATACAAAAAATGTTAAAAGCATATTTTATTCATATTGTCCCATTTTTATTCAAAACCTCAATAAGAAATAATTTATGCCTATGATCTAAAATATCCATAATATCATAAACGCATAGGATTTTTATGTTTGTTTATTTAATTGCAATGTATGCATTTGGTGTGAATGTTTCTTACTGTATGTTACTATTTTATTTTGCGTATGCCATCAAAATTAGAGTCGGGACCAGCTCCGACTTTCAAGCTTCAAGAGCACCAGTTCCACGTCGAGCACCAGCCCTACTTCGGAGGCAAGTGTCTTTGCTCATTTTGCACCTTTTCTAGAATATTAGATGCATGCTTAATAATTTGAATCCTATTTTATTATCCTCCCATATAATTCCTTATCACCGTGTTGGATTTGGATGGATTTTATTATTATTATTATTATTATTATTATTATTATTATTATTATTATTATTATTATTATTATTATTATTATTATTATTATTATTATTATTATTATTATTATTATTATTATTATTATTACGCTTAGCCATGCTTAGTATTGGGAGGGAAATCTAAACACATGTTTTATTCTTAACTTTGATTATTATGTTACATTGGAAAAGATGAAGTAGTGGATAGGAATCCGATGGTTGGTTTGTTGGCTTTGTGCATGCGTGCACGAGACCCGGGTTTGGGGAACGAAACCACTAGGTTCTAAGGACCGGTTTATGGAGGAAGTCTCCTAGCTTTTATGTACCGCCACCAGACTGAGAATGGGGCAGCTTGATCGACTAATTATGTTTCTCCCGACTTAGTACTAGTGTTTGGATGGTGCGGAGAATGGGTTCAGGGTAACTTCCCTTGGATCTGTATGGCTCAAGAGGGGGCTTCTGTTGGAGGAGAGGTACTCCAGAAAATGCCTCAGCGGTGGAAACTCAAAGGGCTAGTGCTAGTCCAGAAAATGCCTCAACGGGGAAACCTCAAAGGGCTAGTGCTAGTTGAGAGTGCCTTTGTAAAGATCTTGTAGTGATCTCCTAGCCACACACCAATGGAAGTGTGTAACGTGGTTCATCACCACAAGCATCAGGGAGGTTTACTAAGCCACCTGGAAATAGGCGATGAAATTACGGCTCGTAGGTAAAGGGTACACACTCTGTAGAGTTTTTGAGCTGTCTAGACAGTCATGCTCACAGACAAGAGCAGCTTGGTGTGAAATTCATAATTAGTCAATGGATGGAAATGGTGGTTTGGTTAATTGGTACATGGTTTACATTTGGGATATGGTTGGTTTCAATCACCTACTAGTAGGTGCTAATCAAATCTAAGGATAGGATGTAGTGCTACGGTGCTTAAACCCAGATTTGGCCTTCCTTATGAAAGCTTGGATGTCCTCTCTGTCGAAGTGTTGCTACGACACTTCCCCCATTACTACTAAATCATAGTCCTCGGGGGTTCGTATTCAGTTGAGGCGCGCGTAAGATCAAGAGCAAGACAGTGACACAAAGGATTTTTACGTGGTTCGGGCCGCCTGAGCGTAATACCCTACTCCACAGGGTGATTGTAGATTGTATGAGAGTGTATGCGTAGTGTGCATATCAGCTTCAGTGGCCTCCCCTTCTACCGTGAGGTACAACCCTTTTATATGCTAAGGACTGGCCGTTACATGGTTTGCCAGGCTCAACAAGTGGCCCGAGCTGTATTGAACACCCTATACATGATCTAGTGGCATTATGGGTGGTTATATGTGTAATAACACGTCTTAATGATAGAGTTAATGGTATTGACGGTCCTCTGATTATGCATCATTAATATACTATTAATGACATGTTAACCTGGTCTTGTAACGGCTGCTTTAATAGCCCCTTAAATGTTCGTGCCGTTGGAGATCTGGCAGTCTTCCCGTTGCAGGCTTAGATCCGGAGGTTCGACACGTGGCAGCTCCGAAGCTTCTCTTTGTAGGGAGGCAGGTCCAGAGCTGCTAGACACATGGCAGCTCTGGAGCTTCCCTCTGCGGGGAGGCAGGTCCGGGGCCATTTGGCACATGGCAGCACCGGAGCTTCCCTCTACTATGGGTTAGGTCCGGGGTTGTTGTACACGTGGTGGTACCGGAGCTTCCCAGTGAAGGGAGGCAGGTCCGGTCCTGCAGGACACGTGGTAGTATTGGAGCTACCCAAATGAGGGATGCATGCCCAATGCTGTCAAATGTGTGTTGCCTCCAGAAGTCTTCAACTCAGACACAGGAACTCTTTGGTTTTGCTGGCGGTATTAGGGGGTACCTGGTCTCCAGGGTACCGATAGTGGCCCCCGACACACCTCTAGGAGAGGTTTCGATACCCGAGGTGGGGCCATCATCTATTCTCGTGCTGCAGCTTCAAAGGTCTTTTCCCAGGCCGTTGGGGTGACGGTCTGCAGTTCAACCATCGCCACGTGGCCCCTCTTAATATGGAGGGTGAGATCCTGGCGTGCGGATCTCATGCAATTGAAGGTCACTAGTTTCCAATATGAAAATTGTATTGGTTCCAAGCGCCATCTCTGCAGCCTTGTCAGGCCGCCGCCCTCGAGTTTCCAATTTTCCATCATGACAACGGTTCACCTGGTGCAACTTTTTCACCAGAGTGGACCTGGGCCCGCTTGTCATTGACAAGGTAAATTTTTGAAATGAGATCTTGATCCCGACGCAGTTTCCATCTAAGTGTTGCGGAGGCTTACTTAAGAAGGAAAGCCTGCACAGTTTGAGGACTCTTTATGCCTTCATTCGAACTTGTGCTCATAACCTTGCTACCCTTGCATAGCATTTCCAACTTTCGCTCTGCTTTGCCTCGATGGAGTTGGGTCTTCCCCACAGCAAGATCAAGAGCGATGAAGATTTGTTGAGGGTCGGGACCTACATGGGATGGTTCAGCAACTCCTTCAACAACTTGATTCGCTTCGGCAAGCTTCCCTTCAAGAAGGAAAGTGCTGGAGAGATCGTCTACTTCTCGGCGTACGCCATGGTGGGGCTGATCCCACCTTTTTAAAGCTTCCTCCATATGTTGCTGGACTTCTATGGGATCCAACTTCATCACCTCAACCCTCACTCATTCTTGCTAGTGGAGACTTGTGTCCACTTCCGCAAGATGTGGGTGAGCGTGCCACCAAGCATCGAGCTCTTCCGGACCTTCTTCATAGTCCACACTACGGGGAAGGGGAATGAGTTGATCGGCTTCTACTACTTCGTGAAGCGCAAGAACTCCCCCTTCAAGTACTTGAAGACCTTCCCCTCCGGGAAGTAGGACAACTAGAAGAAGGACTGGGTGGTCATCACGGTGGATCATCACGATAGGCTGGAGTTGCCTAAGAGCCTTCCCAATGTCGATATCGACGCTTGGAATGCAGCTCCGGAATTGTCTGAAGCATACAAACCCGTCCTGACTAGGATCGGGCAATGCGTGGAGGGTGGAGTGACCCCTCAGATGGTCTTCGATAACTTCCTGGCCAACATGTGGGCTCCACTGAAGAGGAGGGAGTGGACCGCTTGGGCTTTCAACAGCGAGATGGATCACAATCAGATTGAAATTGGTCTTTAGACTAATTTGGATGATAATGCTTTGAAGCTCCATCTCCAGAAGCTTCACCATGGAGCCATCACCCAGGACGTCGTGACTCCGCCAGTGGATTTCCTCCCTCTGAACATGGTTCCTGAGTGCAGGAGTGTAGGATCGAAGAGCACGTGAAAAGGTACCAGAGGGGGGGTGAATGGTAGATTTAAAATTTTTCAGCGGAAGCAAAAAAAACCCTCGGCAGAAAATCAATCTATTAAGAAATTGTGTGCGCAACTAATCTAGACATGATCAATCATGACAAAACCAGTATAGAATATGGAGAATCAAGTAACGAAGACACGACAACAAGAATCACGGAAAACCGTCGAGAAACACTCAAGTTACAATCGAAAGATCGAACAAAGGTCAATCTATTCTACCCAAAAAAAACCAGCTGCAACACTGCAAAAAACTCGTGTAGATCTAAAAACAAATATACAATGACTGTACAATTTTAACAAATGATAGATAATCAGTTGTAAAGACAACTCAAAAAGAATGACGCCAATCGGATTTGTAAAACTCGAGTTATGATAAAATCACCGAAGCAAGGTAGTCTTGTGCAGAAACTCGACGAGAAAGACTTGACGAAAACAAGTTGGACGAACAAGGCACAAAAGCTCCTTTAGACTACGAATTTTATTGATCAAAACATAAAAGGAACAGCCCCAAAGTCGTCTACCACGAGCTCTGGCGTCCCTTGCTTATATAACCAGCCCGAAGGCCAACTCAACTCAAACTAGGACTCTAATCCTACTCAATTCACGAATCGAAACATTCCATAATTGCTCAAGACTACTCTATACGCAGATAGAAGCAATCTTAAGACTTCCAAACACCTTAGGAAGGTATCCCACATTCCTAAAACAACTCAACTTCGTGACCGACACAAAATCCTAACATAACCAACTCAAATCTTTCCATATTTTAGTCAAACACGACTCAAACGCGGTCTGAGTCGATAACCTAGTTGGTTGGACCATTCCGACAAATTCTTTACGTCCACATCTTTTCATCATGCCTCGGAACCATGCAACCACGTCCATGCACTCCTTGCACACGTGCAAACATCTTCCAACAACATCCACGATACCTTCATATGCATTGTTCCTAATTCAAACATGATGCGCGACCTCCCGACCAACTCAACCACAATTCCTCCCGAACTTGGTTGTTGAACCTCATCTTCTCCCTAAGACTAGTTCAATGGATCCCGTCACCAGCCATGTCTTGAACTCAAGCAACACCTGCACATGAATAAACAACAAATACTTCAGAGCACAAGTCCTCGACTTGACTCTCGTTAGTCCTAAATCAACAACACTTTACGTGAGCACCTCACATAAGAATGTTGCAAACCATTGCAAAAAGATATAACCCATAAACACCAAAAACTTAGTAAAAGAATACTAAGCAAACTTTCCATAATCCAAAAAACAAGTTCGAAATACTACAAGTTAAAAGCAGAACCAATGCGATCAAGCTCTGAACCTTGCCAAAGCTAACCGGACCTTGAACCGACGCTTACCAAAGCTAGCAGAACCTAGCGCTGGAGCTAACCAAAGCTAGTCAGACCTAGCGGCGGAGCTTACCAAAGCTAGTCGGACCTAGCGTCGCAGCTGACCAAAACTAGTCGGACCTAGCTAGAGCCGGAGCTAACCAAGGATAGACGAACCTTGCGCCGGGCCTAGCAAAAACATGTCGAACCTAGCCATAGAAAGTCGGACCTATCCAAAATATGTTGGAACTAGAAAAAGAAGTTGGACCTAGCTAAAATAAGTCGGACCTTGCATCCGACCTTGCAGGAGCTACCTAAGACAAGCCGGACCTATCGTTGGACCTTGCAGGAGCTCGGACCTAGAGTCAGAGCTTGTTAAAAAGGTGTTTTGGTAGTATTCAAAATTTTTATCATCATAGCCAATTTATTCAGCACACATAGGTCTCACAATCTTACCCTTCGTGAATGCATTGGCAACACCACTTAGATTCCGAACATTGGCTTCTTCACATGAAAAGTTTTGAAAAAAATTTCTCCTCCATTTTGAAAATCAAATGAGATACATATTTCTTAAATTTCTCCCCCTATACATATTTCTCCCCCCTTGCATACTTCTCCCCCTTTGACAATGTATTCAGCAAGGTACAAAAGAGAAATTTTAATTTGTTATGAGCACATTATAACATATACATATAAAACAAAGCTCATCCAAGTCATACTATCAAGTAACTTACACTATCACAACAATGGGATACATAAAGTAGTGTAAGCCATGCTAGAGATCAAATGTACTTTTCAATTTAAACAATTCATGATCTCACAAACTTAACTATTTCAAAACCGGAAAGCATGACACTTGTTGCTGCAATTTTTTTTAAGCAAAAGTTTTGATCATATGAAATTTGCAAGAGATTATATGCGCATCAGCTTTATTCTAACCAACCAAGCCAAGCCTATGTCATTTGACAATCAGAAGCTTAAGGACATGGTTAACTTCTTACAAGTTCATATCTAAGTGCAATGATAAGTCATCTCAAAAGAAGAAGTGTGATGCATGCATATTCTCTTGATCTTTTCTCATTTTTATTTGATCATAAAAACTCAACATGTGAGTTGATTACTTGATTAATTATTCATTATTAAAAGCACTTGTGAGCATGCAACAAGTTCAAAAACAGCAAGAAAGTTTGATCATGACCATATTTAGTGTAAGTAATTATTCTAATTACTAGTCATGGCAAAAACTACAAAATGTATAACACGAGTAATGTAGTAAGAACTTTCACCATATAAAAAGGAATCACAAAGTCATATATGTATGAAATACTATGCTCATATTATTTTAATTTCAGATTCACACATAGACTTCCCAAGTTTCAAAACTCCCCATCTTTAAGCCATGAGGATGCATAACCCCCAATTTCACTACGAATGAAACAAAAACGAGTGAAATCCAAAGGTTTTGTAAAAATGTCAGCCAATTGTTGTTCGGTATCTACATGGTGAAGCACAATGTTTCCTTTTTCAACATAATCACGGAGAAAGTGATACCTAATGTCAATGTGCTTTGTTCTAGAATGTTGCACGGGGTTTTTAGCAATGTAAATTGCACTTGTGTTATTACAAAACAATGGAACACTATCTAGATCAACCCCATAGTCCTTAAGTGTTTGAACAATCCTCTAAAGAATTTGTGAGCAACCAATAGCAGCAGCTACATATTCAGATTCGGCTGTGGATTGTGCAACTGAGTTTTGTTTTATAGAGGACCAAGCAACAAGTTAATTACCAAGAAAATGACAAGCACCTGAAGTACTTTTCCTATCAATCCTACAACCCCCAAAATCAGCATCTGAAAAAGCTTTCAAAGTAACAATTGAGGAAGAAGGAAGAAAAATGCCGAATTCTTGAGTTCCATGTAAGTACCCTAGAATTTTTCTTACGGCTTGACAATGTGAAGCACGTGGGGAAGATTGAAACCGTGCACAAAGACATACACTGAATTGTATGTCCGGTCTTGATGCTGTGAGGTACAAAAGTGAGGCAATCATGCTTCGATATTCTTTTTGATCGACTGGGTCACCATCTTCATCAAGTTCAAGTGTCGTTGTTGTACCCATTGGTGTCCGAAGAGGCTTGCTTTTGCCCATGTTGAAGCGCTTGAGAAGGTCTCTTGTAGACTTCGTTTGATGCACAAAGGTACCTTACTTGATTTGCTTGATTTGCAGCCCCAAAAAGTATGTGAGTTCTCCCATCATACTCATCTCAAATTCTGAACTCATCATAGCTGAAAACTTGGACACAATATCATGAGAAGCATAACCAAAGATAATATCATCCACATACACTTGAACGAATAATGAGTCATTGCCATGCTTAAGAGGAAAAAGAGTTTTATCAACCTTGCCCATGGTAAACCCCTTTTCAAGTAAGAATGTTTTTAACCTATCATACCATGCTCTAGGGGCTTGTTTGAGACCGTACAAGACTTTGGACAGTTTATAAACATGATTAGGAAAATATGGATTTTCAAAACCCAATGGTTGCTTGACATAGACCTTCTCATCTATGTAGCCGTTAATAAAAGCACTTTTAACATCCATTTGATATAACTTGAAACCTTTAGGTGCAGAAAAAGCTAACAAAATTCTTATGGCTTCTAATCTAGCAACAGGAGCAAAAGTTTCATCAAAATCTAGACCTTCAATTTGTGTGAAACCTTGAGCAACCAACCTAGCCTTATTCCTAACTACAATCCCATCCTCACTTTGTTTATTTTTAAACACCCATTTAGTTCCAATTAAAGTGTGACCTTGACGTGGAGGTACAAGTTTCCAAATATTATTTCATTCAAAATTCTGTAACTCTTTTTTCATGGCAATATTCCAATATTCATTAGTGAGTGCATGTGATATATCTCTGGGTTCAAAAGAAACAACAATAGCAAAATGAGCGTGAGAGTTTTGATCGCAAAACCTGGACCTTGTGTGCAAGCTTCCAATGATTTGTTGTGGAGGATGACTTTTGAGAATCTGGAGGGGAGTAGACACTTCACAAGCTCCTTGTTCTTCATGTTCATCATAGATCGAAGAACTTGTGACTTGAGGATGATCTGGACCAGCAATGGTAGTCATCGATGCTGGTTGTGAATCAACATCCGGAGCTGAAACAATGTCATTAGCTGCTAAATTTTTGGGAAGCAGCTCCACTTTTTCCTCATCTTCAACAAAAATGCTCTCCCCCTGCGTATATGGATCCGGACCTGCAATATTTGAGCTGGTACCTGGGCTAGCTTCATCAAAAAACACCTCACAAGTCTCCACAATTTTGTTAGTATCAAGTAAAAGCACACGATAGCCTCTAGTATGAGATGGAAAACCAAGAAACATGCCATCAACAGATCTAGCTTCAAATTTATCAAGATTACCATGTTTCTTAACAAATCATTTGCAACCAAAGACCCGAAAGTGTGTAACACTAGGCCTATGTCCAAACCGTAGCTCATATGGTGTTTTTCCTAGCTTAGCATGCAAGAAAACACGATTTGAGACATAAAAAGCGGTTGCAATTGCATCAGCCCAAAATTTCCTAGGAGTTTGATATTCATCAAGCATAGTCCTAGCCATCTCAACTAAAGTTATGTTCTTTCTCTCTACAACACCATTTTGTTGAGGTACATATGGTGAATAAAATTGAGGATCTATTCCATTTTCAGCACAAAAGTGATCAAATGATTGATTTTTAAATTCGGTTCCGTTATGACTCCTAATTGCTTTTGAGGATCTAGGAGGATCAATTGATAGTCTAAGAAATAAAGTTCTAAAATGACTAAAAGCTTCATTCTTAGATGCCATAAAGTAGACCCAAATAGTATCTAGAAAAATCATCAACAATCACAAGAACATACCATTTACCTCCTAAGGATTGAACACATAAAGGTCCTACGGTGTCAAGGTGCAAAAGTTGACCCGGTTCAATTGTCATGATCATTGTGAGAGGAGTATGTGAACCCTCAACCATCTGTAACACCCTCATCTTCATGCATCATGCCCTGCATCCATCATTAAATATGTTTAACATTAACCAACATAAAAAGGAACAAGTTTAAAATGAATTAGAAACAAAACCGCACTTAAGAATTCTGGGAAGTGCGGACTAGTCCGTTTTTGGTGCGGACTAGTCTGATTTCTCTCTCACATCGCTCGGACTTGTCGGTTTTGCTGCGGACTAGTATGTTTTTCCCTCTGGACACTTTTGGACTTGTCCGGTACAGTAAGTACTAGTTTGATGTTCTAATTCCTTGGAAATTTTGCTAAGTCCCTGGACTTGTCCGGTGTTCCAGCGGACTTGTCCATTTTTCCTCTGACTAAAAACGGGCTTGTCGGTTTTGGCCAAACTTGTCTGTTTTCCTCTGACCAAGTTCAGACTTGTCCGATATAGTCCGGACTTGTCTGATATCTCTCTGACCAACTTTGGAGTAGTCCGGCCCTTTTCGGACTTGTCCGATCAATCATGACTCTGAGTTGATCTTTTGTTTCACAACTTGTTTCTTGGGTTTTACGTTAAGTGGGCCTAGGGACATTATTCCTAACTCTTTTAGAGCCCATGTGGGACTCTAAACCGACCCCTACTCATCTCAAACTCAAAAATCCATCTAACCCTAGCCTCCATCTAACCCTAGGCACATAATGCTATTACAGCTAAAGTATGGGGAAACTGTAAACTTTTAATTGTACTCTCTCTAAGCCAAACAAGGTTGTTCAAGCAATTTGTAACCAATACATCATATTCATCTGACTTCTTTAGTATTTACTACGTCAAAATACAGTGAACAAGTGGTACTCTATTACCGCGAGGGACGGTGATTGCAATCAGGACATACCCAGAACAACACGACACATACGCACTTTCGGAAATGCTAGCGAGTACTTTCAGTAGTACCTACATAACAGTTCAGTACTAGTCGTATATGGCCACCTTTCACTAAATACTCGAATGTCGAGCCGGTCGATCTGTCACGAGCACGAGGTCACTGCATGGGGCGTACTCTGACGTGCCCACCAGCTGATTTACACCTCGCTGCCCTCAACCCACGCCTATAAAACGGAATGGAATGCCTCAACAAACCAGTATCAAGATACGTCAGTTTACTGGAGCCCATTCCTCCAGAATGTCGCCGGTACAATTCAAGCTTGTCCAGCAGGACCGCACACGAAACGGTCCTCAATCGACACAAGCAGGGCTACGCACGTGAGACCATGTCTCACTGCATCCTATCCACTACTCGGTCTCAATTTCATATTCATAAACCATTTTCTTATTCTAGAATCTCCCGTGCGATAAAATTCCTATCTCGCGAGTAGATTCCAACTACTCGACTTCTACCGAATTCCTATGAGCATAATCATAGCAGTGTCTACTCGACGGGCCGTAGACCTACCCAAGACTCCACAGGATTTGTGGGCCATGCAAGTGGATGTCAAACACCTTAAACGTAATGCACAATCATCTGAAGACGTAAGGTGAATGAAAACTGTAAAATACAAAAAAGGTACTTAAATGCAAACCGGGGCTTGCGTGAAAGCGAGTTTGAGTCTATGTTAGTTTCTGGCAGCTGGACCTCCAAGGCTTCCGGTTGCTCCTCGACTTCAGCTACTACACGATATGCATATACTAGGTATAAATGAATTTGTGAATAATTAATATGCTTAAGGTGGGGTGTGTATATTAAGATACAATAAGACAATTATCTTAATTGACTTTGGGATTTTTATGGTGTATACTAGATTTTATGGGGAAGACTCTTGCAAAGAACAGGAGATGATAAAGGATGTTTGTTATTCTTAACAATTATGGTAAGCAATAAGTTTCCTTAAATTGTGGTTGAAATTTTTGGAGATTTATTATGGCTACCAAGGGTTGTATCATGTAGAGGGGGTCTCACTGGTTCTAGGAAAAAAAATTTCACAATTTTCTGAGTTTTCTACAGGAAGAAACTGATTTTTAAAGTTTGGGTAAATTTCTGGAAATTCATTTTTCCATTTTTCTCAATTTATAGCTACATAGAGGTTTGGGACATAGATCAACCCAGTATTTTATGTCCAAAGAACTTGAATTTTTTACTGGAGATCACATGTATCAATTATAGGGTTCTGACCAAAATTGGGAATTTTCCAATTAACAGAACTGTATGAATGAATTATTTAAGCATTTTTTCTTATCTGAATTTTGGATAACTTTCTATGGATTTTCATACAAATCCAAGTGGGCCACTGGATAGTATTCTTCATGCTGGTTCTAACAAAATTTATTTGGGAATTTTTGGATAATTCTACTGGAAGTTATGGATTTTCTAAGTTGGGATTGAATCTGGATTTAATTTCCTATTGGAAATTTCAAATAAAAGGGGCTGGTCCCACTTCATTTGAATTCGACCAATCAGATTGGAGCCACACCGGGGTCACGGGGTTTAATCGCACAGCCACACCGGATCCTATACGCAACTGATCCCACGCGAGAGGGTTACGCTGACTGGTGGGGCCCGCGTCTTCGTCTACCTCCCGACGCGGCGGCGCTCCTTGCCGGAAACTGCAGCGGTGCCTTGCCGGAACTGGTGCGTCGACCTCCTCTCGGCCTCGCCGTGACCGCTCCACCCTAAAATTGACTGCTAAAGACAATGGTGGGGTCCAATCATGCCGGTGATGGTCGGAGACGGCGGCGCGACAGCGACGGCGGAGCTAGGAAGTCAGTCTTCGTTGGAAATGCTTGGGAATGGCTCAATCGACTCGAGAAAAGCTCGGGAAAGTTCCTGGGAACTCCAGGATGATGATTTGGGGGTCAGATTGGGGAGAAATCGTCGGCAAAGTTGAACTCAATGGCGAGGTACGGGTTTTCAATCGGCGGCCATGAAAACTCAAAATCCGACCTCGTTTCTCGATGGTTTTCTCTCAATTTTTGAGAGGTGATGCGCATGGAGGTCTAGGAGATAATACCGTACTGGATTGACAATTAATCGTATGTAGAAATGGAATTTAAACGGTAATCTATCGACATCGGTATGAACTGTTTTGGGGAAAACTGGAGATAAAGGAGCTAGGAAGCATGACAGTGTCTGAAACTTCACAAGAAGCATCTAGGTACCTTTGCGCACCTTATTGCTTCAAAGAGGAAGATGGAATCGGCTTGGAGTGGTCTGTCCTCGTGGAACAGGAAGCTTCCCTTCGTGACTTCACCCACGAGCGCCGCGGAACTTCGAAATACCACACATATAAGCAATGAATCAAACAAGCGATTGGACAGGAAGGAAGAGCAACTAGTTGGGCCACCTTTTGCTGTTGGAAGCACTGCGATTCTTTGCCTCTTTGGGCCGGCGCGTCGAGAATGGCGGCGGCGGTGCAGTGCAGTGGCGGAAGAAAGAATACAAAGGCGGGGGCTCGGGGTGGTGTCCACTGCGACCGGGGGAGAGTATTTATAGGCCGGGGAGGAGTAGGGGAGACGCCATGAAGCAGGCAGGTGAGCAGCTCCGTGGGGGTTTGCATGCTGCGCGGTGTCGAGCAGAGGAACGCCGAAAAAACGGCGTGCAGAGCCGCTTCGAGTGAGTCCCACTGACTGGTGGGTCCCATGACCCTTATCCCTGTCCCTCCTCAGCAGACTTCAATTCTCCTACCAAATGGTGTCCAAAAATTCTAGATTTTTGTGGGAAAGCTCAAATAAATATCTAAAATTTGATTCTGCAATTGGATTTTGAATTGGAGCAAGTTCCAATTGGATTTCAAATTCAAATTTGAATTTGGATGGAATTCAATGGTGCCACTGTTTTAAATGGCAATTGAGTTCCAAAAATTGTGAAATTATGGGAATAAGTCAAGCAACATATGCTGGACATGAGTGTGTGTTCAAATCTTGATGTTCAATTTATTTGAACAGAATTCATAATTTGAATTCAAAACATGGTTTGAATTTGCTAAGCGTCTCAATTAAAATAGCAAATGAAGTTCAAAATTTATGAAACTTTACAGGAAGTCTAATTGGAATATTAGAAAACCATAGAAAAATTTATGGACTCTGAATTGAATAATTTTTGAGAGGGCCAAATATACAGTAGTATATATTCAATTTAAATTAATTTGAATATCTATTTGGTACTGCATATTAAATTGGCCTAGCAATCTTTCTTCAAATAAATCCAAACTTTGAAGAGAGGCCAAAAGAATTAATATAAGTTCATTGGTGAAGTTTATTCCTCATGTTAATAAATTTAAACATGAGTAGAAGAAAAAGATTTGATGAGATCAAGTTCATAAACATGTCTATAATTGGTCTCCATTAGGGTTACCAACCACTTTACAACTGAACCTCATATGAAGGAAAATGTGGGATTTTACATTCCTCCCCCCTTAAAAGGATCTCGTCCTGAGATTACAAAAGGAAGGATAAAAGAAAAGACCTAATGAACATATGATGTTAACACGTCCGGATAATTGGTTTTAAGATATTTCTTGCTTTCCCACGTTGCTTCATCAGCGGTGTGGTTTCCCCACAAGACCTTGTAGAAACGCAAGGTGCGGTTTCTTGTGGTACGAGTCTTCTCATCAATTATCTGGGTTGGGTGTTTGGAGTAAGTAAGATCTGGTTGGAGGGCTTCCATATCCTCCATGCGGACTTCTGTTTGGGTCTTGAGACATTTTCTCAATTGTGAAATGTGGAACACATTGTGGACCCCTGAAAGCGATGTTGGCAGCTCTAGCCGATAGGCTACAGGTCCGCACTGCTCACTTATTGTGAAAGGTCCGATGAAACGCGAAGCTAGTTTCCCTTTTACTCCGAAACGATGAATCCCTTTCATTGGGGATACCCGAGGATAAACGTGATCCCCGATATCAAAATGAAGCGGTCGACGTCGTTTGTCTGCATAGCTTTTCTGGCGAGACTGAGTAGCCTTGAGGTTGGCTTGAATAACTCGTACTCGATCTTCGGCTTCCTTTACCAAGTCTATACCATAGGTTACTCGTTCACCGGATTCACACCAGTTCAACGGTGTGCGGCACTTCCGGCCATAAAGAGCTTCATATGGTGCCATTTGAATGCTAGTCTGATAACCATTGTTGTATGAAAACTCCGCCAATGGTAGATGATCATCCCAATTCTTACCATGGTGAATGGCACAGGCGCGGATCATATCCTCTAGTACTTGGTTTACTCGTTCCGTTTGACCATTAGTCTGTGGGTGGTAAGCTGAGCTTCGAAAAAAATTGGTACCCAGAGATGCATGGAGTTGCTCCCAAAATCTAGCAACAAACAGAGTTCCCCGATCTGATATGATAGTGCGGGGTACTCCGTGTAAGCATAAGATCCTGGCAATATACAGCTCTGCATATTGTCGTGCAACATAATTGACATTGACTGGAATAAAGTGAGCCGACTTGGTGAGTCGGTCGACTATCACCCAAATCGAGTCATGTTTGCGAAAAGTGAGAGGTAACCCAACAATGAAATCCATGCTGATGTCCTCCCATTTCCAGGCAGGTATGCTTAACGTTTGTAATTGTCCGGCTGCTTTCATATGGTCGGCTTTCACTCGTCGACATGTATCACATTCGGATACATACTTCGCTATTTCCCTATTCATCCGAGTCCACCAAAATTTCTTCTTCAAATCTTGGTACAATTTGTTAATCCCCGAATGAATAGAATATTTGGACAAATGAGGCTCGTCCAAAATTTTCTTCCGAAGTTCTACATCGCGGGGTACCACGATGCGGTCTTTGAACCAGATGGTACCGTCATCGTCACCTCGGAAACACTTCATTTCTCCCTTTTTCATTCGTTGACGAATATGAGATATGCCCTTGTCCTTCTTCTGAGCCTCCATAATTTCCTCCCTTATGGTGGGAATGAGGGCTAGGTTGTAGAGTGCCCCATACGGAACCAAGTAGAGACTCGGTTCTTCTTCCTCTATCAAGGTGATAGAAAGGTTATTGATATGGGACTTGCGACTTAGTGCATCTGCGACTACATTTGCTTTTCCAGGATGGTAGTGGATCTCAATCTCGTAGTCTTTGATTAACTCCAACCATCTTCACTGTCGCATATTTAATTATTTCTGGGTGAAGATGTACTTCAAGCTTTTGTGATCGGTGTAGAGATGTACTAGGTTGCCCCATAGATAGTGTCTCCACATCTTTAAAGCTAGTACCACGGCAGCGAGCTCAAGATCATAAGTCGGGTAATGCTGTTCATGGTTCCGAAGCTGCCATGATCCTTAAGCGATCACCCTTCTGTCTTGCATTAATACGCAACCAAGACCAATATCAGATGCATCACAATAAACATCAAAGGATCTTGTGTTGTCTGGTTGGGCCAATACTGGTGTTGTTTTGAGGTGTTTTACTAATGCTTGGAAACCCTCCTCACATTCCTTTGTCCAGGTATACCTCTTGTCTTTCTTCAGAAGTTCCATCATTGGTTTAGCTATCTTGGAAAAGCTTGGGATGAACCTCCAGTAATATCCAGCTAAACCCAGGAAACTTCGAACTTCATGCACAGACTTGGGAGACTCCCATTTGAGTACTTGCTTAATCTTGCTTGGATCAACTGCAATCCCCTCGACAGAGATGATGTGCCCCAGAAATGGCACTTGGTTGATCCAGAACTCCCATTTGCTGAACTTAGCGTACAACTTGTGGTCCCGTAATCGCTGAAGCACGATGTGCAAATGTTGTGCATGTTCTTCTTCGGAATTTGAGTACACAAGGATGTCATTGATGAAGACCACGACAAACTTATCCAAATCCGGCAAGAACACCGAATTCATGAGATACATGAAATGGGCCAGTGCGTTGGTTAATTTGAAGGACATGACAAGGTACTCATATAAGCTATACCTCGTCGAGAATGCTGTCTTAGGTATATCCTCGGGTCGAATCCTGATCTGATGATAACCAGAACGAAGATCCAACTTTGAAAATACCCGAGCACCTACCAACTGATCGAATAGAATATCAATACGGGGTAGTGGATATTTGTTCTTGACTGTGACAACATTGAGTGGACGATAGTCCACACATAGTCTCAATGTTTTATCCTTATTTTCCACAAACAGTGCAGAACAGCCCCAAGGTGACGAACTTGGACAAATGAAACCCTTGTCGAACAGTTCATTCAGCTGCTCTTTCAGTTCTGCCAGTTCTTTAGGTGCCATCTTATACGGCCTTCTCGAGATTGGTACTGTTCCCGGTACAAGTTCAATCTTAAACTCGACATCTCTTTCTGGTGGCATACCAGGAAGATCTTCGGGAAAAACGTCTAGATACTCACATACTACCGGAATATCTTCGAGTTTACAGGCTTCGGTGTTATCAGCAGTTGGAGACACGTGGATATTACTCTCAAGAGTGAGAATTTGGGGAGAGTGGAACGGAGAATTTAGATATATTCTCCGAGGAATGATGTCAATGATAGCACTGTTGTATTGCAACCATGCCATCCCTAAAATGACATCTAATTTCTGATGCTCCAATATAATGAGAGAGATAGGGTATATGATCCCACCCAGATTAAGAGGTACCCTATGGACCATCTTATCTGCTTAGACATACCCACTACTATTCTTAATATGACACAAACATGGTCACAAAAGAAACACACGAGCAACTATTAAACTATATGTTGCCTCGTGACAGCAGAAGTGCTGCCACATCCCACTCCAATACGTCCTACTTGACGTACTCGAGTTCCTCGGGATCTTCTTATTCTTCTTCGTCATTCGAAGGCAATTGTTCACCCATAATTAGTGGTATATTATGGGCCGGTGGATACACCACTGGTTGTAATTGTGCTTCGGCCTCAATCACATTATCCTGAAGTTGTTTTGCCTCATACTACCAATTCTGAGCTGTTTCAATGGCGGTGTCCCACTCTTCAGTGACTAATAACAGCTGCTCCTGCTATTGTTGTACCTCTAACTGACTTGCTTGCAGCTCACCACGAGCTTGCTGCAGTTCAGTGCGAGCTTGCCATTGTTCGGCATGAACTTTCTGTAGCCTAATGCGAGCATGATGCAGCTGACTCTCGTACTTATTTAGCCGGTGATTCGCTGGGGCTATGAGCGAACGTAGACTCTCATTGATATAATCAAGGGTATCACCCCGCTCCGTCGCTTCCCGTAAGGCTTCGACTTGTTCCAAAATAATGGTGCCTTGCGTAGCAACTACCATATTGGAAGCAGCCGCATATGTCCCAAGTGTTGTCGAGGTTGTGTCGCCATGCGGTGTATAGGCAGCAACCATACGACGTTGCCACACAAATCCAGCCATGCCACAGACTGGAATAAGGGCAAATTGAGTCCCAGCCATGGCGTCTTGATGAAGCTCACAAAGCTTCATAAGTGCTTCGCTTGCAGCGACGGCCCAAGTGTCCTTCAAATGAGCCCCCTTGATGGTAACAGAGAAAGGAGCCCATCCATATCGACATGTACTAGCTGGGATGTCTACCAAGATGGTGCATGACCGAATGCCTATGTCGATCGTTTCCCTACCCCAATAGCATGGCATCTCGATGAAGCCAAACTGTTGGAGCACTTCCCGCAGCAAACTTAGGAAACCCGGATGGTTAGCGCAAGTGGCAAATACCCATCCGTCCTGTAGTAGCATCCTTACATCCGTCATCTAGAGAAAAGAATACTAGAACAGTGAGAATGTTTCCAACTCTCAACAGTTTAAGAAAATTTAAAACTGGAGTTGTAATCACAGTCTGTTCCAGCTGACCTTCCTGTATAAATTCAAATTTTTCGTACAAGAAACGACAGAACCAGGTGTTGGGTTGAATACAAACTTTCCACATTGTACTCATACAGCTCCATGTGAGCTAGGAAATAGAATCTATACAGGTTTTAAGTTGACCCATATTTTCTGGAAATTTTGACAGAACCTCCCCTGTATATGTGGTGATTTCCACAATTTATACAGGTATATCATGACAATATTTTGAGGTAATGACAAAATAAACATTGTATAACATCAAGTTAACAATCCATTGGTAAAAGATTTCGCCCATGAAACATTTGTTACATAGGTATAGTGTGCTAATTCTAAACTAGGTGCCAACTTTTTAAGTTCTGATCTGCCAGAACCAAGTTTGCAACTATAGGAATTCAACACGGCTATACCCAGATTTAGGCCATGAGTACAACACCAAGTTGATAGAGGACTTGCTAATATTTCCAGAAAAGTATATATATGACCATGTCACTATTCTGGATCAAAAGCTAAAGCTACCTAAACTTAACAGATGAACTGACTGTCGTTCAACAGCAGCCCTGCAGTTCACTGTTTTGAGCTCAAAATTTGAATTGCTTCAGATTCGAATCAAGAGTAACTTTGAACAACAAAACTGTATATTAGATCCTCTCCTTTTCATGTATATATCATAATAAGGCAGAAGACTTTTCTACAGTGAGTTATAGGAAAATTACTGAGACTGGTACATCGGTAGGGTTATCTGGAGTAGTTTAAGCATACTCCGAATTTCAATAGATTATCAAGATTTCCTGCCTTGATGGTCAACAGAAAAGTTGTAGAGGACTTCGAGAAATTTTCATCCATATAGCATAACTCTATGTTTATTTCTAACTAACCAAGATTACAACCTGGCGAAGTTGAGCAAACTTTGGCCAGAAATCAAGAATCTTGGTGCTCACCCATGTTGAATCGAATTTTTACCTTTACGGAGTCCAAACCTACCAGCACCTGATAGTCGGACTTTCCAAAATGCAGTGCATCCAATTTTTGTCATTGTTGGAGATGGTCAAGTATCAAAGTTGATACTGACGGTACTACGTGCCTCACGAAAGAAAATTCTAACCGGTTATCTCCGGATACGTTTATAGGTGATCCTAGTATCGTTCACTTCGCAAACGTGTGCTACACGGCTTGCTACCGTAGTCAATGCTGCAAAAGACAAACAATCCCCTTTCACACCTTCACACCTCAAGGGTGGCACGGGGAAACACGATAGGCAGTCACAATAATACATATGAAAATAAGTGCATACGACTCTGTTGTGAGTCGCCCTCGAGCGAGGTCATGTCTCGAGGTACATGGCTGTAAATACGTCTGTACAGCAAAGACTCCCGTACGAACTGACTTATACACGCTCGGGCATACGTGTTTCGCATGCTCCCTTAGAATATGAATGATTCTAGAGAGGCATACTATCGGGTTATACACCACCCGACGGGGGCTCCCACTAACTTTGAAGCACGCTGGGGTACCGTGTGTCATAGGTTCTCAAAAACATAGAAAGTTTCAGAGACTCCTATTAACATTTCCGTGCTAAGCCACGGAAAACATCCATGCTACCTCTCGCATGGTGAGCTTACCGCAATTGATCCGCTTACGGTGGCGTACCTTACCTCTTACCTGACGTCGGAGCGTCGTTACAGAATTTGTAACATATAATTTAGTTTACCACATGTATATCTTATACTAATAATACTCCTTACAAGGGCATATAGCTAATTCCTCAATCAAATCCTAATTTTTGAAAATATGTTCTTTTCAAGTACACTGTTCCCAATGATGCTCTGATACCATGCTTGTGGGGACCGGAATCCCGACTGCCAAGGATCTCATTGGGTGGTGTCGTGCGATGCGACACCCAACAGTATACAAGAATATAACGAGAACAAATTTACAATACCAAGTCTTTATTGACAAGCACAACGTAAGTTTTAAAAGTACTAGTGGAAGGAAAGAGAACTATACATCATAGCTATGCTCTTAGCACTAGCTATGCAAAAGCAAAGTCATCCATGTCCTGGATACTTTGCACTAGCAACACACAATTCTCGGCGGCGTGCAGGGTTCCCACTCAGTTGTAAACTTTGGAGGGGGTGCAGCCTCGTCATTTAATCCGTCATCAGTCGTATAATCTGCAAAAACTCGTTAACTGCAAACGTGAGCATAAGTCTCAGCAAGACTAACCCGTCTCACTAGACATATGCAAGGATGAGTACTAAACATAGGTAAGTATAGCATAAGGACTCACCTATAAGTGGATCCTTATAGTCATGTTTTATTTAGCACCTCACATTCCTCAGGCACGACACATCATAGACTCCACAATCAAACAAGAAAGGCTTTGCCGACGATATGACGTGCACAAGGCACATAATGCTATTACAGCTAAAGTATGGGGAAACTGTAAACTTTTAATTGTACTATCTCTAAGCCAAACAAGGTTGTTCAAGCAATTTGTAACCAATACATCATATTCATCTGACATCTTTAGTATTTACTACGTCACGATACAATGAACAAGTGGTACTCTATTACCGCGAGGGACGGTGATTGCAATCAGGACATATCCGGAACAACACGACACATACGCACTTTCGGAAATGCCATCGAGTACTTTCAGAAGTACCTACATAACAGTTCAGTACTAGTCGTATATGGCCACCTTTCACTAAACACTCGAATGTCGAACCGGTCGATCCGTCACGAGCACGAGGTCACTGCGTGGGGCGTACTCTGACGTGCCCACCAACTGATTTACACCTCGCTGCCCTCAACCCACGCCTATAAAACGGAACGGAATGCCTCGACAAACCAGTATCAAGCTACATCAGAACGGAATGCCTCGACAAACCAGTATCAAGCTACGTCAGTTTACTGGAGCCCATTCCTACAGTATGTCGCCGGTACAATTCAAGCTTGTCCAGCAGGACCGCACACGAAACGGTCCTCAATGAACACAAGCAGGGATACACACATGAGACCACGTCTCACTGCATCCTATCCACTGCTCGGTCTCAATTTCATATTCATAAACCATTTTCTTATTCTAGAATCTCCCGTGCGATAAAATTCCTATCTCGCGAGTAGATTCCATCTACTCGACTTCTACCAAATTCCTATGAGCATAAGCATAGCAATGTCTACTCGACGGGCCGTAGACCTACCCAAGACTCCATAGGATTTGTGGGCCATGCAAGTGGATGTCAAACACCTTAAACGTAATGCACAATCATCTGAAGACGTAAGGTGAATGAAAACTGTACAATACTATAAGGTACTTAAATGCAAACCGGGGCTTGCCTGAAAGTGAGTTTGAGTCTATGTTAGTTTCTGGCAGCTGGACCTCCAAGGCTTCCGGCTGCTCCTCAACTTCAGCTACTACACGATATGCATATACTAGGTATAAATGATTTTGTGAATAATTAATATGCTTAAAGTGGGGTGTGTATATTAAGATACAATACGACAATTATCTTAATTGACTTTGGGATTTTTATGGTGTATACTAGATTTTATGGGGAAGACTCTTGCAAAGAACAGGAGATGATAAAGGATGTTTGTTATTCTTAACAATTATGGTAAGCAATAAGCTTCCTTAAATTTTGGTTGAAATTTTTGGAGATGTATTATGGCTACCAAGGGTTGTATCATGTAGAGGGGGTCTCACTGGTTCTAGGAAAATTTGTTTCTCAATTTTCTGAGTTTTCTACAGGAAGAAACTAATTTTTAAAGTCTGGGTAAATTTCTGGAAATTCATTTTTCCATTTTTCTCAATTTATAGCTACATAGAGGTTTGGGACATAGATCAACCCAGTATTTTAATTCCAAAGAACTTGAAATTTTTACTGTAGATCACATGTATCAATTATAGGGTTCTGACCAAAATTGGGAATTTTCCAATTAACAGAACTGTATGAATGAATTCTTTAAGCATTTTGCTTATCTGAATTTTGGAGAAATTTCTATGGCTTTTCATACAAATCCAAGTACACCACTGGACAGTATTCTTCATGCTAGTTCTAACAAATTTTATTTGGGAAATTTTGGATAATTCTACTGGAAGTTATGGATTTTCTAAGTTGGGATTGAATCTGGATTTAATTTCCTATTGGAAATTTCAAATAAAAGGGGCTGGTCCCACTTCATTTGAATTCGACCAATCGGATTGGAGCCACACCGGGGTCACGGGGTTTAGTCGCGCAGCCACACTGGATCCTATCCGCAACTGATCCCACGCGAGAGGGTTACGGGTCAGATTGGGGAGAAATCGTCGGCAAAGTTGAACTCGACGGCGAGGTACGGGTTTTCAATCGGCGGCCATGAAAACTCAAAATCTGACCTCGTTTCTCGATGGCTTTCTATAAATTTTTGAGAGGTGATGCGCATGGAGGTCTAGGAGATAATACCTTACTAGATTGACAATTAATCGTATGTAGAAACGGAATTTAAACGGTAATCTATCGACATCGGTATGAACTGTTTTGGAGAAAACTGGAGATAAAGGAGCTAGGAAGCATGACAGTGTCTGGAACTTCACAAGAAGCATCTAGGTACCTTTGTGCACCTTATTGCTTCAAAGAGGAAGATGGAATCGGCTTGGAGTGGTCTGTCCTCGTGGAACAAGAAGCTTCCCTTCGCGATTTCACCCGCGAGCGTCGCGGAACTTCGAAATACCACACATATAAGCAGTGAATCAAACAAGCGATTGGACAGGAAGGAAGAGCAACTAGTTGCGCCACCTTTTTCTGTTGGAAGCACTGCGATTCTTTGCCTCATTGGTCCGGCGCATCGAGAATGGCGGCGGCGGTGCGGTGCAGTGGTGGAAGAAAGAAAACAGGGGCGGGGGCTCGGGGTGGTGTCCATTGCGACCGGGGGAGAGTATTTATAGGCTGGGGAGGAGTAGGGGAGACGCCATGAAGCGGGCAGGTGAGCAGCTCCGTGGGGGTTTGCATGTTGCACGGTGTCGAGCAGAGGAATGCCGGAAAAACGGCGTGCAGAGCCGCTTCGAGTGAGTCCCACTGACTGGTGGGTCCCACGACCCTTATCCCTGTCCCTCCTCTGCAGACTTCAATTCTCCTACCAAATGGTGTCCAAAAATTCTATATTTTTGTGGGGAGGCTCAAATAAATATCTATAATTTGATTATGCAATTGGATTTTGAATTGGAGCAAGTTTCAATTGGATTTCAAATTCAAATTTGAATTTGGATGGAATTCAATGGTGCCACTGTTTTAAATAGCAATTGAGTTCCAAAAATTGTGAAACTATGGGAATAAGTCAAGCAACATATGCTGGACATGAGTGTGTGTTCAAATCTTGATGTTCAATTTAGTTGAACAGAATTCATAATTTGAATTCAAAACATGGTTTGAATTTGCTAAGCGTCTCAATTAAAATAGCAAATGAAGTTCAAAATTTATGAAACTTTGCAGGAAGTCTATTTGGAATATTAGAAAACCATAGAAAAATTTATGGCCTCTGAATTGAATAATTTTTGAGAGAGCCAAATATACAGTAGTATATATTCAATTTATATTAATTTGAATATATATTTGGTACTGCATATTAAATTGGCCTAGCAATATTTCTTCAAATAAATCCAAACTTTGAAGAGAGGTCAAAAGAATTAATCTAAGTTCATTGGTGAAGTTTATTCCTCATGTTAATAAATTTAAACATGAGTAGAAGAAAAAGATTTGATGAGATCAAGTTCATAAACATGGCTATAATTGGTCTCCATTAGGGTTATCAACCACTTTACAACTGAACCTCATATGAAGGAAAATGTGGGATTTTACATAGCTGCCACCAAGGAGGGAGAAGGAGATCTAGAGCAAGAAGAAGACGAGGAGGAAACGAAAGAGGATCAAGATCTCCATCAAGTTTCATTCTACATCCCCAATTCACCATCAAGTTCTTCATCAACCCTAGATCGTCAAGATCCAAGTGTTACCTCCAATACCCTTGACTCTTTGGAGTCTTGCACACCTGGTATACCTTCTAGTTCCTTTTCCTTACGTGAATTCAACCCCAAATCTCCAAATTACGATGGATCTAGAAAACTCTAATCTGCTGTTCTAGCGCAGTGCGGACTAGTCTGGCCTCCTGCGGACTTGTGCGATTTTTCAATCTAAATCATGTTGAATTAAAACTAAATTGTATCGAATAAACTCCAAACCTTTGTAGAGTTCTTAATAACCATTGTAGTTAATTAACAAACATCATTAACAACTTATTAACTAGTTTTGCTTCGTATTTGCATCAATCATGCATGTCATGTCATATTGAGTAATATTTGTGCACTCTTTGATTGTGTTTCTTGTCTTGTGTGTTTATTGTGCGGATTAGACGAATTTGCGGTAGAGAGTGCCGTGGAAGGTCTCCAGCACCAAGAATTTGAAGGCTTTGACCCAAACCAATCCCAAGAGCAAGGCAAGTGTCCTTGAAGCATATTGATCCTATTTTTAAAATAAATGTTTTGTTTTCAAAATTGCATGCTTGTGTCAATTTGATGGGAAATCCTATGATAGAGAGTTTACTAGATTTTTTTAACCACCCTTGTCACCTAGAATTCATGGTAGAAAGTGGGGATGTGATTTTTACCTTTTTGCTTTGCTTAATTAATTGGCATGGGAAAACAAGTATACTATATAATTATGCATTAATGAGATTATGATTAACATGAACTGGTTAATATGATGTGGTAATGGGTGATCTAAGCAATCTGGTATGTGGATGGGTTAGATGTTATGGTGGTTTGCTTGCTTTAGATCTAAGGATCGGTTCGTGAAGTGACCATCCAGGATTTACAGTGCCACCACGAGACCAAGTATGGGTGCGGCATAGCTGATTAATTAGGACTTTGCGAGTTCTATTTGGACCATTAAGGATGCTCGGGGAAGGGGTAGTCAGATTGGGTTTATTGATGATTGGTGGGACTACCCTGGGATCCGAATGGCTCAAGAGGGGGCCCTTGGTTGAAGATGTGCTCAGTTGGAGACATCGCCACCGATGAAACTTCGGTGGGGTCTAAATAGGCTAGTAATTCCTTTGTAAAGGCTATTTTGTGATCTCTTGGCGACACACCTAAGGAAGTGTGAGATGTCATAGCTGAGATTCTATAGTCATCGAAAGGTGATGAAATCACAAACACGTGGGTAAAGTGGTACAACATCTGCAGAGTGTGTCTAAAAACTATCATGATAGCCGTGCTCCTGGTTAAGAGCAACCTGCACCCTCACATAATTAGAGGGAAACTTGGGATTTGGGATGGTGGTATGGTTATGGTAGTAATGGTTATGGTTGGTAATATGGTTATGGTTGGTTATGGATTGAATTATGGTATTGGATATGATTAATGGTAATGGTTAAAACTGGTATGATGGTGAGGGATATGGAATATGGAATTATACTATGATAATCATTGTGGTATATGATGGGATTACTTCACATAGACATAGTATAATGCTTTTTTACCTATTTTGATGTATTTTTCAGCAATTAGCCTCTATTCATTGTCGTCATTTGTTAAGCTACATGTCATACTTTCCACACTTGTTGAGTACGACTTGTACTCACCCTTGCGATTCCCCCACCAATAGTTGCAGGTCAGGATTGGGAGTATAACGAAAATAATGCAGAGTTCTAGGCCGTATCTACTGTGAGCTTTGCCTGTGGTGTTGATTGGAGTTGCGCTATCCCTTTTGCTTATGCTACTTAGTTGCTTAGTTTTCTCAGTTTAGTTTATTTCCACTGCATTAGTTCCAACTTGTCCTTAATATTCATTGGAGCTTGTATTCGAGGATAATATGAATTGTGTAATAAAATTTGATAATTTATTTTTGCTGTGGTAATTTTCTGTATATCCTTTTGTGAATGCACTCGTGTATGTGTGTTGAACGTTCTGGGCAGACGTATGCGTTCACTTGGTTCATTTTCGGAACTAGGTGTCACAAATTGGTATCAGAGCCATAGGTTGACCGTAGGACACAACCTAGATAGAATGGACACTTTAGAGCACATAGGAACACTCAGGAATCGATGTGTTTTTGCTTGGTTTGCTGTTTGCTATATATTGTTTGCTTGTGTGCTTAATAGAGGATTTTGGGATGCTTTAGCATTGCCATGTCCACCTAGGTTGGTTAGTTGCTTAGTTTCATATCCCTTGATGCATATAGTTGGGACATTTCTAAATTCTTATCTATTGCTTTTCTTCAGATGGTGAGGACTTGCAACCAGAGGGATGGCAATTATTAGGAGGAGAACAATGGAGCACCTCAGAACAACAATGGACAAGGACCTGCTCATGGAGCTATCAACATTGAGCAGCTTTTGGCAATGCAGAACCAACTCATGCAGACCATGATAAAACTATAGGACAACTGCAGGCTGGTAACATCAACAATCAGCCCCACATGCCTCCACCGCCGCCCCCACCTCCTCATAACTGTTTGGGAGAGTTCATGAGGACTAGGCCACCAACCTTTGCTCAAGCCGCTGACCCTATGGATGCCGACGATTGGCTCAAGTCCGTGGAGAAGAAGCTAGCTATCATCCAAGGTACTGACCAGGAAAAGGTTCTATTTGCTTCTCATCAACTTGTTGGAGTAGCTACAGATTGGTGGGATTCTTTATGCAACGCCCATGAGAACCAAGAGATGATTTCTTGGGCGAAATTCAAGGAGAGCTTCCGTTCTCATTATGTGTCGGAAGGAGTTATGATTTTGAAGAGGCAAGAATTTGAAAACTTGAGGCAAGGAAGGTCGAGCGTGGGTGAATATCTCAATAAATTCACTCAACTTTCAAGGTATGCCCCTGAAGATGTTAGTCGGTACAGCCGGAAGCAATACTTGTTCATGAGGGTCCTTAACAATGAGATCCAAGTACAATTGCTCAATTGTGATTATGCAAACTTCCAGAATCTTGTGGACAAATCAATTGTTGTGGAGAACAAGGTTCGTGAGATGGAGCAAGACAATAAGAGGAAGGCGTCATACCAAGGACAACAACAAGGAAGTAATGTGCGCCCTTGCTTTGCACCGTCAAATGCGCCATACTACAACTCCTCTGCTCCTGTACAATGCCCTGGTTATGCACCGCGCCCAACTAAGTTTGTACAGCAGCGCCCTGTTATGCAAGCACCTAGGCCTCCAATGCCTTATGCACCTCGTGCCAACTTTCTTGGTGCAAATGTTCAAAATCAAGCTCGTCCAAATAATTCTGGTGGAGTTAGGAAGTGCTATACATGTGGAGAAGTTGTACACTTTGCACATCGATGTACTATGTTAGGCCTTGGTCAAGGAAGCAATGCACCGAGGCAAAACTCAGGACCCAATGGAGGACAGTCACAAGGAAATCGTGGACAGCACAATTTTGCTCGTGGCAACATGAACCATGTCTCTACGGATGATGCGCAACAAGCGGATGACGTGGTGATTGGTATGTTTCTCGCCAACTCCAACTCGGCGATTATGTTATTTGATTCTGGAGCATCGCATTCATTCATTGCATCAAAATATGTTGCCAAGTATAGTTTGCCTATCTCTCATATGAAGTTTACTCTATTGGTTAAGTCTCCTGGAGGAGAGATGGGGACAAATATCGTATGTACAAAAGTAAGCCTTAGAATAAGGGGGGTAGACTTCTTCGCCAACCTCACTGTCTTGGATTCTCAAGGATTGGACATTATACTTGGAATGGACTGGTTGAGGAAGCACAATGGAGTCATTTAATGTGCCACGAAGACGGTGAAGTTGACTAGTCAGGAAGGGATCACTGTAGAATTTGAAGCATCTCAACACGCACCAAAGCAATTGGAACTGAACCATATGGACGGTGCCGCAATTGAGGAGATTCCAGTGGTGTGCAAATTTTTGGACGTGTTCCCGGATGAGTTGCCAGGTATGCCACCTGATCGAGATATTGAGTTTGTTATTGATTTAATACCTAGAACTGCACCTATAGCTAAGAGTCCATATAGGATGCCTCCTAAGGAATTAGCAGAGCTCAAGAAGCAGATTCAAGAGCAACTAGAGAAAGGTTTCATTCGCACCAACTCTTCACCTTGGGGAGCGCTCGTTCTATTTGTGGATAAGAAGGATGGGTCGCAAAGGATGTGCGTGGATTGCCGAGCTCTCAATGAGGTGACCATCAAGAACAAGTACACCTTCCTACACATAGAGGATTTGTTTGATCAGTTGAAGGGTGCCTGTGTTTTCTCCAAGATTGATTTGAGGTTGGGATACCTTCAAATGGAGACTAGACTGTCGGACATACCTAAGACAGCTTTCAGGAAACGGTATGGATCTTATGAGTACACCGTGATGTCCTTCAGATTGACAAATGCGCCTGCCTACTTTATGTACCTCATGAATAAGGTCTTCATGGAGTACATGGATAAGTTTGTCGTGGTGTTCATTGATGACATTATGATCTACTCGAAGGATGAGAAGGAACACGAGGAACACTTGAGGCTCACGTTGCAGAAGTTGAGGAAGCATCAATTGTATGCCAAGTTTAGCAAGTGCCAGTTTTGGTTGAGTGAGGTGTCATTTTTTGGTCATATCATCTCAGGAGCAGGAGTATCGGTTGACCCAGGAAAGGTGAGGGATGTGCTAAAATGGGAGTCACCGTAGAATGTTAAGGAAATAAGGAGTTTTCTTGGGATGGCTGGATATCACCGTAGGTTCATCAAGGACTTTTCCAAAATAGCCAAGCCAATGACGGAGTTGCTAATGAAGCGGAAAGCGTTTCAATGGACCCAAGCTTGTCAAGAAAGTTTTGAGGAGTTGCAGAAAAGGTTAACAATAGCCCCAATTTTGATATCTATTGCGATGCATCAAGACAAGGACTTGGATGTGTATTGATGCAAGAAGGTCATGCGGTCGCCTATGAATCAAGAAAATTGAAGAAACATGAGCAGAATTATCATACGCACGATTTGGAACTTGCAGCCGTAGTACACACATTGAAGATTTGGAGACATTATATCCTTGGACATAGGTGTGAAATTTATACGGATCATAAGAGTTTGAAGTATATTTTTCACGCAAATGGATCTGAATTTGAGGCAACAAAGATGGTTGGAACTCATCAAAGATTATGATTTGGGAATCAATTATCATCTAGGAAAAGCCAATGACGTGGCCGATGCTTTGAGTAGAAAAGGAGTAAGTCACCAACTCGCAGTTCGAGAGCTGCCATCCGAGTTATGTAACGAGTTCGAACGGTTGAATCTCGGATTTGTGAATGAGATGGTGATCATGGAGTTAAATCCGACTTTGGAGCAAGAAATTCAAGAGGGTCAAACAAAGGATGAAGAAATCCAAGAGATCAAGGAAAGAACCCAAGAAGGGAGAGAACTCAGGTTTGATGAGGATGACCTTGGTACTCTATGGCTTGGTAAGAGGATTGTCGTGCCTAATGTGAAGCATATTTGGGAGACAATATTAAAGGAGGCACATGACTCGCCATATTCAATTCACCCGGATTGTACCAAGATGTACAAAGACTTGAAGACTTGTTATTGGTCGGCTAGCATGAAAAGGGACATAGCTAAATACGTAGCATTGTGTGATGTGTGCCAACGGGTGAAGGTGGAACATCAAAGGCCAGCTGGATTATTGTAACCATTAAAGATTCCGGAATGGAAGTGGGAAGAAATCAACATGGACTTTATAGTTGGCTGCCACGTACACAGTCCAGTTATGATTCAATATAGGTAATTGTGGATCGTTTGACCAAGTCAGCTCACTTTATTTCCATCAAGACCACCTTTAATGGAGAGATATTGGCTGAACTTTATATGGGAAGAATAGTATGTTTACATGGAGTTCCAAAGAAGATAGTATCGAATAGAGGTTCTCAATTTACCTCCAGATTTTGGCAAAAATTGCATGAAGCATTGAGAACAAGGTTGGATTTCAGCTCAACATATCACCCTCAAACGGATGGACAAACTGAGAGGACCAATCAAATTTTGGAGGACATGTTGAGAGTTGTGCCTTGAAGCATGGGAAGAGTTGGGACAAGAGCTTGCCATATGCAGAATTTTCATACAACAATAGTTACCAAGCAAGTTTGAAGATGTCACCTGATGAAGCACTATATGGAAGGAAGTGTAGGACACCTTTATTCTGGAATGAGATAGGAGAAACTCAAGTATTTGGTCCGGATGTGTTGCAAGAAGCTGAAAAACAAGTTCAGATTATTCGTGAAAATTTGAGGGCTGCTCAATCAAGACAAAAAGGCTATGCGGACAATAGGAGGAGAAAACTAGCCTTTGAAGTGGGAGACTTCGTTTATCTCAAGGTGTCACCAATGAGAGGTCATAAGAGGTTTAACATAAGAGGCAAGCTAGCACCTCGATACATTAGGCCATTCAAGATTTTGGACAAAAGAGGAGAAGTAGCATATAAGTTGGAGATGACAGCTCATCTTTCATATATCCATGATGTGTTACATGTTTCCCAGTTGAAGAAGTGTTTAAGAGTACCGGAAAAATAAGTGCCGATAGAAGGATTGGAATTAGAGGCTGATTTGACTTATGCCGAGCAACCGGTCAAAATCTTGGAAACCAAGGAGAGAGTTACAAGAAAAAAGGTCATCAGATGGTGTAAAGTTCAATGGAAGCATCATACGGAATCAGAGGCAACATGGGAGTTGGAGGATGATCTCAAGAAGGAATTTCCCTATCTCTTCTCTTCCGCGTCGAATCTCGAGGGCGAGATTCATTTTAAGGGGGTAGGTTTGTAACACCCTCATCTTCATGCATCGTGCCCTGCATCCATCATTAAATATGTTTAACATTAACCAACATAAAAAGGAACAAGTTTAAAATGAATTAGAAACAAAACCGGACTTAAGAATTCTGGGAAGTGCGGAAGTCCGTTTTTGGTGCGGACTAGTCCGATTTCTATCTGACCTCACTCGGACTTGTCCGTTTTGCTGCGGACTAATCTGTTTTTCCCTCTGGACACTTTCGGACTTGTTGGGTCCTGTGCGGACTAGTCCGATGTTCCAGTTCCTTGGAAATTTTTCTAAGTCCCTGGACTTGTCTGGACTTATCCAGTGTTCTAGCGGACTTGTCCGTTTTTCCTCTGACTAAAATAGGGCTTGTCCGGTTTTGGCCAGACTTGTCTGATTTTCCTCTGACCAAGTTCAGACTTGTCTGATATAGTCCGGACTTGTCTGATATCTCTTTGACCAACTTCGGACTAGTCCGGCCCTTCTCGGACTTGTCCGATAAATCGCGACTCCGAGTTGATCTTTTGTTTCACGACTTATTTCTTGGGTTTTACATTAAGTGGGCGTAAGGACTCGTGCCTAACTCCTTTAGAGCCCATGTGGGACTCTAAACCGACCCCTACTTATCTCAAACTTGAAAATCCATATAACCCTAGCCTCCACATCTATATAAACAATCCCACCCCTTGGCTTGACATATATTTGCCACTTTTCCACCACACCCAAACCGTAGCTCGTGAATAGCCGCCACCAAGGAGGGAGAAGGAGATCTAGAGCAAGAAGAAGAAGAGTAGGAAACGAAACAGGTTCAAGATCTCCATCAAGTTTCGTTCTCCATCGCCAATTCACCATCAAGTTCTTCATCAACCCTAGACCGTCAAGATCCAAGTGTTACCTCCAATACCCTTGATTCTTTGGAGTCTTGGACACCAGGTATACCTTCTACTTTCTTTTCCTTATGTGAATTCAACCCCAAATCTCCAAATTCACATTGATCTAGAAAACCCTAATATGTTGTTCCTGCGCAGTGCGGACTAGTCCGGCCTCCTACGAACTTGTCCGATTTTTCAATCTAAATCATGTTGAATTAAAACTAAATTGTTCCAAGTCAACTCCAAACCTGTGTAGACTTCTTAATAACCATTGTAGTTGATTAATAAACATCATTAACAACTTATTAACTAGTTTTTCTTCGCATTTGCATCAATCATGCATGTCATGTCATATTGAGTAATATTCGTGCACTCTTTGATTGTGTTTCTTGTATTGTGTGTTTATTGTGCGGATTAGACGAATTTGTGCTAGAGAGTGCCGTAGAAGATCTCCAGCACCAAGAATTCAAGAAAGGCAAGTGTCCTTGATGCATATTGATCCTATATTTAAAACAAATGTTTTGTTTTCAAAACTGCATGCTTGTGTCAATTTGATGGGAAATCCTATGATAGGGAGTTTACTAGATTTGTTTAACCACCCTTGTCACCTGGAATTCATGATAGAGAGTGGGTATGGGCTTTTTACCTTTTTGCTTCGCCTAATTAATTGGGATGGGAAAACAAGTATACTATCTAATTATGCATTAATGAGATTATGATTAACATGAACTTGTTAATATGATGTGGTAATGGGTGATCTAAGCAAGCTGGTATGTGGATGGGTTGGATGTTATGGTGGTTTGTTTGCTTTGGATCTAAGGATCGATTCATGGAGCGACCATCCAGGATTTACAGTGCCACCACGAGGTCAAGTATGGGTGCGGCGTAGCTGATTAATTAGGGCTTTGCCAGTGCTATTTGGACCATTAAGGATGCTCGGGGAAGGGGTAGTCGGATTGGGTTTGTTGATGATTGGTGGGCTACCCTGGGATCCGAATGGCTCAAGAGGGCGCCCTTGGTTGAAGATGTGCTCAGTTGGTGTAAGGATCGAAACGCCCAAGAGGGGGGGTGAATTGGGCTTTCTTTCAAATTTCAAGATAATTAAACACTTAACAACTTAAAGCCCAATTCCCTATGCAATTAAACTATGCAATCAATATAATTTAAAGTTGCGGAATGAAGATTGCATAAGAGTAAAAAGGGAGAGGGATGCAAACGCTCAAGGGACACGGAGTTTATCCCGTGGTTCGGTAAGATCACAAGGATCTTCCTACGTCCACGTTGTGACACCCACCGAAGGGTATTGTCACTCCCAAGTCACCGAGACTAGGGGCTTCTTCACTATTCTTCTCCGTTCGCCAACCTTGGCAAGGTGGAGCTCAAGCCTTGTACACTTTTGGGATCCTCCGGGCTTCCACAATCCACTTGGCAAGCTCCGGAAGTTGCATACACCAAGGGTCACTCCCTTTGGGCTCTCACTACACTAGAGACTCCAATCACCAAGAATGGAGGCACCCAAGCACTATCTCTAGCTAGTTCTAGCCTATTTCTTGGTGTACAAATGATGAAAAAATGATGTGAAAGTGGTTGCTCTCTTGCTTGAATGCTCTAGGATGTGTAGAGTATGTCTGGGCTTCAAGTCATGTCGATTTGACAGGTTGAAGGGGTATAAATAGCCAGCCTCCACGAGATAGCCGTTGGAAAAGTAGGCTGACATCACTTGTCTGCGAACACCGGATGATCCGATGTCTCCCCTTCAGTTAACATCGGTCAAAGCCAAATTAGCTGATGTCACTGTGCAGATATGACCGTTATTAGACCGATGCTTCACCTCCTTCATCATCGGAGGATCCGATGAATAGATCTTCAATCTGGTTGAGCTGATAATTTGCTTCTGTTGTAATCGACCGATGTGCATCTTCCTTCAGCATCGGATGATCCGGTGTTCAGTCCTTCAGAACACTTCAGAAAATTTGCTTACTGTTGTATTCATCCGATGTTCACTTGATACACATCGGATGATCCGGTGTGTACTTCATTCTGAGGTCTTCTTCTTCTGTTGAGTCCAAATCGACCGATGAAGTCATTCTTCAGATCACCGGAGGATCCGGTGTGTTGAACTTGTTGACTTCGAGTTGTTTTGAGTTGTTCTTTTGGAATTTTGAACTTGTGACCTCTTTGACATTTGTTTGGAGTGTTGTTTTGATTGTCTTCAAGTATGGAATGATATCAAGTTAGAGCTTTCACTTCTTGTCATCATATGTTTTGATTTGATCTCATTCGTTGATTCTATATGGGTCTCCAATGTAATTTTGATTTCATTTGATTGAGTGTCATTGAGACCTTGCATTCACAGATTCATTAGTAATATCGAATGGTTGTCATTAATCACCGAAACCGTACCTCATGGGGCCTAGATGCTTTCAATCTCCCCCTTTTTGGTGATTGATGACAACACAATAATTTAAAGCGTAATAATAATGAATTTGATGATAATACACAAGTAGATATGCAATAAGTATAACATAGGACACATGAATCTTGTAAAGGGCAAATGAAAATTATGGTGCGAAAAGCTCAATTGATTTAAATCATAAGCAAAAGAGACAAATGAAAGAGTGCTTAATTAAAATTACAAAAGAGTACTCAAGCAAGAATACAAAAGATAAACACACACTCACACACTCCCCCTAAACACGTACTCCCCCTGAGACTGCTACTCCCCCTGACTCTCCTACATCTTCTCCCCCTTTGGCATCAAGACACCAAAAAGGGATCAGAACGCCTACTGACCCTGAGAGCTAGGCGCGAGGACGAACTGAGCACCGTCGCAGTCGTCGGAGCTGGAGTCGCCGGTCGAAGGAGCTGCCGGAGCGGTGGGAACTGGAGGGTCCGCTGCCGGTGCTGGAGGAGAGGGAGCAGGTACTGAAGATGCTGGAGGAGCTGGAGGAAGTGGAGCGCTCACCACGGACGCCGGTGTCTGCTGGAACAAGGTCGTCGCCGGCAGTGGTGAGTGAATCGGTGCGCTGGGTGCCAGGAGTGGTGACATGCTGATCGAAGGGATAGGAGTAGTAGGCACCTGAGCGACACCTGGAGCCAGTTCCAGTCCAGGCTGCTGTGAAGGAAGAGCGATCCCGGTCTGAGTGTATAGGTTGGTGATCAACCCTAGGATCCCCATCATGGCCTGCTGGGTCTGCTGCTGCTGGTCGAGGGTACGGCGGTGCATCTGATCTACAAGGTTGGTGAACCTGTCCGTATCCTCTCGCCTCTGTCGGGCGATCTCCAGCTGGAGCTCCTGCTGCTGGCGCTGCAGCTGTGCTAGGTGAGCAGCCTGCTCCGCCCTGGCCTGCTCAGCAGCGAGCCTGTCCTGGCGCTGCTGCTCGATCATCTGCTGGAGAAGGGAGGACAGCTCCGACGGCTGTGACACCTGCGCCTCGGACACAGGAGGTGGTGTCGGTGGCGGAGCAGCTGATCCTCCTGCCTCGGCGTCGTGCTGTCTCGGTGAGGGTGGAGGTGGAGGGAAGTACTCCTCAACACTCTCGTCTGTGTCGCTCTCGGACCAGACGTGCTGCAAGTCTCCACCTTGAGCTTCTGCCTCTGCCAGACGCTCATCTTCCTTCTCGAGGTCAGACCAATCCTCCTCAGTCAAGCGGGCCCTGACCTGGCGCTCAACTGGACGGCCAAGGCGGCGGTCTCCAGGAGCGGACGCACGGTAGTGGCCGAAGCGGGTCACGCTCTCGTCAGCAAGTCGGGCCTGTGCTGTATGTCCTTCTGGCACCACCATAGAACAAATATAACTGATCCAGTGCCCATATGCTAGCTGCCTCATCATGCCCACTCCATCTGTGATTACGTCCTCCATCTCGCAGAGAAGTATGTCTATGATATCAAAATCCATCCCGTTCATTATGTAGAACAGGAGGGTCTGCTGGAGACTCGTGAACCCCTCTAAGTAACCTGACCTCGGCAGGAGCGTGCGGCGCAAGGCGAGGTGCACAATGCGCGCAGCTGGGGTCAGGAGTGCTGGGGCTCTCGGCTGATCTGGAGAGAATGTGGGGCCAAACACGGAGCGGATCTCGTCCAGCTGAGGTGCTACCCCTCCAGCAAGTGGCCTCCTCGGTGGATCTGCCTGCCCATAGACCTTCTCGTGTATGCTAGTGTCGTGCAGGTCCAAGCCAAGGATGTGCCCCAAAGTCTGCCTCGAGAGATGGTAGTGCTGACCATTGAACATGAATGCAATGGATCTTCTGCCCTCTGAGATGTACAGGGTCGCGTAGAAGACACGGACCCATTCTTCCACATACGCACTTCTCTCATAGTCCAATAGCTCCACCAAGCCTCTGTATCGCTCAAAGAAGGGGCGGACATCAGTTTCCGCGGCCACTGCAAGCTGCCTCCAGTCCAGGTGGTTGTGCTGAAAGAGCTTGTGCCCCCGGCGCTTGTAGGTCTCATAGAGAGACGCCTGGGTGACAGTCCAGAATCGACTGTCAACAAGCAGCTCTCGGGGCTGTGGGAACCACTCCTCAAGAAGAACACTCCATCTGAGCTTCCGGAGTTGCTTCGCCTTCATCTTCCGGTAGTCCACAAGGCGGACTCCTTCACTGACCCGGACGGCCGTGTCCACCTCATGGATGTCCCTCTCAGCCTCCCTGTCCTCACGACGGTCGGCAGCCGTCGGTCTCGGACGAGGAGCAGCCTCGACGTGACCTCCTCGAGCCCGGGCTGAGCGCCGGCGGACGAGAGGCGCAACTGGCTCCTCTTCGGCGTCGGAGTCGTCGACCACGGGAGGCGGCCTCGGACGGGCCTCACGGATCCTCAAGGACCCCCCACGGCCGCGCTCACGCTCCTCGGCGGCGTGAGCGGCCATCAAGGCCTTCTTCTCATCCTTCGATAATTTCTGCTTCTTCGCGGCGGGCTCCGCGATCGCCTTGCCCTTTCCTTTGCGATCACGACCCATCTTAGCGACTATGATCAACCGGGCCGAGAAACCCTAGCGAGGAGGAGATGGCCCGGAGAAGACGTGGAGGTGCTTCGACGGAGGGAGAGGTGCGGTGGCGATGGTGCGTGGGCGCGGGTGGAGCACGGCGGCGGCGGTGCCTAAGGCTGCGGCGGCGGCGGTTGCTGCGGAAGTGCGGTGCGCGGGCACGGGCGGCGGCGGCGCGGAGGTGGCCGGCGGCGGTGGCGCGAGCAGGGGACGGCGGCGGCGGCCGGCGGCGGCGCTGCAGGCGAGGGAGAGGCGGCGGCGCGTGGAGAGGCGGTGGTCGGCGGCGGCGGGTGCACGGGGTGTCGGGGAGAGAAAGGGTCGGGCCGGCGCGCGGGTTTATATAGTGGGGCCCAAACCCTAGCCGTTTTTCAAACACCGGATGGACCGATGATATATGCAGTGAACATCGGTCAATTGCAACAGTAAGGATATTCAAGAATTGCTGTTGACATCGGATGAACCGATGATTAGGGTTTTGGACATCGGTCGAATAGCACAGTAAGGGTGTTCAACCGAGTGATATTGACACCGGATGATCCGACGTTAGAGGGAGGTAGACATCGGTTGAATAGATCACAGCTCCAGAAGAGTTAACATCGGATCGACCGATGTTTTCCAGGATGAACGCGTCGGATCATTTGAGGTTCTGACAGAGTTGGGCTTTGAGGATTGAACACCTATTTGACCGATGAGGGATTGACAGGGGCATCGGATAATCCGATGACAACAGAACGAAAACATCCCATATATGTCCTTCGACCGAACAAACAATCGAGGAGAAACACATGTCTTAGGACTTTTTGGGCAACCCCTTACCCCTCAAGAAGCTAATATGCCAATAGCTTGGCTAGACCTTAACACAAACGGAACACCAAGAAAAATGGAGAAAAATATATCCAAATAAAATGTAAGGCCCATGCTTTGTGAGGTAGAGTATGAAGACTACTATCTCAATGAAGCATGTTCCTCTAGGCATTAACGTACCTAACATTTTGTTCTTTCCACCTTATATGAGTTGAGATATTGCATTTCAAACAAGTCTCCTTCTCATGAGGTGGGTTCCCCTTTGTGACAATCTACCGTTATGCAATGCCAAACAAATTATACTGCAAGATATTGAATGAGTGCAACTTTATATGGCAGGGATCATGCAAGGCATAAAATAAATCTATCTTGCCAAGTTTGAACCTTCCAAAGGCTTCCTCAGGGAAAACTACTTCTAGCTTGCCCCTATCCTTTGGGAGTTAGACAAGACCTATATGATATGCATCCTTACATGAACATGGCAACTTACATGACGTTAGATGCATCTAGCACATTTAATTCACTTCTAAGTCTAGAAAAAGGTTTCTCATCAAGTGCGGGAATGGGGTTTTTGCTATCTTAACCGCACTTTCATTGTCACAAAGGAGAGGCACATAATCATACAAGTATTCATTTGACATGACATGGGGCCTAGATGCGGAAAGATATAGCAATAGACTATTTATGGAATGGTAATTTGATTTGACAATAGGGTTACCGTCCATATCCGCGTTGGGCTCCCATTCTCAACTTTCTTCAAGAGGTCCTTGGTAGATTTTCTTAGATGGTGGAGGTCCCCTCTTGAAGTCACCTCGTGGACGGTCACGTGTTCTTGACTTTAGGCACCCAAGCTAGCTTTGGTCCTTGTATATGTGATACAAGTGCTTTTGGGACCCAAAGTTGCTTGGGGAGCTTCCCTTTCATCCCCTTTACGTTCATGCCAATGAATTTTGCCTTCACCTTAGCACCTACTTTGCTCAACAAATAATAGTGATTCTCAAAGGTAGATGTATAGTTAGTCGGCAATTTTGAAGAAGGTCGATTAGGTAGAGGGCACTCCCTTGTATGGTGACCGGTGACCTTGCAATGTTGGCAATAGGAGCCAACTTCCTTGATGAAGCTTGTTTTGAGCTCCGGTGAGGGCACCTTTCCTTTGTTCGGCACCGGGAAGGATCCAAGTCCTCTCTTGTTGAAGCCCTTTGCTTGATGGAAGAGGATTTCTTTATGTTTATCTTCTCCCTTAGATAGTCTTGCTAAGCTTGTGCGGAGACTTTCAATCTCCTCCATCAAGTCCTTCTCCCTAGCATTTTCTTTCATGGGCAAAGACTTGTGAAAACGGTTAGTAGCATGAGACGTAATCTCATTATTAAGGGTTTCTTTCTTCATAGTTTTTAATTCTTGTTTTAACTTGTTGTGCTCTTCTACGAGTGTTTGGTGTGCTAAGTTAAGCTCATGATGGTCAAGCTTGATTTTAGTCTTTTCTTCCTCAACTTGCTTGACGTGAGATTTGAGCGTGTCATGCTCCTTAAGTATGCTTTCATACTTGTCAAGCAAATTGAGGTTAGTATTCTCAAGTTTAGCATGAGCTTGTTCAAGAGCCTTGACTTTGTTCTTTTCCCTTTTAATGATGGTGTGGTATTCATTTATCAATGAAGTTAATTCATCGGGGGAAATCTCATCATCACTAGAGTCGTCACATACCTCATTGTTACCTTTTGCCATGAGGCACATGGGAGGTGGACGAAGAGGTGAGTTATCCTTGTTGACGACGGCAAGCCCCGCCAAGTTTTCTTCATCTTCACTCTCTTCGTCGCTTGACTCTTCATCCGTGATCCACTCATTTGCCTCGCACATGAAGACCTTTTGAGGCCCTCTTCTTTTCTTTGGAAAGAGTTTGGTCTTCTTGCCTTTGTCAAATTTCTTCTTTCCAAAGGAGCGCTTGGGCTTGACCTCTTCTTCTTCATCCTCGCTATCTTCAAGCTTGTGATGCTTGCTCTCGTGGTTCTCCCTTCTCTTGTCCGGTTTTGGACAATCGTAGGAGATGTGGCCTTGTTCACCACAATTATAGCAAGTCTTGCTATTTTCTTTCTTGGGTAGGAAGGCTCTCTTGTTGGGATCAAAAGTATATCCCTTCTTGGCAATCTTGGAGTTCAAGCGGGAGAATTTTCTCATCATTGATGCAAGCTCATCATCATCATCTTCACTTGATGTTTGCTCTTCTTTGCTTGAACTAGGCTTGATCATTTTCTTCGTTTTCTTGAAAGCCTTGAGAGCAATTGTCCTTGTAGAGGATGAACTTTCCATCATCCCAAGTACACTCATCTCATGAGCGTGTATTTCTCCAATGAGCTCCGAAACTTCAATGTTGTCAAGCGATTCCTTTTGGAGCATGGAGTTGATAATGTTGTACTTGGGCTTGGGAAGGAGCATGAGGATCTTTCGGTTGATAAGTCCCTTGCCAAGAGACGCAATGTCAAGAGCATTAATCTCCTCAATAAGAACATTTAAGCGTGAAAACATTTCATTAACATTTTCATGAGAAAGCATTTTAAATTCATCATATTTTGCTTTAAGCATGTGATATTTAAGTTCTTTAACACGAGAAGAACCCTCATGAATTTCAATTAAGCAAGCCCAAATTTCACATGCTTTTTCTTTACTAGCTATTCTAGCAAATACATCTTGACTAATGCATTCATAAATGGCATTTCTAGCTCTAGCATCCCATTTAATTTGATCACCAATATAAGCATTATCTCCAAATCCCGCATGGGTCGCTTCCCAAACTTCGGGAGCAATAGCCTCTAGGTAGGCACGCATGCGTGCTTTCCAATAGGCAAAGTTCTTGCCCTCGAAGATAGGAACCGAACCCCCATTCTTGGCCATTTAAGCTCTCTAGCGGTGAAGCTAGAATGATCCAATGAGCAACAAGGCTCTGATACCAATTGTAAGGATCGAAACGCCCAAGAGGGGGGGTGAATTGGGCTTTCTTTCAAATTTCAAGATAATTAAACACTTAACAACTTAAAGCCCAATTCCCTATGCAATTAAACTATGCAATCAATATAATTTAAAGTTGCGGAATGAAGATTGCATAAGAGTAAAAAGGGAGAGGGATGCAAACGCTCAAGGGACACGGAGTTTATCCCGTGGTTCGGTAAGATCACAAGGATCTTCCTACGTCCACGTTGTGACACCCACCGAAGGGTATTGTCACTCCCAAGTCACCGAGACTAGGGGCTTCTTCACTATTCTTCTCCGTTCGCCAACCTTGGCAAGGTGGAGCTCAAGCCTTGTACACTTTTGGGATCCTCCGGGCTTCCACAATCCACTTGGCAAGCTCCGGAAGTTGCATACACCAAGGGTCACTCCCTTTGGGCTCTCACTACACTAGAGACTCCAATCACCAAGAATGGAGGTACCCAAGCACTATCTCTAGCTAGTTCTAGCCTATTTCTTGGTGTACAAATGATGAACAAATGATGTGAAAGTGGTTGCTCTCTTGCTTGAATGCTCTAGGATGTGTAGAGTATGTCTGGGCTTCAAGTCATGTCGATTTGACAGGTTGAAGGGGTATAAATAGCCAGCCTCCACGAGATAGCCGTTGGAAAAGTAGGCTGACATCACTTGTCTGCGAACACCGGATGATCCGATGTCTCCCCTTCAGTTAACATCGGTCAAAGCCAAATTAGCTGATGTCACTGTGCAGATATGACCGTTATTAGACCGATGCTTCACCTCCTTCATCATCGGAGGATCCGATGAATAGATCTTCAATCTGGTTGAGCTGATAATTTGCTTCTGTTGTAATCGACCGATGTGCATCTTCCTTCAGCATCGGATGATCCGGTGTTCAGTCCTTCAGAACACTTCAGAAAATTTGCTTACTGTTGTATTCATCCGATGTTCACTTGATACACATCGGATGATCCGGTGTGTACTTCATTCTGAGGTCTTCTTCTTTTGTTGAGTCCAAATCGACCGATGAAGTCATTCTTCAGATCACCGGAGGATCCGGTGTGTTGAACTTGTTGACTTCGAGTTGTTTTGAGTTGTTCTTTTGGAATTTTGAACTTGTGACCTCTTTGACATTTGTTTGGAGTGTTGTTTTGATTGTCTTCAAGTATGGAATGATATCAAGTTAGAGCTTTCACTTCTTGTCATCATATGTTTTGATTTGATCTCATTCGTTGATTCTATATGGGTCTCCAATGTAATTTTGATTTCATTTGATTGAGTGTCATTGAGACCTTGCATTCACAGATTCATTAGTAATATCGAATGGTTGTCATTAATCACCGAAACCGTACCTCATGGGGCCTAGATGCTTTCAGTTGGAGATATCGCCACCGGTGAAACCTCAGTGGGGTCTCAATAGGCTAGTAATCCCTTTGTAAAGGCTATTTTGTGTTCTCTTGGCCACACACCTAAGGAAGTGTGAGACGGCATAACTGAGATTCTATAGTCATCGAAAGGTGATGAAATCACAAACACGCGGGTAAAGTGGTACAACCTCTGCAGAGTGTGTCTAAAAACTATCATGATAGCCGTGCTCCCAGTTATGAGCAACCTGGACCCTCACATGATTAGAGGGAAACTTGGGATTTGGGATGGTGGTATGGTTATGGAAGTACTGGTTATGGTTGGTAATATGATTATGGTTGGTTATGGATTGAATTATAGTATTGGATATGATTAATGGTAATGGTGAAAACCGGTGGTGAGGGATATGTAATATGGAATTATACTATGATAATCATTGTGGTATATGATGGGATTACCTCACATAGACATAGTACCATGCGTTTTACCTATTTTAATGTACTTTTTAGCAATTAGCCTTTGTTCATTGTCTTCATTTGTTAAGCTACATGTCATACTTTCCACACTTGTTGAGTACGACTTGTACTCATCCTTGCAATTCCCCCACCAATAGTTGCAGGTCAAAATTGGGAGTATAACGACGATAATGTGGAGTTCTAGGCTGTGTCTACCGTCAGCTTTGCCTGTGGTGTTGATTGGAGTTGCGCTATCCCTTTTGCTTATGCTGCTTAGTTGCTTAGTTTGCTCAGTTTTGTTTATTTCCGCTGCATTAGTTCGAACTTGTTCTTACTATTCATTAGAGCTTGTATTCGAGGATAATATGAATTTTGTAATAAAATTTGATAATTAATTTTTGTTGTGGTAATTTTCTATATACCCTTTTGTGAATGCACTCGTGTATGTGTGTTGAACGTCCTGGGCACACATATGCATTCACTTGTTCATTTTCGGAATCGGGTGTCACACCATCTTAGCATGTCTACAAGAAGAGCACACAATTTCTTTGTCCCCGTTAAGCTTAGGCAGCCCACGTGTGCAATCAAGAGCACTAACACACATTAGATGATCAAAGCCTACGTGACCAAGTCTACGATGCCAAAAATATAAGTTCTTTGAATCATTAGCAACTAGACACCTATGCTTAGAGGAAGACATACCGAAATCAGCTTTAAAAACTCTTCCAAACCGAGACATGTTAAAATTAAGCTTACTGTTTGAATCTACAACCTTGCAGCAATTTTTAGTAAAAATAATTTCCAGATTTTCATCTAGCAATTGTGAAAATGAAAGCAGGTTGTATTTCAAATTTTTGACAAGTGCCACATCTTTCAAAGTGTAGTGATCAATTACCATAACCGAACCCTTAGCAATTATAGGAGTTGAAGAATTATCATCAAAAGTAACATTCTCTACACGTGACACAAAAGAGAGGGAGGAGAACCATTCTTTGTTACCGGTCATGTGGCGTGAGCAACGTGAATCCACAATTCAAAAGTTCTCCAACCTCAAGTGTGTAACCTACATAGAAGCACGATACGTCGATGAATCAATACTGAGGTTAGTCAATATGCATTTAGGAATCCAGTACTGAGTCACACGACGTCCAGCAGGAATAACACGCGAAAGATGAGATACAACAGCAGGTTTATGAGTCAAAGTTTGAGGTTTTTTGTTCTTAACTACTGACCTGTGAGGTGTTACTTGTGTAGCATGAAAATCAGTAGCTCCGGAAGCGAAAACAGAAGGTCCGGAGGTAACAACAGAAGGTCCAGAGGTAAAAACTGAAGCTCCAGAGGTAAACTATGTTTTTGACTCATAACAGCAGATTGCATGTTCTTGACATTCAGTTTAGTATGTGCAGCAAATTTTGCATGAGAGTTATAAGATTTAGCTTGCATTCTTTCCTTTTTATGTTGTTTAGCTAGTCTATAAAAAAAATCTATGACATGACCATCTCTACCACAACAGGTACAATGAAATTTGACTTTGTGTTAATGTATAGATGAGCATGCAGTATGTTTATTTGAAATCGAATGTGACAACACTCTCGCAGATTTAAAAACCACCTATTTTGGTTTAGGAACTATTTTAATCAAATCACTTCATAATAACTTTACAATTTTAGGTGGATGTGCTTTACCATGAGCATGGGAATCAAAACCTAAACCAGTTTTATCATTGCAAGTTTTAGAAGAATTTAACAGCAAGTTCAGATTCTTATTCCCATTGTAAAAACGCTCTAGTGTCCTATTCATGTCATCAAATTTCTTAGACAAGTCTAGACAGTTTTCACATGAAGTTTTTCCTTTTAGTTTGCAATTGGAACAATATTTAACTTCATGAGAACGTAAAGTATTGTTCAATATATAAAGTTCATTCATAGCATCTTGTAGTTTCTTATTAAGATCATCACAAGTAGAACAATGCCAATCAATTGTGGAACAAGAAGCATCTTTTAAGTTTCTGTCATTAAGTGCATCAATCTTTTTGTTCTTTTCAATCTCTAACTCAAGTTTATCAAGAGTGGAGGAATGTGCACTTCTTAAGGAGGACAATTGTTTATATATTAAATCACATTAGGAACAAGAATCATCACTAGGAATCAAGTTTTTCAAACGATTAATTTTAGATTCTAATGAGTCAATTTTAACAACATTGTCCCTAAGCTTTTAGTCCTTTTTCTTAACCATAACAGTTGGACAAAAAAAAGCATCACACATTTCTTCACAAGTAGGACATACCTCTTCATTGTCGCTGTTGTGTTCTGCCTCCTCCATACTTGATCTTGATTTGCCTGCCATAAAGCACAAGTTTGCCAAATCATCTTCATCACTTCCAATGTCCATGTCGCTTTAGCCAAGTTCCTTATGTGCGGAGATAAAATTGTTCACCAGTTGGCGACCTGTAAAACCCTTCTTTTTCTTTTTATCGTTTGGAGAGGAGTGCCTTGTCCTTGTTAGTTTTCCTTCCCAGAAAGTAGGACCTGAAAGGTTAGGACAATTCAAACGAAAATGTCCTGTCTTACCAGATTCGAAACATCGTTGAGGTCTGCAGCTTTCTCTCCTTCTAGTTCTCACATTTTGCAATGCTTTTGAGAATCTAGTAGAGAGAAGTGCTAGCTCCTCCTCTGGAAACTACTCAATCTGTTCAAGGGTTAGAGAGGACAACAAAACAAGTGTATCACAAGATGAAGATTGGTCAGAGCTAGTTATGTCATGTTAAGAAACAAATGCAAGAGACTTGTTGGGGGTTCTTACATGAGATTATGTCAATTTCGCGAGTTTTCAATTTAGAATATAGCACATCTAATGTAAGTGTACTCATGACAGTAGATTCACGAATAGATGTGACATTCATCTTCCAAATTGGCATGTCTAATGCACTTAATAATTGCCTAGCATTCTCAGCATCTAAAAAATTAACATTGACGGTACGCAAGTTGCTGAGAATTTTATTAAAGCGAGCAAAGAGATTGTCGATGGACTCACTTGGTTTCATCTCAAAGCGCATGTACTCCTTTTTAAACATGTCTTTCCTTACCTCCTTGATCGTGTTGGATCCTTCGTGGTAGTCACAGAGTGCTTTCCACACATCATATGTAGATCGAAGGTGAGCAACACGGTCGAAGTCGCGCTGAGTTAATCTTTGTATGATCAAATTCCGAGCCTTGTTGTTATTATCGACATCTCTCATGTTTGTAGCCGTGACTTGATCGTTTGATGGCACGTCGTAAGGCTTATACAGCTTTTCCCATGTTGTGAAGCCTTGCGCCTGGATGAAAGCCTCCATGCGTGCCTTCCAAACCTGAAAATCAATACCACTGAACACACAAGGTTTTGCGGAGTATTTCTCCATGATGATTAGTCAAAAACATGTGCAAATCACAAAGATTAGAGCACCGTGGCTATGATACCAATTATAGGATCGAAGAGCACGTGAAAAGCTACCAGAGTGGGGTGAATGGTAGGGTTCTGCTGCCTCTCGCCATTGCTGCCTAGTCTTCGCTTCGTTTCGGGCTTCGTGACACCCCTCGGTGAGCCCCCCTTGTTCTCCTCTCCATTTTGCACCAATTATCGGTTAGAAAACACACCATAGCATGACTTTGAGCGACACCGACAAACTTTGGCCATGGTGCCGCCACCCCTGCTCGCTCCGGTCGCCTCGCGCCGCCTTATCCCGCCGCTGGCCGATGAGGCTCAAGCGAAGCCCTTAGATCCCAAATCGGTGGCCCAAATTAGATCAATCAATACCCTTTCAAATAATAAAATTCGGGCCATCCTTTTTAAAACCCGCATACCCCTTCGCCACTTTTGCGTGCAGCCCCCTACGCAGTTTAATCTCATTACAGTTTGGCACAAACCATTATAAATCTAACCTAACCTTTTTAGAAATTGTGAAAAAAATCTGTAATTAAGTAAAAACTGCGAGAAAGCCCCCAGAACATTAGGAAATAACATTTTAGCCTCTGTACTGCTGTAGAAATTATAAAAGCCCCTAGGTAACATAAAAATGATTTTAGCCTCTAGTATAATTATGTTTTTATAGAAAAGCCCCTAAAAATATCCGTCATTACATAAAAATTCATAATTTTCACTAAATATTGAAAAAACAAACCAATAAATATTTTTATTAAATAATGAGCTCTGTTTTTTAGTAACTTAATTAAAATGTTGTTTTGTGTATAAAAAATGTATTATAAGTGTATTCTGGCTATAGAATTAATTTTTTCAAACATATTTTTGAAGATGTAGTCACTCTAAAAAAATATTAGGTTTCAAATAAATATATAAATTATACAAAAATTTGTTAAAAGCATATTTTATTCATATTGTCACATTTTTATTCAAAACCTAAATAAGAAATAATTTATGCCTATGATCTAAAATAACCATAATATCATAAACGCGTAGGATTTTTATGTTTGTTTATTTAATTGCAATGTATGCATTTTGTGTGAATGTTTCTTACTGTATGTTACTATTTTATTTTGTGTACGTCGTCCAAATTAAAGTCAGGACCGACTCCGACTTTCAAGCTTCAAGAGCATCAGTTCCACGTCGAGCACCAGCCCTACTTCGGAGGCAAGTGTCCTTGCTCATTTTGCACCTTTTCTAGGATATTAGATGCATGCTTAATAATTTGAATCCTATTTTATATATCCTCCTATATAATTCCTTATCACCGGGTTGGATTTGGGTGGATTTTATTATTATTATTATTATTATTATTATTATTATTATTATTATTATTATTATTATTATTATTATTATTATTATTATTATTATTATTATTATTATTATTATTATTATTATTATTATTATGCTTAGCCATGCGTAGTATTGGGAGGGAAATCTAAACACATGTTATATTCTTCGCTTTGATTACTATGTTACATTGGAAAAGATGAAGTAGTGGATAGGAATCTGGTTGTTGGTTTGTTGGCTTTGTGCATGCGTGCACGAGACCCGGGTTTGGGAATGAAACCACTGGGTTCTAAGGACTGGTTTATGGAGGAAGTCACCTAGCTTTTATGTAACGCCACAAGATTGACAACGGGGTAGCTTGATCGACTAATTATGTTTCTCCCGGCTTAGTACTAGTGTTTGGATGGTGTGGAGAATGGGTTCATGGTAACTGCCCTTGGATCCGTATGGCTCAAGAGGGGGCTTCTATTGGCGCAGAGGTACTCCAAAAAATGCCTCACTGGTGGAACCTCAAAGGGCTAGTGCTAGTCCAGAAAATGCCTCAGCGGTGAAACCTCAAAGGGCTAGTGCTACTCGGGAGTGGCTTTGTAAAGATCTTGTAGTGATCTCGTAGCCGCACACCTACGAAGTGTGTAACGTGGCTCATCACCACAAGCATCAGGGAGGTTTTCTAAGCCACCTGGCAATAGGGGATGAAATTATGGCTCGTAGGTAAAGGGTACACACTATGTAGAGTTTTTGAACTGTGTAGACAGTCATGCTCACGGACAAGAGCAACTTGGTGTCAAATTCATAATTGGTCAATGGATGTAAATGGTGGTTTGGTTGGTTGGGATTTGGTTTACATTTGGGATATGGTTGGGTTCAATCACCTACTAGTAGGCGCTAATCAAATCTAAGGATAGGATGTAGTGCTACGGTGCTTAAACCCAGATTTGGCCTTACTTCCGAAAGCTTGCATGTCATCTCTGTCGAAGTGTTGCTACGACACTTTACCTTGTACTACTAAAATGTAGTGCTCGGAGGTTCGTATTTAGTGGGGGCACGCGTAAGATCAAGAGCGAGATGGTGACACAGAGGATTTTTACGTGGTTCGGGCCACCTGAGCGTAATACCTTACTCCACGGGGTGATTGTTGGTTGTATGAGAGTGTATACGTAGTGTGCGTATCGGCTTCAGTGGCCTCCCCTTCTACCGTGAGGCACAACCCTTTTATATGCTATGGCTATTACATGGTTTGCCTAACCTGACAAGTGGCCCCAGCTGTATTGAACACCCTATACACGATCTACTGGCGTTATGGGTGGTTATATGTGTGATAACACGTCTTAATGACAGTGTTAATGGTATTGACAGTCCTCTGATTACGCGTCATTAATATACTATTAATGACATGTTAACCAGGTCTTGTAACTGCTGCTTCAATAGCCCCTTAAATGTCCGTGTCGTTGGAGATCTGGAAGTCTTCCCGTTGCAGGCTTAGATCCGGAGGTTCGACACATGGCATCTAAGGAGCTTCCCTCTGCGGGGAGGCAGGTCCGGGGCCATTTGGCACGTGGCAAAACCGGAGCTTCCTTCTACTGGGGGTTAGGTCCGGGGTTTTTGTACACATGGCGGTACCAGAGCTTCCCAATAAAGGGAGGTAGGTCCGGTCCCGCAGGACACGTGTCAGTACTGGAGCTACCCAAATGAGGGATGTAGGCCCAGTGCTGTCAAATGTGTGTTGCCTCCAGAAGTCTTCAACTCGGACATAGGAACTCTTCGGTTTTACTGGCGGTATCAGGGGCTACCTGGTCTCTAGGGTACCGACAGTGGCCCCCAGCACACCTCTGGGAGAGGTTTTGATACCCGAGGTGGGGCCATCATGGATTCTCGCGCTGCAGGTTCAAAGGTCTTTTCTCAAGCCATTAGGGTGACAGTCTGCAATTAAACCATCGCCACGTGGCCCCTCTTAATATGGCGGGTGAGATCCTGGCGTGTGGATCTCATGCAATTGAAGGTCACCAGTTTCCAATATGAAAATCGTATCGGTTGCGAGCGCCATCTCTGTAGCCCTGTCAGGCCGCCGCCCGCGGGTTTCCAACTTTCCATCATGACAACGGTTCACCTAGTGCAACTTTTTCACCAGAGTGGACCCGGGCCCGCTTGTCATTAACAGGGTAAATTTTGGAAATGAGATCTTGATCTCGACGCGGTTTCCATCCAAGCGTTGTGGAGACTTACTTAAGAAGGAAAGCCTGCACGGTTTGAGGACTCTTTACACCTTCATTTGAACTTGTGCTTAGAACCTTTCCACCCTTGCATAGCTTTTCCAACTTTCGCTCCACTTTGCCAGATGGAGTTGGGTCTTCCCCGCAGCAAGATCAAGAGAGATGAAGATTTGTCAAGGGTCCGGACCTACATGGGATGGTTCAGCGACTCCTTCAACAACTCGATTCACTTCGGCAAGCTTCCCTTCAAGAAGGAAAGTGCTGGAGAGATCGTCTACTTCTCGGCATATGCCATGGTGGGGCTGATCCCAACTTTTTCAAGCTTCCTCCATATGGTGCTGGACTTCTACGGGCTCCAGCTTCATCACCTCGACCCTCACTCATTCTTGCTAGTGGCAACTTTCATCCACTTCTGCGAGATGTGGGCGAGCGTGCCACCAAGCATCGAGCTCTTCCGGACCTTCTTCACAGTCCACACTACAGGGAAGGGGAATGAGTTGATCAGCTTCTACTACTTCGTGAAGCGCAAGAACTCCCCCTTCAAGTACTTGAAGACCTTCCCCTCCGGGAAGTGGGACAACTGGAAGAAGGATTGGGTGGTCATCACGGTGGATCATCACGATAGGCTGGAGTTGCCTAAGAGCCTTCCCAATGTTGATACCGACGCTTGGAATGCAGCTTCGGAATTGTCTGAAGCATACAATCCCTTCCTGACCAGGATCGGGCAATGCTTGGAGGGTGGAGTGACCCCTCAGATGGTCTTCGGTAACTTCCTGGTCAACATGTGGGCTCCGCTGAAGAGGAGGGAGTGGATCGCTTGGGCTTTCAACTGCGATATGGATCCCAATCGGATCGAAATTGGTCTTTTGACTAATTTGGATGATAATGCTTTGAAGCTCCATCTCCAGAAGCTTCACCACAGAGCCATCACCGAGGACACCCTGACTCTGTTGGTGGATTTCCTCCCTCTCAACATGGTTCCTGAGTTCAGTAGTGTAGGCTCGAAGAGCATATGAAAAGCTACCAGAGGGGGGTGAATGGTAGATTAAACTTTTTCAGCGGAAGCAACAAAAACCCCTCGGCAAAAAATCAATCTATTAAGAAATTATGTGTGCGACTAATCTAGACGTGATCAATCATGACAAAACCAGTATAGAATATGGAGAATCAAGTTACGAAGACACGACGACAAGAATCACGGAAAACCGTCGAGAAAAACTCAAGTTACGATCGAAAGATCGAACAAAGGTCAATCTGTTCTACCCGAGAAAAACCAGATCTGCAACACTGCAAAGAAACTCTTGGAGATCCAGAACCACAAATCCAATGACCGTGAAATTTTAACAGATGATACATAAGCAAGTTGTGAAGACAAACCAAAAATAATCACGTCAATCGGATCTTTAGAACTCAAGTTATGATAAAATCACCGAAGCAAGGTAGTGCTGTGCAGAAACTCGACTTGAGAAAGACTTGAAGAAAACAAGTCGGACGAACAAGGCACAAAAGCTCCTTTAGACTACAAATTTTATTGATCAAAACAAAAAAAGGAACAGCCCCAAATTCGTCTACCACGAGCTCTGGCCTCCCTTGCTTATATAACCAGTCCGAAGGCCAACTCAACTAAAACTAGGACTCTAATCCTACTCAATTCACGAATCGAAACTTTCCATAACTGCTCAAGACTCTTCTATACGCAGATAGAAGCAATCTTAAGACTTCCAAACACCTTAGGAATGTATCCCACAGTCCTAAAACAACTCAACTTCATGACCCACACAAAATCCTAACATAACCAAGTCAAATCTTTCCATATTTGAGTCAAAGACGACTCAGCCGCAGTCTGAGTCCACATCTTTTCATCACGCCTCGGAACCATGCAGCCACGTCCATGAGCTTCTTGCACACGTGTAAACATCTTCCAACAATGTCCATGATACCTTCATATGCATTGTTCTTGATTCAAACATGATGCATGACCTCCCGACCAACTCAACCACAATTCCCCCCGAACTTGGTTGTTGAACCTCATCTTCTCCCTAAGACTAGTTCTTTTGGATCCAGTCACCAGCCATGTCTTGAACTCAAGCAACACCTGCACATGAATAAACAACCAATACTTCTGAGCACAAGTCCTTGACTTGACTCTCGTTAGTCCTAAAACCACAACACCTTACGTGAGCACCTCACATAACCATGTTGCAAACCATAGCAAAAAGATATCAACTATAAACACCAAAACACACCAAAAACATGGTAAAAGGATACTAAGAAAACTTTCCATAATCCAAAAAAAATGTTCAAAATATTGCAGGTTAAAAGCAGAACCAATGCGATCAAGCTCCGAACCTTGTCAAAGCTAACCGGACCTTGAACCGGCGCTTACCAAAGCTAGCATAACCTAGCGCCGGAGCTAACAAAAGCTAGTCGGACCTAGCGGCGGAGCTTACCAAAGCTAGTCGGACCTAGCGCCGCAGCTGACCAAAACTAGTCGGACCTAGCTAGCGTCGGAACTAACCAAAGCTAGACGAATCTTGCGCCGGGCCTAGCAAAAATATGTCGAACCTAGCCATAGAAAGTCGGACCTATCCAAAATAAGTCGGACCTAGCCAAAATAATCCGGACCTTGCATCGGACCTTGCAGGAGCTACCAAAAACAAGTCGAACCTTGCAGGAGCTCGGACCTTGAGTCGGAGCTTGTTAAAAAGGTGTTTTGGTAGTATTCAAAATTTATATCATCGTAGCCAATATATTCAGCACACATAGGTCCCACAATCTCCCCCTTGATGAATGCATTGGCAACACCACTTAGAATCTGAACATTGGCTTATTCACATGAAAAGTTTTGAAAACAATTTCTCCCCCTTTTTGAAAATCAAATGAGATACATATTTGTCAAATTTATCCCCCTATACATATTTCTCCCACTTGCATACTTCTCCCCCTTTGACAATGTATTCAACAAGGTACAAAAGAGAAATTTTAATTTGTTATGAGCAAATTATAACATATACATATAAAAAAAAGCTCATTCAAGTCATACTATCAAGTAACTTACACTATCACAACAATGAGATACATACACTAAGTCCCAAAACCACGGACTTGTCCGTTTTAGTCCGGACCAAGAGGTTCTGACTGAGATCGGACTAGTCCGCCCTGGTGGCCGGACTAGTCTGGGTTTGGAGAGAAGTGGAGTCTCAGCGACTAAGTCTGGGTAGGCCAGACTAGTCCGCCCTGGGGGCTGGACTAGTCCGTGGTCTCCAGACTAGTTTGCTTTCACACGGAACAAAAGGTTTTGTGTGAGATCGGGCTAGTCCGGTGTGGGTCGGACTAGTCCGTTTTGAAGTGACCGTTTGAATTTGAATTTTGGTGGGTAGTGTGACGATTGCCGCACAGTGCTACAGTTGTCAGGGACGTGAGTGGTCCCAAAGGCCGGACTAGTCCGGGCCCTAGGGCGGACTAGTCTGCCCATCTGCTGAAGTCAGTAGTATGGGTTGGGAACCTCTATAAATAGAGGACCTCTGGGTTCATTTGAACCATTCTTTGAGTACTTTGAAACCCTAGCACCGCCACAGCAAAGCTTGAGCCTCCAAAAGCCTCTTTCTTGCCTACATTCCTTCTAAAACTAATTCTTGTGTGGATTAGGGTTTGCTGAGGTGAAGAAGAGGAAGAACACCACTCTAGGCTCTCGGTTTGATCTCTTGCACTTGTGAATATTTGTGATCTGTGGCTTGAGTTGATCTTTGTGATTTGTGATTGTATTTGTGGTGGGAGCCTCAGATTGTGAGAAGCCCCAATGAATCTTGTATTCACCCCTTTGTGACAGTGGAGAACCAAGTTAGGCCCTCGTGATAAACTTGGTGAGGGAAGGGTTGTTGAACCCGGTCCTTCGTGGACTCCTCAACGGGGACGTAGATTCCTTCATGGGATCAAACCTTGGATAAAATCCTTGTGTCCCTTGTTTACTTTACTTTCACTTATCACACATTGCTTCTAGGGTTAGCTTTACCGTATTTGTTCATCACTCTTGTTTCATTGTGATCCTTAGTCTCATACTTGTTCTATAACTTGTTAAGGTTCACTAAGTTATTCCAACATACCTTGCATTACAAGAATCAAACTAAAACTTCTTAGAAACACTTTTTAGGATTTCCCTACAGGAGGACCGGACTAGTCCGCCCTTGGACCGGACTAGTCCGCCCCCTGAGTACTGATCTCGTTTTATTAAGTCCATTCAGGTCAATTAGCCTATTCACCCCCCTCTAGGCAACTTTCAATTGGTATCAGAGCAGGACTCTCCCAAAGAGTCTAACAACTTGGAGAGAAGATGGCCGGAGTGGGGTATGACGAGGTCTCGACCAATGAGATCCAAGCAACTCAAGAGGAGGTGCTTGTCTACCAAGACAAGTCGACAGATGACGAAGAGACTCGCCAGCTCAAGGCGAAACTTCGAGAGAAGTTGAAGATTCCAAAAGTTGACTCTTCAACCTCTACATCGAGTGGAACAACCCACTACAACCAACAAGGCTACAACTATGAGTGCCTTGTCTCCAACAACCACTATCTTTCCATCCCATTGGGAAAGCCTCCCCAATTCGATGGAACCGACTACGGGATGTGGAAGCACAACATGAAGATCCATCTCGTGTCACTCAACCCCTCATTCTGGCAAATTGTGTTGACCGGGGTGCATATCCCAAAGAATGAAGAAGACATTACTTCGGAGCAAGCCGTTCTTCTTCACCGCAATGCCCAAGCGACCGGAGTGATCATCTCATATCTCTCAAGAGATGAATTCGACCGAGTAGATGGACTTGAGGTGGCCAAAGATATTTGGGACACCCTCAAGACGGCTCATGAAGGCAACCGAGTCATGAAAGAAGCGAAAATTGAGCTCATTGAAGGAGAGCTCGGGAGGTTTGCCATAATGGATGGTGAATCTCCCCAAGAGATGTACAACCGCCTAAAGATACTCATCAACAAGAGTAGATCTTATGGCTGCACAAAGTGGACGAACCACGAGGTGGTGAAGAGGATGATTCGGGCATTCATGCCTAGAAACGTCTCTCTTAGCTCCATGATACGGGAAAGTCCAGGGTTTGCCAAAATGACCCCGGAGGAGGTCCTAGGAAGGATCATCAACCACGAGATCATGGAGAAGGAGACGCTCTTCTACAATGACCTCCAAAGGTTCACCGCCTCAACGATGAAGGATGTTGCACTCAAAGCAACATCCTCCTCAAAAGAGCAAAACGAAGATGATGAGGAGAGCCTTGACATCGATGAGGAAGAGGCCCTCTTCATCAACAACTTCAAGAGAATGATGAGGAGAAGAAAAGGAGGATACAATCATGAGAGCAAGGGCAAAGAGAAAGCAAGGCCCAAAACAAAGAGGGCTTGCTACAATTGTGGCGAGTACGGGCACTTCATTGTAGATTGCCCACATGAAGAGTGCAAGAAGAAGAAGGAGGGCAAGCCGCAAGAGAAGAAGTTCTATAAGAAGAAGAGGCCCTCCGGTCATGCTCACTTAGGCAAGGAGTGGGACTCTAACGATGAGTCCTCCTCGTCCGAAGACGAGGAGAAGATGGCAACCATAGCCATCGGGAGGAGCTCCAAGGGAAGCAAGCTTTTCCCCAACCTCTACGACCACAAGCAAACTTGCCTCATGGCAAAACAAGGAAGGAGAAAGGTTACTTCTAACTCATCCTCTTCCATATCCTCCCATGATGATTTTGACAGTGCTAGTGAAAACGAACACATGCTCAAGGACATAAGTAAGAGTACTTTGAGTAGGATGAAATTACTCTCGGATGAAATCTTTGAGAAGGAGGAGCTCATAGATAGGCAAGAGGACATGCTTATCCATGAAAAGGAGAGATGTAAAGAGCTCATTGAGCTCCTTGAGCTTGAGAGAGAGAGAAGAGCAAGGCATTAGAGCTTGAACTTGCTCTAAGAAAGAAAACATGCTCAAGTCTTGAGGAGACAACCATTGAGCTCAAGGACGAACTTGACAACTTGGCAAAAGTTAACAAGATCCTTGAGACTCAAGTTGAGTCCCTCAAGAACAATGTAGCCTCTTCCTCCAAAAGCTCATCCTCCTCAAAGGTTGCATCCAAAGCAATATCTACCTGCAAATGTTCTAACTTGATCCTTATATTAAAGGATGAGCTTAAGTTGACTCAAGGCAAACAAGCGCCTAAGGGTGGCATCTTTGACAAAGAGAAGGTGGCGTATGCACGAAGTGCATACACCAACACAAGACCTCCCAATGTCAAGGATGATCTTGGTTATACTAGAGGTGGAAAGCAAAATGCTAAAACCTCCAAGTATGGCAAAGACTTGATTGTCTTTGTCAAAGGAAGCTCATCCCCAACTAAAATTGGGAAGAATACTTCAACTAGCACTAACATGCCTAAATCTGAGCCGCATCCTCTCTTTCATGATTTTGATGCATCTTATGTTTTAATGAGGAACAAGCATGGCAAAGTTTATGCTAGATATGCTGGGCCACTCCGCAAGAGCCCCAAGCCTTGTGTGTGGGTGCCCAAGTGCCTCACTACTAAAATCAAAGGACCCAACTCCGCTTGGGTACCTAAAAGGAAGGCATAATTTTGTTTTGTTGGTGTACTCCTCCGGTGGATCCAAATGGTTGCTCGATAGTGGATGCACCAACCACATGACCGGAGAGAGGAGAATGTTCATGGAGTATGAGCAACATGATGATCCAAATGAAGGGATCCTCTTTGGGGACAATAGCCGAGGGAAAATCCTTGGCTCCGGTAAAATTGTCATTTCTCCCCAACACACTCTTTCTCACGTTTTGCATATTGATTCTCTAGACTATAACCTCTTGTCCATATCACAACTATGTGACAAGGGTTATAATTGTGTTTTTATTAATGAGGGTGTGAGCGTCCTTAGAAGAAGCGACAACTCAATTGCTTTTAAGGGTGTGCTCAAAGGTCGCCTCAGATAAATCTCAACTTGACATATGCTTAATGGCGAAAACCAACATGGGATGGCTTTGGCATAGAAGGCTAGCCCATGTTGGGATGATGAAATTACAAAAGCTTCTTAAGGGCGAGCACATCTATGGTTTGAAGAATTTTGACTTTGAAAAGGATAGGGCATGTAGTGCTTGCCAAGCCGGGAAGAAAGTAGGAGCTCAACATCCCTCCAAGAACATCATGACGACAACAAGACCGTTGGAACTGCTACACATAGACCTTTTCGGGCCGATAACCTACATTAGCATTGGCGATAACAAATATGGTATTGTTATTGTTGACAATTTTTCTCGTTTCACTTGGGTGTTCTGCTTGCATGATAAGGGTGAAACTCACAGTGTCCTAAAGAGATTCTTGAGGAGAGCTCAAAATGAGTTCGCCTCAAGAATCAAGGCTATAAGAAGCGACAATGGCACCGAGTTCAAGAACACTCAAGTGGAAGAGTTCTTGAATGAGGAGGGCATCAAGCATGAATTTTCAGCCCCATACTCACCTCAACAAAATGGGGTGGCGGAACGGAAGAATAAAACACTCATTGAGATGTCAAGGACGATGCTTGATGAGTACAAGACATCGGACCGGTTCTGGGCGGAGGCGGTTAACACCGCTTGCCACGCCGTCAACCGATTGTACCTCCACCGCCTCCTCAAGAAGACCCCCTACAAGCTTCTAGTTGGTAAGAAACCTAATGTCTCTTACTTTCGTGTTTTTGGGAGCAAGTGCTATATTCTCAACAAGAAGCCTAGGACTTCGAAGTTTGCTAAAGTCCGATGAAGGTTTCTTGCTTGGTTATGATTCAAACACCCACGCCTACCGTGTCTTCAACAAATCCTTCGAGATTGTTGAAATAGCACGCGACGTGGTGTTTGATGAAACTAATGGCTGCAAAGTGGAGCAAGTTGATCAAAGTGTGCTAGATCAAGAAGACTCTCCACAAGAAGCTCTTAGGAGGATGGCACTTGGAGATGTTCGACCACAAGAACAACCTCAAAGCTCAAGTGACCAACAACAAGATGATGCAAGTCATCCCCCACGCGATCAAGTTGAAGATGGACAAGTCGCACCTCAACATGATCAAGAAGACAAAAGTCAAAAGGGAAGCATACATCAAGGGGAAGACCAAGAAGAAGAAGAGGATGATGATGACTCAAGAGTTCAACCTCCACATCCACGTGTGCATCAAAGTGTTCAACGGGATCACCCCGTTGACAACATTCTAAGAGACATTACAAAAGGGGTAATCACTCGTTCTCGTGTTGCTAACTTTTGTGAACATTACTCCTTTGTCTCTTCTTTGGAGCCCCATAAGGTTGATGACGCATTAAGAGACCCGGATTGGGTGGTGGCCATGCAAGAGGAACTCAACAACTTTGAGAGGAACAAAGTTTGGGAGCTTGTCAAGCATCCACAAGCAAATGTTGTGGGCACCAAGTGGGTGCCCAGCAACAAGCAAGATGAGCATGGCGTGGTGACAAGGAACAAGGCACGACTTGTGGCCAAGGGGTACTCACAAGTCGAAGGTTTGGATTTTGATGAAACCTTTGCTCCCGTAGCTAGGCTAGAATCAAATCGTATACTACTTGCCTTTGCTACTCACCATGATTTTAAGCTTTACCAAATGGATGTCAAGAGTGCATTCCTAAATGGTCCAATCAAGGAGGAAGTCTATGTGGAGCAACCACCGGCTTTGAAGACCAAGACTTCCCAAACCATGTCTTCAAATTGCATAAGGCTCTCTATGGCCTCAAACAAGCTCCTAGAGCTTGGTAGAGTGCCTTAGAGACTTTTTAATTCAAAATGGTTTTAAGATAGGAAAAGCTGATTACACTCTCTTTACGAAGCACTTTAATGATGATCTCTTTGTGTGCCAAATATATGTCGATGACATTATATTTGGTTCTACTAACAAAGTGTTTTGTGGTGAGTTTTCTAAGATAATGACGGAGAGATTTGAGATGTCCATGATGGGGGAATTGAAGTTCTTTTTAGGTTTTCAAGTCAAGCAACTCAAAGAAGGCACGTTCATAAGTCAAACAAAGTACACTCAAGACATATTAAAGAAGTTTTACATGAACAAGGCCAAACCCATCAAGACTCCAATGGCAACAAATGGACACTTAGACCTAACCGAGGATGGTCCAAGTGTGGACCAAAAGGTATATCGTTCCATGATTGGTTTTTTGTTATATCTTTGTGCATCTATACCGGATATTATGCTTAGTGTGTGAATGTGTGCACGTTGTCAAGCTGCACCTAAGGTGTGTCATATGACCGCCGTTAAGAGAATTCTTAGATATTTAGTTCACACACCTAGCCTAGGACTTTGGTACCCCAAAGGATCCAAGTTTAACCTTCTTGGCTACTCCGATGCGGATTATGCGGGGTGTAAAGTTGATAGAAAGAGCACATCCAGGACATGCCAATTCTTGGGTAGATCCTTAGTGTCTTGGTCCTCTAAGAAACAAAACTCCATTGCTCTTTCCACAGCCGAAGCGGAGTATGTAGCAGCCGAAAGTTGTTGTGCACAACTTCTTTGGATGCGACAAACTCTAAGGGATTATGGTATAAACTTGCGCCATATTCCTCTCCTATGTGACAATGAGAGGGCCATCAAAATAGCCCATAGTCCAGTTGAGCATTCGAGGACAAAACACATAGATATTAGACACCACTTCTTGAGAGATCATTCCTTGAAAGGGGATATAGTGATTTCCCATGTGAGAACCGAGAACCAACTAGCCGATATATTCACCAAGCCTCTAGATGAGAAGCGCTTTTGTGAGCTTAGTAGTGAGCTCAATATCTTATATTCTCGAAATGTGGGTTGAAACATGCACATCTGAATGTTTTCTTTACATCTTATTCAAAATAACGCATGTGTTTGAGAAATTCATCTCTATCTAAATTTTCTCCAAAATATTTGAAAAACTATCAACTTTGTGAGTTATGGTCATAGTTTGATTGTTGATTGCTTACTGACCATATTCATAAGGTTTTGTTGTGGCAATATGTCCAAAAGGATCATCTATAGTGGCTAAAACTCAAATATATATGTTTTCAGCCTCTTAGGACCGGACTAGTCCGCCCTATGGCCGGACAAGTCCGGATCCAGACTGATCCGGGTCTGGTCCGCAGACCGGACTAGTCTGGCCCTGTCACCGGACTAGTCCGGCCCCTGGGGACTTAAACCCCCCAGGAGGCGGCCGACCCCTCCTCTTCTCCACACTCACTTTTCTCTCTCCCACGCGTGCTCAACTTCCCTCCTTGGGCGATTTTCGACTCCATCCACCAAAAATCATTTCCAATCCATGCATTGGACCCTTTGGAGGCGTGGGAGACCTTTCCCACCTTTCCCGACGCGATCCATCCCCGATCCTGTCGATTTCTCAAGATTTGAGGAGGTACTCCTCACTTTTCAAAAATTTGCCTCATTCTTAATTTATAAAGCTTTTGATAGGTGCCCCTTCATTAAAGTGTTCCTAGCATCCTTGTGATCATAGCCTAGGAGTATTGCGACTTGATTCAATGATTTATCAAAATACCGTTAGAGTTAGGGTTCAAACTGTGTAAACCGGACTAGTCCGCCCGGCGGACTAGTCCGTCCCTGGGGCGGACAAGTCCGATGTACACAAGTCAAACCCTAACTTTGGCTGTCTTTTAGTGATTTCTTTCGCTTTATTCCACTTCCCTGACCCCTATCTTATGCCTTCTCCCTTTTTCAGCAGAAATGGCAGCTCCTCGCCGATCCGCTTCTCCTCCCACTGACCCCGAGTGGGAGGCGGAGCAGCTTTGTCTTGGCAAGGAACGGGCACAGGCTGAGGTTGAGGCTGCCAAGAAACTTCTCGAGCAGCAAGAGCAAGCAAAGGCAGCGAAGAAACAAATGAAGATGAATCAATGGCCCGTGCCATTGAGGAGTCCCGCAAGGAACTCCGCAAGAAGAAGCGAGAGGAGCGTGAAGCTCATAATTCTCAGGCTGCAACAGCACAAGTCTCCAAAAGGAAGAGAATTGTGACCATGGGAGAGAAAGCAAGGGGCAAGGAGCAATCCCACGAAGAAGTTGCCGAACGCCGGATCGAGAGAGATCCGAAGAAGGGCAAGGCTCCGGCTCCAGTAGAGCCCAAGAAAAGGAGGCCCACTGTGAAGATACCGGTGAAGAGGGCCGCAAGCCCTGTGATCAAGGAGAAGGAGCAGGCCAAACCCATTGGCCCCTTGGAGGTGCACACTCCTGAGAGGAACCCCAACAGGCAGCGTGAATTGGCTGCAAATGTCTTTCATGGGAAAGGAGCGGACAAGGCCAGGAAATTGCAGACAGAAAGAGTCTACAAGTATGAAAGGAGAACCGCCGACCCACGGTTTTGGTGCGACTTTCATTATGACTATTACCGTCTGGTCTACCAAAATATGAAGAAGCCGGTGATTAAAGCACAATGGGTAGACTGGGAGTATATGACCCAGAAGAAACACTCATCTTTTGATACAGTTATTGAGGCAGCTGAGCGTCATGAGCCGAAGGGCATTATGGGTTTCAAGTACAACTGGAATGTTGAAGTCATTCTGCAATTCTACTCCACCATCTACTACACCACTCAAGGTGATAGACGGATCTTCTGGATGACCCATGGAGAGCAATACTCAGTCACCTTTGCTGAGTTTGCCAAGATTCTCGGACTTGAGGCCCATTTGGACCATGAGATCATTATCTCTAACCTCAAGGTCGTAGACAGAGACGAGCTGGCGTACATGTATCCCAGTCATGTTCAGTATGGCGCCGGGCATGCTCGCAACATCAAGTCTTTCTATAGCATCCTGAACCAGATTCTGCGGAGGACCATTGCACCCAAGGATGGTGATGCAGGGGTGATCCAAGGCAATCTAAGGCACCTGCTACTTCTTATTGATGGTGATGAGAAGTTCAAATTAGTTGACTACATCTTCGACAACATCTTCAACATCTCGCATACCCCTAATCGTGCTTGCGGGTATGCGCCCTACATCATGTATCTCATCGAGAAGGTGTCGGGCTTGACCTTCGTCAAGGATGTGACTCATCGCCCGCTCCATCCTCAGACGGCTCCTTCAGTGCCGCCTCCTGCATGCCGAAAGAATGCGGAGCCTCCCTCTCCCTCTGCAATGCCAGCACCTCACCCCATGGCACCTCCTTCTCCGCCTCCGCCTCAGTCGATGAGCGCCTTATTCAAGTGATTCAAAGCTATCTTCACCTCCTGCCGAAAGCAAGAGATCCGGAATCAGCGGGCACACAAGCGCCAAGAAAAATATCTCAAGGCGGTATGTGACAAACTGGAGGTCCCCATGTCACCTCCGGAGGAGAGCGATGGCGAGATCACGCCATTCCCCGTCTTCACCGCCGACGAGCTCGCCCAGTTCCAGGAGGACAGGAGCTCTTCCCGGGCTGCTCCCTCGGCACGGGTCTCCGACAACGACGATGAGGATCACGAGGATCCGGACGCCATAGAGAGCGACTCCCGTGACGAGGCGGCGGACGACGACGAGCACGATGACTAGTGGATAGGCCTCGTGTTCCACTCTTCTTTTCCTTTTTGGTGTCTTGATGCCAAAGGGGGAGAGTTAGATGGGGGGAGAGTTAGAAAGGATGGGGGAGAGTAGTTAGATGTGGTGAGAGTAGCCCTTATTTTGGATCCTTGGACATGTTGCACTTCTCATTGTAATATTTATGTCATGTCGAATGTTTAATTTTGTGCAAGACTATGTTTTGAATGTTTAATATCAATATGATGCTTTGAATGTCTATCTTTTAATAATATTCATATTTATTATGTCTTGTCACAAATAGTTGAGCACAACACGTAGGCACCCCACCATAACGTCTGTGTGTGTATGAAGGAATTGCTCAATCTCTCTTTTATGATGCATTCATTGAGGGGGAGTCACTCATACATCTACACGTTATGAAAACCAAAAATTTATACTCTTATATGTGAATACTTAATGTGTTGTCATCAATCACCAAAAGGGGGAGATTGAAAGTGCATCTAGGACCCCCGTGGGTTTTAGATGATTGATGAAGAAAATTAAGTAACTAATGAGCTCAGTGATCTTAAGCATAGGTGTGGACTTAAGCGGAAACACAAACCCTCAAAAAGGAAAAGGATGAAAACGGCGATGTCGACTCGAAAAGAAGAAACTAGGGTTTCTAGCGTGTCGAGTGTAGACTAGCCAAATAAGTGTGATGATGTGTGTGTAAAGTGCATAGAGATCGAGTTGGGAGCTCAAAGCGGTTTAGAGATTAAAACCTAATGAGAGAAGAGAGTTGGAGGTAGTCTGGCAGGAGTGGCCGGACTAGTCCGTGTAGGTGGCCGGACTAGTCCGCTCCTGGCCGGCCAAGTCCGTTTTCAGCCAGACCAGAAGGGTCTGACTGAGTTTGGACTAGTCCGTAGTGGGACGGACTAGTCTGGGTAGTCGTGGAGTGGGTTTTGGGGACTAAGTCCAAAAACCACGGACTTGTCCATTTTAGTCCAGATCAAGAGGTCCTGACTGAGATCGGACTAGTCCACCCTAGGGGCCAGACTAGTCCGGGTTTGGAGAGAAGTGGAGTCTCAGCGACTAAGTCTGGGTAGGCTGGACTAGTCCGCCCTGGGGGTCGGACTAGTCCGTGGTCTCCAGACTAGTCCGTTTTCACACGAAACAAAAGGTTCTCCGTGAGATCGGACTAGTTCGGTGTGGGTCGGACTAGTCCGTTTTGAAGTGACCGTTTGAATTTGAAGTTTGGCGGGTAGTGTGACGATTGCCGCGCAGTGCGACATTTGTCAAGGACGTCAGTGATCTCAAAGGTCGGACTAGTCCGGGCCCTCGGGCGGACTAGTCCACCCATCTGCTGAAGTCAGCAGTATGGGTTGGGAACCTCTATAAATAGAGGACCCATGGGTTCATTTGAACCATTCTTTGAGTACTTTGAAACCCTAGCGCCGCCACAGCAAACCTTGAGCCTCCAAAAGCTTCTTTCTTTCCTACATTCCCTCTAAAACTAATTCTTGTGTGGATTAGGGTTTGGTGAGGTGAAGAAGAGGAAGAACACCACTCTAGGCTCTCAGTTTGATCTCTTGCACTTGTGAATCTTTATGATATGTGGCTTGAGTTGATCTTTGTGATTTGTGATTGTATTTGTGGTGGGAGCCTCAGATTGTGAGAAGCCCCAACGAATCTTGTATTCACCCCTTTGTGATAGTGGAGAACCAAGTTAGGCCCTCGTGGTAAACTTGGTGAGAGAAGGGTTGTTGAACTCGGTCCTTCATGGACTCCTCAACGGGGACGTAGATTCCTTCGTGGGATTGAACCTCGGGATAAAATCCTTGTGTCCCTTGTGTACTTTACTTTCACTTATCGCACATTGCTTCTAGGGTTGGCTTTACCGTATTTGTTCATCACTCTTGTTTCATTGTGATCCTTAGTCTCATACTTGTTCCATAACTTGTTAAGGTTCACTAAGTTATTACAACATACCTTGCATTACAAGAATCAAACTAAAACTTGTTAGAAACACTTTTTAGGCTTTTCCTGCAGGAGGACCGGACTAGTCTGCCCTTGGACAGGACTAGTCCGCCCCCTGAGTATTGATCTCGTTTTATTAAGTCATTTCAGGTTGATTAGCCTATTCACCCCCCCCCCCCCCCTCTAGGCAACTTTCAGCCACATCTTTCAAAGTGTAGTGATCATTTACCATAATTGAACCCTTAGCAATTATATGAGTTGAATAATTATCGGCAAAAGTAACATTCTCTACACATGACACAAAAGTGAGAGAGGAGAACCATTCTTTGTTACCGGTCATGTGGCGTGAGCAACCTGAACCCACAATTAAAAAGTTCTCCAACCTCAAGCGTGTAACCTACATAGAAGCACAATACGTCGATGACTCAATATTGAGGTTAGTCAATAGGCATTTAGGAATCCAGTACTGAGTCACACGACGTCCAGCAGGAATAACACGCGAAAGCTAAGATACAACAACAGATTTATGTGTCAAAGTTTGAAATTTTTTGTTCTTAACTACTGACCTGTGAGGTGTTACTTGTGTAGCACGAAAATCAGTAGCTCCGGAAGCGAAAACAGAAGGTCCAGAGGTAACAACAGATTAATTTCTGATTCTAGTGACTCAATTTTAACAGCATTGTCCCTAAGCTTTTAGTCCTTTTTCTTAACTATAACAGTTGGACGAAAAATAGCATCACACATTTCTTCGCAAGTAGGACATACCTCTTCATTGTCGCTGTTGTGTTCTGCCTCCTCCATACTTGATCTTGATTTTCTCACCATAAAGTACAAGTTTGCCAAATCATCTTCATCACTTCCAATGTCCACGTCGCTTGAGCCAAGTTCTTGAAGTGCGAAGATAAAATTATTCACCAATTGGCGACCTGTAAGACCCCTCTTCTTATTTTTATCGTTTGCAGAGTGGTGCATTGTCCTTGTTTGTTTTTCTTCCCAGAAAGTAGCACCTGAAAGGTTAGGACAATCTGAACGAAAATATCCTTTCTTACCACATTTGAAATATCGTTGAGGTCTTGAGCTTCCTCTCCTTCTATTTCTCACATTTTGCAATGCTTTTGAGAACCTAGTAGAGAGAAGTGCTAGCTCCTCCTCTGGAAACTCCTCAATCTGTTCAAAATATGAAGATTGGTCGGAGCTAGGCATGTCACGTTGAGAAACAAATGCAAGAGACTTGTTGGGGTTCTTACGTGAGATTATGTTAATTTCATGAGTTTTCAGTTTAGAATATAACACATCTAATGTAAGTGTACTCATGACAGTAGATTCACAAATAGATGTGACTTTCATTTCCCAAATTAACATGTCTAATGCACTTAATAATTGCCTAGAATGCTCAACATCTGAAAAATTAACATTGAGGCTACACAAGTTGCTAAGAATTTTATTAAAGCGAGCAAAGAGATCGTCGATGGACTCACGTGGTTGCATCTCAAAGCACATGTACTCCTTTTTAAACATGTCTTGCCTTACATAATTGATCGTTTTGGATCCTTTGTGGTAGTCACAGAGTGCTTTCCACACATCACATGCAGATTGGAGTTGAGCAACACGATCGAAGTCAATTTGAGTTAATCCTTGTATGATCAACTTGCGAGCCTTGTTGTTGTTATGGATATATCTCATGTTTGTAGTCGTGACTTGATCATTTGATAGCAAATCGTAAGGCTTGTACACCTTTTCCCATCTTGTGAAGCCTTGCGCCTAGATGAAAGCCTCCATGCATGCCTTCCAAACCTGAAAATCAATACCACTGAACACACAAGGTTTTGCGGAGTATTTCTCCATGATGATTAGTCAAAACACGTGCAAATCACAAAGATTAGAGCACTGTGGCTATGATACCAATTGTAGGATCGAAGAGCACGTGAAAAGCTACCAGAGGTGGGTGAATGGTAGTTTTAAACTTTTTCAGCGGAAGCAACAAAAACTCCTTGGCAAAAAATCAATCTGTTAAGAAATTATGTGTGCGACTAATCTAGATGTGATCAATCGTGACAAAACAAGTATAGAATGTGGAGAATCAAGTTAAAAAGACAATACAACATGAATCACGGAAAACCGTTAAGAAAAACTCAAGTTACGATCGAAAGATCGAACAAAGGTCAATCTGTTCTACCTGAGAAAAACCAGATCTACAAAACTGCAAAGAAACTCGTGTAGATCCAAAACCACAAATACAATGACCGTGCAATTTTCAAAGATGATAGACAATCAAGTTTTGAAGATAACCAAGAAAGAATCACGTCAATCGGATCTGTAAAACTCGAGTTATGATAAAACCACCAAAGCAAGATAGTGCTGTGCAGAAACTCGACGAGAAAGACTTGACGAAAACAAGTCGGATGAACAAGGCACAAAAGCTCCTTTAGACTACCAATTTTATTGATCAAAACACAAAAAGAACAGCCCCAAGGTCTTCTACCATGAGCTCTGTCCTCCCTTGCTTATATAACCAGCCTGAAGGCCAACTCAACTAAAACTAGGACTCTAATCCTACTCAATTCACGAATCGAAACTTTCCATAACTGCTCAAGACTCTTCTATACACAGATAGAAGCAATCTTATAAGACTTCCAAACACCTTAGGAACATATCGCACATTCCTAAAACAACTCAAATTCGTGACCCACACGAAATCCTAACATAACCAGCTCAAATCTTACAAATTTGAGTCAAACACGACTCAACTGCAGTCTGAGTCCATAACCTAGTCGGTTGGACCTTTCCGACCAATTCTTTACGTCCACATATTTTCATCACGCCTCGGAACCATGCAGCCACATCCATGCACTCCTTGCGCACGTGCAAATATCTTCCAACAACGTGCACGATACCTTCATATGCATTGTTCTTGATTCAAACATGTTGCGCAACCTCCCGACCAACTCAACCACAATTCCTCCCAAACTTAGTTGTTGAACCTCATCTTCTCCCTAAGACTAGTTCAATGGATCCCGTCACTAGCCATGTCTTGAACTCAAGCAACACCTTCACATGAATAAACAACCAATACTTCCGAGCACAAGTCCTCGAGTTGACTCTCGTTAGTCCCAAAACGACAACACCTTAGGTGAGCACCTCACATAAGCATTTTGCAAACCATAGCAAAAGGATATCAACAATAACCACCAAAACACACCAAACATAGTAAAAGAATACTAAGCAAACTTTCCAGAATCCAAAAAACAAGTTCAAAATATTGCAAGTTAACAGCAGAACCAATGCGATCAAGCTCCGAACCTTGCCAAAGCTAACCGGAACTTACCACAGCTAGCAGAACCTAGCGCCAGAGCTAACCAAAGCTAGTCGAACCTAGCGGCGGAGCTTACCAAAGATAGTCGGACCTAGCGCCACAACTGACAAAACTAGTCGGACTAAGCTAGCGCCAGAGCTAACCAAAGCTAGACGAACCTTGCGTCGGGCCTAGCAAAAACATGTCGAACCTAGCCATAGCAAGTCGGTCCTATCCAAAATAAGTTGGTCCTAGACAAAGAAGTGGGACCTAGCCAAAATAAGTCGGACCTTGCATTGGACCTTGCAGGAGCTACCTAAAACAAGTCGGACCTATCTTCGGACCTTGTAGGAGCTCAGGCCTAGAGTCGGAGCTTGTTAAAAAGGTGTTTTGGTAGTATTCAAAACTTTTATCATCATAGCCAATGTATTCAGCACACATAGGTCTCACAAGGAGGGAGCTTCAAAAGGGGGTGCCAGAGGTAGACAACCTCAGCTTGGTGAGAAGCGTGGGACCTCCAGGGTTTCTATTCCTGGAGCTTCGGAAAGGAGGGCTCCCACTGCTCTAGAGGGTCGACGACGCCAGCAAGGGCAAGTGCAAGGAGCCAGCCAAATCTTCCAACCGGAAGAGAAAGCTGAGACACGCTGATGGGAGCTCCATTAGGTCGGCTCCATCTCCAGCTGCATCTTCCCCCTGACCGAGCCGAGCTTCGGCGGCCAAACCTTCTTCAGAGTCGGCGTCCACGAGGGGCGTTAGCTCTGGCAAATTGACCCCGACCCCAGTGCCGACTACGGGCTCCAGGTCGTGGGGTCCTTCCCAGCCAAGGGAAGTTCCGACTAAGGCAACTCCAACTCCTGCGACAAGCTCCCGGCCTAGGTCTGGAGTATCTGCCTCACCAGGTCCAGCGGGCTCATACTCCGGGCCATAGAAGAAGAAGTTCCGTGGCGACTGGAGCGGAAGCCTCTCAAGGTAAGCATTGTATTATCACTTTGAGTTGCTATTTTTATCTTTACCATATTTTGAATTTTTGATCCTTTGTTTCCAGGGTGTCAAAAAAAATTGAAGCTACGGCCTCTGCTGTAGTAACTGAGCCTGTGTAGGCAGAGGCTCCTGCTTCGACCCCTGTGCCTCACCCAATGGTGGCTGAGGACACGACAGCTTCGGCGCCAGCAGTCGTGGAGCCAAGTCCAGCGACAGCGCCAGAAGTTCTCGTGGTAGCGCCGGACCACGAGGAAGAGACTCGTGAAGAATCGCCAACGGTTTCAGAGCTGGCGGCTGAGGCTCCAACATCGGGGCCAGAGATAGCAGAAGCTCCGACATCTGAGCTGGAAGTTATTGAAGCTCCAGCGTCAGAGCCGAAAGTAGTTGAAGCTCCGATGTCTGAGCCAAAAACAATTGAATCTCCGACGTCTGAGCCAGAGGTGGTGGGAGCCCCAGACAAAGCTATGGTGCCAGCCCCAGAGGTGATTACTCCAGAGGTGTCCATGTCTGAGCCGGAGCACCCAGAGGCGTCGGCTGCGGGTTCTCCACTCACCGAGCCTACAATTGAAGATCCAACAGGGGGACCTTCCTCATAAGCTCCGAGTTCTATGGAGGTGGAGGAGCTTCCGATGATTGATCCAGCTTGCCTTTGAACATGATAGCAAGGTCCTCGAAGAAGAGAACCACACCCTGAGGCGTTGGCGCAATAGACTTTACTTCGAGACCAAGCTAATGTAATCAAGGCTTACGGATCAGCGGGAGTGGATTGACAAGGAGAAGGCCCGGCTTACGTGGTGGTACTGCTTGTTGAATGAGCGAGAGGCTACCATCAAGGCCCTCAACGAGAAGACTCGGGAGATTCTCGAGCATGCTAAGGAGACCAATGAGGCTGCTGATGATCGTTCGAATAGCCTCAATGAGCTGGATGAAGTACTCCTCAAGTTCCAAAAATCTCTTGACAAAAAGGAGGAGCACCTAGAGAAAGAGGAGGGCCTCTTGAAGCGGGAGGATGAGCTCTCCCAGAAACTTTCCCTGGGCGAGAAAATCTTGGTTGATCGCACCGAACAGTTTGATGATTGGTGCGTTCAAGAGAAAGAGAGCATTTGGTAGGTGGGAATAAACGTCTCCAAGAGAGAGACTGACATTTCACTCAGGAGGAAAAAGTGAAGGGCAGAGAGAAGGATCTGGCAGACCGTCGGAACCACATCCACCTCCGGGAGACGGAGCTTGCTGACTGTGAAAAGTAGCTAGCCGAAAGTATCCAGCAACATGCTAAGGAGATCGAGCGCTTTGCTTCGGAAGGTTCGCAACTTGCGACTGCCAGAAGGTCGCCGGAGGAATTAAGGATCTTGAGGGAAACTGAGTCCCAGTGAGTCTGGGTCTTCTTGGGGCATGCTAATGAAGCTCTGGTGCCACTTTTCTTCAGTTTGGTACATCTGACTGTCCTGGAGCCAGAGCTGGACAAGGCACTGGTGGCATTGGGCTTTGCCAGCAACAAGCCGGATGCAATGGGTGGCGTCATCATCGACCAAATGGAGACGAAGGGGAAATCCCTAGCCAAGAACATTGCCGAATATGTGCTGGCGTGTTTCAAAAGTCGGGACCCCCAACTGTCTCTAGCTCTACTAGTTGAGGGACCCGTTGCTGAAGAGGAAGATGACGCCAGGGCCAGCGTTCAAGAAGCTACCCAAAAAGTTGCCTCGTTCTTCCATAGGACCTCCAGTATCTAGGGCTTTTTTCTTCTACCTTAACTTGTAATTCTCCAATTTTGAATGAATGAAATCCAATCCTTTGAATGAATGAAATCCATTTTTTATATGTCTTCAATGCATTGCCCTTTATATTGTTGGCCCCCTGGTAGATGTGCACAGTTTGATTGCGTACATGTACCAATAAGGATTTGACAATGACTTGGAGACTTGATCACTCCAAACTTGTAGCTAGAATGTTAGCTCTTAGGTCCGGAGTCTACTTCCGACACCTCTGAAGGCCCTTTGTGACATCGACGGCGGGCCCGCTGGGGGTTCTCAGAGCTTCCTGGCTTCAATGGCGCCCATTGTCAATGTATAGAACGTCGACGGCAGGCTCCCTGGGGGTTTTCTGAGCTTCCTGGCTGCGACGGTGCCCACTGTCAACGTATAGAATGTCGAAAGCAGGCCCCCTGGGGGTTGTTGGAGCTTCATAGCTTCGACGGTGGGCCCGCTGGGGGTTATCGGAGCTAAGTGCTCCGGCGGCATCCACCATCATAGAGCAAATCACCATCGAACATTCGTTTTTCCTGCGCATTAAAGACAAGAAAAGCTGAAAAATTCGTCCTCTTGTCTATAATTTGTTTGTGGCTTACTATCCTTATTTGAATTTTATATCCCAAGGAATTCAACATGATAATAAGTATATTGATAAAATCTCTTTAAATCTGAATGCTTTCTAGACCCGCCATACTGAGACCTGTCAGGATATAAGTAGAGTGGCGTACTTAGGGTGCCTGACAAGTCTAAGTCGATAGCACACTCCGGACTGCTAAGTAGAGTGGCGTACTTAGGGCTTTGGTTTTTAGGCGAGTAGATCATCTAGCAATGCTAAGATCTGAAAGAAGATCATCAATATAACTTGTATACCATATGAATAACCCGAACTAAATCTAAAAAAAAAGTTGCACAACTTTGTTATAGACAAGAAGGAAAAGATATAAAAGTAACGATCATGTACAAAATTAATGCACATGGAGTCTGTTTTCACACAAAAATGCTTTTTCATTATAGGTCTGAATTATAGGGGAGACAAGGACACACTTAGAGTACGGAACCAAGCTAAGTGTGCTATTCATCTTGTTCTAACCCAGGGTAGTAAGCTACACTTAAATTACAATGACCAAGTTAAGTGTGCTTTTTGTCTAGGATCTACCCAATTCTGTCCATAGACTCTATAATTTACATTATGTGTAAGTACATACTCACCTCCGTGAAACTAAGCATAAAACTTACGGAGGTACTTGATATTCCATGGATTGGGAAGCGGGGTCCCATCCTCTGTTGCCAAGCGGACGCATCCGGGACGGGAAAATTTGATCACTCGGAAGGGACCTTCCTAGCCAGGGGAGAGTTTGTTCATCCCTTCTCGAGTCAGTATTCTCCGTAGGACCGGATCGCCTTCTTCTAGCTGTCGGTTGCACACATGCTTTTGATGATAGCGCCCGAGCGCTTGGCGATATCATGCATTCCGAACAGCTGCTTGGCACATCCCCTCATCGACGAGGTCAAGGTATTCACACCGGAGCTTATCCTGCACGGCTTCGTCGAAGGTTCGGACCCGGAGTGACCCCATGGTGATCTCCGGAGGAAGGACCGCTTCAGCTCCGTACACCAAGAAGAAGGGTGTCTCTCCAGTTGACCGGTTAGGTGTTGTCCTGCTCGCACACAGTGCAGTCGAAAGCTCCTCTATCCAGTTGGCACCGTGTTTCTACAGGCGCTCATATGTGAGCGTCTTGAGTCCTTTTAGTATCTCTGCATTTGCTCTCTCAGCTTGGCCATTACTTGTCGGGTCAGCTACTGATGCATAGCTGACTTGTATGCCGAGATCTTCGTAATACTCTTGGAATGCTGCACTTGTGAATTGGGTTCTGTTGTCAGTTATGACTTTGTTCGAAACTTCAAATCGGCAGACTATGTACTTCAAGAACTTGATAGCAGATTGTTTGTTAATTGTCACAACTGAAGTAGCTTCTGGCCATTTAGTGAACTTGTCGATGGCGATGTACAAGAACCTGTAACCTCCGACGGCTTTTGGGAAAGGTCCCAAAATGTCCATCCCCCATACAGCGAATGGCCATGTAGGAGGTATCATTTACTGCAATTGAGCTGGTGTGTGAATTTGTTTCACGTGGAACTGGCACACTTGACACTTCTTTACCAGCTCAAGTGCATCCTGGAGTGTTGTAGGCTAGTAAAAGCCATGCTGGAAGGCTTTACCAACCAACGTGCGAGAAGATGCGTGGTTCTCACACTCGCCCCCATGGATTTCCGCAAAGAGCTCGCGACCTTCTTACCGGGCAATGCACCGCATTAGAACGCTGTTGGCACCACGTCGGTAAAGATTCCCTTCTACCAGCGTGTATCTTTTATCCAATCTGATGATTTGGTCAGCAGAAGCACCGTCTTCATGAAGGATGTTGTCTTTCAAGTATCTCCTGATTTCTGAGATCCATGCATCAGACCTGACTTGAGCTTCTGGATCTTGCGTGCTAGGTTGCTCGGAGCTTCCTTCAGCACCTACGATCCTTGGTGGGTGCCATGGTAACAGGGCCACCGGGACCGCCAGCTTCTGGGTGCTGGTCTTGCCCCCCTCGCTCAGTTTGGCAGGCTGAGCGGCAGGTCCTGACAATCTCCTAACAAAAACTCCATCAGGAGCTTGAGCTCAGGTTGAAGCTTTCGTTGAGAGTTCATTAGCTTCAGTGTTGTTGAGACGCTAAACATGGCAGAGGTCCAGGATGTGGAAGTCCTTCTGCAGCTTCTGGACTTCAAGGAGGTAAGCAGTAAGTTGAGGGTTGTTGCAATTGCATTCACCTTTGACTTGCTTGATAATGAGTTGCGAGTCACCCTTCACCAGCAACTGCTTGACGCCATATGATAGTGCCACCTTGAGTCCGTATATGAGAGCTTCATACTCTGCCATGTCGTTGGTTTCCTTGAAGTCAAGGTGTACCATGTACTTGACCTTCTCCCCGATCGGTGCGAGGAAAAGGATTCCAGCTCCGGCCCTCTACTTCTACACAAAGCTGTCAAAGTAGAGAGTCTAGTGAGGCTAGGTGAAGATAGGGACCTTGGGTTCCGGCTTCTGCTCACTATGGCTGCCTGAATTTGATGAAGAAGGGGTCCACTCTAGCATGAAGTCAGCGAATGCCTGACTCTTGATAGCATGCCGAGGCAAAAATTCAAGATTGAATTCTGCCAGCTCCGTTGCCCACTTTGCAATATTTCCCGTAGAGTTAGGGTTATGCAATATAGAACGTAGTAGATAAGAAGTTACCACTGATATTTTGTGGGCTTGGAAGTAGTGACAAAGCTTCCTTGAGGCAATAAGAACTGCATAGAGCAGTTTATGTACCTCAATGTGCCGAGTCTTGGCGTTATGTAGTACTTTGCTGATGAAGTACATTGGCTGCTGGACGGTTCGGACCTTCCTGGAAGGGCCTGGAGCTTCTTCTTCATCAACTCGTACCCTCCCGGAGGTGTTCAGACCTTCTTCTTGAGCTACCCAGACCCTCCCAGAGGGGTCCGGATCTTCTTCTTGATCAGCCGTGAGAACTCCCTCGATTGAGAGAGGTTGATCCTCAGGCAGCTTGCCCTTAGGATCCGTGCCTAGGGGCTGGGACCCAGACTCACCTTCATGTAGCTCCGGACCCTCCTGGAGACGTCTAGGCTCCTGAGTTGATGATGGCTCTGGTGTCTCCACGATCAGAACCATACTGACAACCTCTGTAGTTGCTGATATGTAAAGCAGGAGAGGCTCACCAGATTCCAGAGCTACCAAGATTGGTAGTGTGGTGAGGAGCTGCTTGAGCTCTTGGAATGCCTTTTCTACATCTTCAGACCAATGGAAAGGTCTGCACTTCCTTAATAGTTTGAAGAAAGGAAGCGCCCGCTCTGCCAGTCTTGAGATGAACCAGCTAAGCGCGGCTAGACATCCAATTAGCTTTTGTACATCCTTGACGCAGGCTGGGGGCTGCATCTCTTCAATAGCCTTGATCTTCGCTGGATTTGCCTCAATTCCTCGGTGAGTCACCAAGAATCCAAGTAACTTGCCGGAGCTAACCCCAAAGACACATTTGTCCGATTTTGCTTGGTACGCGTCATGTGCAACTTGTCAAAGACGACTTGCAGGTTGTCATGGAATGATTCCTTGTTCTTCACCTTCACAAAGATGTCATCGATGTAGACTTCCACCAAGTCCCTAATGAGTTCTCCAAATGTTTTGTGCATAGCTCGCACAAAAGGTTAAGCAGCGTTTTTAGACCGAAAGGCATGGCAGTGTAACAATACAACCGTCTACTGTTATGAAGGTAGTATGCTCTTCATCTTCCCTAGAAATTCGAATCTGAATCCACTATCTCATCTGTCCTAGATAGTGGAAAGGGGTCTTTTGGGCATGCCTTATTCAAGGTGGTGTAGTCGATGCAATTCTGAAGCTTCCCGCTAGCCTTTGGCACAAAAACTGGGTTTGCCAGCCACCGTGGATGGTGGACCTATTGGATGAAACCATCTTCAAGCAGCTCCTTGATTTCTTGTCTGATGAAGTTCTGCCGCTCGACAGATTGCTTTTGGGGCTTCTGGTGTATTGGTCGTGCGTCGGGGTACATCTTTAGGCTGTGCTCGATCACCTCCCTAGGGATCCCAGGCATCTGTGACAGTTGCCATGCAAACGCATTGACACTTGCCCAGAGAAAAGTGACGAGCGCGAGTTCCTATTTGTCGTCCAGACCTCCCGATATACGGGTGTTCTGAATGGCATCAGAACCGATTTTGACGACTTTGATGGGTATGTCGGTGTCGCCGCTTGGCTGCACACGAGGTGCAGAGGTTGAGCCTCGCTGGCGAGAGCTCAGAGATTGAGCATTTTGCTCCTTGCTAGATCCTTCCTCCTGCACTGTTGCAAGCGCGTGGAGTTCTTCCAGCGCGATGACTCCAGCAGTATGATCCCCTCAAATCTGAAGGACGTCCGATGGAGTTGGCATCTTCAACACCAGATAGTCGTAATGAGCTATGACCATGAACCTATATAGGGCTGGCCTGCCTAGGATGGCGTTGAAGGGAAGGCTAATATGCACTACATCGAAGACCAGCTTTTCAGACCTATAGTTGTCCCAAGTCCCAAAGGTCACCGGGAGTGTAATTGATCTAAGAGGAGTGATAGCTCTCGGACTTACTCCGGAGAAGGGACCTGAGGGGCAAAGGCCCGAGAGGCTGAGCTGGAGCTTCACAAACTCAGCATAGCACCTCAATCTATCAGGACATGATAGAGTTGGATGTTGTTGATAGTCGGAGATACCATCAAAGGCAACTGACCAGCTCCGGTCATGTTGTTCAGACATTCCGAAGCATCAAAAAGTGATGGGTGTGTCCACCCACTTCCGATGGGGTTCTGCCTTGATGGTGGGAGCTGCGGCAGCCATCTCCCGACGCATAGTCTTGAGGATGCACCGAGAGGTAATGTCCCAGGACCCTCCATATATCATATGGAGAGTCTTCCGATGCTCATTGTCGGAGATATCAGAATCATCGTCGACGGTGTTGTAGACGGCCTTCAAAACCTTCTTGGGGTCCTAGAAGTCTAGCTACTTATCAGTCGGAGCTTCATCAACCTTCTGCTTTCCATCCCGTTGATGGAAAGTAGCTTCTTCTTGGCGCCTGTTATTGCATTCAACAAGGCGCTTGACCTCGTGGCAGTCTTCAAGATTGTGGGTGTCTGTTTTGTGGATCGGTAACCACATCTTCTCACTATCACTGTCCTCAGACGATGGTCATGGACGTTTTTCGGGGCGTGGCCCCCGACCACCTGGAGCTGCAGCTGCAGCAGAAGTAGGCGTGTCGGCTGACGACTTCTTCTTGCCATTGGACTTATTCTTCTTTTTTCCACTGCAGGAGGCAGTAGCTTCAACCTTGGAGGAAGATTTACTAGCCTCTGGCGCTGGTTTGGAGTGCATCTCTCAGCCCTCTGCAGCCCTAGCACATTTGTCAGCTAGGCTGAAGAGCTTCGTGATGCTGTTGACTTCTTTTGTTGCCAGCTTCTCCAGCATCTTCTTATCTCTAACTCCCTGTCAAAATGCGACGACGATAGAAGCGTTGGAGATTGAAGGAATAGTATTTTGTACCTTAGAAAACCGATGGATAAAAGATCTAGCGATTCTCCCATCTTCTGTTGTACAATAAAAAGATCCAGCTCTGTGCCAAGTCGGGTTTAGGAGCTCCCAAAGTTGGCAGTGAACTGGCGGTAAGGCTCCGCCCAACTGTTGATGGAGTGAGGCGGAAGACTCATGAACCAGGACCTAGATGTCTCGGTTAGAGCCACTGGGAAGTAATTGGCCATAACGGCCTCATTGCCTCCAGCCGCGAGGATAGAGGTGCAGTTGATCAGGAAGAACTCGATGGGGTTGACAGTCCCGTCGTACTTCTCTGGCAGATGAGGCTAGAACTTCGGAAGCAATTCGACCATGCGAAGATGCATGGCCAGGGCTAAATAGTCGCTCCCTAATCCAAAAGGAGAAGGGTTTTCACGAGCAGCTCGCCTCTCGTGAGCTTGCTCGATATGGACACGCCTGTCCTATCGCCTATATCGACGGTCGAGCTCCGACCAGAGATCATGCATCGAGAGCCTCGACGCCGTATGAGTGCGGCATGCCAGAGAGGGCAGCGATGTCACTTGTTGTGAAGGAGCGCATCTCCTGTGCTGTGATGCTTGAGGGCCCAGTCTGCCAGACAAGGTCCTGTTCCTTGAGGGGGCCTGCCCGTTAGGGGAGGACCTTGGTTACTGATGGCATCGGTTGCGGCTACAGCCAGATGCTCCACATCATCATGCCATTGTTCCATGGCTGCCGGAGGAGCTCCAGGCGCCGGAGGACACTGTAGCAAAGTACGCACTGTGTTGAGCGTGTTCTCCGGATTGTTCGTCGATGCTGTGATCGACGCAAACTCTCCGCCCTGATGTCCTGTGTTGGCTGCCGAACCCATAGGAGGAGGTGGTGGTGGTGGTGGAATGACACCCGCCGGGACACAGCACCAGCTGGCTGTTGCATATTGTAGGGATTCCCTCCATCATGCTGTCCAGCATGGCCGTTGGACGATGCTGCGGCAGAATTCTCCATCTCGAAATCTAGAGCGCCCCTACCTAGCGCGCCAAATGTCGAAGTGTTGCTACGATACTTCCCCTGGTACTACTAAAACATAGTCTACTGAGGTTCGTATTCAGTTGGAGCGCGCGTAAGATCAAGAGCAAGACGGTCACATAGAGGATTTTTATGTGGTTCGGGCCACCTGAGCATAATACTCTACTCTACGGGGTGATTGTTGATTGTATGAGAGTGTATGCGTAGTGTGCGTATAAGCTTCACTAGCCTCCCCTTCTACCGTGCGGTACATCCCTCTTATATGCTAAGGCCTAATCGTTACATGGTCCGCCTGGCCCGACAAGTGGCCCCGACTGTATTGAACACCCTATACACGATCTACTGGCGTTATGGGTGGTTATCTGTGTAATAACATGTCTTAATGATAGTGTTAATGGTATTGACGGTCCTCTAATTATGCATCATTAATATACTATTAATGACGTGTTAACCAGGTCTTGTAACGGCTGCTTTAATAGCCCCTTGAATGTTCGCGCTGTTGGAGATCCGGCAGTCTTCCCTTTGCAGGCTTAGATCTGGAGGTTCGACATGTGGCAGCTCTGGAGCTTCCCTCTATAGGGAGGCAGGTCCGGAGCTGCTAATCACATGGTAGCTCTGGAGCTTCCCTCTGCAGGGAGGCATGTCCTGGGCCATTTGGCACATGGCAGCATCAGAGCTTCCCTCTACCGGGGGTTAGGTCTGGGGTTGTTGTACACGTGGCAGTATCAAAGCTTCCCAGTGAAGGGAGGTAGGTCCGGTCCCGCAGGACACGTGGAAGTACCGGGGCTACCCAAATGAGGGATGCAGGCCCAGTGCTGTCAAATGTGTGTTGCCTCCAGAAGTCTTGGACTCGGACATAGGAACTCTTCGGTTTTACTTGCGATATCAGGGGGTACCTGGTATCCAGGGTACCGGCAATCTCTTTCCCCCACTTGTTGAGTACTTTATGTACTCATGAGTTTAACTTCTTCCTCCAACATATGAAGATGAGTAGGAGAACACGAACTTGTTCGCCGTCCCGAGGAGACATTCTAGGCTAGCGTACCCCCGAGCAACTGCCTGTGCATGGGGTTTCACTGGATTACTTTTGCTGCTTTGCTTGTAATTTTGTTTTAGACCTACGAGTCATTATCAAGACAATTATGTATTCGACCATGGCTTGTAATAAATGATATTACATTTTCATCTACACATGTATGATGCAAACTGATGCTGGCATACATGTGGAATCCATTCGGTTATCTCGTTGGGACCGGGTGTGACAAGAGAGATCAAGTGTTGCTGCCTAGAACCATACACCACAACACTACCTATATATATCCTCCATTTTAGACTTTTATAGAAGCAATTTAATAGTATAAAAAATCGTTATTAATTGTGATTATTATAGAAGGAATATAATAATATAAAAAGTACTCCCTCCATCCCTAAAAGGATATCGTTTTTGAAATAAATTTAGTTCTAAAAACGACATCCTTTTAGGGATGGCGGGAGTAGTTAGTAATTGTGATTATTATACAAGCAATCTAATAGTATAAAAAAGTACTAGTAATTGTATATTATAGACACAATCTAATAATATAAAAAATACTAGTAATTGTATACTATATACTAATATAATAAGTACTTACTAACTAGTCCCTCCATCCCAAATTACTTGTCACTCTCTAGTTCATTTTTAAACTAGAGAATGACAAGTAATTTGGGATGGAGGGAGCATGATATTATAGAAGTAATATGATAATATAAAAAATACTGATGTATTATATATATATATATATATATATATATATATATATATATATATATATATATATAGTGTACTTGATCTCTCCCGCATCTGTCATCACACTCTTCATTCATAATGAATGTGACAACAAATATGTTGCTCCTCTCCTAATGGTCATCCTTGTTGCCTCTGGTAAGTGAAAAAACGATGATGATACCTTATTGTGTGTTAAATTACTTAATACCTGATCTAATGAACCGTTGCAGAGATGAGGGTGACACAAGTTGCCGGTAAAGAAGTTGATTGTGGTAACTATGCTAAAGGGACATGCTGGGTCTCGGCTTTGTGAAAGGCAAATGTGACGAGTGCTGCAGGGCTCATGGCTACATGGAAGGCAACTGGGTCTTACTCGGCTGCTATTGTTGCAATATAAGTGAATAAATTAACCTACCATGTATGATAAACTTATAAATTGTAATGTCCTTGATAATTAATAAAACCATCTTCTGAGACTTCATAATTACTTTGTGTATATGGATTTGGGTATAAAAAGGAATAGTATAATTTTCAATCCGTTGAAAAACAGAGGGTCCTTTCACTCAACGTTCATAATCCCGGATTTTCAATCCTGACCAGCAGCTTCTGTAACTGAGCTGGATTCTAATTCTCTGATTCTATCATGAACCTCAAAACTATCCTCTAATCCCAGATTCTTCTTGTACGAAGAATGATCACCATCCCTGCTCCTTAACCAAGTCTCAAAAGCTAAGAATTTCCATTTTGATGTAAGATTATGATGAGGTAAGAAACCTATCAGTTAGCCCAGTGACACCTCGCATGAAAATCATAACAGAGCTCAGACAAAAACAATGTTAGAATCTGATAAAAAAGAATCTATTCAAAGTAGCCCTGAAAAGTTGCAACAAGTCCCTTCCAACTAAAGTTTATGGGATCCAACTCAAGCTTTCTCCACTACTTGTGTATCATTCTAATCTTACCTAGTCACTCTCGGTGATATCATGCACCAGTGACCCGATAACTTTAGATTCATTCTTACAAGAATCAAAAGATTCATAATATGTATTCACTCTTAGAAGTTTCTAAGAAAACGAGTTATTATGAACTTACCTTTAATTTTGATGGCAAGGCATTTCCCTGTCATCAACATAACTTTCGCTATCATTAGTAGCAGAATATATTTGATAACATTTTATCTGTGTCAAAATATTTTTTTGAGTTACAATCTTGTCCATTGTCAGTTTGAGCTTGTTTTTACCATCAATAGTTCAATGTTAATTTCGTAGTTCCTATTCCTCAATTCAGTTTACTTCACATTCAGTTTCTTTTATATTTTTGCATATTCAATAATACATTCTTTTAGGTACTTGAACATTCAGTCTAGTGATGCATATGCAAATATGTGATTGTTGATCCTGCATTGTTTCAGAGTGGATGAGGTGTTGCTACAATCAGATGAATGGAAGGAATTAGTTAAATTATGTAAAGACAGGTGCTGGGTGGATCCCGCTCGGTATGGGGTTGACCCATACCGAGTCATATTCTTTTCCATGCTCTGATTGGGAGCACTAACTGACTCATAGTTGGAGCCCCCTCTCACATCAACGCCATATAAAGAGGAGTTGGTTAGATTAGTGGGAGGCTAATCACAACAGACTCCACGTTCCCTGGTAAGGCAACCGATTGGCAGTTGCGTGGGCTAGTGAGCGAAAGGCTCCCGACGGCGACAATGCCATCACCCACAGTCACCTCCTCTGCTCCGCCTCCAATCACCAATGCCACCTTCGTTGCCCTCACTGTATTGGCTGCCACTAATCCCATAGGCCAAGGTACGCTCATCTACCAATCTATCTCTGTCTACGTTAATAGTCTAGTTTATTATCCTTTGCCTCAATTGATTTTAATTAGTGCTAAGACAATTATGATTAAAGAACTCGATTAGGTTATGCCTACCCTAAGTACTATAAATGGCATCAAGAGCCAGGTTTAGAGCATCCCTAACTCAGGTTTCATTAGTTTTTGTTTGAGTCTGCATCATTTACAAGGAGAGGAAACAAATAAAGTCTCGGATTAAGGATGAATTAAGAACTTAGAAGATTCAAACCGAATCGAATTAGAAAAGATATTAGGGGAGTTTAAGATATATCCACATACCTGAGTAAGTGTGCCATCCTTGGCAGCACACACCGGCGAACCGACAACGGCGACCTGGGAAGGGCGGCCTTGGGGCTCGCTGGATCCACCTAAATAAGGGCACCGCGCAGCATCATCTTCGGTGGCGGCACGCTCAAGGTAGAACGCGCACACCGGCGAGGATAACAGTGGCGGCGCCAAACCCAAATCCTACTTGGCGGGGCATCTCACGACGGAGAGATCCTTCACGAGGGTGCTCGGCAGTGTCACGCATGCAATTGGGGCAAGCACGCGCGCCGGCGGCCTTCAGTAGTGCCTGTGTTGCACATTCTCCGGCGAGCCTTGGGGTCTCCTCCTTTTGCTCGTGCACCACTCGGGTAAAGAGATGGGATCAGGGAAATGGATTAGGTTTCTAGGGAGACTGATGCTAGCAGCGTTTTTTGCTCCTCTGCACGCGCGCTGCACCATTGGACTAAAATCCAACGTGAGGCGTTGATCATCATGTCAGTGGCGTGGATAAGCTGGCATGGGCCAAGTGGGCCGCACAAACATGCTGAAGGAGCGGCAGGCCCGTCGGGCTACCATCTCCAGGCCGAGGCGGATTGCCTATAGGCCACTGGCGCTGACCCAACCCAGTAAGGAGTGCGGGTCCTAAGTGGACTGTGTGCTGCTTCGACGATGGGCCTCGTGCGGTTAAGTATCCCTTTTCAGGGAATGCAGTCTTGAGCCCTCATGTTGATTTATTTACTGGGCCGAACAGAAATCAAGTCACAGGCTGTTGGGTCAATTTAATCCACTGGACCTTAGTGTAGCATGCCCAACAGAAATAAGCGCGTTGAATGTGGCCTACGGGGGGGGGGGGGGGGGGGGGGTGAATAGGCGTTGAAACTTTTTCCCGCAACACTTAACAAAAATATATACCAAAGACTTGGGTTTAGTGAAATAAGATGCATGTTCGTATTATATTTCCACATTGTATATCATTGCCGTCAAAATGCTCAGGCTTTCCCAATGGAATAGAAAGGTAGTGATTGTTGTTGTTAAGCTTCTCATAATTAAAAGGATATCGGGAGCAGTCTTGATGACTAAACCCTTTTGGCTTTTAATCTTCTTTATTGCCCTTCTGGCTTAGGAGCTTCTTCCTTAGAAGTGCCTTGAGTTGACACACTTCTTCATCATCGTGTTCGTGCTCCTTGAGCACATCGAACACCTTGGTGTCTTGTTCGTATCCAATGATGGGCATTTCTGGGATCTCGTTGGTCTTGTTGGTGGCCATTTGTCTCTTCGAGTAGTGGTCTCGTAAATGCAGAGCCCGCTCTGATACCAATTGAATGTGGCCTAGAGGGGGGTGAGTAGGCGTTGAAACTTTTTCCAGCAACACTTAGCAAAAATGTCAAATACAGGAGGGCCGAACAAGTCTAGTGTGCTTGTTATACCTATGAAAATATTGAAAATTTTATGTGATTTCCTCAAACATTACAGCAGCGGAATGTAGTAAGCTATCCAAACAACTTTGGCAAGTGTTTAGGATTAGCAATTTGCGCGTGGAATACAGTTGCAAATTTGATCAAGCATATGCCCTAGCTCGTGTTGATTGCAAAAGTAAAGAACTAGAACACACGAGACAAATGATTTTTACAGAGGTTCGTCTCACGAAAGAGAGAGGATCTCACACAAAGTCGGATCCCAATCAAATCTTTACCTCTTCAAGTCACCACAAAGGCCGACTTGAGTTCCACTATCATAGGGTAATTACCGAGTCAATGGGGGCAAACTCACACGCTGAGGGCTCCCACAAAATTACAGCGAGAAAGCGAATCAAATACACTCAAAATATGTACAGTAGATGCGAGAGTGTATGAGAGATCAAACCAAAAGAGCTCAACAATGCGTAGGAGACGTTCTCCCTTTCCCAAATAGTGAGTCCCAAAAGATTTAACCTTTTAGGGCTTTAGATGTGGGAGAAGTGTTTCTGTGCTATTGTGACATGTGACGGCGCTAGGGTTCCTAGTTGGTGAGTTATGGGGTCGTGGATCACCTATTTATAGATAATCTAAAAAGTTACAGTTAGAGATCTCGACGGCCGAACTAGTCCGCTCAGGGGACCAGGCTAGTCTGGTGTGCTGTGTGAAATGTGCGTGAATTGTGCAGCACATCTAAAACCCTAATTGCTCTGAGTGAACCGGACTAGTTCGCACGAAAACAGAAAGTTAACCAGACTAGTCCTTGGTGAATCCAGTAACTAAATCGACCAGCCCGCAATTAAACGGACTTATCTGATGCAAGGTGAGATGTGTGTTGTGTTGGCGGACTAGTCCAAATATTAGTACTTGTCTGTGCAAAACATCAGAAAGTTGAAAGGACTTATCTGGCTCATATCTGGACTAGTCCATGTGGAAATAGAGAGTTGATCAGACTAGTCCTGTTCTGTTCCGAACTTGTCCGTGTGAGAACAGAAAGTGCGTCGGACTAGTCCGCTTGTGAACGGACTTGTGCGGTGCTACAGTGAGTTGCTTAAATTGTTATCTTTAGCCCTTACTTCTACGCAAAGTCATAAACTCTTGGGATGTATGTCTCACACACATCCTGTACATTAACTACTACTTTGTGCTTCCATCCTTCACTTGGGCTTTTCCCTTCTCATTCCTCATTTTCACCTTTTTGTGCACCATTAGTTCTATTCTTTGTATACCTGCTTTCATCTCAACAAAACTCATTAGGATCTCGTTTGTCTGTCATCAATCGTCCAGAACCCACAAGGGAATGCCTAGATTCACTTTCAATCTCCCCCTTTTTGGTGATTGATGACAACCATTTTGAGATTTCCAATTAAGAGTAAATATTGATTTTCATAAAGTATGCATATATGAGAATGAAATATGAACAGGAAATATTTCTCACATATATGCACTCTTTATTGTGCGGTGCCTATAGAGTGTGTGTGAGCATGCATTGTGATGTGCATAATTGAAAATACAATAATTATAATGAACAATCATCACAAGATTATCATAATAAGCATCACACATCTACATTAAACAAAGTAGGCATCATCCAAGTAGAAATTACAATAGTTTGAAACTTAAAGCATAAAAGATACATGTCCATGATCACTAGTTCTTAAGGCTTAAGGCACCAAAAAGGGGAAAAACTAAGGGAAGTTACTCTCCGTCACTCCCTCTCTCACTTTCGGTCTCGTCCTCGTCTTCATCTTCAGATTCATGTTCATGCTGAGGAGGAGGAACAGAGACACCTGCAAGTCCAAAAGAAGCTAGTTCCTATTCCGTGAGAGGTGCAAGCTCTGTGAAGTTCTCCTCGGAGTCTTTGGAGATCTGAGGAGATCCCACTGGTTCAATGTCCAACTTCTCACAAATAGCATTTATATTTTCCTTCATGTACCTCTGGTACCTTTTCCTAGCCAAGCTTTCCTTGTGTTGCTTCACTTCCACTTTGCGGCAGGGTGCAAAGATGGACGAAAGCATCTTTATAACACCACTTGAGGACTCTCTGGATGGTGGACGAGCAGAGCAGCTGGAGCCCTTGTGCCTTCATGAGCTTGTTTTGACCTTTGTTCCCTTGCAGGTGAGGCAGGTGCACTGGGAATGCTGTAGGCTATGGGCCACTGAGGCTTGAGACCGGCATGCTCAAAATCTTTCATAAACTCAAGGTTGGTTACCTTCTCAATCATGAACATTATGTATGACGCATAGCCACATGACCTATTGGGAGTTATTGAGATGTTCACTATATCATTGTAGATATACTCAAACACATTGAAGGTCTGTCTCTTTCTTATCACTTTCATCAAGGTCCTTAGTGTTCCTTGAATGGTCCCTGCATCTCATCCTTTGGAGCAATGGTCTTCCTCAGAATCCTGTTTAGCACCACAAAGAATGGCTTCAAGTATTTTGTGGTAGGTGGCTTGTATGGCATTCTTGTGTCATAGAGGAATGTGAGCTCATCCTTCTCTAAAGGCTTCAAGTTGTGAATAACAATTTCATTTTCCAGAGTGTCTTCGAGATGGAGTATCCTGGCAAAATCCTCATATGTGACACTGTATTTGGATTCATGTGTCATCCAAGTGATTCCTTCCTCGTCATCACCCGAGAAATAGAGGGTGGAATAGAATTGGTTGATAACTTCAGTGTTCCAATTGTATTTGAAGGATGGAAGATCTTCCATACCATGTCTATCCAAAGCCTCTAAGACTTCATGATAGTCCTAGCAGTTCATGGATTGCATATATGTCACATCCACCAACTGGCTCACCACAACTGGATTCCTCATCTTCCTATACACATGCTCATAATAATCTGCATGGAAGTGACTCTAGAATCTTGGGTCAGCCGCTTGCTTTGGCTGCTCATAGACATTGATCTTCCTGAGTTTATCAACCAAATCATTGTCTTTGCCGGTGAAATCATCTTCAAAGGGCTGCCTGTTTCACTGCACAGGTGATTTCATCTTTAGTGGACCAATGGGTCCACTTGCAAGTCCATTGCCTTTGCTAGTGCTTCTTCATAACCACTTTTCTTTTTCTTGGGAGCACAGAGTCAGAAGGAGAGATTTGGGCATCATGGTCATGTCGCTTTTTGCTCCTCAGCTCTTTGCCTTGGCCATTTTCTCGCGATCACATTCGACTTCGTAGTCAAACATGATATCATCCGATGCAGACGACATCATGCCTGACATAGAGAGTACAAGGTGTGGTAAGAATGATGTGAATTAGACTTTGTAGAGACAAGACTTTAGTGGTTCAAATTGTCAAGGGGTCGTATGAACCCTAAATTCTTATTTCAACGAATCTAACTAAGACTGATGTAAAAAGGTAGGAGGACAATAGGAATACATATAGCAACGCAATGTATACCCTAGGAAACAAGAAAAGTGAGCAAAACTTGAGAAAAGAGAAGAACTAGGGTTTGGAATGGTTTATACCGGGATTTGAATATTCGAGGAGGAAGGTGCGGAGCAAAGTCCGAATTAGTCTGGAGGAGGGATGCTTCGCGTCGAGGGGAAAGATTCCCGTGGAGGAACCTTCTATTTTGGTGGCTACAGGTGGAAATTGCCTTGGGAGCTTGAGCTTGAGGAGAGAGAGTGCTATGTTGATTGTGAGAAGGAGGAAGAGAGGTTTTGGTTACGGGCTAGGGTTAGGCCCGACAGTAGCAGACTAGTCCGCAAAAATACCGAACTAGTCCAGTACACTGCACCAGAGCTGGACTAGTCACTAGCAACAGACTAGTCGGGTCAGCTGGATAGAATTAGAACAAAGAGATTTTTGGACTTTGAACTAATATTGATCTAATGGACATCATTTCATAAATAATCGTGATGAATATGACCAGTAAGCAATCAACAATCATACAATGGCTACAATTCACCAAGATTAAATATTTAAAATAGTTTTCGAAAGAAAACTGAGATAAGGGATAAATTTTTGCAAAATAAGTAAACTTTGAAGAGCCAATCAGGTATGCAGTATTTCAAGCCACATTTCGAGTGTCAAGTATATTCAATTCATTTCTAAGATCGCAAAATTGCTTTTCATCTAATGGCTTGGTGAAAATGTCAGCTAATTGTTTTTCAGTTCTAACATGTGAGATTACTATGTCACATTTTAGTGAATTGTCTCTTAGAAAATGATGGCGTATATCTATGTGTTTGGTTCTTCAGTGCTCTACTGGATTGTGTGCAATTTTTATGACACTTTCATTATTATATAGGAGTGGAATACGGTTATGATTGTAACCTTAATCCTTTAGAGTCTGTTCATCCAAAGTAGTTGTGCGCCACAACTACCAGCTGCGATATACTCTGCTTAGGCTGTGGAAAGGGCAATGAAATTTTGCTTCTTTGAGGACCATGAAACTAAGGATCTGCCAAGAAATTAGCAGGTTCCGGAAGTGTTTTTCCTGTCGACTTTGCAACCTACATAATCGGCATCGGAATATCTTATAAGGTTGAACTTGGATCCTTTAGGATACCAAAGGCCAAAGTTGAGTGTGTGAATAAGGTATCTTAAGATTCTTTTTACAGCTATTAAATGCCATTCTTTAGGTGCGGTTTGAAACCTTGCACACATACAAGCACTTAGCATGATATCAAACCTAGATACACATAAATAAAGCGGTGAACCTATCATAGATCGATATACCTTTTGATCCACATCTGGACTGTCTTCGTTGAGGTCGACATGTCCATTAGTTGCCATGGGAGTCTTGATGGGCTTTCCTTTGTCCATATTGCATATTTTGAAGATGTCTTGTGTGTATTTAGTTTGGCAGATTACTATGTCCTCTTTCAGTTGCTTCACTTGGAATACCAAAAAGAACTTTAATTTGCCCATCATGGACATCCCTAATCTATATGTTATAATCTTACTGAATTCTTCACAAAAAGATTCATTAAATCCAAAGTTTATATCATCAACATAAATTTGAGATATGAATAGCTGACCATCAAAATTATTTGTAAACAATGTATAATCAGCTTTTCCTATTTTAAAACCGTTTTGAGTAAGAAAGTCTCTAAGGCACTCATACCAAGCCCGAGGAGCTTTTTTGAGGCCATAGAGAGCCTTACGCAGTTTGTACACATGGTTAGGGTACTCTTGATCTTCAAAGCCTAGTGGCTACTCTACGTACACCTCCTCCTTGATAGGACCACTGAGGAATGCGTTTTGACGTCCATTTGATACAACTTAAAATTATGGTGAGTAGCATAGACTAAAAATTTGAATGGACTCAAGTCTAGCTTGGCAGTAAAGGTTTCATCGAAATTCAAACCTTTGACTTGTGAGTAAACACCGGCCACAAGTCGTGCTTTGTTTCTTGTTACTACTCTGTGTTCATCTTGCTTGTTCCGAAAGACCCATTTGGTACCCACGATGTTTGCCCTTGGTCATTCCATAAGCTCCCACGCTTCATTTCTTTTGAAGTTGTTCAGCTCCTCTTGATGGCGGTCATCCAATCTGGATCTCTTAATGCTTCATCGACCCTATGTGGTTCCAGAAAATAGACAAAAGAGTAATATTCACAGAAGTTAGCAACACGAGATCTAGTGGTTACTCCCTTTGCAATATCTCCAGTGATGTTGTCGATGGGATGATCTCTTTGTAAAGATCGAACACTTTTGACTCACGTGCAACTCATATGAGTGAAAGTTTGGACAATCCGAAGCGAAAAACACGTGCGAGTCACATGAGAAAAAGTTCAGACACTCCGAAGGGTGAAACACGTGCAATTCACGTGAGAAAAAATTCGGACAATCTGAAACCATCGACGGTAACATTACTCCCCAAAACTAACAATCGACGGTAACATTACTCCCCAAAACTAACAGACATTCCTAGATGCACTTTCCACTACTACAAAAAGCATTTTTACAGGCGCCTCAATTTTTCAAACACAGGCGGTCCTTAAAAATATGCGACTGTGATGACGAATGATATAATAACCGTCTGTGATGAAAGAACAACACAGGCGGATTTTAAAGAACAACCGTCTGGGTAAATACATGATCTTCAGAATCGGTTCTTAATTAAGAACCGCCTGTAATGCAACGAACTTCACAGACGGATTTTAGACGGGTAGTTATGCTTCAATAACCGTCTGTAAAGACACATTATCATTGACGGTTAGTTATGCTTCAAAACCCGCCTGTGAAGACATATTATCATAGGCGGTTAGTTATGCTTCAAAATCCGCCTGTGAATACAAATTATCATAGACGGTTAGTAATGCTTCAATACCCGTCTGTGAAGACTTCTTATCATAGACGGTTAGTTATTCTTCAATAACCGTCTGTGATAAGACGTTTATCACAGACGGTTATATATGCTGCACGACCCGTCTGTGATAAAGTATTTTCACAGACGGCTAGCCTAAGTAAAGAACCGCCTATGATAATCTATCTTCACAGGCGGCTATACTTAGTGAAGAACCGCCTATGATAATTAGTCTTCACAGGCGGTTTCACTTCTCCGCCTGTGAAATTGCGGATTATCACAGACTCTTCGTTTCAGGCGGTTTTAAAAGCCGTCTGTGATAATAGGTTTGGAGCCGCCTGTGATGAGGCTTATTGTAGCAGTGTTCAGTGAGAGTGTGGCACACCTGCGTGGAAGGGCTCGGGCTTCGGGAGGGGGCACATGACGCCGCGACGATGACCTAGCCGAGACAAATGTAGTGACACTCAGTTCTTCAAGAAGAAAAGTGAGGAATGGAGGGGAATTGCTGTGCAGGGGAGCTCGTAGCAGCGAGCATTGACTGACACACGGGTCCTCCGTCTGGAGCAGCAGTAGCAAGAGCAGCAGAGAGCGTGAGGGAGCAACCAGCTACAGCTGTTCTGAATTTGCTCGACAGATAATAGCCCAAAGGTCAGGGCAGTTCTTCGATACTGTAAAGAGGTGTCAAACATGCACTGCTGAAGGTGGCCTGGGTGGGTGAGTGGAGAGGTTTTCAGAACTGGCATGTGGACCCCTTTTGCAGTGAGGGCAACATGGGACCCAGCTGCAGTGATAGGATCAGTGGGGCCCAGCTGCAGAGGCACAAACAGTTCCAGAATTCTTTTTCCTGTTTGCAGCAACAGATTCAAAATAGGAAATAAATAGAAAATGAGCTCCAAAATTTTTGAAATTTTGGGAGTGACTTCCGGACACCTTAAACTAAATTCTGAAATATCAATCTCTAAATTTGGATGTATTTAACTGGGTTTTATGATTTTCCTTGTATAGATGTGCATATGAGCCATTTTACACATTGGGGATGGCTGTTTGGTCCAGACAAAATTTCTTATGCATACAGTGATCATGTTCAATTGTGTATGAGCCATGCCACGGTAATGTTATACAGAAATGTGAGGTGCAGTTATTAAACTATGAAGATCACATATGCTCAAAAAAATAGGAGTTCCTAAAATTAATTAGCAAACTCATAATGAGTGGGTTTGGAAATGAGAGAAGAGAGATGTAGAGTGTTACAATCCTGTGATAGATAATATATGAAAGGGCTGAAGAGACATATGCAACACTACTTCACCATCCTCTGCATCTATTATGATGACTATAGTTAAATTAATATCTTGCTGCAGTCATTCCATCAGTTTTGCAGCTACAAAATGCATGGCTTTTCTTGAAGAGACTACGGACCTACGGTACATGCATAAGACTGTATGATAAACTGTGTGATAAACTCTGAGGCTTTTGATCCGCCACCAGAAAGGCTCAGACATGTTCAGCACTGACTAGTCCATTCTTAAACTTGTCTGAGAGGTTTTTGATCCGCTTAACATCGGATCAGTCCGATGTGGCCGCACTAGTCCGGTCTCTAGGTCCAAATAAGTCCGACCTTATTCTTAAGGATGCATAGATCTATCTCTCTAACTAAACCTAATCGGACTATGAGGTCTTAGTGAAAACTCTCTATATCAAGGCTCAACTCGACACAAGAAATTTTAACCTAATTTTTATTCTTCAAGTTTTTTGACACCTTTTTCGCTCTTCTTACTTTTTGAGAGTCTTCGTTTTCGATTCAACTTCGACCACCTTACACTCATGAAGCTCATTAGTTCCTTAATTATCGTCATTAACCATCCAAAACCCATGAAGATTACCTAGATGCACTTTCAGGACTTATCGTGTCGGGCCGGCCCGACAGCCTGCACCTCGGCCCAAGCGCGGCCCTGGGGTCATTTTACTCGTGTTGTGTCGTGCCGAGCCAGACTGACCCGAGACCCGATAATAAAAAATATATGCAAAAATTTAAAAATCATGTTATGTGGTCTTAAATGGACTGGATCCCCGCGAGCTACGCGGGCCAGGCATCGGGCCAGCTGTTAAACGGGCCGTGTCGGGCTGGTCCGACAGGTCTGCGCCTAAGCCTAAGCACAGCCGGGTTGAGCTTCGGACCGACCAGGACCTGGTCCCTCCGTGTCGGGCCGTGCTCGTACGGAACCAATAACATCAGGCTTCGGGTCGGCCCAATTAGCCCGACTCGTTTGGACAGCTATACTCGTGCCTGGGATCAAACACACTACACGAGTAGCATGTGCTGACCACAAACGATCTTGATCAATGACAAGACGAGACAAGCGGTCTATTTGTTTCCGCTTAAAACTCGCTTATCAGTGAAAAATAAAACAATCCACCCAAACACATTGCTTAATTCATGCTTTGCTTGTAAGCCGCTTAGTGAGAAGGCTCAGAAAACAACAGAAAACTCGCTTAGCCATAAAGCAAGGTGGAAGGGCCGGCTAGAATTATGCGGTGCACTTTTTCCACCCCTATTGCGAAACCGTCCGTCTCCTCCCGTCCTCCCGCAGCGCCGCCATCGGGAACATCCGGCGACGCCGACTGAAGGCCGACGCCCGCCGGAATCGCGCCCCACGCCGCCAGCGGTGGCACTCCCAAGCGACGTGTGCCTTCACGGCCCGTGTAGTCGTCCGTCGTCGACCGTCCTCTGTGACTCTGAAGACGTCTGCCTTCGTGCGGTCGTAGCCGTCGCGCTCCCAGTACGGCCGGCCGTCCGCGAGCCCCGGCGCTGGAAGCCGTCACACGGCCAGGGTTCCGTCTCCTCCCGCCCCAGGCGGACCTGTTGGAAATAGAAAAAAATAACAAGGAAAATCAACTTTGTATGCACTTCGTACAGGCGTTGGAATAAAAAAAAGTTAAAAAATTGAACTTTGTTACCACCTGTCACGTGCAGGCGGTTGAATAAAAAAGGAACAAAAAATTGGACTTCGTTACAGTCACGTACGGACGAAAAAAAAAACTGACAGCTGATTGACACGTTATCCCTTATTTAAGTACATCAATATCATTTTACACACAGTTAAGGAATAAGCTACCAAAAATAATCAGGTTATCTAAACACTCTAACCTCTTCAGGTAGTTGCTTAATCAGACCACAAACTCAGCCAATAATCATGCTCATCAGATAATCAAGATGCAGAAAAGCGAAACCAAATAGGGTCAAAGTGCGGAACGGTTATCGACACATATGCTCCCATGCGTTTTAGCCAGTAAGTATGGGCTTGTAGGCATACTGTAACTGTTGCATTTTATTGGAATTTTTTATTATATGTTTTAAAAACAAATTTAATATAAATAACCTACGATTTTCAAATTTTCAAAAGTAACCCAGGTTCGTACGTTCCTCTCACAAAATGACACGTAGGCAAGGAATTTTGTATGTGTCTCTCACGAAATCAGACATGGCTGCCACGCGGCCGAACGATTACCGAGGCTGCAGATGCCATGGCGAATCTCGTACGTTCCTCAAACGAAATTCGCGCCCCATGTGAATTTTGTATGTTTCCTCCACGAGATTCCTCAAGCTACAGGGCCCACTAAACTCGTTGTATGTGTCACGGACGAGGTTCAGCTTCGTTAAAATTGTACCTCCTCTTCTTCTTCCCGTCGCTTGGCTACTCCTCCTTCTGCATCCGCTTGCTCCTCCTGCCGCTGCTCTCTCCGGATCGCTACTCCTGCTCGGGCGCTACCACTAGCGCGTGACTCTTCGGGCTAGCGCGCCCGCCCTCCGCCTCCCTCAAGCTACCACGGCGCCGCTCAGCAGGTAATTTTTTTTCCCTATTTAGTGCTACGATAGATACTAAAATATTTTATGTGAGGAAATGATGTTATGTGTTATTTATGCGTCCTAATGTTGTGTTCTTCTAATATATCCTGTGAAAAGTGTTCTTGTGTGGCCGCGATATGTCGCACATGCTATGTTCTTCTAAGATATAACGTGGTACTAAAATATTCGATCACACGTGCTATATTATTTGACGTGATAATGATGCTATGTGCTACTTTTAACTAGTGTTTTTTTGTTTCATATATTGTGGTACTTATTATTAATACTATATTATGAATGTTTTGTACAATTTTAAATAGTAGTGAGACTATGTTAATAGATTAACTAGTGATGTAATGATATTATTTTACATTATGTATTAGTTGTATTTTGATATTTAATAATGTCATGGCATTTATTAGTCGGTTCATTTTTGTGAAAAAACGCATGTTAATTTATAATTTTATGGAAATTGTATATTATTACTAAATAATATTGTCAGTACCCGGCATACCGGGTACCCTCGCACATAGGATAAAGCCACCAAGGTGTCCTGTCTTCCAGCAAAGGCAGAGTCCGAGAGCGCCACGTGTCCAGAAGGCCCGGACCCCTCTACTTGAAATATGGGTTCCGGAGTACCCACATGGACCTTAAGAAAGAGTTCAGCTCCCCATTAGAGACAAGCTCCCAAGCGTCCACGTGTCTAGCAGGACGGGATCCCACTCCCCTATGGGGGAGGGCTCCAGTGTTGCCACATGGATCGAGGCACATGGTGCACGGGGCGGGACCCGGCCTCCTACGCGGAGGCTAGCTCCCGAGCTACCACGTACCTTGCGACTAGCCCTGGACGGTGGGTTGCGGGAGTTAAGAGGGCGATGCGCCTTGTCTAAATCAAGCATTAAAGACTCTCGTCTTCCCCAGGTGCGTGACGCGGCACACGCCTATTGTGGGGTACTGTTGCGCCCAATCGCATCGCAGTGAAGACACCGCAGGCCTACCCCACTCTGCCAAGTGTGTAGCTTACGGCAGCAGGGACAATCGTGTGGGACATTCCCTGCCATCATCAACGGCTACGCATGGGCCACTGACGACAGAAGCGGCAAGACGGCAAGTCTTCAAGCCACGGTTAGAGGACGCTTGTGCGAGAAGCCTTAGATCTTTAGGATAAGATCATCCCGGGGTCACTTGTCGATTCCCAGACCCGACTTGTAAGACATCTAGCCTTGTCTATAAAAGGACTATATCGCCACCGTCACAAGGGATCCCCAATTTACACATTCAGACACCAAACACCAGCAATACAACTTCACCGTGGAGTAGGGTGTTACGCTCTTATGGCCCGAACCACATAAAAACCACCGTCTCACACTCTCATACGCGCGACCCCTCGATTGAGGACTATGCCCTGCCGATCAAAGAACCTCCACGGGCTACTCCATAGAAGATCCGAGGGAAGTGTCGCATTAACACGTCATGTCGCATTAACACGTCAACATTTGGCGTGCCAAGTAGGGGCTTTTTTCCATAAAAAAAAGTGGTTGTGCTTCTTTCGCAATGGTGTTCATCAGGCCTGTGGATGGCGGCTTTCGGGGCCGTCGTCCGGTGACCAGATTCATCGCCCGAGCAATGCATTCCGGTCCATCATCCGGGCACATCCCGGCCCAGTCAGTGCCCCTGCAGCCGCCGGCTACAAGTCTCGAGAGCGCTCTGGCAGCAGCCAGGGCCCTTCTCCACCACCCACCGTCACTGAGCGCTTCCAAGGGAGCAGCTCAGCAGTGGGTTAAAGACATTGACCACCTCGTCGTGGCGGCCATCAACTACCCCAACAGAGGGAGGCGTCACGTCTTGCTGTCGCACATGCCGTCCATCGATCGTCGCACTGCCGACTCTAGGTCTACCAGGCTTACTAGAGCTAGCAAGATTTCCATGGAGGACCTGAGGGCTGAGCTTGATCATCGTCCAGCTCAGATAGATGGTTGCGTCATCATCGAGCCGCAGCGGGAAAGGCGGCGCAACCTTGACGCCGAGTATGGCCTTCAAGGGCCTGAGCATGAGGCATCCTTCGTTCAAGGCAGACCATAGAAAAACCCTCTGCCGCCGCCGCCTAACCAGGATTATGTTGGGTTAACCGCCCCCAACATTACTCTGTGCAGCAGATATCGCAGCAGTAGTACCTGGCACAGCCGATACTGAATGTAGGCCTAGAGGGGGGGTGAATAGGCCTTCTTGAATTTTCTCGGTTCCTGTAGCACTTCAACAACAAGGTCAAAACCAGATATATCGGACTAGTCCGGTAAAGTGCGGACTAGTCCGGATTTCACGGACTAGGTTGATCAAGTTAGGTCAATTTGATTGTTTCGCTGATGTTTGCAGCGGAATTATAAACTTCAATAACAGTTCAATGATTGTATGTCAAGTTCTATTGCAAGTATGATTCTTGTTCAACTATTTAACTTAAATTCAACAAGATGAATCAAACCCTAGATAATGTTGATCAACTAGAATGATGAACACAAACGAACAAGACACAAGATTTATCCCGTGGTTCGGTTACCACGAAGGCAACCTACGTCCACGTTGAGGAGCCCACAAAAGGACCGGGTTTTCACCAACCCTTCCCTCGTTGGATCGCCACGAAGGCCAATCCTCTTCCACTAAACACACAGGGGTAAATCACCAAGTTGAAGGGGCGATCTCACAAGTTGAGAGCTCCCTTGATTACAAGTTTCAAGATCACCAATAACACACTTCGAAATATACAAATTGAGATGCAAGAGTGTGTTAGAGATTCAAACCAAGAGCTCAATCGTGTGCCAAGTGCCTCTCCAATGATCTACAAGTGATCTTCAATGGATTGATTGATTTTGCACTTAATTTCGTGGAGAGAGATGGTTTTTGAGTCTCTTGGGAGGTGTGACGGCGCTAGGGTTCGAGAGAGGGTGAAAGTGGGCCGTGCACCTCTATTTATATGGGGTTTCTAGAAGTTACCGTTAGGGTTCAGAAAGATCGGACTAGTTCGAGGTGGTGACCGGACTAGTCCGGTGTGCTGTGTGAAGCAAATCCTAAGTGTCCAGGAATCTCGGACTAGTCCGGTTCAAAACGGACTTGTCCGATTTCGCTACTGGAAAGCTTCGGACTAGTCCGATTGTCATCGGACTTGTCCGGACACATAAAACCCTAAGTGTTTAGGATGACAAGTCCGCACTTGGAGGACTTGTCCGATTTAGACCAGGGTGTATATCGGACTAGTCCGTGTAAACACCGGACTTGTCCGAAGTGGATCAGAAAGTATATCGGACTAGTCCGGGTCACAACGGACTTGTCCGATTTTGTGAGACTTGTGCATTGTTTTGAGGACTAATCCGTACTGGGGAGGACTAGTCCGAAGTGGAACAGAAAGATATCGGACTAGTCCGGTGCTGACCGGACTTGTCCGATCTGGTGCAGAATGGGATATCGGACTAGTCCGGCTGATATCGGACTAGTCCGGTCCTGTATAGCTTTGTGCAATTTGTGTGTGTGATTAAATGAGATTGAGCTCTTGGGTGTGTTTCCTTAACACACTCCATGCATACTAAACTACTAATTTCTTCTCCTTGAGCTCAAATTCATTTTCCTTCTCAATTTCCCTCTTTTTGGTACTTTGCTCATTTTCATCATTTTCCTGCATTCATCTCAACAAAAGGATTAGGATCCCAATTGCTTGTCATAAATCATCCAAAACCCACAAGGGAGTCCTAGATGCACTTTCAATCTCCCCCTTTTTGGTGATTGATGACAACCAATTGAGATTTCACAAAATGAGGTATAAAATGAGATTCTCATAAAGTATGCACATATGACTCAAAAATTCATCAAGCAGCAAGATAATTATTCATATGTGCATTCTTTATGGTGGGATGCATACTAACAGCATGAATGCATTAAGAATGACAGAATTTGCATTGATCAACTAATATCAAGTGAATATGGCATTTCAGGGACAAAAATTCAGATTTCATTACACACTTGCAAATTATTTGAGCAATTCATAACAGGACCAAACGTGATATGAAAATAGAGTTAAGCAAATGCAATTACAATTAAAAAAAGAGAGCTCTCTCCTCGCATCCTATGCAGCTAAAGCTAAGACTAGAGACTCCCCCTCAATCTCTCCCCCTTTGGCATCAAGACACCAAAAAGAGAGAGAGGAAGGTCCTAGGGCTTCACTCTTCGCTGTCAGTCCTCTCGTCGTCTTCATCGTCTTCCTCGCTTTCCGCTTGACGAGGTTGAGAGGTAGGAGGAGGAGCGGAGCTGCTCGAGCCCCCAATGCCAAAATAGGCAAGCTCGGAGGGAGTCAAGGGGCTGAGCTCGGTGATGTCCGGATCAGAATCTTCAGAAAATACTGGAGATCCAATTGGGTTGATCTCCAGCTTCTCACTCAGCTGCTTCACATTTGCTTTTATGTATCTCATGTTCTCCTTCCTCTTCTGATTTAGCTTGTGAAGCTTCACTTCAGTTTTCTTGCATGAGGAGAAAATTGCAGCCAAGTACTTGAGGATCCCACTGGCGGATCCTTTCTGAGGGGCTTCCCTGGAGGGGGGAGTAGCCCGAGCAGCTTCTTCTTGCCTTGCTGGTGCCTCGGGGCTTGAGGCCGGCGATGGAGCAGCCTGGACACTCACTGACTGAGGCTTCTGAGGCCTCAGTGGAGTGTGCTCCACATCCTTCACAAACTCGATTCCTGTGACTTTCTCAATCATGAACATCAAGTAAGGGGCATAGCCACAGGATCGGTTGGGGGTACTTGAGATATTGACCATATCATTCCAAATATAGTCTGCAACATCGAATTGTCTTTTCTTGCTAATGACCCTCATCAGGGTCCGGAGGTAGCCTTGTACACTCCCTGCATCCCCATCCATTGACTGCGCACCACCGGGGTCTTCATCGGCAAATAGACCAGCTTGTAGAAATCAGCATGGAAATTTGACCAAAACCTGCCATCAGCTGCTTGCTTGGGCCTTGCATAGCAATCAACACTTCGCAACTTCATAGCCACATTGCTGCCCTTGCCATTGAATCTTTCCTCATTGGGATCCCGGACCCCTTCTCTGGGAGTATGCAGCTTTAGGGGCCCAACAGGCCCTGTGGCAACCCCCTTGCCCTTCCCTTTAGCTTGGCGAAGGCCACTTGAAGGAGTAGCAGCCTTCGAGGCGGGTTTCTTGACACACACCTTCCTACGAACCTGGGGAGGTGAGGGAGCAGGCTCGGAGGGTCTCTCTTGGCGTTTCTTGCCAAGACCCGCCGAGGTCCGAGGTGCCACCTCGTGGTCCAACTCGGCCTCGAAATCGGAGATTTCGTTGTCGGAGCTCGACATGATCTGAGAATGAGTGATCAAGAGAAAGGACAAGTTATACAAGGTATTGGTGAGGTAAGATGGCAATGGAATGCATTAGGGAATTAAAGAATTAGGTTTTGGTTCAGAAACAACGGACTTGTCCGGTGCACAGGCACGGACTAGTCCGGGGGACCGGACTTGTCCGTACCTGGACCGGACTAGTCCGGCGTTCATCCGCAAAAACCTAACAGACTGGACAAAAATTGATCCCTAAGGTAAAACTAGTCTAGCATACACATAGTACATCAACTAGACATGTAACTAGTGAAGAATGCTAGGCCAAACGATAAGCAATAGAAAAATTTGTGATTTCTTAGGGTTTTGAAGAGTATTTACCAAGAAATCAAAGAAAGCTTGAGATTTTGGGGGTTGGAGGCCGGACTTGTCCGCTAACTTCAATCCCTGAGTCTTCAAGCTTGATCTCCGCCCAAGATTGAGGCTTTTCGATGGAGGAATCAAGGATTCGCCTTGGGAGCTCGAGCGCAAGAGAGAGAAAGCTTGGGGGCGAGTGTGGGGTGAAGGGATTAGGATTTAGTGGCGGCTAGGGTTATGGACACGAAAAATCGGACAAGTCCGGACATGACCGGACTAGTCCGAAGTCCTCCAGAGACCTAAGTCGGACTAGTCCGTGGTCTGTCGGACTAGTCCGGCCTAACCAGCACACTGCGGACTAGTCTGCAATGGCGGACTAGTCCGGGTAACCACGGACTTGTCTGTGGTCACCAGGAGAGAATTGCATAGCCCATTCATATATATTTGAAGGTCCAATAATAGAGAGTAGAGAGGCAAAACAATTCAAATAATCTTGATGAATTTGACCAGTAAGCAAACAACAATCATACTATGATCAAAAATTCATCAAGATCTAATAATTGACATAGTTTTTCGAGAGAAAAATGGGGAGGGTTAATTTTCACAATTCAATCAATATTTTGAAGCAATCATACAGGTATGCAACTTTTCAAGCCACACTCCGAGAATCAAGAATGTTTAGCTCATTTCGGAGTTCGCAAAAACGTTTTTCATCAAGTGGCTTGGTGAATATGTCGGCCAATTGTTTTTGGGTGTTGACATGAGAGATGGATATGTCTCCTTTCATGGAATGGTCTCTCAAGAAATGGTGTCTTATGTCAATGTGTTTAGTTCTAGAGTGCTCAACTGGATTGTGGGCTATTTTAATGGCACTCTCATTATCACATAGAAGAGGAATACGGTTCATATTGTAACCGTAATCCCTTAGAGTTTGTCGCATCCAAAGGAGTTGTGCACAACAACTCCCGGCTGCAACATACTCCGCTTCGGCTGTGGATAATGCAATGGAATTCTGTTTCTTGGATGACCAAGAAACTAAGGATCTTCCTAGGAATTGGCAAGTGTCGGAAGTGCTTTTTCTATCAACTTTGCACCCGGCATAATCTGCATCGGAATACCCAATGAGATTGAATTTTGAGCCTTTTGGGTACCAAAGACCAAGATTGGGTGTATGAACTAAATATCTTAGGATTCTCTTTACGGCTGTCAAATGACATTCCTTAGGGTTGGCTTGAAATCTTGCACACAAACATACACTCAACATAATATCTGGCCTAGATGCACATAAGTAAAGTAAAGATCCAATCATGGAGCGATATACCTTTTGGTCGACGCTCGGTCCATCTTCATTGAGATCCAAGTGACCATTCGTTGCCATGGGTGTCTTTATGGGCTTTGCCTTGTCCATGCCAAACTTCTTGAGGATGTCCTGTGTGTACTTGGTTTGGCTAATGAATGTTCCTTCCCTTTGTTGCCGCACTTGGAATCCCAAGAAGTACTTCAATTCTCCCATCATTGACATTTCAAATCTGTCTGTCATAATTTTACTAAACTCTTCACAGAAAGATTGGTTAGTTGATCCAAAAATTATATCATCAACATAGATTTGGCAAATAAAAAGATCATTATCCAGATTTTTCGTGAATAGTGTATAATCTACTTTGCCAATTTGAAAGCCATTATCAATTAAAAAATCTCTAAGACACTCATACCAAGCTCTAGGAGCTTCTTTGAGGCCATAGAGAGCCTTACGCAGTTTATACACGTGGTCGGGGAACTCTTCGTCTTCAAATCCGGGTGGTTGCTCCACGTACACCTCTTCCTTGATCGGTCCGTTGAGGAAGGCGCTTTTCACGTCCATTTGATACAGCTTGAAATCATGGTGAGTAGCATATGCAAGTAATATTCTAATTGATTCAAGCCTAGCTACTGGAGCAAAGGTTTCATCGAAATCCAAACCTTCGACTTGTGAGTAACCTTTGGCCACAAGTCGTGCCTTGTTTCTTGTCACCACTCCGTGTTCGTCTTGCTTGTTGCGGAAGACCCACTTGGTGCCCACAATATTTGCATTGGGTCTTTCCACAAGTTCCCAAACCTCGTTTCTCTTGAAATTGTTCAACTCTTCTTGCATTGCCACCACCCAGTCCGGATCCTTCAATGCATCCTCAGTCCTGCGGGGTTCCAAAAAGGAGACAAACGAGTAATGTTCACAAAAATTTGCTATACGAGATCTAGTGGTTACTCCCTTTTGGATGTCGCCGATGATGTTGTCGATTGGATGATCCCTTTGAATGCATTGGTGTACTCTTGGGTGTGGCACTTGGGGGGTCGTATGTTGGTGATCATCTTCTTCTCCCCCTGAGTTGTTGTCCTCGTTGATTTGTTGATCATGTTCATATTCCTGTGATTTGTCTTGTATCGAGGCTCCCCCTGAATTGTTGATCTCCTCTTGTGGTTCACTTTCCTCTTGTATTTGTGACGATGACTCTTGTGGTCGTACTTCGCCTAGAGCCATCCTCTTCAATGCTTGATAGGGAGCTTCCTCTTTTCCTAATTCACATTGATCAACTTGCTCCTTTTGGGAGCCATTAGTTTCATCAAACACTACGTCACGTGCCACTTCAACAAGTCCGGAGGCCTTGTTGAAGACACGATAGGCGTAAGTGTTTGAATCATAACCAAGCAAGAAACCTTCATCGGACTTCGAAGCGAACTTTGAAGTCCTGGGCTTCTTGTTCAAAATATAGCAAGGAGAACCGAAAACTCGAAAATATGAAATGTTCGGTTTGTTACCGGTGAGTAGCTCATAGGGAGTCTTCTTTAGTAGTCGATGAAGGTAGAGTCGATTTGTGGCATGGCAAGCGGTGTTGATTGCTTCTGCCCAAAATCGATCCGAAGTCTTGTATTCATCGAGCATTGTTCTTGCCATCTCTATGAGCGTTCGGTTCTTCCTTTCGGCAACTCCGTTTTGTTGTGGAGAGTATGGTGCTGAGAATTCATGCTTGATTCCTTCCTCATCAAGGTATTCCTCCACTTGTATGTTCTTGAACTCCGTGCCGTTGTCGCTCCGAATACTCTTGATTGATAGTGAGAACTCGTTTTGCGCTCGCTTGAAGAATTCTTGAGTGTTCCTTGTGTTTCTGACTTGTCATGCAAAAAGAACACCCAAGTGAACCGGGAAAAATCATCAATAATAACTAAACCGTATTTGTTACCGCCGATGCTTATGTAAGCAATTGGACCAAACAAGTCCATATGAAGTAGTTCGAGCGGTCTTGTCGTGGTCATGATGTTCTTCGCAGGATGTTGTGCTCCAACTTGCTTTCCTGCTTGGCACGCGCTACAAGGCCTGTCTTTCTCAAACACAACATCTTTCAAACCTCGGATGTGATCGCCCTTGAGGAGTTTTTGAAGGTTCCTCATACCAACATGTGCTAGCCGTCTATGCCACAGCCAACCCATGTTGGTTTTTGCAATCAAGCATGTGTCGAGTTCGGCTTTATCCTTGTTGAAGTCAACAAGGTAAAGCTTTCCCTTTAACATACCCTTGAATGCAACGGAACCATCACTTCTCCTTGAGACGGTCACACCCTCGTTAGGAAACAGGCAATTATAACCTTTGTCACATAACTGAGATATGGACAGCAGGTTATAATCTAAAGATTCAACGTGTAAAACATGCGAAAGAGTATGTTCAGAGAATATTGCTATTTTACCAGTACCGAGGACCCTTCCTTGACTGTTATCCCCAAAGTAGATGCCTTCGTTTGGGTCCTGGTTCACTTCATACTCCACAAACATCCTCCTTTCTCCGGTCATGTGATTGGTGCATCCACTGTCTAGCACCCATTTGGATCCACCGGAGGAGTATGCCTTGCGTTTACCTTCCTTAGCCATGAGGCAAGTTCCACTTGCTTTCTTTGCAACGAGCGTGGGGAAGAGTGTGGGTTTCTTGGACATGCTTTCAATGGCTATACTAGCCATTTCTTCTTCATCGGACGATGAGGACTCATCGTTTGAGTCCCACTCCTTTCCGATGTGTGCTTGTTCAGCTTGTTTCTTCTTCTTGAAGAATTTCTTTGGTTGAGGCTTGGACTCTTTACTCTTCTTCTTGTTGTCCTCATATGGGCAATCAACTATAAAGTGATTGTACTCACCACAGTTATAGCATGCCCGCCTCATCTTCGGCTTTGTCTTCTCCTTGTATTTTCCTTCACTCGATTTTGTTCCTTGTCTTTTCTTCATAATTCTTTTGAACTTCTTCATGAACAAAATCATATCTTCTTCGTCCAGCTCGCTGCTTTCATCATCGCTGTCCTCCTCAAGCTGTGCTTCTTTTGCTTCTTTGGATAGAGGCTTGAGTGAGGACTTTAAGGCAACTCCCTTCTTTTTGGCCGATGTGAGGTCGGCTATTTCTTTGACGTGCTTGGCTTGCTTCTCCATCATCTCAAAGTTTATGATTTTGCCAAGCAGTTCATCCGGAGTCATTTTCTTGTACCCGGGACTTTCTCGGATCATAGAGCAAAGTGTGACGTTGCGAGGCATAATGGCTCTAAGGATGAGCTTTACAACCTCGTGGTCATTCCACTTTTTGCTACCATATGATCGAACCTTGTTCACAAGAGTCTTCAGTCTGTTGTACATGTCCTGGGGAGACTCATCTTCCTCAATCGCGAACCTTCCCAGTTCGCCTTCAATCATCTCAATCTTTGCCTCCCGCACATGCCTGTCACCTTCATGTGCTGTCTGTAGTGTGTCCCAGATTTCTTTGGCAATCTCCAATCCGTCCACCTTTGTGAATTCATCTCTACTTAGAGATGAGGTGATAACGGCTGCGGCTTGGGCATTCCTGTGGATGGCTTGCTCTTGACTTGGTGTGAGTTCTTCATCGTCATCAGGGATGTTTATTCCTGTGCACACAATATGCCATAAACTTGGGTTAAGGGAAATCAAGTGCATCTTCATATTTTGCCTCCACATGGAGTAATCACTCCCATCGAAGTGTGGGGCTTTTCCGAGAGGAATAGATAGATAATGACCGCTGTTAGAATTTAAACGGTCATAATTAAAAGGATATCGGGAGTAGTCGGTGTGACTACTCCCCTTCTTCTTTTCTTCAACTTTGGCTTTCCCTTTGGAAAGTGCTTTCTTTCGGAGCAGTGCTTTCAGCTCCAATGTCTCCTCATCATCATCATCGAAGTCTTGAATGGCTTCGAGATACTTTTCAAGCTTCTGGTGCTTGTCATTGTTTATTTCTTCCTGGTTGTTGATTTTCTGGACTTCCTTCATGTCTGACATGATCTCTTCGAGTGGTTGCACTCTTTCCTGAAGAACCTGCTCTGGTACCAATTGAATGTAGGCCTAGAGGGGGGGTGAATAGGCCTTCTTGAATTTTCTCGGTTCCTGTAGCACTTCAACAACAAGGTCAAAACCAGATATATCGGACTAGTCCGGTAAAGTGCGGACTAGTCCGGATTTCACGGACTAGGTTGATCAAGTTAGGTCAATTTGATTGTTTCGTTGACGTTTGCAGCGGAATTATAAACTTCAATAACAGTTCAATGATTGTATGTCAAGTTCTATTGCAAGTATGATTCTTGTTCAACTATTTAACTTAAATTCAACTAGAATGATGAACACAAACGAACAAGACACAAGATTTATCCCGTGGTTCGGTTACCACGAAGGCAACCTACGTCCACGTTGAGGAGCCCACAAAAGGACCGGGTTTTCACCAACCCTTCCCTCGTCGGATCGCCACGAAGGCCAATCCTCTTCCACTAAACACACAGGGGTAAATCACCAAGTTGAAGGGGCGATCTCACAAGTTGAGAGCTCCCTTGATTACAAGTTTCAAGATCACCAATAACACACTTCGAAATATACAAATTGAGATGCAAGAGTGTGTTAGAGATTCAAACCAAGAGCTCAATCATGTGCCAAGTGCCTCTCCAATGATCTACAAGTGATCTTCAATGGATTGATTGATTTTGCACTTAATTTCGTGGAGAGAGATGGTTTTTGAGTCTCTTGGGAGGTGTGACGGCGCTAGGGTTCGAGAGAGGGTGAAAGTGGGCCGTGCACCTCTATTTATATGGGGTTTCTAGAAGTTACCGTTAGGGTTCAGAAAGATCGGACTAGTCCGAGGTGGTGACCGGACTAGTCCGGTGTGCTGTGTGAAGCAAACCCTAAGTGTCCAGGAATCTCGGACTAGTCCGGTTCAAAACGGACTTGTCCGATTTCGCTACTGGAAAGCTTCGGACTAGTCCGATTGTCATCGGACTTGTCCGGACACATGAAACCCTAAGTGTTTAGGATGACAAGTCCGCACTTGGAGGACTTGTCCGATTTAGACCAGGGTGTATATCGGACTAGTCCGTGTAAACACTGGACTTGTCCGAAGTTGATCAGAAAGTATATCGGACTAGTCCGGGTCACAACGGACTTGTCCGATTTTGTGAGACTTGTGCATTGTTTTGAGGACTAGTCCGCACTGGGGAGGACTAGTCCGAAGTGGAACAGAAAGATATCGGACTAGTTCGATGCTGACCGGACTTGTCCGATCTGGTGCAGAATGGGATATCGGACTAGTCCGGCTGATATCGGACTAGTCCGGTCCTGTATAGCTTTGTGCATTGTGTGTGTGTGATTAAATGAGATTGAGCTCTTGGGTGTGTTTCCTTAACACACTCCATGCATACTAAACTACTAATTTCTTCTCCTTGAGCTCAAATTCATTTTCCTTCTCAATTTCCCTCTTTTTGGTACTTTGCTCATTTTCATCATTTTCCTGCATTCATCTCAACAAAAGGATTAGGATCCCAATTGCTTGTCATAAATCATCCAAAACCCACAAGGGAGTCCTAGATGCACTTTCAGATACCACAGCAGCAGGTGCCACAACAGCAGGCTCCACAATAGCCGCACGTGGCGCAGTAGACCCCTCTGGCGTATGCTATCTCGTACGCCTCTCCGACAAAGCCCATCGGAGGATGTGCATCCTTGGCCCCCATACCTCCGCTTGATGACGTGGCGGCCACACAAGTTCTGGCTGCACCTGCCGGAGAAGTTTGATAGAAGTGTCAACCCAGCCGAGTTCCTTCAAATCTACACCATGATGCTTCTTGCTGCAGGAGCAGATGAACTCATCCTGGCGAACTTCTTCCCCATCGCCCTGACCGGCTCGGCCCTATCATGGCTCATGAACCTGCCCGAGGGATCCATAAACTCTTGGGATAAGCTGTGCTGGTAGTTCACTGCGAACTTCGGCAGCTCCTACACATGCCCCGACACTGAAATCGACCTCCATGTCGTGTGCCAATAACCCAAGGAGACGTTGCGATCATTCATCCACCGTTTCTCCCAGGTACGTAACTCCATCCCCAACATCCTGAATGCTTCTATCATAGTGGCATTCTGGCAGGAGTGCGGGACAGGAAGATGCTCGAGAAGTTAGCCACACACAACGTGCAAGACGTCTTTGAACTCTTCTCCATTGTTGACCGGTGCGCCAGGACAGCAAAAGACCGCAACTGGCACACCCAGCCCACCCTCGGGGTGGGCGGAGCCAGCCAGACTGGCAGAGGCACTATTACCCCGGGTAGCGTCAAGATGAAGAACAGGAACTGGGGTGGCGGCCAGAACAAGCCGCTGCATGGGTTGCTCATCGCGGTAGCAGCAGCGATCGGCGGCAGACCTCCACGCCCTGAGAAATGACCACGTCAACCACCTACTACTAACGATGACGTTGAGCCCTGCCCGGTGCACAAGACTCGCGAACACACCGCGATCCAGTGTTGAGAGATCAAGAGATGCACCGAGCGATACCAAGAGCGGGCGTAGTAGCGTCCCGATGGCACTCCCTTCCGTCAACGGGAGGGCAAGCCGAAGGTCGACCCCAAGGTAGACGAAGACAAAGAGATGGAGTTCCAGAAGCAGGAACGGACTGTCAAGGTGGTCCACAAAGACGAGGACTTCGACGCCAGCAGCGACCACGAGCGTCGCAAGACACTCCACATCATATTCAGGGGGGTCTTGGGATCCCGCGTCTGGAACGCGGTCAAAACCCTGCGCCGAGTAGTGGCTTCAATGGCCCCTGTGTAAGGATCGAATGCCCAAGAGGGGGGTGAATTGGGCTTTCTTTTCAAAAATTCTAAGCAATGAAACTTGATTCCTAAAGCCCAATTCCCTACGCAATCTATCTATGCATTCTGGTAAATAGAAACTTTGCAGAATATAAAATGCATAAAGGTAAAGGAGAGAAAGGGGATGCAAACTCCCGAGGAGACACGAGGATTTTTCCCGTGGTTCGGCAAGATCGTCAAGATCTTCCTACATCCACATTGTGGCACCCACCAAAGGGTTTTGCCACCCCCAAGTCACCGAGACGAGGGATCTTCACTATTCCTCTCCGTTTGCCAACCTTGGCAAGGTGGAGCTCAAGCCTTGTACAACTTCGACCCTCCGGGCTTCCACAAACGCCTTGGCAAGCTCCGGAAGTCTCCTCACAGTTACAAACACCAAGGGAACTCCCTTGAGGCTCTCACTATCCTAGAGAGTTCACTCACCCAGAATGGAGGCACACAAGCTCTCTCTCTAGCTAGATCGAGCCTAACTCTTGGTGTATGGGTGATCGAAATGATGTGGAAATGATTGCTCTTGGTCTTGAATGCTTGTGGATGTGTTGATAGTGTCTAGTGATCAAGACTTGACGAAATGACAGGATTAGGGGGTATTTATAGCCAGCCTCCCCGAAATAGCCGTTGGAAAAGTAGGCTGACAGAACTTTACTGTGAACACCAGATGATCCGATGTCTCCCCTTTAGTTATCATCGGTCCAATTACTTTAGCTGACGTCATTGTGTCAGATATGACCGTTGTTGGACCGATGTTGCACCTGTCTTCTCATCAGATGATCCGGTGGCTCTTCCTCTAGGATTGACTCAAACTTGATGCTTACTGGAGTGATTGACCGATGTGTATAAGTTTGTACATCGGATGATACGGTGCTACACTTGGTCCAATGGTATTGCAAACTGTACTGATGGACCGATGTCACTAAGCCATTCACATCGGATGATCCGGTGAGTACATTATTCTGAGGTCTTCTTCTTCAGCTGAACCAACTCGACCGATGTGTACATTTCTGGAATCATCAGTTGATCCGGTGAGTTGATTTTGTTTGCTTCGAGTTGTTTTGAGTGAATCTTTTGTGTCTTGCTCAGATGACCTCTTAGACATTTGTTTCATAAGTCTTTCTGATGATCTTGAAGCATTGAGTGTTGTCAACTTATGGTTGAATGACTTAGACATAAGAGCTTTCACTTCTTGTCTTTATCTCATTGATTTGATCTCAAAAGTTGATTGTATATGGGTCTCCAATGACATATTCATTTCATTTTATTGAGTGATTATGGGGACCTTGCATTCACAAATTCATTAGTAAAGTTCAATGGTTGTCATTAATCACCGAAACCATACCTCATGGGAGCCTAGATGCTTTCAATCTTCCCCTTTTTGGTGATTGATGACAACACAATAATCAAAGCGCAATAGTAATGAATTTGATAGAATGAAACTTAAAAGATTATGCAATGAATACAGGATGTCACACTTGAAGCTTAAACATCAATTAATAACTCAAGTGTGAATAAGTGATCATAAACATAGATAAACACCAAATGAGCTCAATCAATTAATAACTTATGGAAACAAGTTCATTAAAGCTCAATAAGTAGCATATGAAGCAAATGAGTGGCAAACACACCAAATGTAGCAAACACACTGAATTACAAAAATGATAAATGATAAGGACTCCCCCTGAATCTAAGACACTCCCCCTGACTCCTCTAACTCTTCTCCCCCTTTGGCATCAAGACACCAAAAAGGGATTTGAGTGCCTAAGGACCCTGAGTACTGGGTGCAATGACGAACTAGTCACCGTCGCAGTCGTCGGAGCTGCTGGCTGGAGTGGCGGTGGAGGGAGCTGCCGGAGCCGTAGGAGCCACCGTCGGTGCCTGCTATGGAGGCGCTGCTGGAACAGGGGCACTGACGATGGAGGCTGGTGACTGCTGGAACAGGGTCGTGGCCGGCAGCGGGGAGTGAATCGGAGCACCTGGAGCCAGAAGTGGAGACATGCTGAAGGAGGGAATCGGCGTAGACGGCACTGGAGCGGCAGCTGGAGCCAGGACTGGAGGTGGTGGAGCGACTCCTGGCAGCTGCGACGGGAGGGCAATCCCGGTCTGGGTGTAGAGGTTGGTGATCAACCCCAGGATGCCCATCATCGCCTGCTGCGTGTGCTGCTGCTGGTCGAGAGTGCGCTGGTGCATCTGGTTGATCAGCCCCGTCAGCCGGTCAGTGTCTTCACGCCTCTCACGGGCGATCTGACGCTGCATCTCCTGCTGCTGCTGCTGGAGCTCAAGGAGATGGGCAGCCTGCTCCGCTCGGGCCTGCTCGGCTGCCAGCCTGTCCAGACGCTGCTGCTCAACCATCTGCTGGAGGAGCGAAGTCAGCTCTGACGGCTGCGTGACCTGTGCCTCAGTGACGGGAGGTGGAGTAGGTGGTGGCACTGTAGAGCCTCCAGCCTCCACGTCGTGCTGCCTGGGTGAGGGCGGAGGAGGGAAGTACTCCTCGACACTGTCGTCGGTGTCGCTCTCTGACCAGATGTGCTGCAAGTCCTCCCCCTGTGCCTCTGTCTCAGCAAGCCTCTCATCCTCCTTCTCCATATCAGACCAGTCTTCCTCAGACAGCCGAGCCCTTACCTGACGCTCGACTGGACGGCCAAGGCGGCGGTCTCCAGGAGCTGGGGCACGGTAGTGACCGAACCGTGTCACATTCTCGTCAGTGAGACGGTCATGCACGTCGGACTCCTCAGGAACCATCATAGAGAGCAGATAGCTGATCCAGTGTCCATACATGAGCTGCCTTATCATGCCCACTCCGTCAGTAATCACATCCTCCATCTTGCATATGAGTACGTCCACTATGTCGAACTCCATCCCGTTCATGATGTAGAACAGGAGAGTCTGCTGTAAGCTGGTGAACCCCTCCAAGTAGCCTGACCTCGGCAAGAGCGTGCGGCGGAGGGCAAGATGCACTGTGCGCACAACTGGTGTCAGTAGTGCCGGTACCCTCGGCTGGTCAGGAGAGAAAGTGGGACCAAATAAGGAACGGATCTCCTCCAGCGGTGGTGCCACTCCTCCAGTGAGCGGCCTCCTAGGTGGATCTGCCATCTCATACACTCTCTCATGCACGCAAGTGTCATGCAAGTCCACTCCCAGCAACTGTCCCAGCGTCTGCCTCGTCAGATGATAGTGCTGACCCATGAACATGAAATCAATTGATCTTCTGCCCTCAGAGACGTAGAGGGTGGCGTAGAACACGCGGACCCAATCTTCCACATAGGCACTCCTCTCATAGGACATCAGCTGCACCAAACCCCTGTACCTCTCAAAATACGGACGAATCTCCGTCTCTGCTGCCAGGGCTAGCTGACCCCAATCCAGAAAGTTGTGTTGAAACAGCTTGTGACCTCGGCGCCTGTAGGTCTCATAGAGTGACGCCTGGGTCACAGTCCAGAAGCGACTATCCACCAGAGCCTCTCTGGGCTGCAGGTACCACTCCTCAAGCAGCACATTCCACCTGAGTCTGCGAAGCTGCTTGGCCTTCATCTTCCGGTAGTCGTTCAACCGGAATCCTTCAGCGACATGGACAGTGGTGTCCATCTCGTAGACAGCTCGCTGGGCCTCCCTGTCCTCACGACGTTCGGCGGCCGTCGGTCTCGGACGTGGTGCTGCCGCGGTGTAACCCCCACGGGTCCGAGCTGAGCGACGGCGGACGAGAGGCTCCTCCGGCTCTTCCTCGGCCTCGGAGTCATCGATCACAGGAGGCTGCCTCGGACGAGCCTCACGGATCCTTAGGGATCCCCCTCGGCCACGCTCACGCTCCTCGGTGGCGCGAGCGGCCATCAAAGCCTTCTTCTCCTCCTTTGACAATTTTTGCTTCTTCGCGGCCGGATCCGCGATAGCCTTCCCCTTGTTCTTCTTGTCGCGAGCCATTGCGATCGCTCTATTGAATGGAGTCGACGACGGTGATGTGGAGATTGATGGTGCCGGGAAACCCTAGCGGCGATGGATGAACCACAACGGCGATTTGACGGTGGTGAGGGAGGGCTGCAGCGGTGCTGCGGTGGAGCGGCGGCTGCGACGGTGATGGGAGAAGCGGCAGCGGCGAGTGGTGGAGGCGGCGGCGCTTGGAGGCGGCGCGTGGCGATGGAGGTGGCGGCGCGATGGAGCAGCGACCGGAGGCGACGGGCGGCGGCGACCGGAGGGCGGAGGCGGCGTCCGGCGGTCGGCGGTGGCGCGTTGTGAGCAGATTGGCGGCGGAGGCAAACGGGATCGGGGAGAGAGAAAATGGAGACGAACGGCCGGTTTAAATAGTGGTTCCCAAACCCTAGCCGAATTTTTAACACCGGATGGACCGATGTTGGACAATAGACACATCGGTCGAATGTCACAGTAAGGATATTCAAAACGTTGCTGTTGACATCGGATGGACCGACGTTGAGAGGTGGGATCATCGGTCGAATGGCACAGTAAGGGTATTCAAGAATGTACTGTTGACACCAAATGGTCCGATGTTGGAGGAAGTAGCAATGGTGGAATTTGGCACAGCTCCAGAATTGTGAACACCGGATGGACCGATGTTTTTCAGAATGAACTCGTCGGTCGATTTGTCACACTGACTAAACTGACTCTTGGTTTTTGAACACCAATTGATCCGATGATGATTTGACCTAAGCATCGGATAATCTGATGACTATAAAACATCAACATCCCATATATGTCCTTTGACCAATCAATCAAGCTATAAAGAACACATGTCTTAGGAATTTTTGGGCAACCCCTTACCCCTCAAGAGCACTAAGCTGCCAATAACTTGGCTAGTCCTTAAAGCACATAAAGCATTAAAGAAAATATGGGAGGAAATCATCCAAATAAAATGTAAGGTTCATGCTTTGTGAGCTAGAGTATGAAGACTTCTATCTCTTTAAAGCATGTTCCTCTAGGCATTAACGCACCTAACATTTTGTTCTTCCCACCTTGTATGAGTTGAGATATTGCATTTCAAACAAGTCTCTTTCTCATGAGGTGGGTTCCCCTTTGTGACAATCTACCGTATGCAATGCCAATCATTTTATAATGCAAGAAATTTTAAGTCAATATGGCAGGCATCATGCAAGACATAAAATAAATCTATCTTGCCAAGTTTGAACCTATCAAAGGCTTCTTCAGGGAGAGCCACTCTCCAAACCTTGGGAAAACCCAAAAGAACCTTCATCCCAAGCTAACCCTAGCTCACCCCTATCCTTTGAGAGTTAGGCAAGACCTATATGAAATGCATTCTTACATGACGTTCGTTGCATCTAGCACATTTAATTCACTTCTTAGCCTAGAAAAGGTTTTCTCATCAAGTGGTTTAGTGAAGATATCCGCCAATTGTTCTTCGGACCTAACACCTCGCAATGAGATGTCTCCCTTAGCTTCATGGTCCCTTAAGAAATGATGGCGAATATCAATGTGCTTAGTGCGGGAGTGTTGAACGGGGTTTTTAGCTATCTTAACCGCACTTTAATTGTCACAAAGGAGAGGCACACAACCAAGTTTAGTTCCAAAGTCCAAAAGGGTTTGTTTCATATAGAGAATTTGGGCACAACATGCACCAGCCGCTATATATTCCGCTTCCGCCGTGGACAAGGCGACGAAATTTTGCTTCTTGCTAGACCAAGATACTAGGGAACGCCCAATCAAGTGGCATCCACCGGAGGTACTTTTGCGATCCACACGGCATCCGGCAAAGTCCGAATCCGAGTATCCCACAAGATGGAATTTTGCACCTTTAGGGTACCACAAGCCCATACTAGGAGTATTCTTAAGATACCTAAGTATCCTAAAGACCGCCTTCCTATGCGACTCTTTAGGTGCCGCTTGAAAGCGAGCACACAAGAATACACTAAACATGATATCAGGCCTAGATGCGGTAAGATAAAGTAATGAACCAATCATAGAACGGTAGTTAGATTGATCAATAGGTTTACCGTCCTTATCCGCGTCGAGATGACAATTGGTTGCCATTGGCGTACTTCTTGAGCTACAATCTCCCATCTCAAATTTCTTCAAGAGGTCCTTGGTGTACTTCTCTTGATAGACGAAGGTCCCCTCTTGAATTTGCTTGATTTGGAATCCAAGGAAGAAGTTGAGCTCTCCAATCATTGACATCTCGAATTCCCTAGACATCATTTTGCCAAACTCATGGCTAAGAGCTTCGTTAGTTGAACCAAAAATAATATCATCAACATAAATTTGACAAATGAACTAATCTTCGTTGATGTATTTGGTGAAGAGTGTGGTGTCCACCCTCCCGATCTTGAATCCTTGCATGATAAGGAAATCCCGTAGTCGTTCATACCACGCCCTAGGTGCTTGCTTGAGCCCGTAGAGCGCCTTGTGCAACCTATACACATGATTAGGATTCCTCGGATCTTCAAACCCGGGAGGTTGTTCAACATAAACAAGCTCGTTAATGTAACCATTAAGAAAGGCACTTTTCACATCCATTTGATAAAGTCTAATACTATGATGTGAAGCAAAAGCAAGGAGTATACGGATGGCTTCTAGCCGGGCGACCGGGGCAAATGTCTCCCCAAAGTCTAGTCCTTCAACTTGCGAGAACCCTTTGGCCACAAGTCTTGCCTTGTTGCGAACCACAACGCCATTCTCGTCTTGTTTGTTGCGGTACACCCACTTTGTTCCGATGACGTTCTTGTCCTTGGGTCGCTCCTCCAACACCCATACTTCATTGCGGATGAAGTTGTTGAGTTATTCTTGCATGGCCATCACCCAATTTGGGTCTTGGAGTGCTTCCTCAATGTGAGTGGGTTCTACACACAAAACAAACGAGTAGTGCTCACAAAATGAAGCGAAATGGCGAGAACGTGTACTTACACCCCTTGACGGATTTCCAATGATTTGGTCCATTGGATGCGCCTTGGAGATGCGTCCATGCCTCATAAGTGGTTGTGAAGCACTTGGCGATGATGGTGCGTGTTGCTCCTCTTGTGGTTGGACTTGATCATGGACTTCTTCTTCTTCTTCTTGATGTTGTTGTGCTTGTGAGTCTTGAGTTGGCAATGGATCATCCTTCTCTTCTTCGTCAACTTGAGGCGCCATAGAGGTGTTGTTGTTGGAACTTGAAGCTCCCCCTTGATCATGGCTCTCCTCAACTTCGGGCTTGATGTCTCCAATGGTCATGTTCTTCATGGCTTCTCGTAGAGGCTCATCGTCTATTTCATCATGACCAAAGCTCTCCTCTTGGGAGCCATTAGTTTCATCAAACTCAACATCACAACTTTCCTCAACTAAACCGGAGGTTTGGTTGAATACTCGATATGCTTTTGAGTTTGATGCATAACCAAGGAATATACCAACATCACATCTTCTTTCAAACTTACCGAGCCTTTTCTTGTGGTAGATGTAGCACTTGCATCCAAAGACTCGAAAGTAGGAGATGTTAGGCTTTCTCCCAATGAGAAGTTCGTACAAGGTCTTTTGAAGTAGTCGATGAAGGTAGACCCTATTTGTGGCATGGCACGCCGTGTTGATTGCTTTGGCCCAAAACTTCTCCGACGTGCCGTAGTCATCAAGCATTGCTCGTGTAAGAGTGATGAGTGTTTTGTTCTTCCTTTAAACGACACCGTTTTGTTGAGGGGTGTATGTGGCTGAAAATTCATGCTTCACGCCTTCACGGTCACACCACTCCCCAATGTTGTAGTTCTTGAATTCGGTGCCATTGTCACTCCGGACCTTGATGATGGGAAGTTGAAATTCCCTTTGCGCGCGGTTGGCGAAGGTCTTGAACACTTCCGGAGTTTCACTCTTGTCACCTAAAAATAGAGTCCAAGCATAGCGGGAGTAGTCATCAACTATGACAAGACAATAGAGGTTACCACCAAGGCTTTGGTATGTGGACGGTCCGAAGAGGTCCATGTGGAGTAGCTCAAGTGGCTTGGAGGTTGACACCATTGTCTTCATTGGGTGGTGTGAAGCAACTTGCTTCCCGGCTTGACAAGCGCTACAAAGCTTGTTCTTCTCAAATGTCACATCCTTTACGCTGGTCACCATCCCAAGCTTGAATGACTTCTTGAGTTTGCTCATCCCTATGTGCTTTATGCGTCGGTGCCATAGCCATCCCAAGCTTGTCTTAGTGAAAAGACAAGTGGTCAAGCTAGCATTCTTGTTGGCGAAGTCCACTAGGTAGAGATGTCCATGCCGGAATCCTTTGAAGACTATGTCTTGGCTTGTTTCACTACTCACAACAACATCATTTTTGCTAAATGTGCACGTTAGTCCAAGATCACATAGTTGTGCAATAGAAAGTAAATTAAAGCTAAGTGACTTAACGTACAAGACATTAGAAATAGATAAGTCATTTGAAATAGCAATTTTACCTAAGCCTATTACCTTGCCCTTAGAGTTATCACCAAAGGTGACTTGTTCATGATTGCCGGGGTTTTCTATGGTGGTGAACATACCATCATTGCCGGTCATATGTTTGGTGCACCCGCTATCGAGTACCCAATGCTTTCCTCCGGCTTTGTAGTTCACCTACACACATGAATTTAATTTTTAACTTTAGGCACCCAAGCCAACTTAGGTCCTTGTATGTGTGATACAAGTGTCTTTGGGACCCAAAGTTGCTTGGGGAGCTTCCCCTTCATGCCCTTCATGTCTTTGCCAATGAACCTAGCCTTCACCTTGCCATCTACTTTACTTAAGAGATAATAACGATCATTGAAAGTAGATTTGTAATTAGTAGGAATCTTGGGATAAGGTCGGTTAGGAAGAGGACACTCCCTTGTGTGGTGACTGGTGACCTCACAATGTTGGCAATAAGAATCAACTTCTTTGATGAAGCTTGTTCTTAGCTCCGGTGAGGGCACCTTTCCTTTGTTGGGCACCGGGAAGGATCCAAGTCCTCTTTTGTTGAAGGCCTTTGCTTGTTGGAAGAGGATTTCCTTGTGTTTGACCTCCCCTTTTGAAAGTCTAGCCACACTAGTGCGGAGACTCTCAATTTCTTCCAACAAGTCCTTCTCCCTAGCATTAGCTTTCAAAGGCAAAGACTTGTGCAAAGCATTAGTGGCATGAGAAAAATGGATATCTTATCATTAAGAGTTTGCTTCTTCATATTTTTCAATTCTTGATCAAGCATGTCATGAGCACGTTTAAGTGATTGATGTTCTTGTATTAACTTGTTGTGCTCTTCCAAGAGTGTTTGGTGTGCTAAGTTAAGTTCATGATCATCTATCTTGATTTTATCCTTTTCTTCCTCAATTTGCTTGACATAGGATTTGAGCGTGTCATGCTCTTTGAGTATGCTTTCATACTTGTCATGCAAATCAAGGTTAGCACTCTCAAGTCTAGCACGAGTTTCTTCAAGCACTTTGACCTTTCTCTTTTCCCTCTTAATGATAGCATGATATTCATTTATCAAAGAAGTTAAATCATCGGGGAAAGCTCATCATCACTAGAGTCGTCACATACCTTGGTGTTACCTTTTGCCATGAGGCACATGGGTGGTGGATGAAGAGGTGAGTCATCATTGTTGGCAATGGCAAGGCCGGCCAAGCTTTCTTCTTCCGCTTCACTCTCTTCATCACTTGTTTCTTCGTCGGTGACCCATTCATTTGCCTCACACATGAACACCTTTTGTGGGCCATTTCTCTTCTTTGGGAAGATTCTTGCCTTCTTGCCCTTGTCATGTTTCTTCTTCCCAAAGGATCTTGGCTTGGGTTTGGTCTCTTCTTCATCATCCTCACTTTCTTCAAGCTTGCGATGCTTGCTCTTGTGGTTCTCTCTTCGTTTGTCTGGTCTTGGACAATCATATGAGATGTGGCCTTGATCACCACAATTGTAGCAAGTCTTGTGATCATCTCTCCTTGGTAGAAATGCTCTCTTCTTGGGATCAAATGTGTATCCCTTCTTGGTGATCTTGGAGTTCAAGTGTGAGAACTTCCTCATCATCAACGCAAGCTCATCATCATCATCTTCACTTGATGCTTGCTCTTCTTCACTTGAGCTTGGCTCAACCACCTTCTTCTTCTTGAGGCTTGTTTTCTTGGTGGAGGCCTTTAGAGCAATTGTCTTTGAAGATGATTGCTCCATCATCCCAAGTACACTCATCTCATGAGCGTGTATTTCTCCAATAAGCTCTGAAACTTCAATGTGGTCAAGTGACTCCTTTTGGAGCATGGAGTTGATGATGTTGTATTTAGGCTTGGGGAGGAGCATGAGGATCTTGCGGTTGATGAGTCCCTTGCCAAGAGAAGCAATGTCAAGAGAATTGATTTCTTCAATAAGTACATTTAAGCGAGAGAACATCTCATTGACATTTTCATGAGGTAGCATCTTAAATTCATCATATTTGGCTTTAAGCATGTGATATTTAAGTTCCTTGACTCTAGAAGACCCCTCATGAATTTCAATTAAGCAGGCCCAAATTTCACAAGCTTTTTCCTTGCTAGCAATCCTAGAAAACACATCTTGACTAATACATTCATAGATTGCATTCCTAGCTTTAGCATCCCATTTAATTTGATCACCAACATAATTGTGTTCTCCAAACCCCGCGTGGGTCGCTTCCCATACTTCGGGAGAAATAGCCTCTAGATAAGCGCGCATGCGTGCTTTCCAATAGGCAAAGTTCTTGCCCTCAAAGATAGGAACCGAACCCCCAACCTTGGCCATTTTTTGCTCTCTAGCGGTGAAGCTAGAATGATCCTATGAGCAACCTTGCTCTGATACCAATTTTAAGGATCGAATGCCCAAGAGGGGGGTTAATTGGGCTTTCTTTTCAAAAATTCTAAGCAATGAAACTTGATTCCTAAAGCCCAATTCCCTACGCAATCTATCTATGCATTCTTGTAAATAGAAACTTTGCGGAATATAAAATGCATAAAGGTAAAGGAGAGAAAGGGGATGCAAACTCCCGAGGAGACACGAGGATTTTTCCCCTGGTTCGGCAAGATCGTCAAGATCTTCCTACATCCACGTTGTGGCACCCACCAAAGGGTTTTGCCACCCCCAAGTCACCGAGACGAGGGATCTTCACTATTCCTCTCCGTTTGCCAACCTTGGCAAGGTGGAGCTCAAGTCTTGTACAACTTTGACCCTCCGAGCTTCCACAAATGCCTTGGCAAGCTCCGGAAGTCTCCTCACAGTTACAAACACCAAGGGCACTCCCTTGAGGCTCTCACTATCCTAGAGAGTCCACTCACCCAGAATGGAGGCACACAAGCTCTCTCTCTAGCTAGATCTAGCCTAACTCTTGGTGTATGGGTGATCGAAATGATGTGGAAATGATTGCTCTTGGTCTTGAATGCTTGTGGATGGGTTGATAGTGTCTGGTGATCAAGACTTGACGAAATGACAGGATTAGGGGGTATTTATAGCCAGCCTCCCCGAAATAGCCGTTGGAAAAGTAGGCTGACAGAACTTTACTGTGAACACCGGATGATCCGATGTCTCCCCTTTAGTTATCATCGGTCCAATTACTTTAGCTGACGTCATTGTGTCAGATATGACCGTTGTTGGACCGATGTTGCACCTGTCTTCTCATCGGATGATCCGGTGGCTCTTCCTCCAGGATTGACTCAAACTTGATGCTTACTGGAGTGATTGACCGATGTGTATAAGTCTGTACATCGGATGATCCGGTGCTACACTTGGCCCAATGGTATTGCAAACTGTACTGATGGACTGATGTCACTGAGCCATTCACATCGGATGATCCGGTGAGTACATTGTTCTGAGGTCTTCTTCTTCATCTGAACCAACTCGACCGATGTGTACATTTCTGGAATCATCGGTTGATCCGATGAGTTGATTTTGTTTACTTCGAGTTGTTTTGAGTGAATCTTTTGTGTCTTGCTCAGATGACCTCTTAGACATTTGTTTCATAAGTCTTTCTGATGATCTTCAAGCATTGAGTGTTGTCAACTTATGGTTGAATGACTTAGACATAAGAGCTTTCACTTCTTGTCTTTGTCTCATTGATTTGATCTCAAAAGTTGATTGTATATGGGTCTCCAATGACATATTCATTTCATTTTATTGAGTGATTATGGGGGCCTTGCATTCACAAATTCATTAGTAAAGTTCAATGGTTGTCATTAATCACCGAAATCGTACCTCATGGGGGCCTAGATGCTTTCCTATTGATCCCGCTTCGGCGCTCCACCACAAGTGGAAGGAGACACCGATCAGCTTCGATGCCTCCGACTGCCCCAAGAACGTGGCATGAGCTGGGATCTTGCCTCTCCTGGTCGCCCCTACCATTGCCAACGTCAAGTTCCACTACGTCTTGATAGATGGTGGGGCTGGCTTCAACCTCATCAGTCATGCGACCTTTGACCAACTACAAATCCCAGTGTCCAAGCTCACCCCCTCGAGTCCATTCTTGGGGGTGGGGCCAGAGAACATCATCCTGTATGGCAACATCAATCTCTGGGTGACCTTTGGGACACTCGACAACTATAGGACTGAGAGCATCCTATTCGACAGCGCGGACATCAACCTCCCCTTCAACGCCATCATCGGCAGGCTCGCTCTGTACCAATTCATGGTCGTAGCCCACTATGGCTACCTTGTCCTGAAGATGCCGACTTCTTCTGGCATCCTCGAGATCCGCAGAGACCGAACTTCTACGGTACTAGCCTTGGAGAAGCTCCAAGCCCTCACAGCAGACCCAGCGCCAGCCCAAGGCGGTGCTAGACCAAGTTAGGCTCCACCGAGCTTGCACTAGCTCTGCTCATCCGCTGCACCCCATCTGCAGCCCTTCGACAAAATCGAAGCTCTCGTCAAAGCTGTCAACATCAGCCCCGGATCTGCTCAGATCACCCACAAGGCGGGGGGCCAGGGAAGAAAGTAGGGACGCTCACTCATCACCCCACTGGAAGCTGTCATCCACAAGTTGCCCGCCAACTGTCACAGCTACCCTTGGAGCTTTGGGCACCTTGTATATATTAACTTAGTGGGGCAGTGTGAGGGTGTCCATAGTATCTAGGAGTAGCATTTAGGACAAACAAGCTCTGGGAGGGTCAGGTCCAGAGTGCTTAGCTAGCTTAGCCTGGTCCCGAACCCTAAGCTAGCTCCGGCACCTCCTAGGGGGCTTACCGTCGACGTCTTCTACGACAATGGTGGGCGACATCGAAGCAACTAGCTCTGACACCTCCCACGGGGGCTGCCGTCGATGCCTTAACGACGATGATGGGCGACGCTAGAGCAGCCAGCTCCGGCACCTCCCAGGGGGCCTGCCATCGATGTCTTCTACGATGATGGTGGGCGACGCTGTAGCAGCCAGCTCCGTCACCTCCAAGGGGTCCTGCCGTCGGCATCTTAACAACGATGATGGGCGACACCAGAGCAGCCGGCCCCGGGACCTCCCAGGGGGTCTGCTGTCGACGTCTTCTACGACGATGGTGGACAACGCTGAAGCAGCCAGCTTTGGTGCCTCCTAGGGGGCCTGCTGTCGGCGTCTTAACGATGGTGATGGGCAACACCAGAGCATCTAGCTCCGGCACCTCCCAGGGGGCCTGTCGTCAACGTCTTCTATGATGATGATGAGCGACGCCAGAGCAGCCAGCTCTGGCACCATCCAAGAGGCCTGCCATCGATGATCCCACGACGATGGTAAGCGACGCTGGAGCAGCTAGCTCCGGCACCTCCCAAGGAGCCTGCTGTCGACGTCCTAGCATTTTGACGACAGCAACAAGCGTTGATAAGTGAGTACACTCTTCTGACCCACCCTTGTTGCTAACAAGGTTCTCTTGTGGTAGCATGTACACTAGGGGCCTACCGTTGACGATCCCACGACGATGGTGGGCGACGCTAGAGCAGACAGCTCCGGCACCTCCCTGGAGGCCTCTCGTCGACGTCTTCTATGACGATGGTGGGCGACACCGGAGCAGCTAGCTCCAGCACCTCCCAGGGGGCCCGCCGTCGATGTCTTAACGACAATGGTGAGCGACGCTGGAGCAGCCAGCTCCGACACCATCCAAGGGGCCTGCCATCGATGTTCCCATGACGATGGTGGGCAAAGCCGGAGCAACCAGCTTTGGCACCACCCAGGGGGTCTGCCGTTGATTTCCTAGCATGTTGATGACAGCAACAAGCGCTGATAAGTGATTATACTCTCCTGACCCGCTCTTGTTGCTAACAGGGTTCTTTTGTGGTAGCCTGTACACCAGGGGCCTACCGTCGACGATCCCACGATGATGGTGGGCAATGCTGGAGCAGCCAGCTCTGGCACCTCCCAAGGGGCCTGCTGTCGATGTCTTCTATGACGATGGTGGGCGACACTGGAGCAGCCTGCTTCGGCACCTCCCAAGGGGCCTGCCATTGACGTCTTAACGACGATGATGGCAACACCGGAGCAGACCGCTCCGGCACCTCCCAGGGGGCCTACCGTCGACATCTTCTACGACGATGGTGGGCGACGCAGGAGCAGCCAGCTTCGGCGCCACCCAAGGGGCGTGCTGTCGATGTTCCCACAGTGATGGTGGGCAACGTCGAAGCAACCAGCTCCGTCACCACCCAGGGGGCCTGCCGTCGACGTCCTAGCATGTTGAAAACAACAACAAGTGCTGATAAGTGAGTACAATCTCTTGACCTGCTCTTGTTGCTAATAGGGTTTTCTTGTGGTAGCCTGTACACCAGGGGCCTGCTGTCGATGATCCCACGACGATGGTGGGCGACGCTGGAGTAGCCAGCTCCGGCACCTTCCAGGGGCCTGCTGCCGATGATCCTACGACGATGGTGGGCAACGCTGGAGCAGCCAGCTCTGGCACCTCCCAGGGGCCTGCCGTCGATGTCTTCTACGACGATGGTGGGTGACGCCGGAGCAGCCAGCTCCGGCACCTCCCACGGAGACTGCAGTCGATGTCTTAACGACGATGGTGGGCGACACAAGAGCAACATGCTTTGGCACCACCTAAGGCGCCCGTCGTCGATGTCTTAACGATGATGGTGGGCGAGGCCAGAGCAGCCAGCTCCGGCGCCACCCAAGGGGCCTGCCGTCGACGTCTTAACAACGATGGTGGGCGACGCAGGAGCAGCTAGCTCCGGCGCCACCCAAGGGCCCTACTGTCGACGTCTTCACGATGATTGTGGGCGACGCCGGAGCAGCCAACTCTAGCACCTCCCAGGGGGCCTGCCGTCGATGTCTCTACTTAGACAAAGCTCGACGCCCTTGAAGGGGCCACACTAAGGCCATCCACTCGAAACTCTCCCACTCCACTGGGGGGCTAGTCCAAGACATCCTACGATGAAGTGGTAGGTGTGCCCAGCCACATGGCCACATCTAGCAAGGGGCCTTCTAAAGGGGTTCCATAGGCAGGACGTGAAATGACGATAGATCAGCCATGTCATTAGTGCAATCGTTTGTTCCTCAAACTAACATACTCAACAAAGTTCATCAAGCCCCTAAGCATCTAAGGACTTGAAGCAACAGTTTGAGAGGCACAAGACAAGCGCAGAAACCAAACACAAATTCAAATTCATTGAAGAATATTTACAAAGGGGCGAACCTCGGATACAAAGATGGGCCCTCGGCCTCATCCCTGGTGAATTACACAACAACATGTTTTGCGGCATACTTAACCTCTGTCGCTGCCGTCTCCTCACGCTCCTTGATAGGTATTCACCATGACGGACTAGTACGATATGTGCCAGACTAGTCCGAACATCTCCAGAGACAAAAGTGGACTAGTCCGCCAATCGCCGGACAAGTTCGATAATTTAGGACACTTAGGGTTTCCCACACAACGCACACCGGACTAGTCCAGAGTCCACCACGGACTAGTTCGGACTTTGTACACCCTAACGGTAACCTTTGGAAACCCAAGTACAAATAGAGGCGCACGGCCCTACTATGATCTCTCTCGACCCCCTACACTGTCACACCTTCCAAGAGCCCAGAAAACACGTCTCTCCACACAATCCAACGCAAGAAAGATCAAATCCTTGAGGATTAACCATAGATCAAAGGAGAGACACGTTCTTCACGTCTTGAGCTCTTAGGTTTGATTCTCTCACACACTCTCGTTGTTTTATTGCATATCTTTCGAGTGTGTTTGGTGGTGTTTTCAGTTGTAAATCTTGGGGAGCCCTCAACTTGTGAGAAGGCCCCTTGAACTCGGTGATTTACCCCTTTGTGATTAGTAGAAGAAAATCGGCCTTCGTGGCGATTCGACGAGAGTAGGGTTGGTGAAGACCCGGTCCTCCGTGGGCTCCTCAACATGGACGTAGATTTCCTCTGTGGAATCGAACCACAGGATAAAATCGTTGTGTCCTTTACTCTTGTTCTTACTATTCATTGCAATCTAGGGTTTGCTCGATCTTGTTCAACTTACGTTAAAACTTTGAAACTAAATTTAACTTGTGTCATATCTAGTTTCACTGAAGAAATAAACTCTATTTATAACTCAATTTCCGCTGCATAGAGTACTTGGATCGAAATCATCGATTGAACTTGATTGATCTAGTCCGCACACACCGGACTTGTCCGCACACTACCAGACTAGTCCGATTTCTCTGTGTTTGATCAGGTTGCTAAGTGTTCCAGATTCCGACAAAAGTTCAAAAAACATATTCACCCCCCTCTAGGCTACATTCAATTGGTATTAGAGCAAGGTTCTTCAAAAGGAGACTAATCGCTCAAAGAGATGATGTCGGACATCAAGGATGCGCACAAGAACTTCAACCAAGAGAAGGCTGAAGATGAAAAGACTCAAAAGATGGATAAGCTCCTCGATGCCATCCAAGACTTCAAGGATGATGATGAGAAGACGCTTGAAATCTTGCACACAAACATACACTCAACATAATATCAGGCCTAGATGCACATAAATAAAGTAGGGATCCAATCATGGAGTGATATACCTTTTGATCCACGTTTGGTCCATCCTCATTGAGATCCAAGTGTCCATTTGTTGCCATGGGAGTCTTTATAGCTTCGCCTTGTCCATTCCAAACTTCTTGAGTATGTCTTGAGTATACTTGGTTTGGCTTATGAGCGTCCCTTCCTTTTGTTTCCCCACTTGGAATCCCAAGAAATATTTCAATTCTCCCATCATAGACATCTCGAATCTATCTGTCATAATTTTACTAAATTCTTGATAAAAGGATTTGTTAGTTGAGCCAAATATAATATCATTAACATAAATTTGACATACAAATAGATCATTGTCAAAATGCTTGGTAAATAATGTGTAATTTAGGACATATCAGACTAGTTCGGCGTGGTGAATCCCTTAGTGAATTGAGGACAAGTCCGCACTTGGAGGACTTGTCCGATTTTAGTCAGAGAGGTTATCGGACTAGTCCGGATAATATCGGACTAGTCCGGTGTCATGAAATTTTGAGGGGCTAAGGACAAGTCCTAAATTCATTAGTGAGAATTTCGGACTAGTCTGTGGAATATCGGACTTGTCCGATATTGATCAGAGGCATTATCGGACTAGTCCGGACTTTATCGGACTAGTCCATTGCGGACAAGTCCGCACTGGGGGGACTAGTCCGATCCTGGACAGACAGATTATCGGACTAGTCTGGACCTATGTAAATTTGTGCAGTGAGAGTGTTTTCTTTTGCTTGAGCTCTTGAGGTGTGTTTCTCCAACACAAACAATACACAAAGAGTATTCTATTCATCTCTTGAGCTCTTTCCAACTTGATTCCTCACTCTCCTTTCTTTTTGTGCTTTCTTCATAATTTCATTAATACTTGCGCTCATCTCAACAATTTGGTTAGGATCTCATTTGTTTGTCATAAATCAACCAAAACCCACAAGGGATGCCTAAATGCACTTTCAATCTCCCCCTTTTTGGTGATTGATGACAACCAATTGAGATTTCACAAATATGACTAAAATCCAGGTTTTTATAAAGTGTGCACATATGAGCTTGGAACAAGCTAAGCAATGAAAACATAAGACATATGTGCACTCTTTATGGTGGGGTGCAAAACTATGTGTGCGTGAGCAATAATCATGATGATGATGAGGTAAAAGCATAATCATAACAACAACAACAACCATATATGTCAATTTCAAAGCATAAACATAGATTGTACCACAGAATCATCACAAACTCCATAAACATAACTTAGAACCATAATAAGAGCATAACGGTAGTTTTACAACCCAAAAGTAGCAGAATTTCAAAAGAAACACAATTGGAGCTCTCATCTCTCAAACTACTGCTAGACCTAGTGACCCCCCCTCAATCTCTCCCCCTTTGGCATCAAGGCACCAAAAGAAGGAGAGGGGGGATCTAGAAGTCGCCGTAGGCTCATTCCTCGCTGTCGGCCCTCTCATCATCTTCATCTTCAGGTTGAGGGGGGGGGGGGGGAGGAGGAGCGGATCCACTTGAAGTGCCTCCAACACCAAAATAGGCAAGCTTGGAGGGAGAGAGAGGTGGCAGCTCAGAGAAGTCTGAAGCTGAATCATCAGAGATAATGGGAGATCCAATAGCTTGATCTCCAGCTTCTGACAAATATTCTTGACATTTTCTTTCACATACTTCATGTCTACCTTCCTTGCCTTGCTCAACTTATGAAGCTTCACTTTAGCCTTTTTGCAGGAGCCAAAGATGGCGGACAAGTACTTCAAGATGCCACTAGGAGCCCCTTCTTGGAAGTAGTAGCTCCTGAGCTTGATGGGGGTCTTATTTCAGCTTGGGCCCTTCTGGGAGCCTCCTCACTAGATACAGGGGATGGAGCAGTGGTAAGCATAGATTGAGGTGGTTTCTGAGGCCTCAAAGCTGTGTGCTCAACATCCTTCACAAACTCGGTTCCTGTGACCTTTTCTATCATAAACATGATATAGGGCGCATAGCCATAGGAACGGTTAGGGGTGCAAGAGATGTTCACCATGTATTTCCATATATAATCGAAGACATCCAACTTCCTATTTTTGCTTATCACCTTCATCAGTGTCCTCAGGTAACCTTGAACACTTCCTGCATCTCCATCTTTTGGAGCTATTGTCTTCCTTAGCACCCTGTTGAGAACAATGAAGAAAGGCTTCATGTTATTGGTTGATGGAGGGTTGTACTTCAGGCGGGTGTCATATAGGAACTCCATCTTGTCCTTCTCCAGGACGCCATTGTTGTGGATGACGAGCTCATTGTTGCCTGTGTCTTCCAGGTGAAGCAATCTCGCAAACTCATCATAAGTCGCGTTGTACTTGGATCCGTGAGTCATCCAAGTCACCCTCTCCTCTTCATCACTAACAAAATAGCAGGTAGCATAAAATTGAGCAATGACTTTATCATTCTAGTTGTATATGAAGGCAAACAAATCCTTCGGACCATGCCTCGCGACAGCAGCAATCACATCATCGAAAGCTGGGCAGGTTTTTCTCTCAAAGTGGCTCCAGTCAATCCACTGGTTGTGGACCACCAGAGTCTTCATCGTGAGATACACAGAACTATAGTAGTCCGTGTGGAAGTTACTCTAGAACCTTGCATCAGCGGCCTTTCTAGAACTGTTGTAATAGTCAATCGTCCTGAGCTTTGAAGCCACATCGCTTCCTTTGCCATTGAATCTTTCTTCAGAGGGGTCCTTGTTCTGCTGTCTTGGAGCACTCATCCGGAGAGGGCCAATCGGACCGTTGGCGATCCCTTTCCCCTTGCCCTTAGCTTGGCGAGGAGTTGCCGAGCTAGGGCCAGCTGCATCCTTTCCTTTGGATGCGGGCTTCTTGTCCACGACCTTTCGCCGCACCTGAGGTGGAGTGGGTGACGGGTTAGCGGCACGGTTTTGCCGCTTCTTGCCTTGGCCCATCGAGGACCGAAGCAATGACTCTTGGTCCATCTCGGCCTCATAGTCGGAGATCTCATCATTGGAGCTCGACATGGTCCTCATAAGAGGATTATACAATATATGGATGAGGATTGATAGCAAGGCAATGCATTGATTAGTTGGAATTTAGGGTTGAGTTCAGTCAAAAATCGGACTTGTCCGGTGCTCAAGTGTGGACTAGTCCGGAGAACCGGACTGGTCCGTACTGATACCTGACTAGTCCAATGTTCAACTGATCAAACCCTAACTAGCAAATCGATGGTGTTTCTCAATGCAAAAATAACTCAAGGTAGATGTAATACAACAAGGAGTCATGTATTAACTAGTGGAGCTAAGCTATTTGGTTCACAACACAAGAAATTGAGGATTATATGGTTTTGGAGAAAGTTTACCAAAATCCTTCGATTCTTGAGGTTGGAGGAGTTGTTGATGCGGACAAGTCCGTGGACCTCGACCCCCTTGCGATGAAGATCATTTTCCACGGAGAGTTGAAGAGATTTGATGGACAAATCGCCAAATCACCTTGGGGGCGCTCGACAGAGGAGAGAGAATGTGAGGAATGTTTTGAGGATGAAGGAGATTAGGTTTTGGCGGCCCTAGGGTTATGGAGTCGAAAAATCGGACTAGTCCGTGGTCAACCGGACTAGTCTGGACTACCGGATTGTTGCGGACTAGTCTGCAGTGTGCGGACTAGTCTGGTTAACCACAAACTAGTCCATGGTCACCAGAATAGAAGCATTTATTCCATTCTTATATTCGAAGGAGCTTACAAAGAAAATAGGGGGCAAAACACACAAATAATCTTGATAAATATGATCAGTAAACATACAACAATCAAGTTATGACCATAATTCACCAAGATCAAGTAATTGAAATAGTTTTTCGGAGAAAATAGAGAGAGATGTTTTTCATAACACAATCAATAGATTTTGAAGATGGCATGCAGGTATGCAAGTTTTCAAGCCACGTTCTGAGCATCAAGGATATTTAGTTCATTTCGGAGCTCGCAAAAATGTTTTTCATCAAGTGGCTTGGTAAATATATCAGCTAGTTGTTTTTCTGTGTTGACATGGGAGATGCCTATGTCTCCTTTTATTGAGTGGTCTCTCAAAAAGTGATGTCGGATGTCTATGAGTTTGGTCCTAGAGTGCTCAACGGGGTTATGGGCAATTTTAATAGCACTCTCATTATCACAAAGGAGTGGAATACGACTAATATTGTAACCGTAATCCCTTAGAGTTTGTCGCATCCAAAGGAGTTGTGCACAACAACTCCCGGCTGCAACATACTCCGCTTCGGCCGTGGATAAGGCAGTGGAGTTTTGTTTCTTGGAGGACCAAGAAACTAGGGATCTACCTAGGAATTGGCATTTACCGGAGGTACTTTTTCTATCTACTTTGCATCCGGCATAATCTGCATCGGAGTATCCAATGAGATTGAACTTTGAACCTTTAGGATACCAAAGGCCTAGGTTGGTTGTATGAACTAAATATCGCAAGATTCTTTTTACGGCTGTCAAATGACACTCCTTAGGATTGGCTTGAAATCTTGCACGCAAACATACGCTCAACATAATATCAGGCCAGATGCACATAAATAAAGTAGGGATCCAATCATGGAGCGATATACCTTTTGATCCATGTTTGGTCCATCTTCATTGAGATCCAAGTGTCCATTTGTTGCCATGGGATTTTTATAGGCTTCGCCTTGTCCATTCCAAACTTCTTGAGTATGTATTAAGTATACTTGGTTTGGCTTATGAACGTCCCTTCCTTTTGTTGCCTCACTTGGAATCCCAAGAAATATGTCAATTCTCCCATCATAGACATCTTGAATCTATCTATCATAATTTTACTAAATTCTTGACAAAAGGATTTGTTAGTTGAGCCAAATATAGTATCATCAACATAAATTTGACATACAAATAGATCATTGTCAAAATTCTTGGTAAATAACGTCTAATCAGCTTTGCAATCTTAAATCCATTTTCAATCAAAAAATCTCCAAGGCACTCATACCAAGCTCTAGAGATTTCTTAATTGACGATGGTTTTAAAATCGGCAAAGCTAATTATACATTATTCACGAAGCATTTTGACAATGATCTCTTTGTCTGCCAAATTTATGTTGATGATATCATTTTTGGTTCAACTAACAAATCTTTCTATGAAGCATTTAGTAAGATTATGACAGATAGGTTTGAAATGTCTATGATGGGAGAGCTTAAATACTTCTCGGGATTCCAAGTGAGGCAACAAAAGGAGGGGACGTTCATAAGTCAAACCAAGTATACTCAAGACATACCCAAGAAGTTTGGAATGGACAAGGCGAAGCCTATAAAGACTCCCATGGAAACAAATGGACACTTGGATCTCAATGAAGACGGACCAAGCATGGATCAAAAGGTATATCGCTCCATGATTAGATCCCTACTTTACTTATGTGCATCTAGGCCTGATATTATGTTGAGTGTGTGCTTGTGTTCAATATTTCAAGCCAATCCTAAGGAGTGTCATTTGACAGCCGTCAAGAGAATCTTGCGATATTTAGTTCATACACCCAACCTAGGCCTTTGGTATCCTAAAGGTTCCAAATTCAATCTCATTGGATACTCCGATGCAGATTATGCCGGATGCAAAGTAGATAGAAAAAGTACCTCCGATACATGCCAATTTCTAGGTAGATCCCTAGTTTCTTGGTCCTCCAAGAAACAATTCCATTGCCTTATCCACGGCCGAAGCGGAGTATGTTGCAGCCGGGAGTTGTTTTGCACAACTCCTTTGGATGCGACAAACTCTAAGGGATTATGGTTACAATATGAGTCGTATTCCACTTCTTTGTGATAATAAGAGTGTCATTAAAATTGACCATAATCCCGTTGAGCACTCTAGGACCAAACACATAGACATCCGGCATCACTTTTTGAGAGACCACTCAATGAAAGAAGATATATCCATTTCCCATGTCAACAACGAAAAACAACTAGCCAATATATTTACCAAGCCACTTGATGAAAAGCGTTTTTGCGAGCTCCGAAATGAACTAAATATCCTTGATGCTTGGAACGTGGCTTGAAAACTTGCATACCTGTATGGCTTATTCAAAATCCATTGATTGTGTTATGAAAATCATCTCCCTAAATTTTCTCCGAAAAACTATTTCAATTACTTGATCTTGGTTAATTATGATCATAGCTGGACTGTTGGATGTTTGCTGATCATATTCATCAAGATTATTTGATTGTTTTGGCTCCTATTTTCTCTATTAGTATCTTTGAATATATACTAATGGTCTATACAGCTCTGTTCTGGTGACTACATACTAGTCCGTGGTCATCCGGACTAGTCCGCAAAGTGTCCGGTAGTCTGTACTAATCCGATAGACCCCAGACAAGTCCGATTTTTCGACTCCATAACCCTAGGCGCCGCCAAAACCTAATATACTTCACCCTCACAACTCACCTCACATTCTTTCTCTTCACTTGAGAGCTCCCAAGGCGATTTCTTTCGTTCTCCATCAAATCCCTTCGAGTTTGGGTGGAAATCGAACTCCATTGCTAGGGGTTTGAAGACCACGGACTTCTCCGCACCTTCAACCCCTCCATCGTCAAGAATCGAAGGATTTTGGTAAATTTCCTCTCAAACCCTAGAAACTTCGATTTCTTTCGTCTTGGATCAAATAGCTTAGTTTCTTCCAGCTAATACATGCCACTTTGCTGTATTACATCTATCTTAAGCTATTTGTGCATTAGGAGTCACCATTGATCGTCTAGTTAGGGTTTGAGGTGATGAATATCGGACTAGTCCGGTCCCTGTACAGACAAGTTCGGACCCCCCAGACTAGTCCGTACCTGAACACCGGACAAGTCCAATTTTCAACTGAACACAAACCTAATTTCCAACTACTCAATGCACTTCCTTGCCATCCATTCTAATACATACATTGTATAATTCCATCTCAGGACAATGTCGAGCTTCAATGATGAGATTTCCGATTATGAGGTCGAGTTGGACCAAGACTCTTTGCTTCGTTCCTCGACGGGCCAAGGGAAGAAGCGCCAAGAGCGTCTCTCCGAGCCGGCACCTTCTCCACCTCAGGTGAGGCACAAGGTTCTAGCCAAGAAGCTTGTGTCCAATGCCAAGGATGTAGCTGGCCCTAGCTCGGCGGCTTCTCGCCAAGCTAAGGGCAAGGGAAAGGGCATTGCCTCGGGCCCAATCGGCCCTCTCAAGATGGCAGCTCCGAGGCAGGGGAACAGGGATCCCTCCGAGGAGAAGTTCAATGGCAAGGGAAGCGATATGGCTTCCAAGCTCATAATAATTGACCAATACCGCCGGTCTAAGAAGGCAGCCGATGCAATATTCTAGAGTAACTTCCACGCGGATTACTACAATTCTGTGTACATGCAGATGAAGACTCCATAGTCAAGAGTCAATGGATTTACTGGAGTCACTTTGAGAGGAAGAGCTTCCCAGCCTTCGATGAAGTGATACAAGCTGTGGAAAGGCATGGGCTCAAAGACTTGTTTGCTTTCAGGTGCAACTGGAACGATGAAATCATCGCTCAATTATATGCCACCTGCTACTTTGCTAGTGATGAGGAGGAGAGGGTGACTTGGATGACACATGGATCCAAGTACACTATTACCTATGATGACTTTGCAAAACTGCTTCACCTAGAAGACACTGGCAACAATGAGCTAACTATCCACAATATTGGTGTCTTGGGGAAAGATAAGATGGAGTTCCTTTATGATACTAGCCTGAAGTTCAATCCTCCTTCCACCAAGAACATAAAGTCCTTCTTCATGGTTCTTAATAGGGTGCTGAGGAAGACAATAGCTCCGAAAGATGGGGATGCAGGAAGTGTGTAAGGGTACTTGAGGACCCTAATGAAGGTGATTAGCAAGAATTGGAAGTTCGATATCTTCGACTATATTTGGAATGAAATGGTTAATATCTCCTGCACACCGAACTGTTCCTGTGGCTATGCGCCCTACCTCATGTTCATGATTGAGAAGGTCACAGGAATTGAGTTTGTTAAGGATGTGGAGCACACTCCCCTGAGGCCTCAGAAGCCTCCCCAAGCGACTGTCCAAGCTGCTCCATCTCTAGTGTCCAGTGAAGAGGCTCCGAGGAGAGCTCGAGGAGATGCGAGGACTGCTCCCTCCACTAGAGCTCCTCCTCAAAAAGGGTCCCCCAGTGGCATTTTGAGGTACTTGGCAGCCATTTTTGGCTCATGCAAGAAGGCTGAGGTAAAGCTTCACAAGCTGAACAAGGCAAGGAAGGTCGACATGAGGTATGTCAAGGAAAATGTCAAGCATATCTGCCAGAAGCTGGAGATCAAGCCTATTGGATCCCCTGTTATCTCTGAAGATTCAGCCTCTGACTTCACTGAGCTTGGAACTTTGACTCCCTCCGAGCTTGCTTGCTTTGTCATTGGGGGACTTCGAGTGGATCCGTTCCTCCTCCTCCTCCACAGCCTGAAGATGAAGATGAAGATGGGGAGAGGACCGACAGCGAGGAATGAAGGCACTAGATTCCTCCTCTCCTTCTTTTTGGTGTCTTGATGCCAAAGGGTGAGAGATTGAGGGGGAGTCACTAAGTGTAGCTGTAGGTTGCGAGGAGAGCTCTATTAATGTTTATGTCGGGTTGTAAAACTTTAACTATGTTCTCTCATAGTTTTGGTCTTGTGATGTGGTGCAATGACTATGTCTACGTGAATGTGGCCTAGAGGGGGGATGAATAGGCCTTTTGAATTTCCTGCACACTTAATAGAATCGTCAAAACTTGGTTGGCCGGACTAGTCCGGTCGTGTGGGTGGACTTGTCCGGTGTGCTAGAAATATGTGTGTTGATCAGGTGTTATTTGGGAAACTAAATTTCTTTTGCAGCAGAAATGATAACAACTGATGTTTTTATTTGAGATTAATATAATAATGCAAGTGAAAACTTATAATTGCCTTAGATTGATGTTTAGCACTCAAGTGATCTAATGAACAAAATGTAAAGGAAATAAGGCGCAAGACACACGAATTTTTTCCGAGGTTCGATCTCACCACGAGATCTACGTCCTCGTTGAGGAAGCTCACACAGAGCCGGGTCTCCAACCCTTTCCCTCCTCAAGTCACCACGAAGGCCGACTTGATTCCACTATATATCATGGGTAATGACCAAGTTTGTGGGGCAACCTCACACTTTGAGGGCTCCCACGAGAATTACAACGAAAGAAGTGATCAAATACACTCAAAAGTATTACAATGCAGAGTATGAGTGTATAAAGATCAAACCCCAAGAGCTCGCAATGAAAGAACGACGATCTCCCAATCCCGAATCCAAGTGTTCAATTGATTTCACTCTTTTTGCACTTTAGATGTGTGGGGAGATGTGTTTTGGGCTCTTGGGACAAAGTGGCGGCGCTAGGGTTTGTTTTTTTATCAGTATTCGACGTGTCAATCATAGGAAAGCCGTGGACTCTCTATTTATAGGGTTTCCAAAAGGTAGCCATTGAAAAACCCTAACACCGGACTAGTCCGGTGCAAGTCCGGACTTGTCCGGTCTCAGTGTACTTTGAAGTCCAGAAAGTCTGCCGGACTAGTCCGGTCCAAGCTCGGACTAGTCCGGTGCTGTGTGAAGGTGAACTCCAGAAAGTTCAATGGACTGGTCCGCAGACTAGTCCGATCTCCACAGAAAGGAGACTCCAGAAAGATCAACGGACTAGTCCGGTGAACACACGGACTAGTCTGGTCTCTTAATATGAGTGATTACAGAAAGTTTAACGGACTAGTCTGGTAGACACACGGACTAGTCCGGTCTCCCAATTTGAGAGATTCCAGAGAGTTAAACGGACTAGTCCGGTCCATGATCGGACTAGTCTGGTGCATTGTGAAAGTTAGGTTAATTTTAGTCCCTTACCGCAACACAAAGTTGTGAGCTCTTGAAGTGTGTCTTTCATACACTCCCTATACATTAAAAATCTAATTTTGATCATCCAAGCTCCATCAAAGTATCCCTCTTTGGACACCACTCCATTTTTCACCTTTTTGTGTGCACCGAGCTATTTCACTTGTTTGTCCTGCAATCATCTCAACAGTTTCATTAGGATCTCATATGTTTGTCATCAATTAGCCAAAACCCACAAGGGATATTCTCGATGCACTTACAATCTCCCCCTTTTTGGTGATTGATGACAACCATTTGAGATATCACAATTGAGAATAAAAAAACTTGATTTTCATAAGGTGTGCACATATGAGAATAACGATGAATCCACAAAAAGCTTCTCACATATGCACACACCTTATGGTGGGGTGCCTAACAGGTGTGTGATCAACAAGGTGTGATGAAGTAAAGGTAATCAATAATGAGCATAGAGATAATCATTCAAGCAACAATAATCATCACACATAAGAGAAGAAATAGTGCATTACAAGGTTTTAAAAATAAGTACATGTCCTTGATCACAAATACATAAAGACACCAACTAGAGATGGTCTCAAACTACTAGTCTCAATATCTCCCCCTTTGGCATCAAGGCACCAAAAAGGGAAAAAAATTGAGGGGAATCACTCATTGCCACTCTCTTCTTCAGTCTCGGTCCGGTCCTCATCTTCACCACCATCATCATCATTCGCCGGAGCAGACTCTTCCTCGGAGTCCTCGAAGGCGGGCGGGGATCCCACCGGCTCAATCTCCAGCTTGTCACAGATAGCTTTGATGTTGGCATTGACATATTGTTGATGCTTCTTCTACCTGACTTCAATCTTGCGGCAGCAGGCAAAGATAGAGGTGAGCATTTTGAGCACACCACCGGAGGGTTCATGGGCAGGTGCAGAGCTAGGAGGAGCAGCTGAAGATCTTTTGGCATTCACATCCCGAGTTTGTTTAGTCCTCCTCTCAGTTTCAGGGGAGGGAGGTGCATCAGGAGCCGAAGGTAGAGTGTACTCGGTGGACTTTTGCGGTTTCAACCCCGTATGATGAACATCCTTGACAAACTCAATTCGAGTCACTTTCTCAATCATGTACATGATGTACGAGGCATACCCGCAAGATCTGTTTGGAGTGATTGAGATGTTCACAATGTCATTGTAGATGTATTCAAAGACATTGAACGGTCTCCTCCCACCAATGACCTTCATTAGGGTCCTCAAAGTTCCTTGAATAGTCCCCGCATCTCCATCTTTCGGAGCTATTGTCTTCCTCAAAATTCTGTTGAGGACCACATAGAAGGGCTTCAAATACTTTATAGTGGGAGCGACATATGGCATCCTTGTGTCATAGAGAAATTTGATCTCATCCTTCTCCAAGGGTTGCAGATTGTGGATGACAAGATCATGATCCAAAGTGTGCTCAAGGTGGAGGATCCTTGCAAATTCATCATAAGTGACACTGTACTTGGAACCATGAGTCATCCAAGTCAGACTGTCTCCATCACCACGAGCAAAGTAGAGGGTAGAGTAAAATTGGGTGATGACCTCATTGTTCCAGTCACACTCAAAGGCAAACAAATCCTTCAAGTTGTGCCTCTCCAGGACCTCAACCACCTCCCGAAAGGCAGGATATCTCTTTGAATGTAAGTACCCAACATTCACCCATTGACTCTCTACCACGGGGTTCTTCATCTTCATGTACACATGCTCGTAGTAGTCGGCATGGAAGTTCCTCCAAAATCTTGGGTCAGAGCATTGCCGAGGTTGATCATACACATTAACCTGCCTGAAGCTATCGGCAAGCTCACCCCCTTTTCCGGTGAAATCCTTACTCGAGCGCTGCCTGTTGCGAAGACTTGGGTTCTTCATCTTCAAGGGTCCAATGGGACCACTAGCAAGCCCCTTTCCTTTGTTGAGAGTCCTCTTTGGCCCTGAGGAACTCTCGCCAGCTTTTCCTTGGGCCTTCTTAACAACCACCTTCCTTTTCTTGGGCAAATTTTCGTTGGAGGGCGAAGAGTGCACATTGACATCATGTCTTTTCTTCATGTACCTCTCCTTGGCTCTCTTCACTTTTTCACGTTCAACTTCTTCATAAATGTGGAAGGAGCTATCATCTGAGCTAGAAGACATTGGGCCTAATAAAGAGTTCATGGATTAGACGAGAAAGAACCAAGAATTGAAGGAGATGTGAGGATTCAAATGTCAGATACCGGACATGTCCGGTTTCAGAGTGCAGACTTGTCCGGTGTACCGGACTAGTCCGTATTTGGGAGCCGGACTAGTCCGGCCTGGCATAAGAACCCTAACAACACCTATGAATCACAACTTCTATCTAAGGATGCAAGGGGGCATGGAAGAGAAAGGAATACATCTCTGAAGCTAATGTACTGCCTTGGAATCAATGGAAACAAACTAGAACTAGAAGAGTTGAGAGTTTGATTTTAGGGAGAGATTTACCGAGATTTGAAGATTCGCGTTGAAGGAGCATGAATCTGTCCGGATGAGTTCGGAGTGGAGTATCAACTCATCGAGGAGAGGATTTCCCACGGAGAAAACTTGGATTTTGAGGGCTCAACTCGAAAATCACTTTTGGGGGCTAGGGTTTGAGAGGAGAGAGCTCAACTCAAAGTGGAGGGAGGTTTGAATTTGATTTAGGGCCAGCCAGCTGCTTATATACGCGGCCGATCGGACTAGTTCGGTCAGAGGATGGACTAGTCTGGTGCCCCTGGAAAACCTAGGAAAGAGGGACTATCCGGACTAGTCCTGGTGGCAAACCTGACTATTCTGATGTCACTGGAAAAACGAAGTATTTAGGGATAACTAATAGTGATCCAAGGACAAGTTTTGCAAATAATCTTGGTACTTATGACCAGAAGGCAATCAACAATGAAAAGTGGTCATAAACTCCAAGATTTCTTCATTAAAATTAGTTTTCTTAGAAGGAAAAGAGGTGAGGGGCAGTTTTAGCAATAAAATGTAACATTTGAAGTATCAACCAGATGTGCAACGTTTCAAGCCACATTTCGAGAGTCAAGAATATTAAGTTCATTCCTAAGTTCACAAAACCTTTTCTCATCCAATTGTTTGGTAAAAATATCAGCAAGTTGTTTTTCAGTCCTAACATGTGAAATAACAATGTCACCTTTTAATGAATGATCTCTAAGAAAATGATGACGGATATCTATGTGCTTAGTTCTTGAGTGCTCTACAGGGTTGTGTGCAATTTTTATAGCACTTTCATTGTCACATAAAAGCGGGATATGGTTAAGATTGTAGCCGTAGTCACTAAGGGTTTGTCGCATCCAAAGTAGTTGTGCGCAACAACTACCGGCTGCAACATATTCTGCTTCTGCTATGGAAAGAGCAATGGAGTTTTGCTTTTTAGATGACAAAGAAACTAGGGACCTACCAAGAAATTGACAAGTCTCTGATGTGCTCTTTCTATCGACTTTGCATCCTGCATAAGTTGGCGTCGGAATACCCTATCAAGTTAAATTTGGATCCTTTGGGATACCAAAGGCCCAAGTTGGGTGTGTGCACAAGGTACCTTAGGATTCTTTTTACCGCAATTAAGTGACACTCTTTAGGTGCGGCTTGAAACCTTGCACACAGGCAAACACTAAGCATAATATCTGGCCTAGATGCACATAAATAAAGTAAGGAGCCGATCATGGACCGATATACCTTTTGGTCCACATTGGGACCGTCTTCATTGAGGTCGAGATGTCCGTTAGTGGCCGTGGGTGTCTTGATGGGCTTGGCTTTGTCCATATTGGATTTCTTGAGAATGTCCTGTGTATATTTGGTTTGGCTTATAAATTTACCTTCTCTTAATTGCTTCACTTGGAATCCCAAGAAGAACTTCAATTCCCCCATCATTGACATCTCGAACCTATCTGTCATAATTTTGCTAAATTCTTCACAGAAAGATTTGTTAGTGGATCCAAAGATAATGTCATCAACATAAATTTGACATACGAATAGGTGATCATCACAATGTTTAGTGAAAAGTGTATAATCAGCTTTACCAATTTTGAATCCATTTTGAATTAGAAAATCTCTAAGACACTCATACCAAGATCGAGGAGCTTGTTTGAGGCCATAGAGAGCCTTACGCAGTTTGTAGACATGGTTGGGATACTTTTGGTCTTCGAATCATGGTGGCTACTCCACATAAACTTCCTCCTTGATTGGGCCGTTTAAGAAAGCGCTTTTGACGTCCATTTGATACAGCTTAAAATTATGGTGAGTAGCATATGCCAATAAAATACGAATGGACTCAAGTCTAGCTACAGGAGCGAAAGTTTCATCGAATTCCAAACCTTCGACCTGAGAATAACCTTTGGCCACCAATCTTGCTTTATTTCTTGTTACTACTCCATGTTCATCTTGCTTTTTCCGAAAGACCCATTTGGTTCCAACTATGTTCGCCTTTGGTCTCTCCACCAGCTCCCACACTTCATTTCTCTTGAAGTTGTTCAGCTCCTCTTGCATTGCAATCACCCAGTCTGGATCCCTTAAGGCTTCTTCTACCCTGTATGGTTCCAGAAAAGACACAAAAGAATAGTATTCACAGAAATTTGCAACTCGAGATCTAGTAGTTACTCCCTTAGCAATATCTCCAATGATATTGTTGACAGGGTGGTCTCTTTGCACGCTCTGGTGTCCTCTTGGGTGTGGAGCTTGTGTAGTTGCTTGTTCTTCATTATCTTCATGTGCATTGTCTCCCCCTAGATCATTGCTTCCATGATTGTCTTGGTCTTCTTGATCTTCCTCCTCTTGATCTTGTGCAAGAGCTCCCCCTTGATCATTGCCTCCGTGTTGAGGTTCATCTTGTGCATTTGAGTCGAATGTTCGCTCTTGTGGTAAGATATCACCAAGTCCCATTTTCTTCAATGCTTCATATGGAGCTTCCTCTTTATCTAGCACACACTTATCAACTTGCTCCACCTGTGAGCCGTTAGATTCATCGAACACTACATCACATGCTACTTCAACAAGGTCGGACACCTTGTTGAAGACACGATAGGCGTAGGCATTCGATTCATAACCGAGCAAGAATCCTTCATCAGACTTCAAAGCGAACTTCGAGGCCCTCTGTTTCTTGTTCAGAATAAAACATTTGCAACCAAGAACTTTAAAATAAGAAACATTAGGCTTTTTACCGGTAAGGAGCTCATATGGAGTTTTCTTCAGTAATCGATGGAGGTACAGTCGATTCGTGGCATGACAAGCGGTGTTCACCGCTTCTGCCAGAAATCGATCTGACGTCTTGTATTCATCCAACATGGTTCTGGCCAATTCGATCAATGTTCTGTTCTTCCTTTCAGCCACCCCGTTTTGTTGAGGGGAGTAGGGTGCCGAGAACTCATGCTTTATCCCTTCTTCATCAAGAAACTCTTCAACTTGGAGGTTCTTGAATTCTGTCCCGTTGTCACTTCTGATGTTCTTTATGGTTGATAAGAATTCATTCTAAGCTCTTTTCAAGAACTTCTTGAGGATCCCCTGAGTGTCTGATTTATCATACAAGAAAAATACCCAGGTAAATCTTGAAAAATCATCAACAATTACTAAACCGTATTTGTTACCGCCGATGCTGATGTACGAAATTGGACCAAAGAGATCCATGTGGAGGAGTTCCAGTGGTCTTGCGATAGTCATCACATTCTTGGCGGGGTGTGGTGCTCCGACTTGTTTTCCTGCTTGACAAGCGCTGCACGGCCTGTCTTTTTCAAAAACCACATCCTTAAGACCACGGATGTGACCACCTTTTAGAAGTTTCTGCAGATTTCTCATCCCAACATGGGCTAGCCGTCTATGCCACAGCCATCCCATGTTGGTATTAGCAACCAAGCAAGTGTTGAGTTCGGCTTTATCTTTGTTGAAGTCAACTAGATAAAGCTTGCCCTTCAACAATCCCTTGAATGCAATCGAGCCATCGCTTCTTCTAAAAATGGTCACACCCTCATTAGTGAATAAACAGTTGTAACCTTTGTCGCATAGTTGGGATATTGAAAAAAGGTTATAATCTAGAGAATCTACATGTAAAACATTGGATAAGGTATGTTGAGAGGATATTTCAATGTTACCGCTATCAAGGACCTTTCCTTGGCTGTTGTCTCCGAAGTATATGCCTTCACCTGGATCCTTGTTGTACTCGTACTCCACAAACATACCTCTCTCTCCGGTCATGTGATTTGTGCATCCGCTATCTAGCACCCATTTAGATCCACCGGAGGAGTAAGCCTGCAAAAAAGAATTATTCCTTGGTTTTAGGTACCCAAGCTTGCTTGGGTCCTCTCAGGTTAGTCACAAGAGTCTTGGGAACCCACACACAAGTTTTCAAGTTCTTGTGGCATGGCCCTGTATATTTAGCAATGACCTTTCCATGTTTAGCTTTCATAAGAACATAGGAAGCATCAAATGTACGAAACAATATTTGTAAATCAGATTCATGGGATTTTTCCTTAACAAAGACAATTCTTTTCTTAGCATGATTAGGAGTAGACATGTGTTTGTTCCTATCAAAGCCAAGGCCATCTTTGACATTAGGAGGTCTACTGACCATATATGCACTGCGTGCATATTTGATCTTCTCCTTATCAAAGATGCCGCTTGGAGGGGCATGCATATTATGAGAAGTTGAAGTATTAGAAATAACATTCTTCTTACTAGAACAAGTGCAAGTTCCGATTGTTGTCGAACTCATATCTTTGGAGGAGGAGCTCTTGGAGGAAGAGGAGTCACTTTGCTTGAGCGACTCAACTTGCACCTCAAGGATCTTGTTAACTTTTGACAAGTTAGCAAGTTCTTCCTTGATTGCAATATGCGAGTCTTCTAGCTTTGAGTATGTTTCCTTACTCAAGGCCAGCTCAACCTCAAGCGACTCGTTCTTCTCTCTTTCAAGCTCAAGAAGCTTTTCAACTTCTTGATATCTCTTCCTTTCACAGATTAGCATATCTTCTTGTCGATTAAGAAGTTCCTCCTTTTCAAAGATTTCGTTCGATAACATTTCCATTTTCTTTAGAGCAATTTTACTTAGTCCTCTAAACATTTCTTCATTATCACTAGAGCTATCAAAGTTGTCAATAAAGGAATTTAGCGTAGGAGGAGTAAGTTGTACCTTTTTCTTGACTTCCTTAGCCATAAGGCAAGTGTGGTTGTTCATATCCCATCCTCCCATGTTTGGGAAGAGTGTGTCCTTCATGGTAGGTTTCTTGATTGCGATAGTGGCCATCTCTTCTTCTTCATCGGAGGAGGACTCGTTGTTTGAGTCCCACTCCTTGCCAAAGTGAGCTTGATGGGCTTGTCTTCTTTTTCTGAAATTTTTCTTTTCTTGAGGTCTTGTTTCCTTCTTCTTTTTGTTTTCTTCATAAGGGCAGTACACCATGAAGTGACCATACTCTCCGCAGTTGTAGCAAGTGCGTCGAGCCTATGTCTTCTTTTCATCATTCGCTTGAACTTTTTGATAAAGAGTACCATTTCTTCATCATCAAGATCGGTGCTCTCGTCGCTTGTATGCCCATCATCATGATCTTCACGAGTTTCTTTGAGTTTGGGTCGGCATGTTGCTTTGAGAGCAACCTCTTTCTTTTTGGAGAAAGTGAGTTCGGCCAAGTCTTTGACGTATTGTGCCTCTTTTCCCATCATTTCATGATTTATGATCTTCCCCAACAACTCATCGGGAGTCATTTTGTGAAACCCGGGCCTTTCTCTAATCATTGGGCAAAGTGTGACATTTCTTGGCATGAAGGCTCTAATCATTCTCTTGACCACCTCGTGATCAGTCCATTTCTTACTTCCATAGGCACGAATTTTGTTGATGAGTGCCTTCATCCGGTTGTACATGTCTTGAGGTGATTCGCCTTCTTCAATAGCAAATCTCCCCAACTCTCCTTCAAGCATCTCGATTTTAGCTTCACGAACCGACCTATTTCCTTCGTGAGCTGTCTTGAGTGTATCCCAGATTTCCTTTGCACTTTCTAAGCCATCGATCTTGGTGAACTCCTCTCTGCTTAGTGATGATGTGATCACGGCGATGGCTTGTGCATTTCTGTGAATCTCTTGTTCTTGTTCTGGGGTGAGTTCTTCATCCGTGTCCGGGATATCTATGCCAGTGCAAACAATGTGCCACAGACTGGGATTTAGGGATATTAGATGCATCTTCATGTTGTACTTCCACATGGTATAGTCGCTTCCGTCAAACTGTGGAGGTTTTCCCATAGGAATGGAAAGATAGTGATTGTTTGAATTAAGACGGTTGTAGTTGTAAGGATGTCGGGAGTAGTCGTGATGACCACTCCCCGTCGTCTTCTCATATTCTTTTCCTTTTTGTCCTAGCAGTTTCTTCCTCAGGAGTGCCTTTAGTTGTCGCACTTCTTCATCATCGTGTGGGCTCTCTTTCAGCACATCAAAGGCTTTAGTTTCTTGTTCCTCCTCATTAATGTTCATCTTCGAGATATCGTTGTTCTTCTCAGAGGCCATTGATCTCTCCGAGATGTGAGTCTCGTTAGCGGAGAACCTTGCTCTGATACCAATTGAATGTGGCCTAGAGGGGGGTGAATAGGCCTTTTGAATTTCCTGCACACTTAATAGAACTGTCAAAACTTGGTTGGCCGGACTAGTCCGGTCGTGTGGGCGGACTTGTCCGGTGTGCTAGAAATATGTGTGTTGATCAGGTGCTATTTGGGAAACTAAATTTCTTTTTGCAGCAGAAATGATAACAACTGATGTTTTTATTTGAGATTAATATAATAATGCAAGTGAAAACTTATAATTGCCTTAGATTGATGTTTAGCACTCAAGTGATCTAATGAACAAAATGTAAAGGAAATAAGGCGCAAGACACACGAATTTTTCTCGAGGTTCGATCTCACCACGAGATCTACGTCTTCATTGAGGAAGCTCACACAGAGCCGGGTCTCCAACCCTTTCCCTCCTCAAGTCACCACGAAGGCCAACTTGATTCCACTATCATGGGTAATCACCAAGTTTGTGGGGCAACCTCACACGTTGAGGGCTCCCACGAGAATTACAACGAAAGAAGTGATCAAATACACTCAAAAGTATTACAATGCAGAGTATGAGTGTAGAAAGATCAAACCCCAAGAGCTCGCAATGAAAGAACGATGATCTCCCAATCCCGAATCCAAGTGTTCAATTGATTTCACTCTTTTTGCACTTTAGATGTGTGGGGAGATGTGTTTTGGGCTCTTGGGACGAAGTGGCGGTGCTAGGGTTTGTTTTTTGATCAGTATTCGACGTGTCAATCATAGGAAAGTCGTGGACTCTCTATTTATAGGGTTTCCAAAAGGTAGCCATTGAAAAACCCTAACACCGGACTAGTTCGGTGCAAGTCCAGACTTGTCCGGTCTTAGTGTACTTTGAAGTCCAGAAAGTCTGCCGGACTAGTCCGGTCCAAGCTCGGACTAGTCCGGTGCTGTGTGAAGGTGAACTCCAGAAAGTTCAACGGACTAGTCCGCAGACTAGTCCGATCTCCACAGAAAGGAGACTCTAGAAAGATCAACGGACTAGTCCGGTGAACACACGGACTAGTCCGGTCTCTTAATATGAGTGATTACAGTGGTCTCCCAATTTGAGAGATTCCAGAGAGTTAAACGGACTAGTCCGGTCCATGATCGGACTAGTCCGGTGCATTGTAAAAGTTAGGTTAATTTTAGTCCCTTACCCCAGCGCAAAGTTGTGAGCTCTTGAATTGTGTCTTTCATACACTCCCTATACATTCAAAATCTAATTTTGATCATCCAAGCTCCATCAAAGTATCCCTCTTTGGACACCACTCCATTTTTCACCTTTTTGTGTGCACCGAGCTGTTTCACTTGTTTGTCCTGCAATCATCTCAACAATTTCATTAGGATCTCATATGTTTGTCATCAATTAGCCAAAACCCACAAGGGATATCCTAGATGCACTTACACTATGCTTATGCTTTCAAAATATGTGATGAAAGTTTGATATAATATGTGCTTATGCTCTGAAATTGACATTTATGCTTGATGTTGTTAAATCTATGTCAACTATTTCTTTCTCATCACAATTATTGTTCACACACATGTAGTTTGGCACCCCACCATAAAGAGTGCACATATGCCTTATGTTGTCTTGCTTAATTTGTTCCAAACACATATGTGCACACTTTATAAAAATTTTGCATTTTTAATCATTTTTGTGAAATCTCAATTAGTTGTCATCAATCACCAAAAGGGGAGATTGAAAGTGCATCTAGGAATGCCTTGTGGGTTTTGGTTTATTTATGACAAACAAATGATTTTCATCACCTTACAACGGTCTATTGGCTTGAAGGTCAATAGAAACTTACAGAATACTTCAAGAGATTTCCAAAAAGTATTCATTTGCCTCCATAGCCCTTCAGGTTGAAGATATATGGATTTTTAAAGTTGGACACTACTACCAGATTTCAGAAGTGAATTTGACAAAATTTACTTTATTTGTGGCTGGTTTGATCCTTGATTTTGAAACAGATAACATCACATCTTGACAGCAAGTTACATTACAAACTTGTTATACAGGTCGCAATGTTTCTGGAAATGTATTACACGAAGCTATTCGACCATTCAACCAAGAGTTATGGTCGAAATCGTGACTGTATACAGAACTGCCCGCTAGGTGTTCAGATTTGATAGAGGTTGGAACTTTGAGCTATTTCTCCAGTTTCATGAGGATTCTGACATGGAGTTCAATAGAAAAGATGTAGATGACTCGCTACGGAAGGCTAACCAAGGATGCCTACCCTTTTTGAATTCCCGAACCCTGACCAAGGAAATCTATGCAAGGCATCATTTGACTCGACCGGCGGCGAGGGCGAGGAGGGAGGCGGCACGGGGACGGAGGAGGGAAGGTCGAAGGGTTTAGGGTTTACCGTGAGGCTCAGCGGCGATGGCAATGGCTTCGCTCGGCGTACCTGGAAGTGATGAGGGCGAAGCAAATGGACAACGGTGAAGCTCAGCGGCGATAGCGAAGCTCGACAACGAGAGCGGCAAACACTTGGCGGCAAACGAAATTTTGGCAGCCTCACGGCGTCTAAGTGATTTCGCCTGGGTTAGGTTTTTCCAACGCAGCTGAGGGGTATATATAGACGCCTATTTTCTTAGGCGGATTTTAAGTACCGACCGCCTGAGAAGATGGTTATCTCAGGCGGGTTTTACTTACCAACCGCCTGCGAAGATTCAATTATCTCAGGCGGTTGGTAAGTAAAACCCGCCTGAGATAACCATCTTCTTAGGCGGTTATTCAGTAACAACCGCCTGAGAATATCTTTACGTAAGCTTAATTAATATTATTTTCATATATTAATATTCATTTTCTCAAGAGGTTATTAAGTACCAACCGCCTGAGAAGATCTTTACTTCTTCTTAAATAATATTCTTGATTAAATGTGGGGCCTTTAAAAAGGCCAAATTCCACTTTCTTGTAATATTATTGATTAATAAAGGTTACCACTTAAATTTCACTTCATAAATCCTATGAAATGTGTCAGAACATAAAAAACATATAACAATTGCTATTTTTCATTTTTCTATCTTGATGAATATAATGATTTTTTTTCATTTAGTTTTTCAATGGACATTTTTAGTCATCATACCAACCTCTATGAATTTTTTCAGATTTTTCTTAAATTTTTTTGAATCAATGTGTGTTCATAATTTGATGAATGCCTCATATGTATATGAGCATTTAGTTAGAATGATGGATAATTTGAATTTTGACATGTTGGAATGCTTTACAAAAATTAACAAAATTCATACATGTATAAATAATACAAATATGTTCATACAAACAAATTTCAGTGAAGGAACCCTTTTTTAGGAGATACACAAATGTAAATAATATGTGAGTAGAAATTAATTTGATATTTACCAAAACATTATAATGTCAGCTATACAAGTTTTAAAATATTTGGTTCAGGTGGTAGATGTTAATTTTTGAAAATTATAGAAGAAAGAATCATCGAATTTGGACTCAATTTGCAGAATCTATACATGTTTGAGTATTTATATTAGAATCTAAATAAAAAAGAAGCAAGGAAAAAGGAAACTGAAGAACAGGCTCGGGCATTATCTCAGGCGGTTGGTAAGTAATACCCGCCTGAGATAACATTTTCTCATGCGGTTATTAAGTACCAACCGCTTGAGAAGATCTTTACTTCTTCTTAATTAATATTCTTGATTTAATGTGGGGCCTTTAGAAAGGTCAAATTCCACTTTCTTGTAATATTATTGATTAGTAAAGGTTACCATTAAATTTCACTTCATAAATCCTTTGAAATTGGTCAAAAAATAAAAAACATATAACAATTGCTATTTTTCATTTTTCTATCTTGATGAAAATAATGATTTTTGCATTTATTTTTTCAATGGACATTTTTAGACACCATACCAACCTCTATGAATTTTTTCAATTTTTTTTAAAATTTTTTTGAATCAATGTGTGTTCATAATTTGATGAATGCCTCATATGTATATGAGCATTTAGTTAGAATGATGGATAATTTGAATTTTGACATGTTGGAATGCTTTAAAAAATTAACAAAATTCATACATGTATAAATAATACAAATATGTTCATACAAACAAATTTCAGTTAATGATCCTTTTTTTAGGAGATACCAAATATGAATAATATGTGAGTAGAAACTAATTTTATATTTACCAAAACATTACAATGTCAGCTATACAAGTTTTAAAATATTTGGTTCAGGTGGTAGATGTTAATTTTTGAAAATTATAGAAGAAAGAATCATCGAATTTGGACTCAATTTGCAGAATCTATACATGTTTGAGTATTTATATTAGAATCTAAATAAAAAATAAGCAAGGGAAAAGGAAATTGAAGAACAGGCTCGGGCATTATCTCAGGCGGTTGGTAAGTAATACCCGCCTGAGATAACATTTTCTCAGGCGGTTATTAAGTACCAACCGTCTGAGAGGATCTTTACTTCTTCTTAATTAATATTCTTGATTAAATGTGTGGCCTTTAAAAAGGCCAAATTCCACTTTCTTGTAATATTATTTATTAGTAAAGGTTATCATTAAATTTCACTTCATAATCCTTTGAAATTGGTCAGAACATAAAAAACATATAACAATTTCTATTTTTCATTTTTCTATCTTGATGAAATATAATGATTTTTTCATTTATTTTTTTAATGAACATTTTTAGTCATCATACCAACCTCTATGAATTTTTTCAGATTTTTTTAAATTTTTTTGAATCAATGTGTGTTCATATTTTGATGAATGCCTCATATGTATATGAGCATTTAGTTAGAATGATGGATAATTTGAATTTTTACATGTTGGAATGCTTTAAAAAAATAACAAAATTCATACATTTATAAATAATACAAATATGTTCATACAAACAAATTTCAGTTAAGCATCTTTTTTTTAAGAGATACACAAATGTGAATAATATGTGAGTAGAAATTAATTTGATATTTGCCAAAACATTACAATGTCAGCTATACAAGTTTTAAAATATTTGGTTCAGGTGGTAGATGTTAATTTTTAAAAAATATAGAAGAAAGAATCATCGAATTTGGACTCAATTTGCATAATCTATACATGTTTAAGTATTTATATTGGAATCTAAATAAAAAAGAAGCAAGAAAAAAGGAAACTGAAGAACAGGCTCGGGCATTATCTCAGGCGGTTGGTAAGTAATACCCACCTGAGATAACATTTTCTCATGCGGTGATTAAGTACCATCCGCTTGAGAAGATCTTTACTTCTTCTTAATTAATATTCTTGATTTAATGTGGGGCCTTTAAAAAGGCCAAATTCCACTTTCTTGTAATATTATTGATTAGTAAAGGTTACCATTAAATTTCACTTCATAAATCCTTTGAAATTGGTCAAAAAATAAAAAACATTTAACAATTGCTATTTTTCATTTTTCTATCTTGATGAATATAATGATTTTTACATTTATTTTTTCAATGGACATTTTTAGTCATCATACCAACCTCTATGAATTTTTCCAGATTTTTTTAAATTTTTTTGAATCAATGTGTGTTCATAATTTGATGAATGCCTCATATGTATATGAGCATTTAGTTAGAATGATGGATAATTTGAATTTTGACATGTTGGAATGCTTTAAAAAATTAACAAAATTAATACATGTATAAATAATACAAATATGTTCATACAAACAAATTTCAGTTAATGATCCTTTTTTAGGACATACCAAATATGAATAATATGTGAGTAGAAATTAATTTTATATTTACCATAACATTACAATGTCAGCTATACAAGTTTTAAAATATTTGGTTCAGGTGGTAGATGTTAATTTTTGAAAATTATAGAAGAAAGAATCATCGAATTTGGACTCAATTTACAGAATCTATACATGTTTGAGTATTTATATTGGAATCTAAATAAAAAAGAAGCAAGGAAAAAGGAAACTGAAGAACAGGCTCGGGCATTATCTCAGACGGTTGGTAAGTAATGCCCGCCTGAAATAACATTTTCTCAGGCGGTTATTAAGTACCAACCGCCTGAGAACATCTTTATTTCTTCTTAATTAATATTCTTGATTAAATGTGGGGCCTCGTCTCCACCCAGCCCCGCAGAGGCACGCCTCTACCCAGCCCCACATCGCCGCCCCACTGTGCTGAAGTCCCGCGCCACAAGGTACCTAGTAAATTCTCATAGTTTCCTTACTATGCAATGCTACCTTTATTTTTCCTTACGCATGTAGTTTTCTTACTTTTTCTTTGTATATTTTCATTAGCTGTTAAGCTGCTAGTTTTGTGTGTTCTGGTATATGGATTGTGTCCTTTTGCATGTGTGTACATATGCGTTTGGACTCAATAATTTGGAAGTTTGGTCTTTTAGATATTGATGTATGGACTATATTGTAATAAGCTTATTGTAGTTTATACCTATTATGTGACATGAATATGATGTTTAATTAACAGATAATATTGTAATATATATATAAGATGCATGAAGTTTACCCGAACGTGTAATTGTAGTTTTATGTGTTTTCCTTTTTCAATATGTTACTTGTGTGTGCGTACCTCCTGCTTGCATATATTTCGAAGGAGTGATTAGGGTTAGCTTTCTAGGGAGATGGTTTTATAACTCGCCCATTTAGTTACCATCGTTGGATGGATCCGACGTCAAGATATAACAGACCGGATCCCACCCAGACCTAGCCCATGCTATTGGGCCTGTTTGCCCCACGACTTCAATCCTTCACCCCCTCTTGCTGTGCCCGACGCCTTCGACTCCGTCCACCTCAAGACGTCGCCCGTCTCCTCCAGACTCCGCTCGACGCCGCTGCCTCCTGTCCACCACGCTTTTTGTTCGTCGCCGACGCCTCCTGCCTACCGCCGCTGACGCCTCCTGTCTGTCGCTGCCGCTGTCGATCTCCATTACTCGCAAGGTACGAGCACCACCAAAGATCCTTGCTTATAACACCGAACTTAGAGTCTTTTTTGACGTTGCCGCCGCTCTCCTACGTGCCACCTCTCTCTACAACTCTATATTGACTTGGTATTACCGTAAAAACCTTAAGGACGACCGGGCATCGATTAGCCATCGACTAGGGTCGATTAGTCGCCCTAATGAACAGACCTACATTATACTAGTATTCACTCATATGATACAGTCTTGTTATGTCTTTGTAAATTCATTTTATAGAAGACCTTTAGGGAATATTTGTGGCCAAATTTTGTAAATCTTACAAAAATTCTATTATTGAAGCATGGACCGTCGAGCATGGATGTATAACATGCCAAGACTCGATCCTATGTACATTCATAATGTTGCAAATTTTATTGAAGCATCCAAGAGACATGCAAAGTTGCAAAAGATAGATGACATATTATGTCCATGTATCGACTGCGAAAATAAGATTGCTTGGATGGATACTATAGTAATCCAATCTCATTTGGTGAAAAGAGGTTTCCAAAAAAACTACACAATATGGACAGAGCATGGTGAGTTAGATACACATGATGTGGATAAAGATGATGAGAGAGGTTCAGATGACGATAATGTTCATATCGATGATGGTAGTGACAATCAAGATGGTGATGATGATGATGAGTTCGATTGTGAGGAGATGTTGCGTCACATTGAACCATATGTATTGACTTTTATGGGAGCAAGCAAAGGTTAAGTAAAATGGAGACATTGCAGAATGCGGCAACGAAGCTCTTATATGATGAATCAAATAGTTGTGATAAATAGTTTACTACATTGCGTGCAGTCTTAGAACTACTAAAGTTGAAAGCTACACACAGATGGTCCGATTGTAGTTTCTCTGATCTTTTGAATCTTATGGCAAAAATTCTTTCAAATCCAAATAAACTGCCCAGAAGCACTTATAAAGCGAAGAAACTTATTTGCCCGATGGCACTAGGTGTGACAAAAATACACGCTTGTGTGAACCATTGTATTATGTATCACAAACAGCATGATCTTGCAACTAGATGCCCCATTTGTGGTGTCAGTAGATATAAGAAGGACTACAGTCACCAATATGTTACCAACATGAAAAAGTCTCAGAAGAATAAGAAATTTATTATTGGTCCTAAAGGTGACGATGACGATACTTCTGGCGATGCAGACGCGACGAATAAGAGAAAAATCCTGCCTTGGTGATGTGGTACCTTCTGATAATTCATCGCTTGAAGCGTTTGTTCTCAAACCATAGGGAGGCTAAACTTATGCGTTGGCATTCCGAGCAACGCAATAAGAATGAAAAATATATTTGACACCTTGGTGATGCAACGCAGTGGAAAAATTTTGATATTCAGTATCCAGAATTTGCAAAGGAAATCAGAAATGTGAGGTTTGCCTTGGGTACAGACGGAATGAACTGTTTGGTGAAAAAAGGAGCATACACATCACATGGCACGTGGTCTTAACGATGTACAACCTACCGACGTGGTTGTGTCACAAAAGGAAATATATCTTGTTATCTATTCTTATCCAAGGTCCGAAACAACCCAGCATTGAAATTCATGTGTTCTTGGAACCTTTAATGGAAGATATGGCGAAATTGTGGAACGAAGGGGTACGTACATGGGATGACTACAAGCGGGAGTATTTCACGCTAAGAGAAATGATATTCGTTACCGTGCATGATTATCCCAGACTGTTTACATTATTGGGACAAATGAAAGGGAAGAAAGGTTGTGTAAGGTGCATGGATAGAACTAGATTTCTATACCTCACTTCATCCAGAAAGACGGTGTACATGAGACACTGACGGTTCTTTACAGATACACACAAGTATAGGAAGATGAAAGAACAATTTGATAACAAAATCAAAAAAGATATTGCACCAAAACCTTACAGTGGAAAGTGTTCAAAATGGTCAAGAACATTCATATTGCTTTCGGTAAGGGCAAAAAATGTAAAGGAATTAAGAGAAATAAAAGTACATCTTCGGATGATACAACTGACATGGCTTTCAAGAAACAATCAATTTTTTTCAAGTATCTTCCGTATTGGAAGAATCTGGAATTTTGCCATAGTATTGATTTGATGCACATTATAAAGAATGTATTTGACAACATCATTGGGACCTTGCTAGACATGCCGAGGAAAACAAAGGACGGATTAAATTCACGTATGGACCTAGTAAATCTTGATTTGAGACCAGAGCGTCATCCAGTAGAAAAGGTGAACGGGAAGCATTACCTTCCCCCAGCCAGCTACAACTTGACGCTAGAAGAGAGAAAAAAAGCAATTTGCGAATGCTTGCGTGGGATCAAAGTGCCCACGAGTTTCTCATCCAATATCCACAAACTAGTCTCGATGAAAGACTTGTCTTTATTCGGTTATAATTCTCACGACTGTCACATGATGATGACAGTGTTCCTTGCCACTACAATAAGAGTCATCAAACCTGATCATATAAAAGTTGTCATCACACGTTTGTGTTACTTCTTCAATGCAGTATCACAAAAGGTGATAGCACGTGAAAATTTAGACTATCTGAAAACATACATCGTCGAGACTATGTGCAAGCTTTAGATGTGTTTCCCACCATCCTTTTTTGATATGCAAGTACACCTAATCATACATCTTGTTTATCAGATAAAAGCATTGGGCCACTATATTTACATCATATGTTTTCGTTGGAGAGATATTTAGGAGTATTAAAAGGTTATGTGCAGAATCGTGCTCACCCAGAGGGTTTAATTATGGAAGGATACACCACTGAAGAAGTGATTGAGGGTTGCGCTGATTACATCAAAGATGGAGAATCGATAAGTGTGCCTATACAAGTACATGAGGGTAGACTACGTGAGAGAGGCAAAGTGGGTAAGAAAACTTTTATCGTTCAAGATTACAAGAATGTACATTGTGCATATGTTGGTGTACTACAACACTCGCAATAGCTGAGTCATACATCGAGGAACACCAAATTGAGCTTCGTGATAAAAACCAAGACCGCACAGAGGACTGGATCATGAAAGAGCACAGAAGATGTTTTACTGAATGGTTAATGGACAAAAATATACCATACGGAAACACTATAGAAGAGGCAACAATGAAGAAGTTAGCTTCTGGCCCATCTGCTTTGGTGACATCATGGCAAGCATATGACATCAATGGTTACACATTTTACACTAAAGAAAAAGACGGTAAGAGTGTTGCACAAAATAGTGGTGTTCGTATTGAGGCTTATGATTCACAAGGGCAAAAGACCACATACTTCAGGTTCATAGAGGAAATATGGGAACTCGATTATGGCGAAAGAATGGTAATGCCCGTATTTAAGTTCCAATGGGTCAAACATCCTGATGGTGTGAAAGTGGACAATTACGGGCTGACACTGGTAGACTTGAATAAAGTGGGTTATAAGGATGACCTGTCGGTTCTCACCGATAGTGTTGCACAAGTTTTTTATGTTCAAGATTCAGAAACTGAGAAGATGCACGTAGTTGTTTCTGGAAAGCAAAATATTGTTGGGGTTGAGAATGTGGGAGATAATGAATAGTAATATAATCAGTATGAAGAGATGTACCTTTTCACCGAACCAGAAAACATCAAGCGCATAGAGAGAAGCATTAAAAAGAATTTGAAACCCTATATGCGAGAAGATGTCAATGCTGAAAAAAATGTATGATATATATTGTGTATACTTGTATCTTCTGAAATTAACTTAGAACAATGCTCTATTTCATCTTTAGATAGCATGTTTCGAACATTATTAAATTCAGCTTCTGTTTTGAACATTATTAAATTTAGTATGTGTATATAAATTTCTTCTGACCTATGATGATCAGGCTTGCCTTCCAACAGCTCGGTTCCAAACAACATCTAGAAGGCACAACTCTTGAAGCTCCTGTCAAGCTAATCCCTTCACGGCATGCTCTTGTAGATGCAAGTAACACTTGAGACTCATCATTTGGATTGTTAAAAGCTTCAATTGAAGTCTGAAGATACTTCCCGTCCATTTGAGGGCTTGTTTGGATAGGAGTGGATCCACTTCAATATAAGTGGTTTGAGGTGGATTGAGGAGAAAATTAGTTCATTCTTCACTTCAATCCACTTCAATCCAATTAGATTGAGTACACCCAAACAAGCCCTGAAAGATTTCTTTCTCTTCTCTCAATTTCAAAAACTTACGAAGATGCTACTTTATCAGTTCTAATGGCTGAATATATTGACTACAAATCAGAACCATCTCTCTTAGTGCTTCACACAAGCGACGAAGCGTACAACTTCAATCACAAATCTTGTTTTTACCATTTTCATAGGAATTTGACCTTAACTTTCAAGCATAGATTTATCAATAATTGAAGCTTCCTCATCAGACATGTTAATGGCAGTTACAAGTGAAGGGTGTGTCGAAGCTAACGAAATCTCAGCGGGACTGAAGACAAAGAGATGTTGCATATGAGTGACAATGTCCAAGTTAGACAGCATGAAGCTATGATGGCAGCCTTCGACAACATGAAAAGTGATGTCAAGGTTATGCTTGCATCAACCAAGACATGTTGTGAGGGTATAACACTTATTGGGGCAAGCATAACCTTGGCCAAGGTTATGCTTACCCCAACAAGTGTTATACCCTCACAACATGCCTTGGTTGATGCAAGCATAACCTTGACATCACTTTTCATGTTGTTGAAGGTTGTCATCATAGCTTCACGCTGTTTGACCTGGACATTGCCACTCATATGCAGGATCCTTTATCTTCAGTCCGATTCAGATTTTGTTAGCTTCGACACATCCTTCACTTATAACTGACATTAACATGTGTGATAAGGAATCTTCACTTATTTGATAAATCTATGCTTGAAAGATTAAGGTTAAATCCCTATGAAAGTGTAAAAATAAGATTTGTGATTGAAGTTGTTCGCTTACTCGCTTGTGTGAAGTACTAAGAAAGTAGGTACTGATTTTTAGTCAATATATTTAGGCATTAAAACTGAGAAAGGAGCATCTTCCTAAGTTTTCAAATTAACAGGAGTGAAAGAAATCCTTCAAATGGATGGGCAAATCCTTCCAAGGATCGTCAGGCTTCAAATTGATGCTTTCAATAATCCAAATGATGAGCCACGGGTGTTACTTGCATCTACAAGAGCTTGATGTGCAGGGATTAGCTTGACAGGAGCTTAGCAGCATCACAGGCGGTTCATAAACAATGATCGCCCATGGAAATCATGTATTTTCTCAGGCGTTGGTTAATTAAGAACTGCCTGTGATGTTAGCTACATCACAGGCGGTTCTTAATTGATAACCGCCTGAGAAAATAATATATTTACTCAGGCAGTTGTTTCTTAAAATTCGTCTGTGATGTTCTGTCATCATAGGCGGTTATTGTATCATTCGTCATCGCAGTCGTATTTTTTTACGGACCGCCTGTGTTTGAAAAATCCAGGCGCCTGTGAAAATGCTTTTTGTAGTAGTGTGGCCTGGTTCCAGTGGAGTTGTTGCATGGTGTGGCCGCACTATTCGCGCACAGTGGATGCTAAGAATGCTCGCAGCGGTCGACGGTAAACGGTCCTTTATAACGATTATAGTGTTTGGGGCGACTATTCATCCCCGCAGCGGATGTTATAGAGGGAACAGTAAAGTGGCGATATGTACAGTCCCCCGTCACAGAGCGAGGTCAACTGTAGCGGTCTCCAAATTGGTGACAGTTGGTTCGCACCACTGGGATGAACGCCGACGCGATGGAGAGAGGGGTCGGCGAGGAGGAAGGGGTCGGCGAGGAGGACGACGACTGACTCGACCTCGGATCTGACGACTAACAGGGGGACGACAAGCACACCGGAGGAGAGAGGAATAGTTGGCTCGAGCTCGGATCCAAGACCCGCGCTTGCTCGCTCCCTCTCTTGGACGCCCTCGGGGATGGACACGGTAGTGGAAAATCGGGAGAGAAGTGGATCGGGATATTGGGAATGTTCCGGAAGCTGTTGGATCGAGAGATCGTGACTCCTCTTTGCGCCTGCTTACTCCCTCCCTTGGACACCCTCGGCGAGCGTGGTGCGGTGCGGTGCAGAGGCGAGCTCGGCACTGGATAGGGGCGTCGACGATTGAGGAAGAGAGGGTGCGCGCTTGGTGCTTGGAGGAGAAGGCGGCGATGCAAGGAGGAATCGGGGAAACAGAGGCGGAGAAAGATCGAGAGAGATGGGGAGAGACGAAGGAGCGGACGGGAAAGATGGAGAGACGGAGAGGAAGGTCGGTGGGGAAAAATATGCCGGTAATGTTCAGGAAGGTGTGGTGCGGGTGTAGAGAAAAGGAGAGAGAAAAGAAGAGAAAGTCAAAGAGAGAGAAAATATAGAAAATAAGGGGTAAATAAATAAAGGGGGAAATGAAAATAAAAAATGAAAAAAAAAACAAAATAATAGAAAGAAATATGAAATAGAGGAAAGTGGAAAAGAAGAGGTAGTTATATGATATAATATAAAATATATAGTAGTTGATATAGAGGTCTCATTTAGAGGTGAACGAGCGAAGAGAACGAAACTATAAAGCAGAGAATCTTTTAAAAATCATTTTAAAAACGGTATAGATATTCGATGTAGAGGTCCAAAATATAAGGGTCACTGTAAAAAGTAAGCTGAGAACGCCGGTCCAGCCCATGCAGCAAGGAAGCACAAGCACTATTTGCACTGTGATTGGGATATGCAAGCTTCCTACCACCAGAGTAGCAGACCAGGCCCCCCGCCTCTTATTCACGCCAATCCGCATCACAAAACGAGGCTGACACAACAACAGCAGCCACTGCCCGTCTCCCCTTCCTCCTCTCCACTGTCCACTGCCACACGCATAGCTATGGTGGCAGTTTTTGACTCGCCCCTTGTCGTCATCACATGCTCAACTGCTGCGACAGGGGAAAGAGAGCATCTTCCTTGCGACAACTCCCAAGTCGAGCCTCCCTTCTGCTGCAACAAGGGCTTCGAGCTGTGCTCGCGATCTTGCACCGTTTCCGGTCCAAAATGAGTGACAGTCATGTGATGTCTGACGATGCCAATCTTCTAAGACTTGGAACACTGCGCTGACATGAAAAATGGATCGATGATATAAAAAGATCCGCCACAGAAAATCTCCAATAATGTCCAACTCTACTACAAATTTATTGTTCTTACTTCTGTTAGGAAAAGAGTATTTACAAACAACAGAATGATACAGGAAAGGAGACGACAACAATGGAAACCGACGGACGATGGAAGTCCTTGACGGGCGGTCGTCATCTCGGGGAGAAGATAGTGGCCAGTCCCTGGTCGACCGTCAGCTGGATGGGCGGGCTGTACGCCATCAGATGTTCCGGCTCACCGCCCCTCGCGAGCACCTCCCTGTCGGAGTTGATGATGCCGCCCTTGTCGCCGCCGTGCGTCCCCGGCTCGATCCGGATAGCCTTCACCTGTCGGTCGATGGTGCATGTCATGTTTTAAACACACGACACCTCAAGGAGAGGAACGCGTGCACTGTGTGGGCGTAAGTAACACACACCTTGAAGTACTCTACGTATGGCGATTCGATGTAGGCGCCGTCCTTCATCTGGAACATCGGTCCAAGAACGTCCCGCCGCGGGCAGTTCCTGATTACAGGCTTACAGCTGCATCCAAGTATCTATCTGAAAACTGCACGGAGGATGTACAGTAATTATAATCAGACAACGACTAAAATGTAATTTGAATTATTGTGCAATCATACAATCAGCCGTCTTTAGCTATTAGGTCTGAATCCTACAGTTGTTGTATTTTTTATTTAACCCCCTCCAAGGCTATAACATAGGAACACCTAGGTGGACGGGGTTAACCAAAAAGATGCAACAACTGTATGATTGAGATCTAATAGTTGGAGATGACTGATTGCATGATTGTACCATAATTCAGATTGCATTACATTTATTTGCTTATAATCAAGCTACGGGTAAACGAGACAAAGATTAACATCTGCTTCATCATAGGCATTTTATCGGCCATTATCTAGTTATTATATAATGCCCGCAAATGAAATAAGCAGACCATATTGGAGAGAAATTAATTAACCTCTGCTTTTGGGAAAAAAAATTCTATACATACGGTATGCATAGCAGTGGGCGTGCATACCCGCTTGGATGCACGCCACATCCACCAGATTGACGGCGCGCTCGATCAATGCCCGTGTGTGGCTCGTCTGTGCCCAATCTACGCATGGCTGCGGCTCGGCTCCGCTAACTTTCCTGATTTTGCCGCTGGCGCGTGGCTCGGCTCGGCCCGCAGCTCGATCAACTCGATATCCTGCTCATCAACGATTCAGTTCCGATCGATGATGCCCGCGCTGGCACGAGTCTGTTCTGAAGCCCCGGCACGATCTATTTTCTCTCCGCCTACATCCGTTCACTGCTTCTGTATTGTGTATTATACTAATCGCCCACTACTTCTCAGTCTCAAGCAGTTTTTACGTTTTCTTAAGCCAACACACTGATTGATACTACCAGCGAGAAATTGTTTGTGCAGTCTGCAGGCTCCGTTCATCGTGGGGCCTTCTGAGATGATCACGGTGAGAGCACCGGAGGCGCAGCCGCAGGTGGCAGCGTGGGGCTCAACGGGCCTACCCAAGGGCGTGGTGCTGACCCACGACGGGCCTCCCCAGGGGGGCGTCGTGTTGACCCACAGCGAGCAGGTGTCCGGCGTGGCATGCTTCAGGTGGACGGTGCGAACTCGAACCTGTTCCTCGCACGCCCCGCCGCGCCGCTTATCTCGTCGGCGAGCAATCCGCCAAGCGCGTACTCGAATCGATCGATCGATCAGGGGCGAGGAGCTATCGAAGGCGGAGCCGGAAGAGGCCAAAGCGCCAGCCGATCAGGACAGCGGAGCCAACGAGGGATCCGGAGAGAAACCGAATGGAACACCACGCTTTGAGATTGGTGAGGAAGCTGACGTGGCGATCATCAATGCGGGTATGCACGGCCGCTTTTCTGCAAACGGTATTCAGAGAATTTGCTCCTTTTGGTGCAGCCATGGTGTCTTCACTAGCGAAAGAAACATTGCCAAGCCAAACGGAAACAAACGGGCCGCTCAGTGACTTCCAATTGAGACCAGCTTCTTGGATCCGCGGGCCAGGATAACCGCGTTTTTCTCCACTGATGTAATTTGCTTCGTCTCCGTGGAGACTAGTGGTGGTCCTGTTCGATATCCTGCTTGTGCTTGCCTCTACAGGCTCGCCAAACTCTTCGTATCCTGGGGAAGGTGCTCATTTTGTGTCGTTGTGGCAGAACTTGGTGTTAAAGTATTTCAAGAGGTTTGAGAACAAAATTTTAACTTCAAGTGAATACAATGGTTGAGGTTATCTACTTATATTTCCAAAGATAGATTATTTACTCCTAGATCATTTCTGTATTAGAAGTTATGGATTTTAGAAGTGGATGGTTAATCTGGCAAAAGTTTCATTCAGATGCCATTAAAAGTTAAGGGTGTTTCAGGTCAGAATATGAGAATTCATTGAACTACAAAGTTGTAGCTTACTTCCTATGCTTTTCAACAATGTATCATATGACTTTACTGACTCTGATTCAAGGAGTTATGACCAAATTTCAGAACAGTACTGAAACAGATTTATTGCTCGGTTTCTTTGTCAGATTCTGTTAACTGTGGAGTTTAGCTAATTTGGAAGGCAAATCTATTTGGAAGGTTAATGGTGAGTTGGAAACAGCTTCCGGATCTTTTCAACGGTGTATGATACACCTCCAAAGGTTAACTGGGTTAGAAGTTACACTCTTACAAAGTCAGCCTTAAATCTGATATGAAAAATAGGATTCTTCTATTTTTAGCAGCACATGACATCAAAAACAAAAAGGGTCATCCTATGGAGTTCTGGAACAATGGGGTCCAGTAGGTCAACGTAAGTTTCTATATCGAACGAAAGTTTACTTTAAGGAATTAGAGGAAATTTGTTTGGGTCTATGGGGTAGGTTTATGTATAGAAGGTCAATGTCAATGTTACATATCTTCTTATTTGATCTTCTTGCTTAGATGATGATGATGAATGACATGATGCTAATGCCTCATGATTGAACATGTTGGTCCTACGTGCCTCACCAAATGAAAATTTTAATCGGATTATAACCCGCATACGCATAGTCGGTGGCACTAAATCGATCTCTTGCAAACCGCGTTCTACACGTACTACCGGAGTTCGTGTACCTGCAGAAAATGAATCACATCAACCAAATTTTCACCACAACTCCTAAAAATCTTCTAAACACATCAATAATATTACATAAAACCATCATAGGTGAATGACAATCCAAAAACCAATATCCACAAACGACAAACTAAGTCCACACTCACAACCTAGTTATACTAAAAGAGCACCAACAACAAAATAATTAAACAATGAAAATCCAACTCATCAACCAACCTAATTTACTTGCCTATTTCAATCATATCGTAGTTGCAAGAAATGAACACTGTTAGCATTGCCACCTGCCATATACACTAATAACATCCTTATATGGACTAATTATCATATCCTCACAGTAAGCATTAAGGTGTTCAAACATAAGTGCCTTTTGATGCACAATTAGCCGAACCAGTTCTGAATTCACGCTGTGAGGGTCACCACTCGACAACAGGATCGTACTCTGGTGGTGTCACACGTTGCGACACCGGCATTGCACATCAATAAGAACATATCAAAATATAGCAAAATGAAGCAATTTAGATGAGTAAATCAGAGTGCAATTAAACATAAGTTTATAAACATACGCGGAAACATGGTTTGAACTTTTACACAACTCCGAAATATTACTACAGCGATACCAATGTATCGAGCCCACCGATACGATGTTCTAGCAGCACAAAACACTCCGCGGCGAGCTAGGCTCTTAGCAACGGTCCGTCTCGCGAGGCATGACACTTCCATTGGAGCCTTTTATGTACATTACCACAATGATAAACTGCTCACCTGAAAAACAATAATCAACAAACCGTTAGCAACTAATACTCAGCGAGACTTATCCGTCAAATGACTCACTAGACAATATGCAAAGGTCATAATAGGAGAAGGGTTGTTGCACAAAATTTAGCCTAATAAGTGGGTCCTTATGGTCAAATCTCAGCAACACATTTAGTTGAAGCGGGAAGTAAATTTAGTTTGCACATACAACTAACTCAAACAAGTTGCAACCAAGAATTTATAATCAATAAATCTGATCATATTACTCATAAATCTCAGTTATTACTACAATGTAACGCAGTGAACAAGCGGTACTTATTGACCGCGAGTGACGGCGATTCAAATCGATTTACACCTGCAGGAAAAACCCATATGTGCGACTCATACGCCCGCTCGGAAGAGGCATACAGCACACTTCACTCCACGTTGTATGCGGCAACCTTTCACAAGGCACCCAAATGCCGAATCAGTTCCACCGTCTCGGGTAGAGGGGTCCTTGCGACTGCCACACTGCCCTCCTGAACACCACCATAAAGATGGTCGTATAAGTTTTGACACCGAAGTGACCTTGTTACATCGGTTTACTAGTACCCATATCACTAGCATGCACATGGTACATTCGATACTTGTTCGATAGGGCCAACAACGAACGGTCCCCAATCGACACGGACGGGGCTACGAGTCCACCTTCCAACACCGGTCTTGCCCTTCCGGTCTAGAACCGATGTGGTCACAAGCGCTAGCCTTGCCATACCGACCCAGGACATAGCCTTGTGTGTTTCACCCTACCACAATCAGACCCCCGTTCAGTCTCCAATTTAATCTCAAGCGATCAAAGTTAAAATCCCATATCCAAATTTCACTCCAAAAACCTACATTATGCGAGTAGATTCCAACTACTCTACTTCTACCATTTCTAACTTAATTAAGCATAGCTGTCGCAGTCTGATTCCGGCAATTCTCCCGGTACTACCGTTGGTTGCCCGCGGAGTTTTGTAGTTCGGTTAGAGCGCGCGAAGATTCAGAGAAAGATGGTGATTTGACACAAGTATTTTACGTGGTTCGGGCTGCCTGAGCATAATACCCTACTCCACGGGTGTGTGTTGTTGTTGTATTGAGCGTCTGAGCGCTTAAGTGTGAGGGACTAGAGTGTCTGGGAGTCTTAGGCGCGTGTGGAAGCCTCCCTGCGTATCACTCGGCCAGTCCTTTTATAGTACAAGGGCTGGCCGTTACATCATAAGCCTGGCCCGACATGTGGCATTGGCGGTTACTGATGCCTAATGCACAGTTAATGTACTTAATTCCCCTTAACAGCGTGGTAACGCGCCTTGATGGTGCGTTACTGGTATTAAGGGTCCTCCAATTGTGTGTCATTAAGATAGCATTAATGACACATAATCAGGTCTTGAAGTCTTTAATGTTCCTTGAAGGTCCGAACCGTTGAAGGTCCACCAATCTGCCTGTTGAGGTTGAAGGTCCGGCAGTTGGACGTGTGGCAGCTCCGGAGCTTACTGCCTTGGATGAGTAGGTCTGGTGCTGTTGTACACATGTCGGTACCGGAGCTTCCCTCTATCGGGGGTTAGGTCTGGGGGTGCCACACAGGTATCTCCGGAGCTATCCCATGTATGGAATGTAGCTCCGGTTTTATGATACACGTGGCGGCACTGGGACTAACCATAGAAGGGAGGAAGGTCCGGTTCCGTGTGACACGTGGGGCCTTCGGAGGTCTTCAACTCAGATAGGTGGAGTTCCTTTTCGCTCTTCGCAATTTCATGGGGTATCCGGTATACAGGGTACCGACAGTGGCCCCCTGGGCCCACCTCTGGGTGAGACCTTTTGGATTAAGTCATTCTGCTGGAGGTGGGTCCATCTTTCGATTTCGACGCCGTGTCTTCAAGGGTTTTTGGATGTGCCGTTGAGGTGGTGGTTCGCAGTTAAACCATTGCCGCGTGGCATCTTTAGAATGCGGCAGGTGAGATCTGCGTGTGCGGATCTCACATAATTGAAGGTCGCCGGTTCCCAATACGAAAACTATATCGGTTCCGCGCGCTCTTTTAGGTTGCCGCCCTCGGGTTTCCCGCCTCTCAACATGACAACTGTTCGCCTGGGGTAAGGACCTCGACTTAATCATCTGGGTGGCCCCGGGCCCCCTTGTCATTAGCAAGGTGAAATTTTTGGACTGTATCTTTGGCCCTTCTGCAGTTTCCATCCAAGCGTTGCGGGGGCTTACTTAAGAAGGAAAGCGCGCACTGTTTGGGGATTCCTTACGCCTTCATTTGAACTTGCGCTCAAATCCTCCAAACTTTCGCTTGCTTTTCCTCTCTTGCCCAGCCGTGTTGCGATGGAGTTGGGTCTCCGCAAGAGCTGTCTCACGACCGATAATGATTTGAAGAAGGTTCGGACCTACATGGGGTGGTCCAGCGACTCCTTCAACCACCTGGTCCATGCCGGCAAGATTCCGTTCAAGAAGAAGTGCACCGACGACATGGTGTACTTTTCTGCGTACACCATAGTGGGACTGATCCCACCTTTCTCCACTTTTCTCTTGATGCTGTTAGACTTCTATGGTTTGTAGTTGTACCACCTTGGCCCCCACTCCATTCTTCTTGTGTCCACATTCGTCCACTTCTACGAGATGTGGGTGGGTATTCCCCCCTGCGTCGAGCTTTTCCGTACCTTCTTCACCATCCACACTACCGGCAAGAGTGACGAGTATCTTGGCTTCTACTATTTTGTGAAGCGCAAGAAATGCCCCTACAAGTATTTGTGGCCGTTCCCTTCTGGCAAGTGGGACGACTGGAAAAAGGATTTGATTGTCGTCACGGCAGAGGAGCACGAGAAGCTGGAGCTGCATGAGGGTCTTCCCAATGTTGACACGGACGACTGAAGCGAGGCTCCGGTTCTGTCGGAGGCCTTCAACCCTACTTTGACCAGGATCCGCCAATATGTGGAAGGAGGGGTGACTCCTCAGGCGGTCTTCTGCAACTTCCTGGTCAACAGGTGGGCTCCGCTGAAGAAGAGGGAGAAGCTCGCCTGGGCCCTCAACAGTGTGATGGACGATGACCGGATTGAAACCGATCTGAAGTCCAATTTGGAAGGCGCTGCTTTGGAGCTTCATCTCAAGAAGTTGCAGCATGGCATCGACGTTGAAGGCGATGACTTAACTCCGTCGGCGGCTTTCCTCCCTCTGAACATGGAGGCGGAGTTCAGTAGGGAGCTCCGGCGGAAGATGCCGGTGCCTGACGACCTCGGTGAAGTTGAGAGGCGTCCGACCACCAGGTTGGCGATCCCCGGAAATTCCAAGGGTGGCCCTGCTTCCGCTCCAAGAAAGAGAGCTGAAGTCATCGGTAAGGGCAAAGAGTTGGCTGAGCCCTCCAGCCGAAAGAGGAAGTTGAAGCACTCTTACGGGAGGCCCGTCAGACCTGCTCCTTCCACAACAGCTCCTTCTCCCCGGTGGGGGAGGTCTTCTACGGCGACAACCACTCCAGCATCGGCGTCTCCACGGAACGCCAGCTCCGCTCAGGTGACTCCGGTGCCGGAGCCAGCGAAGAGCTCTAGGTCCGAGGGTTCTTCCCAATCGAGGAAGGCCCAAACCAAGACGTCACTGACGGCGGCAGCAAGCTCCGAAGAGCCTTCAAGAGCTACTACCCCAGTTGCGACTGGGTCAGGCTCTGAGCGTCCGGCGAAGAGGTTCCGTGCTAGCTGGAGCGGAAGTCCCCATGGTAAATTTGTTTTTTTACCTCAGTTGTTTATTTTTGTTGTAACCATATTTTGAGTTTCTTCGTCCTTCATCCACAGGGTATCCAAAAAAGGGGCTGAAGCTCCGGTTCCTGTGGCAGCAGCTGATGATGTGCACGCGGAGGCTCTGGCTCTAAATCCAGCGCTGCCCCAGGTGGTGGCTGAGGTCACGGCAGTTCCAACACCGGCTGTCATGGATCTCGACTCATCTCCCGAAGCTCTCGTGGTAGCGTCGGACCACGAGAATGAAGATGTACCAGCGGCACCAGCTCCGGAGGTGGAAGCTCCAGTCTTGGATGCTATGATGACGGACACTCTGGCCGTAGAGCTGGAGGTAGCTGCAGTACCAGCCTTAGGGCCGGATGTTATTGAAGCCCCGACGGTGTAGCTGGTGGTTGATGAAGTTCCGACGTCTGAGCCGGTTGTCGCGGAGGTGCCGGCGCCCGAACCGGTAGAGGTCGAAGCACCAGCGCCTGAACTGGCGGTGGAGGAGGCACCAGCGTTGGAACCGGAAGTGGCCTCAGCTCCGACCGAATCTTCAACGCCTGCCCCGGAGGTAGTAGTTCCGGAGGCACCCACGCCTGAGCTAGGGTGCCAAGACGAAGCGGCCGGTCCTCTGCTTGAGGGATCAGCTGCTAATGACCTGGCGACAGGACCCTCGAAGCTGATTCTGGAGGTAGAAGCTCCCATTGCCGGACCTTCCTCGGCGATGACTTAGGCGCTCCTGGAGGGTGGACCTAGCGCCGTGGAAGCTCAAGGAACCACTCTCGTAGAGTGGGACCCAATTTTTGTTATGGAGATCCTGCTGGAGTCAGCGGAGAGGACCTCGGCAGGTCCGGAGCCAATCCCCTGTCATTATCCATTGACAACGCCTGCTCCAGCCTTCGTCAGGTCCAGCTTGCCTTCTATCACGACAGCAAGGCCCTCGAGGAGGAGCACCAAACCCTTAGGAGGTGGCACAACCGACTCCAATTCGAGAACAAGCTGGCGCAAACAAGGCTGGTTGACGACAAGGAGTGGGTCAAGAGGGAGAAGGCCCGGATGGAGTACTGGGGCCAGCTGCTGGACGAGAGGGAAAGCATGGTGGGATCCCTCGACAACCAGTCCTGGGCTATACACGAACAAGCCGTGGCTGCTAATGAAGCAGCGAATGATCGCCAGGAGAAGCTCACTACCATCCACGAAAGCCTTGTCAAGCACCGGGAGGCACTTGAGGAGTGGGAGAAAAAGCTTGAAGATGAAGAGCGAAAACTCCTGGAGGTGAGGGATGACCTCGTGAAGAGGGAAGAGGAGCTCACCCAAAGGATGGCTCTGGGCGACAAGAGCCTTGCAGAGCGCACCAAGAAGCTAGAGGAGCTCTACGAGAGCAAGGAGAAGAAGGTCTGGCAGCGGGGACAGGACCTCACCAAAAGGGAGAACGAAGTCGCTGCTAGGGAGAAGAAGGTGCGAGGCCGGGAGAAAGACCTAGTTTACCGCCAAAACAAGATCCACGTCTGGGAAGAGGAGCTTGCCAACCTAGAAAGGCAAGTTGCTGAAAGGATTCAGCAGCACGCCAAAGTGGTCAAGCGCCTTGCCCGGGAGGGTTCGGAGCTTGCGGCAACCAAGAGGTACTTGCAAGATATGCGGGGCTCAAGGGCTGCGGAGTCCCAACAAGTATGGAACATCTTGGGGAAAGCCAATGACGCGCTGATGCCGCTGGGCTATCCCGTGCATCCGGACGATCCAGAGCCAGAGCTGGACCAGGCATTGAAGGTGTTGAACTCAGCTGACAACAAACTCAACAAGATGGGTGATGTCATCGCGGATCAGTTGGAAACTGAAGGAAAATCCCTTGCGCAGAACGTCGCAGAATACATGCTAACGTGCTACACAAGTCGGGATCCTCACTTCTCACTAGATCCGGTGCTTGAAGGTCCCATCGATGGAGAGGGAGATGCCACCAAGGCCAGCGTGTCGGAGGTTGCCCAGAAGGTTGTCTCATTCTTCCGTAGGATTTAGGACTTTCTCCTTGTATCTCCCACTTGTATCTTCTCTTATTTTCCTCAATTTTGTAATCTCTTGTCTTCAGATGAATGAATCCAAGAAATTTATGAATTTCATTTTTTTTCTTCAACCTTTCTCTCACTTGGCCTCCTGGTAGATGTACACAATTTGATTGTGAACATGTACCAAAAGGATGTAGCATTTTGTTGAAGACTTGAGTGCTTCGAACTTGTAGAATATAGGTCCGAAGTCGTCGATAGCAGGGGCCCCCTGAGGTTGTGGGAGCTTAGTAGCTTTGGCAGTGACCATTGTCAACACGTAGAGCGTCGACAGCAGACCCCATTGGGGCGTCCTTCTACCATCTTTTCTTCACGTTGACGGCTCCCTGGATTTGTGGGAACTTGATAGTTCCGGCGACGCCTACTATCAATATTTAAAATATCAACAGCGGGCCACCTTAGGGGATGCTGATGCTTTGATAGCTCCGGCATCATCCACCATCATCATGAGATTTTTATTTTTCCTGCACACTGAAGTCAAGAAAAATAGTAAAATCCATTTCTTATCTATAACTAGTTTGTGGCTTACTATTCCCGAAAGAAATTTTTAGGTCGACTGCAATTTTATATACAATCAAGTGCATTTGCTTATTTTCTCCAGGTCTGATCGTTTTCTGGACTCACCTTACTCAGGCCTGCCGGGGTGTAGGTAGAGTGGCGTACTTAGGGTGCAGGACCAGGCTAAGTCGATAGCACACTCAGGACCTAGATTGGCTTGGCGTTCAAGCGAATAGGCCATTCAACAATGTTAAGACCCGAAAGAATTAACAATGCAACTTGAATTATACATGAATTGTTCGAGCTAAAGTTTCTTGAGAATTGCACAACTTTGTTATAGACAAGAAAGAGAAAAATAAAAATAATTAGCCTTTACGAAATAAATACACGTGGAGTCTGTTTTCACATAATGATGTCTTTCATTATAGGTTCGGGGTACAGGGGAAACAAGTACACTCTTAGGGTACATGACCAGGCTATGTGTGTTACATTTCTTGTTTGACCCAGGGTAACTAGCTACACTTTTAGTTCTGAGACCGCGTCAAGTGTTTCTTGATCTTTGCGGACCATCCGGGAAAGGTCCGGCTGTCCCCCCGGAGGGGCTACTCGACTCTGTACAATGACGCTATAACATACATCATATGCAATTACAGACTCACCTTCGTGATATTAAGCGTAGAACTTACGGAGGTGCTCAATGTTCCAAGGATTAGGGAGCGGTGTCCCATCCTCATTGCCAAGCGAACGCATCCGGTACGGGATACTTTGATCACTCGAAAGGGTCCTTCCCAACTGGGGAAAAGTTTGTTTAACCCTTCTCGAGTTTGTATTCTCTGTAGCACCAGATTGCCTTCTTCGAGCTGTCGGTTATGCACATGCCTTTGGTGATAGCGCTGGAGCGCTTGGCGGTATCGTGCATTTCGAACAGCTACTCAGCACCTTCCCTCTTCAACGAGGTCAAGGTCTTCACATCAGAACTGGTCCTGCGTAGCTTCTTCGAAGGTGCGAACCCAGAGTGACCCCAAGGTGATTTCCGGAGGAAGGACTGCTTCAGCTCCGTACACCAGGAAGAAGGGTGTCTCTCCAGTTGACCAGTTTGGAGTTGTCCTGTTTGCCCACAGGGTGGGTAGAAGCTCTTCAATCCAGTTGGCTCCATATTTTTTCAGACGCTCATATGTGCGCGTCTTGAGTCCTTTTAGGATTTCTGCATTTGCTCTTTCAGCTTGGCCATTGCTTTCCGGGTGAGCTACAGAAGCGTAGCTGACTTGAATGCCGAGGTATTCGCAATATCCTTGGAATGCAGAGCTTGTGAATTGGGTCCCATTGTCAGTTATGATCTTGTTTGGGACTCCAAATCTGCATACTATGGACTGCAAGAAATTGATAGCTGATTGCTTGTTTATTGTCACAACTGGTGTTGCTTTTGGCCACTTAGTGAACTTGTCGATGGCGACGTACAAGAACTTGTAACCTTCGACGGCTCTTGGGAAAGGTCCCAAGATATCCATATCCCACACGACGAATGGCCATGTCGGAGTTATCATTTGTAGAGGTTGAGCTGGTGTGTAAATTTGCTTCGCATGAAACTGGCATGCTTCACATTTCTTCACTAGCTCGGTTGCATCCTGGAGTGCTGTAGGCCAGTAAAAACCATGTCGGAAGGCTTTACTGGCCAGCGTGCGGGAAGACGCGTGGTTCCCACACTCGCCTCCATGGATTTCCGCGAGGAGCTCGCGGCCTTCTTCCCTTGTAATGCACCGCATTAGGACGCTGCTGGCACCACGCCGGTAGAGATCCCCTTCTACCAATGTGTATCTTTTAGCCAATCTGACTATCCGGTCAGCATATACATTGTCTTCAGGAAGGATGTTGTCTTTCAAGTAGCTCTGGATCTCTGACATCCATGCATCGGAGCTAACTTGAGCTTCTGAGTCTTGCATGTTGGGTTGCTCGGAGCTTCCTGCAGCACCTACGACCCTTGATGGACGCCATGGTAACATGGCCATCGGGACCGCGAGCTTCGAGGTGTTGGTCTCGCCCCCTTCGCTCAGTTCGGCAGGCTGAGTTGTTGGTCTTGACAATCTCCGGACGAAGGTTCCGTCAGGAACTGGAGCTCCGGTTGAAGCTTTCGTCGAGAGTTCGTCAGCTTCAACGTTGTTGAGATGATGGACATGGCAAAGATCCAGGACTTCAAAGTCCTTCTAAAGCTTCTAGACTTCAAGTACATATGAAGCTAGTTGAGGGTTGTTGCAGCAGCATTCACCTTTGACTTGTTTTATTATGAGCTGCGAATCACCCTTTACCAACAGCTGCTTGACACCATATGATAGTGCCACCTTGAGCCCATAGATTAGTGCTTCATACTCCGCCATGTTGTTGGTCGCCTTGAAGTCAAGGTGAACCATGTATTTGACCTTCTCCCCGGTCGGAGCGAGGAGAAGGATTCCAGCTCTGGCCCCCTGCTTCTGCACGGAGCCGTTGAAGTAGAGAGTCCAGTGAGGCTTAGTGAAGACCAGAATCTTGGGTCCTGGCTTCTGCTCACTGGGGCCCCCAGGATTTGATGGAGAGGGGGTCCATTCCGCCACAAAGCCTGCCAATGCTTGACTCTTAATTACTTGTCTTTGGACGAATTCAAGATCGAACTCGGCCAATTCTGTTTCCCACTTTGCAATATTCCCAGTAGAGTTTGGGTTATGCAAGATTGCATGCAGTGGATAAGAGGTTACCACTTAAATCTTATGAGCTTGGAAGTAGTGACAAAGCTTCCTAGAGGCAATAAGAACCGTATAGAGAAGCTTATGCACCTCTAAGTACCGAGTCTTGGCGTCGTGGATTACCTCACTGATGAAGTACACTGGGCGCTGGACTGTCTGGACCCTCCTGGAGGGGCCCAGAGCTTTCTCCTCATCAACCCGAATCCTCTCGGAGGGGTCCGGACCTTCTTCGGGGACCTCTAGGTTCTCACTAGAGGAACCCGAAGCTTCTTATGAAATGACCCATACCTTCCCAGAAGGGTCCGAATCTTCTTGTTCAGTAATAGTAACTCCTTCATTTGAAGGAGGTTGATCCTCTAGCGTCTCACCTTGAGGATCCGGGTCTGGAGGCTGGGACTCAGACTCGCCTTCAGGTAACTCCGGACGTTCCCGAAGGGGTCTGGATTCCTGAACTGGAAATGGTTCTGGTCTTTCCGCAACCAGGACCATGCTGACAACTTCGTCAGTTGCTGAAATGTAAAGCAGAAGTGGCGCACCAGGGTTCGGAGCTACCAAAGTTGGTAGAGTGGTGAGGAGCTGCTTTAGCTCTTGGAAAGCCTTTTCTGCTTCTTCAGACCATTGGAATGGTCCGGACTCCCTCAATAATTTGAAGAAGGATAGCGCCCGTTTTGTCAGTCTTGAGATGAAAAGGCTGAGGGCAGCTAGACATCCAGTCAGCTTCTAGACATCCTTGATGCGAGCTGGTGGCCGCATGTCTTCAATAGCTTTAATCTTCGCTGGATTCACCTCTATTCCTCGGTGGTTCACCAAGAATCCAAGAAGTTTTCTGGAGCTAACCCCAAAGACGCACTTGTCTGGGTTCAGCTTTATGCGTGTGATTTGCAACTTGTCGAAGACAGCTTGCAAGGTGTCAAGAAATGACTCCTTGTTCTTGATCTTGACGACGATGTCTTCGACATACACTTCCACTACATCTCTGATGAGCTCTCCAAAAGTTTTGTACATAGCTTGCACAAACATTGAAGCAGCGTTTTTGAGACCGAATGGCATGGCAGTGTAACAATACAATCCATCTACTTTGATGAAGGAAGTATGCTCTTCATCTTCCCTAGACATTCTGATTTGATGATATCCAGAATATGCATTTAGGAAACACAATAATTCACACCCGGAGGTGGAATCCACTATCTGATATATTCTAGGTAGTAGAAATGGATCCTTTGGACATGCCTTATTCAGTGTAGTGTAGTCGATACACATCCAAAGCTTCCCGCCAGCCTTTGGTACAACGACTGGGTTTGCCAGCTATTTTGGGTGAAAGACTTCCCGGATGAATCCAGCTTCGAGCAACTTCTTCACTTCTTGAAGTATGAAGTTTTGTCGCTCTACTGATTGCTTCCGAGGCTTCTGATGTACAGGCCGAGCGTCGGGATTAATCTTCAGATTGTGCTCAGTCACTTCCCTAGGGATCCCAGGCATTTGCGACGGTTGCCAGGCAAACATGTCGACATTAGCCCGGAGGAAAGTGATGAGCGCGAGTTCCTATTTGTCGGTCAGACCTCTCGATATACGAGTGGTCTGAGCAGCAGCAGAACCAATTTAGACGACTTTGACAGGAATGTCAGTGTTGCCGCTTGGTTGCACACGAGGTGCGGAGGTTGAGCCTCAATGACGAATGCTCATGGGCTTCGGAGCTTGCTCCTTTCTGGATTCTTCCTCCTGCGCCGTAGCAAGCGCGTGGAGTTCTTCCAGAGCAGTAACTCCGGCGGTGCGATCTTCGCGGATCCGGAGAACGCCTGAGGGTGTTGGCATCTTCAACACCAAGTAACCATAATGAGCAGCAGCCATAAATTTGTACAAAGTTGGCCTGCCCAAAATGGCGTTGAAGGGCAAGTTGATCTGTGCCACGTCGAAGACCAACTTCTCAGTCCTGTAATTCTCCCGAGTTCCGAAGGTCACCGGGAGAGTAATGGCATCGAGTGGAGTTATGGCCCCCGGACCTACTCTGGAGAAAGGTCGGGAGGGGCGAAGATCCAAAGGTCAGAGCTGAAGCTTGACGAAGGCTTCGAAGCTTATGAGGTTCGGCCTCGAACCTCCGTCCACCATTACGTGGTGGAGCTAGATGTTATTGATGGTCGGAGATACCATCAGCGGAAGTTGGCTAGCTCCGATCATGTTCTGAGGTCAGTCCGAAGCATCGAAGGTGATGGAAGTATCCATCCACTATCGATGAGGCTCCGCCCTGGCGGTGGGAGCTACAGAGGCCATGTCCCACGACATTGTCTTGAGGACTCAGTGGGAAGTGATGTCCCACGAACAACCAAAGATGGTGTTCATACGCTCGTTGTCGGAGACGTCGGAGTCGTCATCAACGGAGGTGTAAACAGCCTTCAAGACCTTTTTGGGGTCCTGAAAACCTAACTCCTCTTCAGTCGGAGCTTCATTGACTTTTTGTTTTCCTTCCCTTTGACGGAAAGGAGCTTCTTTCCAGCGCTTGTGGTAGCGCTCGGCGAGGTTCTGGACCTCTCGGCAGTTTTCCAGGTTGTGGCTGTCCGTCTTGTGTATGGGACACCACATCTTTGAGCTGCCACCATCTTCAGACGACGACCGAGGTCGTTTCTCATGGCGTGGCCCCCGGCCACCCAGAGCCGCGGCAGCAGCTGCAGTAGGTGTGCCGGTCGACGACTTCTTCTTTCCGTTGGACTTTTTCATCTTCTTGCCACTCTCAGAGGTAGCGGCTTCACCCTTGGAGGATTTTTTGTTGGCCTCCGGAGGTGGTTGGGAGTGCATTTCACAGCCCTCCGCAGCTTTGGCACACTTGTTTGCCAAGATGAAGAGTTCCGTGACGCTGGTGACTTCCTTGGTCGCCAGCTTCTCCAGCATTTTCTTATCTCGAACGCCCTGTCTGAATACTACAATAACAGAAGCGCTTGAGATAGAAGGAATGGTATTTCGTACCTGGGAGAACCTCTGGATGGAAGATCACAATGACTCTCCCCCTTTTTGCTTGACAGCAAAAAGGTCCAGTTCCGTGCCTGGTCGGGTGTATGAGCTCCCGAAATTGGCGGTGAACTGTTGGCACAACTCCGCCCAACTTTTGATGGAGTTAGGCAGAAGGTTCATGAACCAAGACCTGGCGGTCCCAGTTAAAGCCACAGGGAAATAATTGGCCATCACGGCCTCATTGCCCCCAGTCGCAAGGATAGCGGTGGAGTATATTTGAAGAAATTCGACGGGATTAACAGTCCCGTCAAATTTCTCCAGCAGGTGGGACTGGACCTTCTGCGGCCATCTGACCATGCGTAAGTGCATGGCCAAGGCAGAACAGCCTCCTCCTACTCCCTCAGGAGCAGGGCTGCCCCGAGACTCTCGTCTCCCGCGAGCACGCTCGATGTGAACGCGGTCGTCTTGTTGCCGGTAACGACGATCGAGCTCAGCCCGGAGGTCGTGAGTCGAAAGCCTTGTTATCGTGTGGGTACATCGCGCCCCGGAAGGCAGCGATGTCGCCTGTTGAGACACAACACGCCTCCTATGCTGTGAAGCTTGTGGACCAAGTCTACCCAACAAGGTCCAGTGCTGTGATGGGGCCCGCCCTGAGGGAGGAGGACCTTGATTGCTGATGCAATCGGCTGCTGCTGCAACCAGATGATCCACATCAGCTCTCCACTGTTCCATCGCACCTTGGGATGCTCCTGGAGGTGGTGGACGTTGGAGAAGAGCACGCGCAGGATGAAGCGCATGTTCAGGGTTGTTGTTCGCTGATGCAGTGACCAACGTGGACGCCCCATCTCGCTGTCCAGCTTGATTCACCGGAGCGGATGGTGGCGGTGGTGGCATGACTCCTGCTGGGGCCACAACACCTGTTGGCTGCTGCATGTTGGAGGGATTGCCTCCAGTAGGTTGCACAACATGGTTACCATTGGATGATCCACCAGCAGAATTCAACATCTTCGAATCTCAGGCCCTGCCCCCTACCTGGCGTGCCAACTGTCGGAGTCTGATTCCGGCAATTCTCCCGGTACTACCATTGGTAGCCCGTGGAGTTTTGTAGTTCGGTTAGAGCGCGCAGAGATTCGGAGAAAGATGGTGATTTGAAACAAGTATTTTACGTGGTTCGGGCCGCCTGAGCGTAATACCCTACTCCACGGGTGTGTGTTGTTGTTGTATTGAGCGGAGCGCTTAAGTGTGAGAGACTAGAGTGTCTGGGAGTCTTAGGCGCATGTGGAAGCCTCCCTGTGTATCGCTCGACCAGTCCTTTTATAGTACAAGGGCTAGCCGTTACATCATAAGCCTGGCCCGACATGCGGCCCTGGCAGTTACTGATGCCTAATACACAGTTAATGTACTTAATTCCCCTTAACAGCGTGGTAACGTGCCTTGATGGTGCGTTACTAGTATTAAGGGTCCTACGATCGTGTGTCATTAATATAACATTAATGACACATAATCAGGTCTTGAAGTCTTTAATGTTCCTTGAAGGTCCGAACCGTTGAAGGTCCACCAATCTGCCTGTTGAGGTTGAAGGTCCGGCATTTGGACACGTGGCAGCTCCGGAGCTTACTATCTTGGACGAGTAGCTCTGGTGCTGTTGTACACGTGTCGGTACCGGAGCTTCCCTCTGTCGGGGGTTAGGTCCAGGGGTGCCACACAGGTATCTAGTCCGAAGCTATCCCATGTATGGAATGTAGCTCCGGTTTTATGATACACGTGGCGGCACTAGGACTAACCATAGAAGGGAGGTAGGTCCGGTTTCGTGTGACATGTGGGGCCTTCGGAGGTCTTCAACTCAGATAGGTGGAGTTCCTTTGCACTCTTCGCAATTCCAGGAGGTATCCGGTACGCAGGGTACCGACAATAGCATACTACTCGAGTTGTTAAGCTAATCTACCCAATACCCAAAAGGGACAATTTGATCATGCAAGTGGGTTCCATTACAAAACCTAGACATAATGCACAAACATACACTTGACCGGCATAGACCTATTACAAAAAGAAAACTTGTAAAATGGTTTATATACCGGGGCTTGCCTTATTTAGGTTAGTGTCAAGTAAGAGTCCAGCTCCTCCTCCTTGTATGTTGTCTCCTCGATCACCTTGGTTCCTATTGTGATGCCATGAATGTGCAAAAAGAAATAAGTACATACACTTGGTATGTATGCATAATGATGGCATGACGGAATATGATGCAGTGGGAAGCAAATTAATTGGCATTAGAGATTTCAAATGGCAGTGATGAATAATCAACATCCTCTTCTTGTATGTTATGTTCATAATGTTGGTGATATGCCCAAGAGGCAATCATAACAATTCAGGTTAAGGCATGTTGGATATTTGATCCATAAGCAATTAGGATACTAATGGGTCTGCGACTTAAAAGCCCATTAGTACGCCTATAAATACGAGGGGTATGGTTAGGGGATGATTACTCCACGTGACAGCCCTAGTCGCCAACCCTCGCATGCCTCATGCCGAGACCCTTGCCGTGCGTGCGATGCTAGCACACCGGTGCACGGCGTCACCCCCCGGTACGTGTGGACTTCGTAGAGGGGCTGCTACTACTGTTGTGCTGATCGGCTACGATGAACGTGATCGTCTACCTGCTGCCGTGATGAGGATGTGGAGGAGATGAACAAGATCGTCTACTTCACCGACACTGACACATGTCTATGTTCTACCGTGCTGCGTGTTTAGTGGTAACAATCTATGACCTCTGTACTCGCATGTTTTCTGGGTGATGCGGTAGAATTGCTAGTGTATTGTACCGCTAATTTCCCAACAGTAGTATCAGAGGCGACTTGCATAGTTTTAGGGGTCTGTATCTTGTTAGTAGATGGGATCTACTATAGACATGTTCATACGATGAATTTTATCGCACAAATTTTGGGGTTTTGAATTCGTTACAGTAGATTGCACTTGTATATGACTAAAGGGTTAGTTCACGCTCCTTCTCTATGGTGTGCGCAACCTATCCCTATCTGATGGAATCACCATCGGGACTAATCGCGTACATAGATAATAGATTGAGCCAACAGACCACGGTCATGAGTCGCGATCTTCTCATGAATAACCAGCCACATTGAAAATTGAGGCATTATGAATGGCTCGGATTCGGGTTGATTTGATTAATCTGATGAGATTTTCATAGTGATTTCATAAATGCGATATATGCAATTCCATTTGGTGTTCAGGGACCGCTATTGTTTTTTGCTATAGTGATATCATAAAATCGTTTCGCGGTAGAAATCATTCTACGCTTAACTCGTTTTTGCAGGGAATGATGGGAATGATATGGTCTTAATGTGATGTGATCTGTGTGCAATATTTGTACATCCTGCGAGTTGCAAATTAACACAACTGGGTTGAGGTTGTCACACAATTGTATAACAACCTGCATGTCGAACAGAGATGCTTGATCTATCATGTAATTTATTTGATAGCTATTAGATGTATTAGCTTCTTTTATGTTCATGGAGATGTATTCAAGCATGGTGGAGATGGTGATCACCACAAGAAGGGAGCATGACAACTTAGATCATGATGGAGCCATGGCGATGGAGACCACTATGATTCTAAAGGCCATAGTATCACAATGTGATATGAGCATATGCCTGTGATGTTTATTTATTACTATTCTTTTCATGATTTTCATATGGTGGATGTTTTGTCATGATATAATAGTTTCCCTTGCAAAAGTTGAGTATTTGATGCCATTTACCAATAGATGCACCTATGTTGTTTTGATCGTTGTGTGGTAGGTTTGCCAAAGCAAAATACCATCATCTATCATAATGTTAGGGTGAATGTTGGACATTCACATGCATAATGTTGGTTTACTCAACAAAGCTATCAAAACGGTTTTGAGCTTTATGGCATAGAGTTGGGAGCTAGGACATTGGATGACACCCAACAAACAAGACTAATATAGAGATATAATTAACAATTGTTGTTTACCTATGTCACTAATTTTTTAGGAGTGAAGCCAAAGCTCACTAGGAATTAGTGAATATAGATCTTGGACCACTATATGTCATTAGAAGGAGGGTGATACTCATAGTGGTGGTATCTTTTCTGTTAATAGAAGATTGATACATAACATAGTGCTAAAATCTTGCGTATTTATTTTCTATTGTAGATCATGTCTACTAGTATCAATTCTGGTTTCAATTTGCGATCTATACTTGAAAAGGAAAAGATCAATGGATCTAACTTTATCTATTGGTACCGCAACATGAGAATAATTCTTAGGCAAGAGAAAATCGAGTATGTTCTTCTGTAGCCATACCCTGATGACCTCCCCAATGATGCAACTGTGGCGGTACGTAGAGCTTATCAGAAGCACTGCGATGATGCACTTAATGTAAGTTATCTCATGCTTGCCACTATGTCCCTTGATCTCCAAAAAGGGTATGAGCATACAGATGCTTATTCTATGATTGAGGGACTACGTGGAATGTTTGAGAATCAAGCTAGAGCTGAGAGATACAACATCTCAAAATCCTTGTTCTCATGCAAGCTGACGGTGGGTAGCTTGATCAGCCCTCATGTAATCAAAATTGTTGGTTACGTTGATACTTTGGGCAAACTTAGTTCTGAACTCATGGATGATCTGGCTATTGACGTTGTTCTCCAGTCGCTGCCACCGAGCTATGAGCCATTTTATTGAATTTTCAAATGAATGGCATGGAGAAAATTTTTGACTGAATTGCATAGGATGCTTAAAACAGTCAAATAAAGCATTAAGAAAAATTTCACTCATGTAATGATGGTTCAAAAGTACAATAAAAAGAGGAAGCGTGTGATGCATCCTAAAGGCAAAGGCAAGGGAAAAGTTCCTGATGAGCTCTCAAGCTCAAAGTCTAAGCCAAAGGGCAAATCTGGCCCTTCTCCTCATGATGAATGCTCTCACTGTCATGGTAAGGGACATTGGTCTAGGAACTGCAAGAAGTACTTGGAGGATCTTAAGAAGAAGAAGGGGAGTGAGACTTCCACTTTAGGTATAAATGTTATAGAAATTAATATGGCTAAATCTTCTAGTGAATCATGGGTATTTGATACTGGATCGATGATTCACACCTGCAACTCCTTACAGGGTCTAAGTGAGACTAGAAGATTTGCGAAAGGCGAGTTGGATGTTCATGTCGACAATGGAGCAAAGGTTGCGGCCATCACTGTCGGGACCTACCACTTGTCATTACTCTCATGATTAGTTTTCGAATTGAATACTTGTTATTGCATTCCTACTTTGAGCAAGAATATTATCTCTTCTTCATGTTTAGAAGAAGTTGATGGTTATGAGATTGTAATAAAGAACAAATATTGTTCTATTTATTAAAATAATATTTTCTATGCTCAATGTCCATTGGTGAATGGATTATTTTCTTGATCTTGATGATAAAACTATTTGTAACATCAATACCAAAAGAGCTCGACGAAATGATCTAAATCCCACTTTTATTTGGCATTGTCGCTTAGGTCATATAAATAAGAAATGCATTGAAAAACTCTATAAATATGGTTTGCTAAGCTCATTTGATTTTGAATCACTTGACACATGTGAGTCTTGTTTGCTTGGAAAGATGATCAAAGTACCCTTCACTGATCAAAGTGAGAGGGCGAGTGACTTGTTGGGACTTATACATACTGATGTATGTGGACCACTGAGGTCAATAGCTAGAGGTGGTTTTCAGTACTTCATCACTTTTACCGATGACTTTAATAGATATAGATATGTCTATCTAATGAGGCACAAGTCTGAATCCTTTGAAAAGTTTAAAGAATTTTAGAATGAAGTACAAAATCAATTCGGCAAGACAATTAAACTTCTACGATCTGATCGTGGGGGTGAATATTTGAGCCATGAATTTTGTTATCATTTAAAACAATGTTGAATTGTTCCACAGTCGACTCCACCAGGAACACCTCAATGGAATGGGGTGTTTGAGCGGAGAAACTGAACCTTGTTAGACATGGTTAGGTCGATGATGAGCCAAACAGATCTTCCACTATTCTTTTGGGGTTATGCTCTTGAAACTGCTGTATTTACACTAAACAAAGTCCCAACTAAGTCTGTTGAGAAGACACCATATAAGATGTGGACCGACAAATGACCTGGATTGTCTTTCTTCAAAGTTTGGGGGTATGATGCTTATGTCAAACGATTGACGTCAGACAAACTCACTACCAAATCAGAAAAAATGCTTCTTTGTGGGATATCTTAGAGAAACCAAAGAAAATTATTTTTTATAATAAAAAAGAGGGTAAAGTGTTTACCCTTGCAATAGTGTCCTCTTGGAGAAAGAGTTTCTCTCAAAAGGAGTTAGTGGGAACAAGGTGCATCTTGAAGAAATTCAAGAAATACTCGAAAATGTTTCAGCATCCACTGATCCTCTGCAGGATGTACAAGATGTACAACCAGTTGATGAAACACCAGTCCCACGTAGATCTACGAGGGCACGTTGTGCGACTGAAAAGTTAACGCTTCTAACTACGGAGCAGCATGACATGGTATTGTTCGACAACAATGAGCCCATGAACTACACTGAAGCAATGAAGGGACCCGACTCTGAGAAATGGCTTGGAGTCATAAAATCCAAAATTGAATCCATGCCCGAGATCAAGTTTGGAACTTGGTTGATACAATCGAATGCGTGAGACCTATTGATTATAAATGGATTTTCAAGAAAAAGACTAACATGGATGAAAATGTTCATATTTATAAAGCGTGATTAGCCTGCCACCAGAAAGATTCAAACACGTTCACCAGAAACAAGTCCAATCTCACTCAGAGGTTTTTGATCTGCCTAATATCATATCAGTCTGATGTGGTCACACTAGTCCGGCCTTCAGGCCTGACAAGTCTGGCCTTATCCTTAATACTGCCTAGATCTATCTCTCCAACTAAACCTAATCGACTATGAGGTCTTAGGTGATTCTCAAACACTTGGGTTGTTGAAAACTCTCTACATCAAGGCTCAACTTGACACAAAAAATTTTAAAATCTAATTTTTACTCTTCGAGTTTTTTGATGCCTTTTTCACTCTTTTTTCTTTTGAGAGTCTTCGTTTTCGATTCAACTTCAATCATTGTGCTTACACTCATAAAGCTCATTAGTTCCTTGATTGTCGTCATCAACCATCCAAAACCAATGAAGATTATCTAGATGCCCTTTTAGGACCGGCCGTGTCGGGCACGCACGACGGGCCTGCACCTCAGCCCAAGCACGGCTCGGGGTCATTTTACTCGTGTTGTGTCGTGCCGGGCCAGACCGGCCCTAGAACCGATAAAAAAATACATGCAATTTTTTTTAAAAAAAATCATGTTATACGGGCTTAAACAGACCATGTCGGACTGGGTCCCGGTAGGCTACGCGGGCCAGCTGTTAAATGGGTTGTGCCGGGCTGGTTCGATGAGTCGGCGCCTAAACCCAAGCACATCCCAGTTGAGCTTCGGGGCGACTATGATCTGATCCCTCCGTGTCGGGCCGTGCTCGTACTGGGCCAATAACACCGGACTTCGAGTCGGTCAGATTAACTCGACTCATTTGGACAGCTATACTCATGCCTGGGCTCAAACACACTACACGAGCAGCGTGTGCTGACCACCAACGATCTTGATCAATGACAGGACGAGACAAGGTGCGGGAGGGTGCTTGAACCTATCGACACATATGCTCCCATGCGTTTTAGCCAGTAGGTATGGGCTTGTAGGCGTACTGTAACTGTTGCGTTTTATTGTCCAGATTTGTTCTTTTCTCGCCTTGAGGACAACCATGTGTATGGTTTAGATACACACCTGTGTTATACATGCTCAAGTACAGGATAATCTTATACTATATCTCTGTCGATAAATACTTGCCACTTTTTAGTTCTAAGTTTTAACTAATAAGTGACAAGTATTTGAAGACCAAGAAAGTACATTATAGCTGATGGATCAGCCTTGTGCGTCTTTTATTTATATTTTTTACGAGGGGGGGGGGGGGGGAGGAGTCATGTCTGGGCTCTTGTTGCCTCCATCAGCCATGCCAAAAGGAATCACAAAAGTTACACGACATACTCCACTGCACGACCAGCAGTTTGGGCCACCATCTCTGCACTGATGCCTCAAATATAGGATTGAGTAATTGAACACACAAAAGGGTATCATCATCTTATATAGATATGGATGTTAAAAAAAGAAGTCTTTTCACTTACCGGAGGTGACGAGGATTACCACCAGGAGGAGCAATTCCTTCCTCGACGTGATGACTCATGAGAGAGAGATCAAGTGCTCTTGGATGGTTGTGCCCGAGACCATAAATCACAATGGTACCTATATATATCCTCTGTTTTAAAACTTTTATAGAAGCAATCTAATAATATAAAAATGGTACTTAGTAATTATGATATTATAGAAGCAATCTAATAATATAAAAAGTACTTAGTAATTGTGGTATTATAGAAGAAATTTAATAATATAAAAGTAATAGTAATTGGATGTTATAGAAGCAATATAATAATTTAAAAGGTACCAAAATTATATATGCAAAATAATAATATAAAAAAGGACTCAGTAGTTGTGGTGTTATAGAAGTAATTTAATAATATAAAAATGTACAAAGTAGTTGCACTAATTTTCAAAATGACTATAATCATCTTGGATAGTATCGTAAGGATGAGATACCTTAATCTGTGAGCTGGACGTACATTTGTTGAATGGAATTGAATAGAGAAAATATGCGTAGTTTGGCAATGGTATTCCATATCGTGTTTGACCATAACATTTCCACATATAAAGAAATAGGACGTTGTTGCATGGTATCTTATCCGTACAATACTAGCCAACATGATTATAGTTGTATTTGAACTACTGCAATAACTCTGTACTTTTTATATTATTAAGTTACTTCTATAATACCGCATTATTGAGTAATTTCATATTATTATTCTGTTTCTATAATATCATAATTACTAAGTACTTTTTAATATTAGTATATTGTTTCTATAATTTCACAATTACTAAGTATTTTTATATGATTATATTGCTTCGTAATGTATGGTTCCTGGAGCATAGCCATCCGACAACATTTGATTTCTCTCTCAACAGTCATCACACTCTTCATTCATGATGTGCGCGATGAAGAAGACATTGCTCCTCCTGATGATCATCTTCCTCGCCTCTGGTAAGTGAAAAAACCAGTGTTTTCTACATACATGACTCAATAAGATGATTTGATACACAATTGTGTGTACATTTACTCAATCCCTGATCTGATGAATCTTTGCAGAGATGGTGGCCCAGGTTGTCGGGGTTGTCGGTTATGTATGTGATGATCCCGATGAATCGAGATGCTTTGGACGCTGCTTGGTGAAAGGCAAGTGTGGCAAGTGCTGCAGGAGAAATGGCTACAAGAATTACACCTGTGACCAACTTGTTTGCATATGCTGCAACCCAACAACAACAAGAAGAACAAACAAGTTTGTGTCCCAAGCATTCATTGCTGCAAATGCTGCAAAGAATGAGTAAATCAACCTACCATGTATAAGTTTGATCTACTAATCAATTGCAACGTTAACAAAATTAATAAACTCTCTTTCAAAACACCGGGTTTCCTTGTGTATATTAGTATGCGTGAAAAATAACAACATATTTTTCAATCGGTTGAAGAAACAGGGGTCAGTTCACTCAAAGATCATAGTCCTATGCATTTCCAATTAATTATTTTCTCTTGTTTCTGTTTTCTTTTCGTTCTTTCTTTTCACGAGAGAAGATTATTTACATTACATGATTAAAAATTGGATGCATGTTACAGTTATTAGACTGATGAACTTAAATTAGGATAGAACGGGAACATTTTTCTTTTTTTCTTTATTAATGTGATATGTGTTCTTGATGACAACAGCATGATATCATCTAAACCATTGTAAATTAAAACTACCATCCTAACAATGACAATTTAAAAGTGATGGGATGTCAATGGAGGCTGCTTTACATGGGCCTAACTAGAATTTCTGTGTGGGGAGCTCGGATTTGAGGATCGGAAGTTGGGTCGGAGAAAAGTGCTTCCTTGGAGATATGGAATAAAAAATGCTAATGTGATGTTTGTGTGTTCGCCTATGCTTCCATCTCGTACATGGACTGCCGGCTCGTATTCTCAACTTTGGGCTGCTTCCCGTAGCATTCTAAATGGTAAGTATTTTGGGATTAATGAAGTAGGTTTCGGCGGGTTGAGAGAACTGCAGCCAGTCAGCCATTATGATTCATGTTTGAACTGCAGCAAACACAACTACCACACAGCCTGACTACTTATGTTTTCCAGATCCCTACTTAATCGTGCAAAGATATTACAATCCCCCTGTCTTGCCTGTCCCTCTGTGGATTGGATTAATTCAGAAGCAAGCTTTGACTTGCGTCCCATCATTGCAAGTACACTACAGAGAGAGAAGCCCTAGTGCACGCATGTTCCTAGTACCATTGTTTAATTAGCAGCATATTTCTCATTGTTTTTGTGTCCCCTTCTTTTAATCGCCCGCAGCGAGGCGAGGTTCCAAATCATTTTTCGTATCTGAATTCTATAGTACATGGATGTGACAAGGACGAAAAAGTCTTCTCGCTGCTTAGGAACAGGAAGTTGTTGTTCAGGATCTGGAGTTCACATTCAGACAAAAGATTCCTTTTTTCAGTAACATCCTTCTATTCAGAATGGTGCCAATAGTTTAACCAACAGTAGTGGCTCATAGTTTTAAAATGCAAGATGTGGAATTATATGAACATTAGGTGTTTGTCGGCATGCACTTGTGCCCAAGTCAATTTGCCAACAAGTATATCTTTGCATAGCTTCAACTAGTTTATAGCTATCGGCTAATGTTATCAAAAGCAAATTATGATTTCTCTCGTAAGCAAATTGCCGTGTTTGATGTTGAGGCATAGATAGATAGGAGAGGCTCTTGAGGTCACATGGAACTGTCCTCTCTTGTAGGACACATGGCTGTGTATTAAAATAGGCTAGGGATATGAAGCATGACAACACCTCTTGCAATATAATTTTATCTACCTCTCATTTCTTTCTAAAAGGGTAACCAATTTTGGTCTCTCCTTGACGGTAAACTAAAGCTACACGTCAGATCATGCTTTGCTGTTTTCAATTCTTGTGCCTCACGAGTTTATGCGTATGCCTGGTTCTGAACTTTAGTTCTTCAGAATTCTGTATCATGTCATTAAAGGGAATTTTATCTGTCACTTTAAAGAGGCCTTTCTTTTTCCTAAGAGATGAACTCGGGAACCGGGAAGAGAAATGTAGTGTTGTGAGGCGAGGTGCGGATAGTGTCATCCCAGCCCGGTGATCGAAAAGAGAAGCACTCAATTAAGGAACTTCTTTATTCTTCAACTATTCCTCTAGTACAAACTATAAGCTCCCTTTTATGGAGTTTGAGGTGCCTGATTAACATATTTGTCGAAGTGCGCGATCAATACTTCCCCTGGTAATACAAAGAAGTAGTCCGCGAAGGTTCATATTTAGGAGGGGTGGAATCTCAAGATCTCAGAAACAAGGTGAGATAGTGGTTTTTATGTGGTTCAGGCCGCCTGAGCGTAATACCCTACTCTACGGGGGTGTTTGAGTATTGGTTTGCTTTTGATGGCTTTGAGTCGCTTTGGATGGATTTGGATAGCTTTTGTTCTACTGTGTAGCGCAATCCTTTTATACACCAAGGATTTGCTGTTACAGTGTGTCGTGGCCCGACAGGTGTCCCTAGCGGTATTCACCACACTATACACGATCTAAGTGCATAATGTTGGTTTTATTAGGGTGATAACGTGCTTTGGTAGCAGCGTTACCAAGCTTCATGGTCCCCTGATCGTGCGCTATTAATGCTGAATTAATGATACGTTGACCAGATCTTGTAACAGCTGATTGATTGCCTTTGAATGTCTGCGCTGTTGGTAATTCTAGAGTTCTTCCCATTCAAGATGTAGATCCGAACACATGACACTTGGCAGCACTGGAGCTTCCCTTAGCAGAGAAGCAGGTCCGGTGCTATAGGACACGTGGCAGTGCTGGAGCTACCCTTAGCAAGGAGGATGATCCAGCGCCATGGGACATGTAGTAAGGTCGGAGCCACCCTAAGGAGGGAGGCAGGTCCGGCACTGCGGGTCATGTGGCAGCGCCGGACAGTGTGGAACACATGGCAGCGTCGGAGCCACCCTAAGTAGGGAGGCAAGTTCGGCACTACAGGACACATGGCAGCGCCGGAGCCACCCTAAGGAGGGAGGCAGGTCTGGAACTGCGGGACACGTGACTGCGTTGGATCCACCCTAAGGAGGGAGGCAAGTCCGGCACTGTGAGACACGTGTTGGCCTCTGGAGGTCCACTTTTCTAGAAAGTGAGACTCGACGCTTCTCTTTTTGGTACGAAGAGGTACCTAGTCCGCAGGGTACTGACAGTGGCCCCCAGGCCCACCTCAGGGCGAGGCTTTGATCTCGGAGGTGGGGCCACCATCACTTCTCGCATTGCTGCTTCAACTTTTCACTTAGGCGGTTGAAAGGATGGCACGCTATTGTGCCTTCGCTACGTGGCCCTTCTTGGTTTGGTAGGTGAGATACATGATGTGCGAATCTCACGCAATTGAAGGTCACTGGTTCCCAATACGATTTTCGTATCGGGTCCCAGCGCAATCTTGGTAGTCCTGTCAGGCCGCCGCTCTCGGGCTTCCAACTTATCATCATGACAATAGTTCTCCTGGTGCGACTTTTTTGGTAAAGTGGCCCTGGGTCCCCTTGTCATAGGTGAGGTCACTTCATGGCGATTAACTATGCTCCATGTGCAGCTGTCATCCAAGCTTTGCAAAAGCTAATAAGGGAAGATGCTTTGGAGGAGGAGAGAACTCTTACACCTCAATTTGTTTGCTTGTGCATAGAACTCTCCGCTTCATCCCCTACATCACGTTCTCTGCTTTTGCTCTGCTTTGCAGCGATGGAACTCGGGCTTGCTCCCACCAAGTTTGTGAGTGAGATGGATATTGAGAGGGTTCGGAAGTCGATGGGGTGGCATAGCCCCTCCTTCGACGCGATTCGCCATGGGAAGCTCCCTTTCAAGAAGGAGATCTCCAGCGACATCGTCTTCTTTACAGTGTACGCCATGGTTGGGCTAGTTTCACCGGTCTCGAGCTTCCTGGTGATGCTGTTGGAAGTATACGGGCTTCAACTTTAGCATCTCAGCCCCCACTCAATCTTGCTAGCGGTGATCTTCGTCCACTTCTTCGAGATGTGGGTGGGTGTGCGGCCCTCATGCCGCTATTCAAGACCTTCTTTACCATCCGGACGATCGGTAAAGGTAATAGTTTGATCGGATTCTACTACTTCAAGAGATGTAGAAATCCTCCTTTCAAGTACATCAGGTCCTTCGCCTCTTGGAAGTGGGAAAGCTGGAAGAGCGATTGGGTGATTGTACGGATGGACCAGCACAACCGATTGGAATTGCCAATTGGACTCCCGACGACAGACAACGACTTTTGGGAATTGCTCCCAGAGCTATCAAAGGAGTATAACCCAGTGCTCACCAGGATCTGGCACCTGGTTAAAGGAGGATTGACGTTCCTGATGGTGCTTGGAAACTTCTTGACCAACCGTTGGGCTCCACTTAAGTAAAAGAATTTCTTGCTTGGAACTACAGCAGAGAGATGGACTTTCTTTGGATCGAAGTTGGCCTTGGAACCAATTTGAATGAGGAAGGACTTCTTTGTCTCCAACTACAGAAGGTGTACAGTGGCTCTGTCTCAAGGGACGACTTGGTGCCACCATAAGAATTCCTTCTGCGGTCTATAGTCCCGGAGACTAGAAGGGAGCTATAGAAGGAGATGACAATCCTCGATGACACTAGTCTTGCAGTGCATCAGAGGAGTAACCTGCCTGGAGGGATTGTCATTCCCGGAGCTTCGACCCCTTTTCAGCACAGGAGGTTCGGACCTGCCTCTGTCGACGCCAAAGGCAAGGTTGTTGCAGAGCCGAGCCAGAAGAAATCTGACTCAAGTCAGGGCAAGGGGAAAGATCATGTTGATTCATCCAGCGAGAAGAGGGAGTTGACGGGAGCTGATGGTAGCTTCATCCGGGCAGCTCTGAAGGAAGCGATGACATCATCGGTGCTGCGCTGGACCCCGAGGTTCTTGATAGTTGTACATGCAGCTGCTGCATCTTCGGTCCCGACATTCAAGACGAACTCCAGGTCTAGGAAATTATCAGCTTCAGTCCCAGTGCCAACAGCAGGCACTAGGTCTGACAAGTCTTCTCCTTCGGGCCTATTACGAACGGTGGGCACTGGGTCCAGAATATCTTCTCCGATGGTAGCACCGGCAGTTGTTCCATCTGCCTCATCGGCAACAGTGGGTTTAGGTGACTCCGGCCGCCAGAGAAAGAGGTTCCACACTAACTAGGGTTGTGGCGCTCCTAGGTAAGAATCAGCACTAGAAACCTATATTTTCTTTCATTTCTTGCTTTTTGTTGAATTTTGCATTTCTTCTATTTCCAGATTGTCGAAGCCAGTTGCTGCTACTGCACCACCAACCAACCAGGTCAGCGTTGCTACTGAAGTGACTTTCTGGCTGGAGCGCCAGCTGTCATCGTGGTTCCTCTTGTGGTTATGGCGGGCAGTGCGACAGTTCCGGAGTCAATTGGCGCTGGGATAACCTCGGTGCCAGTAGCCAGAGATATCGCGGGTGTGCCGGACCACGCAGAAAAAGTTGTGGCAGCGCCGGAGCAGACTACAGCTTCACCGGAGCCAACTCTTGAACCAACAATGAATGCTGAAATGGCTTCAGAGGTACCAGTTGAAGCTTCAAAGATGCCAGATCTAGTGATCGGCACTGCGCTGGTGGCTGGCACCGCGACGGTGCCAAAGCTAACGGTCGGTGCGCAGAAGTCTGTGACTGATGTCATGCCGGAGTTACCCGTAGACACAATGATGGCGCTTTAGTTTGCGCATGGAGAATCAGCTGTTGGTGCTTCAACATCTGCACTGGGGGAAGACGACCTCCCGGATCTTGGCACATCTGATGAAGACTTCTTGGCATCCATGCTTGTGTCGTGGGCTCCAACGAATGTACCGGAGGATATGTAAACTTCAGCGGATCCGAAGGAAGGTCCGGAGCCGATTCCCCTGTCGCTCTCGATTGAGAACGCTTGCTCAAGCCTTTGCCAAGTTCAAATCAGCTTTGACTATGAGCGAAGTGCTCTAGAAGTTGAAAGGGAAACTCTGCAGCGGTGGCAGAGGCTTCTCAACTTCAAGACGAAGTTGATACAAACCCGCCTGGCCAACTTGAGGGACCTTCTTGTAGCCGAGAAGACGCAGCTAAAGCGGTTGGATGAGTTGTTACATGACAAGCAGACTGCTATAGAAGCTCTAAGTGAGAAGACTCGCGAAATCTATGGCAAGGCGACAGAAGTCAACAATTTGGCAGATGCTCATTTTGAGAGCCTAAACAAGTTGAGGGATGAGCTCCTCAAGTGACAAGAGGATATCGACAATAAGGAGCAAGAACTCTAGAAGAGATATTATGATATCTCTCAAAAGTTGGAGCGCGGTGAGTAAGACTTAGCTGACCGCATTGAGAAGTTCAAGTGTTAGTGCGAGCAAGAAAAGCATCAAGTGTGGCTCGCTGGAGGAGTCTCCAAATGGGAGCTTGATGTCTCTGTGAGAGAAAACAAGGTTAAGGTGGAGGAAAAGAACATGGCGGCGAAGAAAGACCGCCCGAACCTCCGCGAGAAACAAATTGCAAACCAAGAAAGCCTGCTAGCTCAGCAGATGCAGCAGCACACCAAGTAGGTCAAGCGATTCTCGAAGGAAGGCTTCGCAGAGCTAACATTTCGCCAGGATGTCTTTGAAGGAGCTCCGGACCACGCGAAGTTATGAAGATCAACAGATGTGGGGCTTCCTTGGGCATGCAGAGAGTGCACTGTTACCTTTGGGCTTCAGTCCGGTTTGACTGACTGACCCAGAGATAGAAATGAAGCAAGCCTTAATAGCAAAGAACTCAGCCAAAGACACGATGGAAGACGTCATCATCGACCAACTTGAGACTGAGGGGAAAACCCTGGCCAAGTCAGTAGTAGAGTATGTGCTGACTCATTTCCGCAGCCAGGACCCCTCAATGTCGCTAGCTCCGGTGCTTGAAGGGCCTGTCGCAGAGACAGAGGAGGCTGCCAAGGCAAGCGTTCAAGAAGCTGCCTAAAAGATTGTTGTGTGGTTCCACCGAAACTCTATCTAGTAGCTAGGACCTCTTTTTCCCTTTGTACCTTCAACTTGTAAAGACATGATATTTGAATGAAATCCTCTCGAACTTCATTTTTTTTGTCTTGATTGTTGTCATTGCCATAATCTTCTTGGCCCCCTAGTAGATGTGTTCAATTTATTGAGGGCATCTACCATTTGGAGGTTGGCAATGTTTTGAAGTATTTGTGTTAGCTCTGAGAACCCCTTGCCGACGTATGAAACATCGACAGCGGGCCCCTGGGAGGTGTCGGAGCTAAGTACTTTGATGACACCTGTCGATGTTTTAATGTGACACTTCCCACGGATCTGCTAAGGAGCAGCCCGTGGAGGTTCTTGTTCAGTGGAGCTTAGGCCTCAATCAATTGTACGCGCGTATGAGAGTGTATGAGATGATGGTTTTACGTGGTTCGGGCCGCAAGGAGTGTAACACCCTACTCCACAGTGGATTGTATTGCTAGTGTGTGTGAATGTGTGTGTGTGTATCGGGGATTATATGTTCGTCCTTTGTAACAGTGGCGGTCCGGTCCTTTTATAGACAAGGTCGGACTCCTTACAAGTGGGGTCCAGGGCCCGACAGGTGGTCTCGGGGCGATCTTATCCTAAAGATATAAGGCTTCTCGCATATGCTTCCTCTGACCGTGGCTTTAAAGACTCGCCGTCTTGTCGCCTGAGTCACCAGTGACCCATGTGTTGTTGCTGACAATGGCAGGGGATGTCCCGTCCAACTGTCTCTATCTCTGCAAGCTACCCACTTGGCAGGGTAGGATTGGCTTGCAGCATCTTCACTGCCATGTGATTGGTCGCAGCGGTACCTGATAGGAGGCGTGTGCTGCACCGTGCACCTGGGGAAGGTGTGTGCCTTCAATGCGCGACTGGACAGGACGCGCCACCCTCTACTCTTCAGGACCCATGTCCCATTGTAGGTTGTGGGGCACACTCCAGCTCTGGAGCCCTCCTCAGTGGGAGCGAGGGTCCGATGTCGGATGGCGCATGGCAGATCTGGAGCCCTCTTCGGTGGGAGCAAGGGCCCAAAGCCGAAGGATGCATGGCAGCTCTGGAGCCCTCCTCGGTGGAGCAAGGGCCCAGAGCCGGAGAATGCGAGGCAGCCCCGGAGTATGCCTTAGCGGGGAGGTCGGGTCCGGTGCTTCTTCTTTTATGCGGGGGTACCCGGTCTTGAGGGTACCAACAGTGGCCCCTGGGCCCACCTCAAGAGAGGTGACGATCCTGCAGGTGGGGCCTTTATCTTGTCTTGTAAAAGTGATGCTAGCGGGCCCCCTGGGGGCGTTGGAGCTCAGAGAAGTGACACCAACGGCCTCCTTGGGTGGCGCCAGCAGGTGAAGTAGTGACGCCGAAGGCGCCAACAACCCCCTTTAAGGGCGCCAGAGCTCAGATAAGTGACACCGACGGCCCCCTTGGGGGCGCTGGAGCTCAGAGAAGTGATGTCGGTGGCCCCCAATACCGGAAACAACGAATAGGGTGTCGGTTTAAGTAGATGCATCGGCCCCAATGCATTTAATGTGTATAAGGGTGTTGGTTTATGTTAACCAACACTAATAAGTTAGAGGCATCGGTTTTCTTGATCAAACCGACGCACCTATTAAGTGGGTCCGCCAAACAGACGCATATAATAAATGTGTCGGTGGCACCGACGCTCATAACATGGGCCCGGTTGGCTCAGGATCTAAATGTGTCGGCCAGGGCAAACTAATACTCTTAAGCGGGCCTGACTGGACCTAAACCCTTCGGCGCGGCTCTTCTCTTCTCACGCGCGTGCCGTTTTCCTGACTCGATCCAGCACCCCATCTGCTGCCACCGCCCCGTCGCTGCCGCCCGTCGCCCGTGCCTGCACCTCTGCCCGCTGCCTCTCACCCCCGCCCGCGCCCCCGACCCCGCCCGCGCCCCCGACCCCGCCCGCGCCCCCGGTCGCCGCTCGCCGGGCTCCTCGGTCGGCCGGCGTCGGGTGCCCCCTTGTCTGGCCCCCCTCTGGCGCCTCCTTGTCCAGCGCCCCACGTCTGGGTCTCCTCCACGCCCCCCGTCCAGCCCCCCTCGACGCCCCACGCTCCTCCTCGACGCATAAGGTAAAATGAAGTCATATATTTGAATATTATGTGTGATCTTTGTTTGGTGCATGAGTTTGTATATGTTATGTTCTATGTGTGAGCTTAATTCATAGCTAATGTGGATATGTAAGATTAATTAATAGTTAATTCTCAAGTTATATGCAAATTTACATGTTTAACTTATATATGTGAGGATGATTAATAGTTTCTAAATATGTGAGCATGATTAATAATTCCTAAATTTATGTGTGATCTTTGTTTGATGCATGAGTTTGTATATGTGATGTTCTATGTGTGAGCTTAATTCATAGCTAATGTGGATATGTAAGAGTAATTAATAGTTAAGTCTCAAATTATATGCAAATGTACATGTTTAACTTATATATGTGAGCATGATCAATAGTTTCTAAATATGTGCTCATGATTAATAATTTCTAAATTTAACTTGTATGAATAGGTAATTTAACTTGTATGTATATGTGAGCATGTTTAGATTTTAATAGTCTCTAAATATGTGTGACTTGTCAGTGTGAATAGGTATAAGTTGAAAAATGGTGACGACCGTAAGGTGATGTATGATGGATGGAGTTCAGATGGTGTGTACACTTTGGAATGGAGACAAATCGCAAATGTGTTCGTTAACCAAGCATTTTCTAGTGGTACTCGTTTTGTGAAATGTCCGTGTAGCTGGTGCCAGAATCGTCGATGTTTGGAGAGCTTTGAAATGATGCTGCACCTTTGTAAGCACGGATTTATGCCAGACTATCTAGTGTGGCGTGAGCATCGAGAGATGGATCATGCTAGTGAGTCAGACGGAAACGAGAATGAAGATCGGATGGATGAGATGATGGCGGATGTTGGTCAAGAGTACGAAGAGCAGTCACTGCCAGAGGAGGTGAAGAAGTTTTACAGACTTCTTGCCTCCGCTGATGAAAAAGTATATGAGGGCACTAGTGTGACTGTTCTGCAGGAGGTCACACGACTTATGGGGCTGAAGTCTAAGTTCAATTTTGCAAACAATTGCTACAATGGTATCCTGAAGTTGATAAATGATCTCCTTCCGGCAAAACATAAGATGCCGGAAGACATATATCACTCAAAGAAAATTTTGGAAGGTCTGGGCATGAGTTATGAGAAAATTGATGCGTGCAAGAATAATTGCATTTTGTTTTGGAAGGAACATCAGAACGATACTCAATGTATGCATTGCAATGCATCTAGATATGTGAAGGTTTTGAATGATGATGGAGAGGAAATAAGTACAAAGGTACCGATTAAACAGCTTCGGTACATGCCTATCATGTCAAGGCTTAAACGGTTGTTCCTTTTTGAAGAAACAGCGAAGCAGATGAGGTGGCATTCAGAAGGGTTACGTGAGAGCGATGACAAAGATATTATGGTACATCCTTCAGATGGCGCGGCATGGCAAGCTCTAGACCGTTTCGATCCAGAGATTGGTAATGATCCAAGAAATATGCATCTTGGATTGTCAACATATGGTTTTACTCCTTTCAGCACAAGTAGCAGTCCATACTCTTGTTGGACTGTTTTCATCATGCCTTACAATCTCCCTCCCAACATGTGCACGAAAGAAGAATACATATTCCTTGCAGCCATCATTCCTAGTCCTAAACATCCTGGGATGAAAATCAATGTGTTTATGCAACCGTTGATTGAGGAGTTGAAAGAGTTATGGTGAGGTGTAAAGGCATACGACAGTCATATGAAATGTGAATTTACTTTACGTGCCGCATATCTACGGTCTATACATGATTTGTTGGCATACGACACTTGGGCTGGTTGGTGTGTACATGGAAAATTGTGTTGCCCCATATGTATGTGTCGACTGTTGGAGTCGGCAGATCTCCTGACACTACTAAAGTGTTGAAGGAGTTTGTAGTTCGGTGTGGGCGCGCGGAGACTCAAGAAGGTGAATCACGATTGGACACGAGAGACTCAGTGTTTACGTGGTTCGGGCCGCCTGAGCGTAATACCCTACTCCACGGGTGTGTGGTGTTGTATTAGTTTATGTATGAAAGCTCACGTCAATGCGTGTGTGCCTGAGAGCGTTCGAGAGCCTCCCCGTGTATCGTCGGTCTGTCCTTTTATAGTACAAGGACAAACCGTTACAAGTTAGCCTGGCCTAACATGTGGCCCCGGCGGTTACTAGTATTGATACACGATTAATTGTTGTTAATAACCCTGTAACGAGCTCCGACAGTGCCGTTACAGGTGTTAAGATTGTCCGATTAAGTGTCATTAACATGGAATTAATGACAATTAATCGGGTCTTGAAGTCCGCGGCTATCCTTTGAAGATCCGGAGTCGTTACAATTTCTTCCGGAGGTTTGAGGCGGCCAGCTCCGACGTTTGGACACGTGGCAGCTCCGGAGCTTGCTTGTGGGAAGCGGGAAGCTCCGGGGTGGCCTGGCACGTGTCAGGTCCGGAGCTCCTCTCGGTCAGGGGTTAAGTCCGGAGGTGCCGTTTCGGTACCTAGCCCGGAGCTTCACCCTTGTGGGTAGTAGCTCCGGTCTGGCAGTACACGTGGCAACCTAGGGGTTAACCATGTTGGAGAAGCAGGTCCGGTTATGTCTGACAAGTGGGCCTCCGAGGGTCTTCAATTTGAGTAGACGTCCTTCCCTTGAGATCTTTGTAACCTCAGGGGGTGTATGGTTTTTAGGGTACCGACAGTGGCCCCCTGGACCTACCTCAGGGGAAAGTCACTGGGGTGAAGTCATTCCGTCGGAGGTGGGTCCATACTCGCGACTCTTGAACTGGGTCTTCAAGGGTCTTCGGAGGTGCCGTTGGCGGGGCTTTACGGTTAAATCCCGACGCGTGGCGCACCTCAAGCAGCAGATAAGATCTTTGACGTGCGGATCTCTCGCAATTGAAGGTCGCCGGTTCCCGATACGAAAACCGTATCAGTTCTGCGCGCCTTGTCAGGTCGCCGCCTTTGGGTTTCCTGCCTCATGATGACAACTGTTCGCCTGGGTAAGAGCCTCGACTTGATCGTCAGGGTGGTCCCGGGCCCTCTTGTCATCGGCAGGGTTGAATTCTTGAGTAGTATCCTTGACTCCCCTGCAGTTTCCATCCAAGCATTGCGAGGGCTTACTTAAGAAGGAAAGCGCACCGTCGGGAGTTCTTTACGCTTCCCATCTGTTCTTGCGCTCAAACTCCCAACTCGTACTTTGCTCCTCTTCTCTTGCCTAGCTGTGCTGCGATGGAGTTGGGTCTGCGTGAGAGTCGCTTGAAGAATGACAGCGATCTGAAGAAGGTCCGGGCCCTCATGGGGTGGTCTTCGGACTTCTTCAACCGCTCGGTCCGCACCGGCAGAGAGCTCCCCTTTGAAAAGGAGCACGGTGGCGAGATGGTGTACTTTTCCTCATACGCCATGGTGGGGCTGATCCCACCGTTTTCTTCTTTCTTCTTGATGCTGCTGGACTTCTATGGTCTGCAGCTGTACCACCTTGGCCCTCACTCCATTCTCCTTGTGTCCATCTTTGTCCACTTCTGCGAGATGTGGGTGGGCATCCCTCCCTGCATCGAGCTCTTCCGAACCTTCTTCACCGTCCACACCACCGGCCGAAGCAATGAGTATCTTGGCTTCTACTACTTCGTGAAGCGCAAGAAGTGCCCATTCAAGTACCTCCGGTCATTCCCTTCCGGGAAGTGGGATGACTGGAAGAAAGATTGGATAGTCGTCCGGGTGGAGGAGCATGAGCGGTTGGAGTTGCCAGACGGTCTGCCCGGCATTGACACGTCGGTATGGAGCGAAGTTCCGGTGCTGGCGGAAGCTTTCGACCCTGTCCTGACCAGGATCCGCCAATGTGTGGAGGGAGGATTGACTCCCCAGGCGGTGTTCTGCAACTTCCTGTCCAACAGGTGGGTGCCGCTGAAGAGGAGGGAGAAGCTCGCCTGGGCCCTCAACAGCGTGATGGACGAGGACCGGGTTGAGACCGGGTTGAAGTCCAGCATGGTGGGGAAGACCTTGGAGTTTCACCTCAAGAAATTCCAGCACGGCATCGACGTTGACGGAGATTACTTGACTCCGCCGCCGGCCTTCCTCCCTCTGAACGTGGAAGTTGAGTTCAGCAGGGAGCTCCGGCGGACGATGCCCGCGCTTGACGACCTTGGTGTCGTCGAGAGAAGATCAACCACCCGGTTGGCGATCCCCGGGTTGTCCGAAGACGGCTCCGCCCCTGTCCCACAGCCAAGAGCTGAGGTCATCGGCAAGGGCAAGGAGCTGGCGGAGGAGCCGGAGAGCCGGAAGAGGAAGCTGCGACATGCTGACGGAAGGTCCATCGGGCCTGCCACATCCCCCCCGGTTCCCCCTCCTCAGGAAGGAAGATCCTCCGCCGCCGTGGCGACTGTCCCCGTGGTGGGGTCCTTCCGGAACGTTACTGTTCCAGCGGTGGGATCCTCCCGGAGTGCGACTGTCCCCGTGGTGGATCCCTCCTGTGGTGCTAGCTCCGGGCGCGCGACTCCGGCATCTGGAGCGGTGAGGGCCTCCAGGTCCAGGAGTTCCTCCCGATCAAGGAGAGCTCCGACCCGGGAAACGCCCGCGGCTGTGGCAAGTCCTGGGAGTCCTCCCGGAGCTCCTACGCCAACTGTTGGCCAGCCCGGATCGTCCGGGAAAGAGGTTCCGCGCAAGCTGGTGCGGGAGCCTCCCAAGGTAATTTTTCTTTTTTACCTCAATTAACTTTTTAATTGTAGCATCTGTTTGCTCAATTTCTTCGTTCTTCATCTGCAGCGTTCCCAAGAAGGGGAGTGAAGCTCCACCCTTAGCCACAGTGTCTGAGGCTGCGAGGGCTTCTGCTCCGGTCCCGGTGCCGCCCCAAGCGGAGGCTGCGACAGCTCCGGCGCCGGCTGTCGTGGTCATGGACCTCGACTCATCTCCAGAAGTTCCCGTGGTAGCGCCGGACCACGGGAATGAAGATGCGCCAGCAGCACTCGTCCCGGAAGTGGAAGCTCCGGGTCCTGGTGCTGCAGTAGTAGAAGCTCCGGCTGTTGAGTCGGAGGAAGTAGCAGTCCCGGCTTCGGAGCCGGAAAGTGTTGAAGCCCCGGCGATTGAGCCGGAGGTGGCTGAAGCCCCGGCATGTGAGCCGGAAGTCGAAGTAGTTCCGGCAGTTGAGCCGGTTACTTCCGAAGCTCCGGCCGCAGAGCCGGTGATTGTTGGAGCACCGGTCACAGAGCCGGCGGTTAAAGAGGCGAGGGAGCTTGAGCCTCCCTCAGAAGAGGTGTCCCGGCCGGAGCCAGTAGCGGCTCCTGCTCCGGAGGCGACGACGTCGATGGTACCTGTGGCAGAGCCAGAGTGCCTGAACGAAGTCGCCGGCCCCCCACCTGAGGGGGCGAATGAAGACTTGGTGGCGGGACCTCCTTCGATGGCGACTGAGGCCGTCCCGGAGGAAGGCCCTAGCGCTTTGGAAGCTCGGGGTTCCACTCTCGTAGAGTGGGACCCAATTTTTGTATGTGAAGACCCGCTGGAACCAGCGGAAGAGATCCCAGCAGGTCCGGAGCCCATCTCGCTGTCGATGTCCATCGACAACGCCTGCTCCAGTCTACGTCAGGTCCAACTGGCCTTCTTCCACGACAGCAAGGCTCTTGAAGAGGAGCGCCAAACCCTTAGGCGGTGGCGTAATCGGCTCCACTTCGAGACTAAGCTGGCGCAGTCGAGGCTTGCGGATGACAAGGAGTGGATCAAGCGGGAGAAGATCCGCCTGGAGCTCTGGGATAAGCTGCTGGACGAGAGGGAGAGCATGACTCACGCCCTCGATGCTCAATCCCGGGAGTTCCACGACCGAGCTAAGGCTGCTAACGACGCGGCCAATGCTCGGTTTGATCAGCTCGAGGCCATCAGCACCGCACTCATCAAGCGCCGAGAGGCACTTGAAGGGAGGGAAAGACGGCTCGAGGACGAGGAGCAAAAACTCCTAGAGCTACGGGATGACGTCTTGCGACGGGAAGAAGAGCTCGCCGAGAAAACAGCTCTGGCGGACAAGGGCCTCGAGGAGCGCACTAAGAAATTGGAAGAGCGCTGCCTCGAGGAAGAGGAGAAGGCCTGGGTGCGGGGGCAGGAACTCTACGAATACGAGTGTGCCCTTGTCGCCCGGGAGAAGAAAGTGGAGGCTAGGGAGAAGGACCTGTTCGACCGCCAAAACAAGATCCACCTCCAGGAGGAGGAGCTCGGAAGACTTGAGAAGCGGGTTGCTGCGAAGATCCAGCAAAACGCCAAAGAAGTTGAGCGCCTCGCCCGCGAGAATTCGGAGCTGACGGCGGCCCGGAGATCCCTGGAAGAGATGAAGAACTTGAGGAAGGCGGACTCCCGGCAGATTTGGGAGTTCCTGGGCAAGGCCGACGACGCACTGACGCCGATGGGTTTCAGACCCGTGCACCCGGATGATCCGGAGCCGGAGCCGGACCTTGCGTTGCAAGCGTTGAGCGCCGCAGGCAGCAAGCTCTCCAAGGTGGGCGACGTCATCGCGGACCAGCTGGAGGTCGAGGGGCAATCCCTGGCTAGGAACGTCACAGAATATGTGTTGACGTGCTACACCAGCCGGAACCCTCGATTTCCTCTGGACCCGGTGCTTGAAGGCCCCGTCGAAGGAGAAGGCGAAGCTACCCGAGCCTGCGTGTCGGAGGTCGCCCAGAAGGTCGCCGAGTTCTTCCATAGGGTCTAGGACCGTCTCTTTTAGCCTTTACTTGTATCTTCTCTTCTTCCTCAATTTTGTAATCCCTTGTCTCCAGATGTAATCTCCGGTCTTCAGATGAAATGAAATCCCCAATTTTTTGCGAATTTCATTTTTTTTTGTCTTCAACATCTTTATCTTCACTTGGCCCCCTGGTAGATGTGCACAATTTGATTGTGGACATGTACCAAAAGGATGTTGAGTTTTGTTGAAGACGAATTTGCTTCGAACTTGTGGAATTTAGGTCCGAAGTTTTTGATAGTGAAGGTCCCCTGAAGTTGTCGGAGCTTAGAAGCTCCGGCACTGTCCATCGCTGGAGCTTAGTAGCTCCGGCAATAGCCTCTATCAACACGTTGAGCGTCGGTAGTTAATACTCCAAGGTGTCGGAGCTTAGCAGCTCCGGCAATGACCTTTGCCACACTTGGTTTGTTGGCAACAGACTCCAGTGACGGGGTCTTCTCACCATCTTTTAGTCAACGCCGACGGTTGACGCCCTAGTGGGAGTCGGAGCTTGGTTAGCTCCGGTTTTTCTCCATCAACGTAGGGTTCATTTTTCCTGCACACTTAAGCCAAGAAAAATAGTAAAATTCGTTCCTTGTCTATAACTTCGTCGCGGCTTACGGTTCTCAAGAAAATTTTAAGTTGAACACGATTTTTAATACGACTGGATGAATTGTCTTTTCTTTTAGATCCAATTGTCCATGGACCCACCTTACTTTGGCCTGCCGGGATGTAGGTAGAGTGGCGTACTTAGGGTGCTTGACCAGGCTAAGTCGATAGCGCACTCCGGCCCTAGAATGGCTTGGCGGCTTTCAGGCGAGTTGGCCACAGACGATATTTAAATCCAAAAAATCTGACAATTCAACTCGAATCGTACGTAAACCGGTCAAACTAGAACTTCTTAAGAATTGCACGTTTCTGTTATAGACAAGAAAGATAAAAATAAAAATGTCGAGCCAATGCAAAAATGAATGCACGTGGAGTCTATTTCACATGAAGATGTCTTCCATTATAGGTCCGGGGTACAGGGGAAACAAGTACACTCTTAGGGTATGGAACCAGGCTAAGTGTGTTTGGTTTCTCGTTTGACCCAGGGTAGTTAGCCACACTTTTAGTCCGGAGACTGTGTTAAGTGTTGCATGAGCTTTTCAAACCTTTCGGGAAAGGTCCGGCTGCTCTCCCGGAGGAACTACCCGACTCTGTACAATGACTCTATAACATACATTTCAAGTTACTTAAGACTCACCTCCGTGGAATTAAGTGTAGAACTTACGGAGGTGCTCGATGTTCCAAGGATTTGGGAGAGGTGTCCCATCCTCGGTAGCCAAGCGAACGCTTCCGGGACGGGATACTTTGATCACTCGAAAGGGCCCTTCCCAGCCGGGGGAGAGTTTGTTTTGCCCTTCTCTGGATAGTATTCTCCGTAGCACCAGATCGCCTTCCTCGAGCTGTCGGTTGTGTACATGCCGCTGGTGATAGCGCCGTAGAGCTTGGCGGTATCGGGCATTCCGAACAGCTGCTTGGCACCTTCCCTCCTCGAGGAGGTCTAGGTCTTCGCGCCGGAGCTGGTCCTGCGCGGCTTCGTCGAAGGTCCGGACTCGGAGGGAACCCAAGGTGATTTCCGGAGGAAGGATCGCTTCAGCTCCGTACACCAGAAAGAAGGGTGTTTCTCCGGTTGCCTGACTTGGAGAAGTCCTGTTGGCCCATAGAGTGGGCGGAAGCTCTTCGATCCAATTGGCTCCGTGCTTTTTCAAGCGCTCATAAGTGCGTGTTTTGAGTCCTTTAAGGATCTCTGCATTTGCTCTCTCGGCTTGTCCATTGCTGGCAGGATGAGCTACGGAAGCGTAGCAAACTTGTATGCCGAGGTCTTCGCAATATCCTTGAAATGCGGAGCTTGTGAATTGAGTCCCATTATCAGTGATGATCTTATTTGGGACTCCGAATCTGCTCACGATGGATTGTAGAAAATTGATTGCAGATTGTTTGTTGATCGTTACAACGGGAGTTGCTTCCGGCCACTTGGTGAACTTGTCGATGGCGACGTACAGGAACTTGTAACCTCCGACGGCTCTAGGGAAGGGTCCCAAGATGTCCATCCCCCACACAGCGAAAGGCCATGTGGGAGGTATCATTTGTAAGGACTGAGCAGGTGTATGAATTTGCTTTGCATGAAATTGGCATGCTTTGCATTTCTTCACCAGCTTAGTGGCATCCTGGAGCGCTGTAGGCCAGTAGAAGCCGTGCCGAAAGGCTTTTCCGACCAGCGTGCGGGAAGATGCGTGGTTCCCACACTCGCCTCCATGGATTTCTGCGAGGAGCTCGCAGCCTTCTTCCCTTGTGATGCACCGCATTAGGATGCCGTTGGCACCGCGCCGGTAGAGATCCCCTTCTACCAACGTGTATCTTTTAGCCAATCTGACTACCCGATCAGCGGATACATCATCATCAGGAAGGATGTTGTCTTTCAAGTAGCTTCGGATCTCCGAGATCCATGCATCGGAACTGACTTGAGCATTTGAGTCTTGTGTGCTGGGTTGCTCGGAGCTTCCGGCAGCACCTACGACCCTTGATGGCTGCCATGGTAACAGGGCCATCGGGACCGTCAGCTTCGGGATGCTGATCTCGCCCCCTTCATTCAGTTCGGCAGGCTGAACTGTGGGTTTTGACAACCTCCGGACAAAGGTTCCATCAGGAGCCGGAGCTCCAGTTGACGCCTTGGTCGAGAGTTCGTCAGCTTCAGCGTTGTGAGCACGCTGAACATGGTGAAGGTCTAGGACTTCGAAGTCCTTCTGAAGCCTCTGGACTTCAAGGAGGTAAGCAGCCAGCTGGAGATTATTGCAGGAGCATTCACCCTTCACCTGCTTGATGACGAGTTGTGAACCTCCTTTGACCAGCAATTGCTTGACACCGTATGATAGTGCCACCTTTAATCCATAGATGAGTGCTTCATACTCCGCCATGTTGTTGGTTGCCTTGAAGTCAAGGTGTACCATGTATTTCACCTTCTCCCCAGTTGGTGCGAGGAGAAGGATTCCAGCTCCGGCTCCCTGCTTCTGCATGGAGCCGTCGAAGTAAAGGGTCCAGTGAGGCTTAGTGAAGGTTGGAACTTGAGGTTCCGTCTTCTGCTCCCTGGGGCCCCCAGGGTTTAATGGAGAGGGAGTCCATTCTGCCACGAAATCTGCCAACGCTTGACTCTTGATTGCTTGTCTCGGAATGAATTCAAGATCGAATTCAGCCAATTCCGCTGCCCACTTTGCAATATTCCCAGTTGAATTGGGATTATGCAGGATCGCTCGAAGTGGATATGAGGTCACCACCGAGACTTTGTGAGCTTGGAAATAGTGTCGAAGCTTCCTTGAGGCAATAAGAACTGCATAAAGCAGTTTATGCACCTCTAGGTATTGAGTCTTGGCATCATGTAACACTTCACTGATGAAGTATACCGGGCGTTGAATGGTCCGGACCCTCCCGGAGGGGTCCGGAGCTTCCTCTTCATTGATCCGGACCCTCTCGGAGGGGTCCAGACTCTCTTCGGGGACCTCCGGGTTCTGGGTGGAGGAACCCGGAGCTTCTTCAGAAATGACCTGGACCCTCTTAGAGGGGTCCGGGTCCTCTGAAGTGGCTTCTTGTGGGTTTGAGTCTGGGAGCTGGGACCCAGACCCGCTTTCAGGAACCTCCGGACCCTCCCGAAGGGGTCTGGATTCCTGAGTATTGGGTAGTTCCGGTCTCTCCGCAACCAGAACCATACTGACGACTTCGTCAGTAGCTGAAATGTAAAGCAACAAAGGCTCACCAGGGTTCGGAGCTACCAGGACTGGTAGGGTGGTGAGGAACTGTTTCAGCTCCTGGAATGCCTTCTCTGCTTCTTCAGACCATTGGAATGGTCCGGACTTCCTCAGTAACTTGAAGAAGGGAAGTGCTCTTTCCGCCAGTCTTGAAATGAACCGGCTGAGGGCTGCTAGACATCCAGTTAATTTTTGGACGTCTTTGATGCGGGTTGGTGGCCGCATGTCTTCAATGGCTTTTATCTTCGCCGGATTAGCCTCTATGCCCCGGTGACTTACCAGGAAACCAAGAAGCTTTCCGGAACTAACCCCGAAGACGCACTTGTCTGGGTTTAGCTTCGTGCGGGTGGCCCGCAGCTTGTCGAAGACAGCCTGCAAGGTGTCCAAAAGGGACTCCTTGTTCTTGACTTTGACCATGATGTCATCGATGTAAACTTCCACTATGTCTCTGATGAGTTCTTCGAAAGTTTTGTACATAGCTCGTACAAAAGTTGAAGCTGCATTCTTGAGACCAAACGGCATGGCTGTGTAACAATACAATTGAAAGTGCATCTAGGACTCCCTTGTGGGTTTTGGATGATTTATGACAAGCAATTGGGATCCTAACTCTTTTGTTGAGATGAATGCAGGAAAATGATGAAAAATGAGCAAAATGCCAAAAAGAGGGAAATTAAGAAGGAGAAGGAATTTGAGCTCAAGAAGAAGAAATTAGTAGATTAGTATGTATGGAGTGTGTTAGGGAAACACACCCAAGAGCTCAATCTCACTTAATCACACACACACAATGCACAAAACCATACAGGACCGGACTAGTCCGATATCAACCGGACTAGTCCGATATCACATTCTGCACAAGATCGGACAAGTCCGGTCTCCACCGGACTAGTCCGATATCTTTCTGTTCCACTTCGGACTAGTCCGCCCCAGTGCGGACTAGTCCTCAACACAATGCACAAGTCACTAGATCGGACAAGTCCGGTCACCACCGGACTAGTCTGATTCCCTTTCTGATCCACTTCGGACAAGTCCGATGACTACACGGACTAGTCCGATTTACACTCTGATCTAAATCGGACAAGTCCTCCAAGTGCGGACTTGTCGTTCTAAACACTTAGGGTTTTACAGGTCCGGACAAGTCCGATGTCAACCGGACAAGTCCGAAGATTTCCAGCAGCGAAATCGGACAAGTCCGTTTTTCAATCGGACTAGTCCGATATTCCTGGACACTTAGGGTTTGCTTCACACAGCACACCGGACTAGTCCGGTCTCCACCACGGACTAGTCCGATCTTTCTAAACCCTAACGGTAATTTCTAGAAACACCATATAAATAGAGGTGCATGGCCCACTTTTAATCTCTCTCGAACCCTAGCGCCGTCACACCTCCCAAGAGACTCAAAAACCATCTCTCTCCACGAAGTTGAGCGCAAAATCGATCAATCCTTTGAAGATCACTTGTAGATCATTGGAGAGGCACTTTGCACACGATTGAGCTCTTGGTTTGAATCTCTAACACACTCTTGCATCTCAATTTGTATATTTCGAAGTGTGTTATTGGTGGTTTTGAAATTTGTAATCAAGGGAGCTCTCAACTTGTGAGATCGCCCCTTCAACTTGGTGATTTACCCCTGTGTGATTAGTGGAAGAGGATTGGCCTTCGTGGCGATCCGACGAGGGAAGGGTTGGTGAAGACCCGGTCCTTTTGTGGGCTCCTCAACGTGGACGTAGGCTGCCTTCGTGGTAACCGAACCACGGGATAAATCTTGTGTCTTGTTCGTTTGTGTTCATCATTCTAGTTGATCAACATTATCTAGGGTTTGATTCATTTTGTTGAATTGAAGTTAAATAGTGAACAAGAATCATACTTGCAATAAAACTTAACATACAACTATTGAACTGTCATTATAGTTTATATTTCCGCTGCAAACGACAACGAAACAATCAAATTGACCTAACTTGATCAACCTAGCCCGTGAAATCCGGACTAGTCCGCACTTTACCGGACTAGTCCGATATATCTGGATTTGATCCTTTTGTTGAAGTGCTACAGGAACCGAGAAATTCAAGAAGGCCTATTCACCCCCCCTCTAGGCCTACATTCAATTGGTATCAGAGCAGGTTCTTCAAGAAAGAGTGCAACCACTCGAAGAGATCATGTCGGACATAAAGGAAGTCCAGAAAATCAACAACCAAGAAGAAATGAACAATGACAAGCACCAAAAGCTCGAAAGGTATCTCGAAGCCATTCAAGACTTCGATGATGATGATGAGGAGACATTGGAGCTGAAAGCACTGCTCCGAAAGAAAGCACTTTCCAAAGGGAAAGCTAAAGTTGAAGAAAAGAAGAGGGGGAGTAGTCACACCGACTACTCCCGATATCCTTTTAATTATGACCGTTTAAATTCTAACAGCAGTCATTATCTATCTATCCCTCTCGGAAAAGCCCCACACTTCGATGGGAGTGATTACTCCATGTGGAGGCAAAACATGAAGATGCACTTGATTTCCCTTAACCCAAGTTTATGGCATATTGTGTGCACAGGAATAAACATCCCTGATGATGATGAAGAACTCACGCCAAGTCAAGAGCAAGCCATCCACAGGAATGCCCAAGCCGCAGCCGTTATCACCTCATCTCTAAGTAGAGATGAATTCACAAAGGTGGACGGATTGGAAATTGCCAAAGAAATCTGGGACACGCTACAGACAGCACATGAAGGTGACCGGCATGTGCGGGAGGCAAAGATTGAAATGATTGAAGGCGAACTAGGAAGGTTCGCGATTGAGGAAGATGAATCTCCCCAGGACATGTACAACAGACTAAAGACTCTTGTGAACAAGGTTCGATCGTATGGTAGCAAAAAGTGGAATGACCACGAGGTTGTAAAGCTCATCCTTAGAGCCTTTATGCCTCGCAACGTCACACTCTGTTCTATGATCCGAGAAAGTCCTGGATACAAGAAAATGACTCCGGATGAACTGCTTGGCAAAATCATCAACTTTGAGATGATGGAGAAGCAAGCCAAGCACGTCAAAGAAATAGCTGACCTCACTTCGGCCAAGAAGAAGGGAGTTGCCTTAAAATCCACACTCAAACCTCTATCCAAAGAAGCAAAAGAAGCTCAGTTTGAGGAGGACAGCGATGATGAAAGCAGCGAGCTGGACGAAGAAGATATGATTCTGTTCATGAAGAAATTCAAAAGAATTATGAAGAAAAGACAAGGAGCAAAATCGAGTGAAGGAAAATACAAGGAGAAGACAAAACCGAAGATGAGGCGGGCATGCTATAGTTGTGGTGAGTACAATCACTTCATAGTTGATTGCCCATATGAGGACAACAAAAAGAAGAGTAAAGAATCCAAGCCTCAACTGAAAAAGTTCTTCAAGAAGAAGAAACAAGCTGAACAAGCACACATCGGAAAGGAGTGGGACTCAAACGATGAGTCCTCATCGTCCGATGAAGAAGAAATGGCTAGCATAGCCATTGAAAGCATGCCCAAGAAACTCACACTCTTCCCCACGCTCGGTGCAAAGAAGGCAAATGGAACTTGCCTCATGGCTAAGGAAGGTAAACGCAAGGTAAACATCAAAACTCCTTCCTCGCATTCTTACTCAAGTGATGATGATCTAGATAGTGATGATGAAGACATGCTAATTGGTTTAGATAGAAAAATTGCTGCAAAAATGAAATTCTTGCTTAACCAACTTATTGAGAAGGAAGAGCTAATTGATCGTCAAGAAGACATGATTATCTCCCAAAAGGAGAAGCATGTCGAACTTGACAATCTTCTAGTTCTTGAAAAGGAGAAAAATCACACACTAGAGCTTGAGCTAGCTTCAAGCAAGAAAACTTGCTTGGAGTTAACCAACTCAAATGTTGCAATCAAGAATCAACTTGATGACCAAATCAAGGTCAACAAGATCCTTGAAGTGCAGGTTGAGTCACTCAAGCTTAGTGAACCTTCCTCCTCTTCAACCCTACCTTCTCAACCCACTTTAACTAATATCGCTCATGTTTGCAAATGTGATAAAACTAACACCAGGTTGAAGGAAAACCCTACCTCCACGAAGGACAAAAATCCTACCCAATGTGTAATATTTGACAAGGAGAGGATCAACTATGCACGTAGTGCATATTTGGTCCAAAGACCTCCAAATGTCAAGTATGGCATTGGTTACTCTTGTGATGGAAAGCAAAGAGCTGGAAATCATAAGAATAACAAGGGAAGGATCACCTTTGTGAAGGGAGGACCCTCACAACATGGTAACTCGAAAACTAAAAATCTGAACTCTCATGAAAATCGGACTAGTCCGGTCGTGGTCCGGACAAGTCCGGCCATCCGGACAAGTCCGGTCACACAGACTAGTCCGACCCATAATCAACAGCAACTTCTGTTTAAAACATTTGATGCATCCTATGTTTTAATGAAAAATAATGTTGGTAAAGTGTATGCTTATTATGCTGGGCCGCGCCATGGGAACACAAAAACCCATGTGTGGGTGCCCAAATGTATTGTTACTAACCTCCAAGGACCCAAGCAAGCTTGGGTACCTAAAACCAAGGCGTAATTTGTTTTTGCAGGCCTACTCCTCCGGTGGATCCAAATGGGTGCTAGACAGTGGATGCACCAACCATATGACCGGAGAAAGGAGGATGTTTGTGGAGTATGAAGTGAACCAGGACCCAAACGAAGGCATCTACTTTGGGGATAACAGTCAAGGAAAGGTCCTCGGTACCGGTAAAATTGCAATATCCTCTGAACATACTCTTTCGCATGTTTTACACGTTGAATCTTTAGATTATAACCTGCTGTCCATATCTCAGTTATGTGACAAAGGTTATAATTGTCTGTTTACTAACGAGGGTGTGACCGTCTCAAGGAGAAGTAATGGTTCCATTGCATTCAAGGGTATGTTAAAGGGAAAGCTTTATCTTGTTGACTTCAACAAGGATAAAGCCGAACTCGACACATGCTTGATTGCAAAAACCAACATGGGTTGGCTGTGGCATAGACGGCTAGCACATGTTGGTATGAGGAACCTTCAAAAACTCCTCAAGGGCGATCACATCCGAGGTTTGAAAGATGTTGTGTTTGAGAAAGACAGGCCTTGTAGCGCGTGCCAAGCAGGAAAGCAAGTTGGAGCACAACATCCCGCAAAGAACATCATGACCACGACAAGACCGCTCGAACTACTTCATATGGACCTCTTCGGTCCAATTGCTTACATAAGCATAGGCGGTAACAAATACGATTTAGTCATTATTGATGATTTTTCCCGCTTCACTTGGGTGTTCTTTTTGCATGACAAGTCAGAAACACAAGGAACACTCAAGAAATTCTTCAAGCGAGCACAAAACGAGTTCTCACTATCAATAAAGAGTATTCGGAGCGACAATGGCACGGAGTTCAAGAACATACAAGTGGAGGAGTACCTTGATGAGGAAGGAATCAAGCACGAATTCTCAGCGCCATACTCTCCACAACAAAACGGAGTTGCCGAAAGGAAGAACCGAACGCTCATAGAGATGGCAAGAACAATGCTCGATGAATACAAGACTTCGGATCGATTTTGGGCGGAAGCAATCAATACCGCCTGCCATGCCACAAATCGACTCTATCTTCATCGACTACTAAAGAAGACCCCCTATGAGCTACTCACCGGTAACAAACCGAACATTTCATATTTTCGAGTTTTCGGTTCTCCTTGCTATATTTTGAACAAGAAGCCCAGGACTTCAAAGTTCGCTTCGAAGTCCGATGAAGGTTTCTTGCTTGGTTATGATTCGAACACTTACGCCTATCGTGTTTTCAACAAGGCCTCCGGACTTGTTGAAGTGGCACGTGACGTAGTGTTCGATGAAACTAATGGCTCCCAAAAGGAGCAAGTTGATCAATGTGAATTAGGTAATGAGGAAGCCCCCTATCAAGCAATAAAGAGGATGGCTCTAGGCGAAGTACGACCACAAGAGTCATCGGCACAAATACAAGAGGAAAGTGAACCACAAGAGGAGATCAACAATCAAGGGGGAGCCTCGATACAAGATCAATCACAAGAATATGAACATGATCAACAAATCAATGAGGACAACAACTCAGGGGGAGAAGAAGATGATCACCAACATACGACCCCCCAAGTGCCACACCCAAGAGTACACCAATGCATTCAAAGGGATCATCCAATCGACAACATCATCGGCGACATCCAAAAAGGAGTAACCACTAGATCTCGTATAGCAAATTTTTGTGAACATTACTCGTTTGTCTCCTTTTTGGAACCCCGCAGGACTGAGGATGCATTAAAGGATCCGGACTGGGTGGTGGCAATGCAAGAAGAGTTGAACAATTTCAAGAGAAACGAGGTTTGGGAACTTGTGGAAAGACCCAATGCAAACATAGTCGGCACCAAGTGGGTCTTCCGCAACAAACAAGATGAACACGGGGTGGTGACAAGAAACAAGGCACGACTTGTGGCCAAAGGTTACTCACAAGTCGAAGGTTTGGATTTTGATGAGACCTTTGCTCCAGTAGCTAGGCTTGAATCAATTAGAATATTACTTGCATATGCTACTCACCATGATTTCAAGCTGTACCAAATGGACGTAAAAAGCGCCTTCCTCAACGGACCGATCAAGGAAGAGGTGTACGTGGAGCAAACACCCGGATTTGAAGACGAAGAGTTCCCCGACCACGTGTATAAACTGCGTAAGGCTCTCTATGGCCTCAAACAAGCTCCTAGAGCTTGGTATGAGTGTCTTAGAGATTTTTTAATTGATAATGGCTTTCAAATTGGCAAAGTAGATTATACACTATTCACGAAAAATCTGAATAATGATCTTTTCATTTGCCAAATCTATGTTGATGATATAATTTTTGGATCAACTAATCAATCTTTCTGTGAAGAGTTTAGTAAAATTATGACAGACAGATTTGAAATGTCAATGATGGGAGAATTGAAGTACTTCTTGGGATTCCAAGTGCGGCAACAAAGGGAAGGAACGTTCATAAGCCAAACCAAGTACACACAGGACATCCTCAAGAAGTTTGGCATGGACAAGGCAAAGCCCATTAAGACTCCCATGGCAACGAATGGTCACTTGGATCTCAATGAAGATGGACCGAGCGTCGACCAAAAGGTATATCGCTCCATGATTGGATCTTTACTTTACTTATGTGCATCTAGGCCAGATATTATGTTGAGTGTATGTTTGTGTGCAAGATTTCAAGCCAACCCTAAGGAATGTCATTTGACAGCCGTAAAGAGAATCCTAAGATATTTAGTTCATACACCCAACCTTGGTCTTTGGTACCCAAAAGGCTCAAAATTCAATCTCATTGGGTATTCCGATGCAGATTATGCCGGGTGCAAAGTTGATAGAAAAGCACTTCTGGCACTTGCCAATTCCTAGGAAGATCCTTAGTTTCTTGGTCATCCAAGAAACAGAATTCCATTGCATTATCCACAGCCGAAGTGGAGTATGTTGCAGCCGGGAGTTGTTGTGCACAACTCCTTTGGATGCGACAAACTCTAAGGGATTACGGCTACAATATGAACCGTATTCCTCTTCTTTGCGACAATGAGAGTGCCATTAAAATAGCCCACAATCCAGTTGAGCACTCTAGAACTAAACACATTGACATAAGACACCATTTCTTGAGAGACCATTCCATGAAAGGAGACATATCCATCTCTCATGTCAACACCCAAAAACAATTGGCCGACATATTCACCAAGCCACTTGATGAAAAACGTTTTTGCGAACTCCGAAATGAGCTAAACATCCTTGACTCTCGGAGTGTGGCTTGAAAAGTTGCATACCTGTATGATTGCTTCAAAATATTGATTGATTTGTGAAAATTTTTCCTCCCCATTTTTCTCTCGAAAAACTATGTCAATTATTAGATCTTGATGAATTTTTGATCATAGTATGATTGTTGTTTGCTTACTGATCAAATTCATCAGGATTATTTGAATTGTTTTGCCTCTCTACCCTCAATTATTGGACCTTCAAATATATATGAATGGGCTATGCAATTCTCTCCTGGTGACCACGGACAAGTCCGTGGTTACCCGGACTAGTCCGCCATTGCAGACTAGTCCGCAGTGTGCCGGTTAGGCCGGACTAGTCCGACCGACCACGGACTAGTCCGATTTAGGTTTCTGGAGGACTTCGGACTAGTCCGGTCCTGTCCGGACTTGTCCGATTTTTCGTGTCCATAACCCTAGCCGCCACCAAACCCTAATCTCTTCACCCCACACTCTCCTCCAAGCTTTCTCTCTCTTACGCTCGAGCTCCCAAGGTGAATCCTTGATTCCTCCGTCGAAAAGCCTCAATCTTGGGCGGAGATTAAGCTTGAAGACTCGGGGATTGAAGTTAGCAGACAAGTCCGGCCTCCAACCCCCACATTTTCAAGCTTCCTTGGATTTCTTGGTAAATTTTCTTCAAACCCTAAGAAATCTCAAATTTCTGCATTGCTTATCGTTTGGCCTAGCATTCTTCACTAGTTGCATGTCCAGTTGATGTACTATGTGTATGCTAGACTAGTTATTTCATTAGGGATCAATTTTTATCCAGTTTGTTAGGTTTTTGCTGATGAACACCGGACTAGTCCGGTCCAGGTACGGACAAGTCCGGTCCCCCGGACTAGTCCGTGCCTGAGCACCGGACAAGTCCGTTGTTTCTGAACCAAAACCTAATTCTTTAATTCCCTACTGCCTTCCATTGCCATCTTACCTCACCAATACCTTGTATAACTTGTCTTTTCTCTTGATCACTCATTCTCAGATCATGTCGAGCTCCGACAATGAAATCTCCGATTTCGAGGCCGAGTTGGACCACGAGGTGGCACCTCGGTCCTCGACGGGTCTTGGCAAGAAACGCCAAGAGAGACCCTCCGAGCCTGCTCCCTCACCTCCCCAGGTTCGGAGGAAGGTGTGTGTCAAGAAGGCCGCCTCGAAGGCTGCTCCTCCGTCAAGTGGCCCTCGCCAAGCTAAAGGGAAGGGCAAGGGGGTTGCCACAGGGCCTGTTGGGCCTCTAAAGCTGCATACTCCCAGAGAAGGGGTCCGGGACCCCAATGAGGAAAGATTCAATGGCAAGGGCAGCGATGTGGCCATAAAGCTGAGAAGTGTGGACTACTATGCAAGGCCCAAGCAAGCAGCTGATGGCAGATTCTGGTCAAATTTCCATGCTGACTTCTACAAGCTGGTCTACTTGCCGATGAAGACCCCGGTGGTGCGCAGTCAATGGATTGACTGGGCCCACCTTGAGAAGAGGAAATGTGCAGCTTTTGATGAAGTGATACAAGCTGCAGAGAGACATGGGCTGAAGGATTTGTTTGCCTTCAGATATAATTGGAATGATGAAGTGATTGCACAATTCTATGCAACGTGCCACTTCTCAGGTGAAGACGAAGAAAGTGTGACTTGGATGACTCATGGATCCAAGTATTCCATCACTCAAGAAGAGTTTGCCCGCCTGCTGCATCTTGACTCTGAGGGAGATGACCACCTCATTATCCACAACATTGGGGTCATTGAGAGGGATGGAATGCAGTTCATGTATGAGCCCACCTCCAAGTTTGTCCCTCCCTCCACAAAGAACATGAAGCCTTTCTTTGTGGTCCTCAACAGAGTCCTCAGGAAGACGATTGCTCCCAAGGATGGTGATGCAGGGAGTGTGCAAGGCTACCTCCGGACCCTGATGAAGGTCATCAGCAAGAAAAGGCAATTTGATGTTGCAGACTATATCTGGAATGATATGGTCAATATCTCAAGTACCCCCAACCGATCCTGTGGCTATGCCCCTTACTTGATGTTCATGATTGAGAAGGTCACAGGAATCGAGTTTGTGAAGGATGTGGAGCACACTCCACTGAGGCCTCAGAAGCCTCAGTCCGTGAGTGTCCAGGCTGCTCCATCGCCGGCCTCAAGCCCCGAGGTGCCGGCAAGGCAAGGAGAAGCTGCTAGGGCTACTCCTCCCTCCAGGGAAGCCCCTCAGAAAGGATCCGCCAGTGGGATCCTCAAGTACTTGGCTGCAATCTTCTCCTCCTGCAAGAAAACTGAAGTGAAGCTTCACAAGCTAAATCAGAAGAGGAAGGAGGACATGAGATACATAAAAGCAAATGTGAAGCAGCTGAGTGAGAAGCTGGAGATCAATCCAATTGGATCTCCAGTACTTTCTGAAGATTCTGATCCAAACATCACCGAGCTCAGCCCCTTGACTCCTTCCGAGCTTGCCTATTTTGGCATTGGGGGCTCGAGCAGCTCCGCTCCTCCTCCTACCTCTCAACCTCGTCAAGCCGAAAGCGATGAAGATGATGAAGACGACGAGAGGACTGACAGCGAAGAGTGAAGCCCTAGGATCTTCCTCTCTCTCTCTTTTTGGTGTCTTGATGCCAAAGGGGGAGAGATTGAGGGGGAGTCTCTAGTCTAAGCTTTAGCTGAATAGGATGCGAGGAGAGAGCTCTCTATGTTTTTTAATTGTGATTGTATTTGCTTAACTCTCTTTTCATATCATGTTTGGTCCTGTGATGAATTGCTCAATTAATTTGCAAGTGTGTGATGAAATCTGAGCTTTTGCTCCTGAAGTGCCATATTCACTTGATATTAGTTGGTAAATGAAAATTCTGTCATTCTTAATGCAATCATGCTCTTAGTATGCATCCCACCATAAAGAATGCACATATGAATAATTATCTTGTTGCCTGATGCATTTTTGAGTCATATGTGCATACTTTATGAAAATCTCATTTTATACCTCATTTTGTGAAATCTCAATTGGTTGTCATCAATCACCAAAAAGGGGGAGATTGAAAGTGCATCTAGGACTCCCTTGTGGGTTTTGGATGATTTATGACAAGCAATTGGGATCCTAACTCTTTTGTTGAGATGAATGCAGGAAAATGATAAAAAATGAGCAAAATGCCAAAAAGAGGGAAATTAAGAAGGAGAAGGAATTTGAGCTCAAGAAGAAGAAATTAGTAGATTAGTATGTATGGAGTGTGTTAGGGAAACACACCCAAGAGCTCAATCTCACTTAATCACACACACACAATGCACAAAACCATACAGGACCGGACTAGTCCGATATCAACCGGACTAGTCCGATATCACATTCTGCACAAGATCGGACAAGTCCGGTCTCCACCGGACTAGTCCGATATCTTTCTGTTCCACTTCGGACTAGTCCTCCCCAGTGCGGACTAGTCCTCAACACAATGCACAAGTCACTAGATCGGACAAGTCCGGTCACCACCGGACTAGTCCGATTCCCTTTCTGATCCACTTCGGACAAGTCCGGTGACTACACGGACTAGTCCGATTTACACTCTGATCTAAATCGGACAAGTCCTCCAAGTGCGGACTTGTCGTTCTAAACACTTAGGGTTTTACAGGTCCGGACAAGTCCGATGTCAACCGGACAAGTCCGAAGATTTCCAGCAGCGAAATCGGACAAGTCCGTTTTTCAATCGGACTAGTCCGATATTCCTGGACACTTAGGGTTTGCTTCACACAGCACACCGGACTAGTCCGGTCTCCACCACGGACTAGTCCGATCTTTCTAAACCCTAACGGTAATTTCTAGAAACCCCATATAAATAGAGGTGCATGGCCCACTTTTAATCTCTCTCGAACCCTAGCGCCGTCACACCTCCCAAGAGACTCAAAAACCATCTCTCTCCACGAAGTTGAGCGCAAAATCGATCAATCCTTTGAAGATCACTTGTAGATCATTGGTTTGAATCTCTAACACACTCTTGCATCTCAATTTGTATATTTCGAAGTGTGTTATTGGTGGTTTTGAAATTTGTAATCAAGGGAGCTCTCAACTTGTGAGATCGCCCCTTCAACTTGGTGATTTACCCCTGTGTGATTAGTGGAAGAGGATTGGCCTTCGTGGCGATCCGACGAGGGAAGGGTTGGTGAAGACCCGGTCCTTTTGTGGGCTCCTCAACGTGGACGTAGGCTGCCTTCGTGGTAACCGAACCACGGGATAAATCTTGTGTCTTGTTCGTTTGTGTTCATCATTCTAGTTGATCAACATTATCTAGGGTTTGATTCATTTTGTTGAATTGAAGTTAAATAGTGAACAAGAATCATACTTGCAATAAAACTTAACATACAACTATTGATCTGTCATTATAGTTTATATTTCCGCTGCAAACGACAACGAAACAATCAAATTGACCTAACTTGATCAACCTAGCCCGTGAAATCCGGACTAGTCCGCACTTTACCGGACTAGTCCGATATATCTGGATTTGATCCTTTTTTTGAAGTGCTACAGGAACCGAGAAATTCAAGAAGGCCTATTCACCCCCCCCCTCTAGGCCTACATTCAACAATCCATCCACTGTGATGAATGAAGTATGCTCTTCATCCTCCTTAGACATCCTGATTTGATGATATCCAGAATATGCGTCTAGAAAACACAGTAACTCGCACCCGGAGGTGGAATCCACTATCTGATCTATTCTAGGTAGTGGGAATGGATCTTTTGGACATGCCTTATTCAGTGTGGTGTAGTCGATGCACATCCGAAGTTTCCCGCCGGCCTTGGGCACAACGACTGGGTTCGCCAGCCATTTTGGATGGAAGACTTCTCGGATAAATCCAGCTTTGGGCAACTTCTTCACTTCTTGTCGGATGAAGTTATGTCGCTCTACAGATTGCTTCCGAGGTTTCTGATGCACAGGCCGAGCATCGGGGTAAATCTTCAGATTGTGCTCAATCACTTCCCTGGGGATCCCAGGCATTTGTGACGGTTGCCAAGCAAATACGTCAACGTTAGCCCGGAGGAAAGTGATGAGCGCGAGTTCCTATTTGTCATTCAACCCACCCGATATGCGGGTGGTTTGAGTGACATCGGAACCAATTTGGACGACTTTGACGGGGATGTCGGTGTCGCCGCTTGGCTGCACACGGGGAGCTGAGGTTGAGCCTCGTTGCCGAATGCTCGGAGGTTTTGGAGCTTGCCCCTGTCTGGAGTCCTCCTCTTGCGCAGTGGTGAGTGCATGGAGCTCCTCCAGAGCAGTTACTCCGGCGGTGCGATCTCCACGAATCCGGAGAACGCCTGCTGGTGTTGGCATCTTCAACACCAAGTATCCATAATAAGCAGCTGCCATAAATTTGTATAGGGCAGGTCTACCCAAGATGGCGTTGAATGGTAAGTTGATCTGAGCGACGTCGAAGACCAACTTCTCGGTGCGGTACTTCTCCCATGTCCCGAAGGTAACGGGGAGAATTATAGCTCCGAGTGGGGTAATGGCCCCCGGACCTACTCCGGAGAATGGTCGAGAGGGCTGAAGATCCGAAGGTCGAAGCTGAAGTCTGGTAAAAGCTTCAAAGCTTATAAGGTTCAGCCCTGAACCTCCATCCACCATAACATGATGGAGCTGGATGTTGTTGATGGTGGGAGATACCATCAAGGGTAATTGGCCAGCTCCGACCATGCTTCGAGGACAGTCCGAAGCATCAAAAGTGATGGGTGTGTCCATCCACTTTCGATGTGGCTCCGGTCTAGCTGTAGGAGCTACAGCAGCCATATCCCGCCGCATAGTCTTGATGACACGACGAGAAGTGATGTCCCATGATCCACCAAAGATGGTGTTCATGGTTTTCCGACGCTCGTTGTCGGAGACGTCGGAGTCATCGTCGACGGAGGTGTAGACGGCTTTCAGGACCTTTTTGGGGTCCTGAAACCCTAACTCCTCTTCAGCCGGAGATTCGTCAACCTTCTGTTTTCCCTCCCTCTGTCGGAAAGGAGACCCTTCCCGGCGCTTGTTGTAGCGCTCGGCAAGGTTTTGGACCTCCCGGCAGTCTTCCAGCCTGTGGCTGCCCGTTTTGTGAATGGGGCACCACATTTTGGATTTGCCGCCGTCTTCGGAAGACGGTCGAGGTCGCTTCTCGGGGCGTGGCCCCCGGCCACCAGGAGTTGCAGTGGCTGCAACGTTGGATGTGCCGGCCGACGGCTTCTTCTTGCCGTTGGTCTTCTTTTTCTTCTTGCCACTCCCGAAGGTAGCGGCTTCTTCTTTGGAGGATTTTTTATGATCCTCCAAGGCTGGTTTGGAGTGCATTTCACGGCCCTCCGCGGCTCTGGCACATTTGTCTGCCAAGCTGAAGAGCTCCGTGATGCTGGTGATCTCTTTGATCGCCAGCTTCTCCAACATCTTCTTGTCTCGTACACCCTGTCTGAATGCCACAATGACAGAAGCGCTTGAGATAGAAGGGATTGTGTTGCGTACCTGAGAGAACCTCTGGATGAATGACCGCAAAGATTCTCCCCCTTTTTGCACGACCGCAAAAAAGTCTAGTTCAGTGCCCGGTCGGGTGTATGAACTCCCGAAGTTGGCAGTGAACTGACGGCACAGCTCCTCCCAACTGTCGATAGAGTTGGATGGAAGGCTCATAAACCAGGACCTGGCGGTCCCAGTTAAGGCCACTGGAAAGTAGTTGGCCATTACGGCCTCGTTTCCTCCAGCTGCTAAGATTGCAGTGGAGTATATCTGCAGAAATTCTACGGGGTTGACAGTCCCGTCGAATTTTTCCGGCAAGTGTGGCCGGAACTTCTGTGGCCATCTAACCATGCGCAGGTGCATGGCTAGGGCGGAACAACCTCCTCCTACTCCTTCCAGAGTAGAAAGGTCTTGAGCATCCCGTCTTTCTCGAGCTCGCTCGATATGGACACGGCCATCCTGTTGGCGGTATCGGCGATCAAGCTCCGCCCGGAGGTCATGTGTCGAAAGCCGAGATACCGTATGGGTGCGTCGTGCCCCAGAGGGCAACGACGTCACTTGCTGTGACGCAGCTCGTCTTCGGTTGTTGGAGACATGCGGACCAAGTCTTCCAGACAACGTTCGTCGCTGCGACGGGGCTCGCCCTGAAGGAGGAGGACCCTGGTTGTTGAGGCGTTCGGCCGCTGCTGCGACCAAATGCTCAACATCAGCCCTCCATTGCTCCATGGCATCTCGAGATGCATCCGGAGGTGGTGGTCGCTGGAGAAGAGCACGCGCCGCATGGAGCGCGTGTTCTGGGTTGTCATGACTTGCCGGCGCAGTATGTGACGCCGGCGCACCATCATGTTGCCCGGCACGTTTTGCCGGAGAAGATGGTGGTGGTGGGAGTGTGACTCCTGCTGGTGCTGAGGCTCCTGCTGGTGGCTGCATGTTGGAGGGATTGCCCCCGACAGCCTGAGCAGCAGGTTGCCCGTTGGATGATCCAGCCGCAGAATTCACCATTCTTGAAAATCTCAGGCCCCCCTACCTGGCGCGCCAACTGTCGACTGTTGGAGTCGGCAGATCTCCTGACACTACTAAAGTGTTGAAGGAGTTTGTAGTTCGGTGTGGGCGCGCAGAGACTCAAGAAGGTGAATCACGATTGGACACGAGAGACTCAGTGGTTTACGTGGTTCGGGCCGCCTTAGCGTAATACCCTACTCCACGGGTGTGTGGTGTTGTATTAGTTCATGTATGAAAGCTCACGTCAATGCGTGTGTGCCTGAGAGCGTTCGAGAGCCTCCCCGTGTATCGTCGGTCTGTCCTTTTATAGTACAAGGACAAACCGTTACAAGTTAGCCTGGCCCGACATGTGGCCCCGGCGGTTACTAGTATTGATACACGATTAATTGTTGTTAATAACCCTGTAATGGGCTCCGACAGTGCCGTTACAGGTGTTAAGATTGTCCGATTAAGTGTAATTAACATGGAATTAATGACAATTAATCGGGTCTTGAAGTCCGCGGCTATCCTTTGAAGATCCGGAGTCGTTACAATGTCTTCCGGAGGTTTGAGGCGGCCAGCTCCGACGTTTGGACACGTGGCAGCTCCGGAGCTTGCTTGTGGGAAGCGGGAAGCTACGGGGTGGCCTGGCACGTGTCAGGTCCGGAGCTCCTCTCGGTCAGGGGTTAAGTCCGGAGGTGCCGTTTCGGTACCTAGCCCGGAGCTTCACCCTTGTGGGTAGTAGCTCCGGTCTGGCAGTACACGTGGCAACCTAGGGGTTAACCATGTTGGAGAAGCAGGTCCGGTTATGTCTGACAAGTGGGCCTCCGAGGGTCTTCAATTTGAGTAGACGTCCTTCCCTTGAGATCTTTGTAACCTCAGGGGGTGTATGGTTTTTAGGGTACCGACAGTATGGCTGACACCGATGCCTTCAGGTTGAAGTATGGAAGAAAATTCAGCTTCTTTGATTGCCATCGGCGATTCCTTCCTTCAAATCACCCTTACAAGAGTGATACACGATCATTTCGAAAAGGCAAAAGTGTTACAGAAGTATCCCCTCGTCGATTGACAAGCGAACAAAAAATGGCATGGCATGCAAAGTTAAAAGAGTCCGCTGAAGGTGGTTTTGAAGGGTATGGTACAGAACACAACTGGACTCATATTTCTTTTCTTTGGGAGCTACCATATGCAAAGGCGTTGCTTTTACCGCACAACATAGATTTGATGCACCGGGAGATTGATATTTGCGATCGTCCTGGGCTTGAGGTTATAAAAAATGCAAGCGGAAATGAAAGTAGACCATGAGCTCCATATTGTGTTAGACCATAAGAAAGAAAGCAAATAGTTAGTTGGTTGAAAACACTGAAGTTTCCAGACCGCTATGCAGCAAACATAAAACGATGTGTTAATCTCAACACTGGTAAACTGAATGGGTTGAAGAGCCATGATTATCACATTATGATGGAGAGACCTATACCGGTAATGTTTCGTGGCTACTTCAAACCTGATTTGTGGAAGATGTTTGCTGAACTTATCTACTTTTATCGACATATTTGTGCTAATGAAGTGTCGAAAAAGATGATGCGACGGTGGGAGAAAGAAGTTGTTGTGCTTGTATGTAAGATGGAAAAAGTGTTCCCGCCTGGATTTATGAATGTTATGCATTATTTGCTGCTGCATTTACCTTATGAAGCATTGGTAGCAGGTCCTGCATAATTTAGGTAGATGTATAGCCAAGAAAGAGAATTGAATAAACATAGAGCTACAGTGCACAACAAAGCAAGAGTTGAGGGTTGTTTTGCAGAAGCATTTGCAGCTAAAGAGATTACTAACTTCTCTAGCAAATATTTTTCACGTGCCAATAACGTGAATGCAAGTGTCACACGATATCATAATGTAGAAGAGAAATCTACGAGTGAGCTTAAGATTTTTCAATGGCAGGGTAAAGGTGTTGGGGCTGCTAATTCTCATTATATTTCGGCACAAGATATGAACTACACCATGCTTTACATATTTTTCAACATGGAGGAGGTGTTACTATATTTTGAAATGTTTGACAAGTTGTATTGGAAATCTTCGCGAAAACCTACACAAAGTCAATTGGATAAGATGCGTCAGCATGGCATAAACGGTGGAAAAAGCTTTCTGGACTGGTTCCGTGAACATGTAATTTTCTATCTGTTTTTTCTTTCAATATTAGTTCGCATGTTTATCATAAGATGCTAACTTTGTTTATTTATGTAGTGTATGAAAGATGTCAACATCTCTGATGACTTGCGACAGATGTCGCATGGTCAATTGAGAGCAACAGAATTTAGCAGGTACGATATCAACATATATCGTTTTTGGACGGCAAGTTTAGAAGCAAGTCGTCCACTTGCTGCCACTACAAACAGTGGTGTAATGATAACTGCCGCAGAGGGTAGTGGAAAAGTGATAGAATACTATGGTGTTCTTAAAAAATAATAGAGTACACATTTGGCAGTTCAAAAACACTTCAACTTGTGATTTTCGACTGTGAATGGTTTGATCCAAGATTGGGCACATGAGTTGATAATTTTGGAATGGTGGAGGTCAACCACAAGTCATGATACACAGCCCATAACAACAATGTTGTACTTGTGAATCAAGTGGTACAAGTGTACTATTTAAGTTATCCTCACCCAAGTTCGAAAAATTGGTGGGTTGTGTATACAGTTAACCCTGAAGTGCACCCTCATCGTTATGATGAGTATATAGAGATTCAAGAAGATGATGGTATTATCTATCAGGATGAAGTCGAGGAAGCAGAAGATTTTATGATATCTTCTAGGATAGGACTCGTAGAAATTGCTAGTGATACGTTAGAGTTGATGTCTGAAGAACAAGCTGGCCCTTCAAGAAAACGTGTTCGGCAATCACAAAGAATTATGGAAATGAAGAAAAGGATTTTGGAAGAAGAGGATGGATATGATGAAGAAGAGGAAGATATGGAAAAGATGAAAGAGGAAGAGATGGAAGAGAGATGCGTGAATATATTAATGCACGTGTGACAGAAGCAGATTCTGATGCTGATGATTTTTTATTTATATTGTTCGCATTTTTAGATTTTTAGTATTATTGTATACATTCTTTATTTATCATCTAATGTTGTATACTAATCATTTCTATAAAAATGTGCGCAGATGTTTAAGCTTTTGCCAAGTTTGGAGAAGAAGAAGAGCAAGAAGGGTAGTGGATCTTCGGCCTCCACTCCTAGTTCTACTTCGAGCTAGCCGGACCCGTTTCAGGTACTTTTTTACATACATTTAAATATTAATATTAATTATCGATTTTTTCTTGATTCTTTACATACTTCTTTATTTATATTTTAGGGTACTTCTTACAGTGGGCAGAGGAAGAGGCAGTTTTTGAGTTGTGTGGCAGAGTCGACGTCGAGCGAGCCTGCACGAGGTCCGACACAGGTGACATATAGTTGTCCGACGTACGAGGAGTTGTACGGGGAGGAACCAGAGACTGTCAGGCAGACGTTGGAGCAGGAAGGTGGCTTAGGAGGAGGCTCAGCAGGAGGCTCAGGACGAGGCTCAGGAGAGGCTCAGATACTGTTGGGCGGTGGACCTCTTCTGATGGTGGGAGTGAGGGAGATGATGATGGCGAAGATGAAGAGCCTGAGGATCCCGAGCGAGATGTCGGGATTGCAAGAAGGGTAGAGCTAGAAGAGTTAGGACACCCCGATCGATGCCCCTTTAGGTAATATTTTCAATTAACTAACAAGTTCATTTTATCTTTTAAATTAACTAATTTTATGTACTTTTTATGTACAGGTTGCGAAGGCACCTTTTATGTGGTGTAAGTAAAAGCATGGACGAGCGGACAATTATAAGGCCGAAGGGTACTAGGTGCTGGGTGGAGCTTGGATGGAGTGGAAAGGGGCATTGACGAGTTGTTAACACCGAGTTGGAAAACGCCATCCGATTTTGCTATCCAGGATGGTATTAGTAGATGGTCAAAGGATTGTAGCGCATAGTTGGGATCACTATGCGCTTCAAGAGTATGGTGATTCGGGTACATGTCAGGATAAAGTTTGGGAGATCTTCTGGGTAAGATTGTTTTGATTGTTTCCATTACATTACATCTTATTGTTATTTGACATTAACCGTTACTTGTATGCAGGGTAGGTTTTGTTTGGAGGAGGGTGTGAGTCAAGCATATGCTTGTTCAGTTTTTTCATAATGAAGCAAAAAGACGTGTCAAGGACACCTTCGCTAAGGCACGTATCAAGGCTATGACCGTCCACTACAAGACGGTGATGTTCCAGGCTATGACAAACAAAGAAGCAGCCAAAATTCACCTCACTAGGGAGGAGTACTTGAAAAGTATATGGAGGCTTGGGAATGGTTACACGAGTATTGGGGTTCAGCTGAGTTCAAAAATATTTCTGATAGACACCGAAGAAACCAGAAGAGCAAGCCAGGAAAGCACTTCTTCGGGCCGGATGGTTATGTTGGGATGGAACAAAGGATGGTATTAATTCTTATATGCATACTTAGATTGCTTCAATTAATTGCATTGATTAAATTATTGATTTTGATATTGCAGACAGCTGAAATTGGTACGCCTCCTACGTTTTTTGAGGTTTATCTTAAGGGGCACAAAGGACCAGACCCGAATCGCCCAGAGGTGTTGTGTGATGAGGCATCAACGCAGAAATTGGTATGTATGTTGATTCTTTGTTGCTTTTATCCATCAACTCAATTTATCTTGTATTATATTAATCTGTTAACTAAATGTATCACAACAAAAGTATGTTGAGTGTTTTAAGAAGAATCATGGATCTGATTCAGACTATTTGAGAGAGCCGTTGGATGTCGCAGCAGCATACGATGCCGACGGAGGTCTACCGCATGGGAGGTATGTGTAAAGATAATGATGATTTGTATGTTAATGAATGTCGATTCTTCACACTTGTATTTTTTGTATACTTGGGTTAGGCTACGGATGTGTAGAGCGGGAGGCTTATGCTAGACGACAGCTGTCCAATGTTAGTGGTAGTCGATTTCAATCATCTACAGAGGCTGAATTACGAGAAGAATTGAGACGCACCAAGGAGGAGATGCAACAACAACAATAAGAGACACAGATGTTGCTGCAACAACAACAGCAACAGACACAGATGCTGCAGCAACATATGCATTATTTGTATATGTCTCAGGTAACATGTAATTTTATTATTTAAAAATATTATTTGATTTACAAACGTATCTACTCAAGATATCACAACTAATTTACTTGATGTAGTTCATGGGTCAAGGTAGCTCCAGTTCTCAGTTTGGTCCTCGACCAATGCAGCCAGCACTACCACAGATTGGCTCCTCACAGGTAAAACTACTTATCTTATTGACTTCAATTATATAATGCAATATCATAACCATTTGTGTTGCAGGGTTCCGAGAGTGGTCAATCGTATGTTCCACAACCTTACAGATTTATGTCACTGTTGGCTTTTGGATTGCAGCAAAATAATCCAGATAAACTGTAATTTTCACATTTGACCACTTTATTTAATTCCAAAATGATTCTAATTATAATCTCACAACTTGAAGCAATTTTCCCACTGATGCATTTCCCTCCGGTGCAGACTCACCCATCACAAGTAGGAGACGCAACGGTATGTATGACTTGTATACTTGTTACAATATTTTCATTATAACATCACATATAAATTAGCACAATATTAAAAATAAAAGGGAAATACTAGCGGATAGATGAATTCAAAGAGGGAACAAGTGAGAGAGCGAGAGAGGCAGAGACAGATAAAGAGGGAGAGGAAGACATAGAGAGAGAAAAGAAGTGGTAGATAGAGAGGGAGAGAAATATACAGAGGGAGGGAGGAAGAGATAGAGAGAAAAGAAGAGATAGATAGAGAGGGAGCTAGAGAGAAAGAGATAGAGGGAGAGGAGAAGAAATAGGGAGAGTGGGAGAGCGAGTGAGGGCGAGAGAGTTAGGAAGAGTGGGAGGAAATACGAGAGTGTGTTGATAAGTTTTAGTTCAAACAAACATGATTCTCCTTTTTAAAGTTATGTTATTAAGTAAGTAGGAGTTAATATGTTATGTTATTAAGTTTCTATTTTATTTGTGATCTATTGCAGGGATCTCGTCACGGAACACTTGAAGGTGTCGATGCTTTCTTTAACATCAACGACGGTGGTGCGAGTGGAGGAGATGGGAGCGGAGGACATGCGAGTGGAGGCTCCCACGATGACATTTGAATTCCGTTTACTCATTTTCGAACTGTTGTGCTTGTGTTTCGTTATGCTTATGTTCGAAATGTTTCAAAATTTGTGTACGGTGCTATGTTTGAGAACTTGTGTATGGTGATATGTTTGAAAACTGTTATGCTGTATATATGTTGTTGTTGTGTGTAAAATGGAGGCTCCCCATCCGGGGAGGGAGAGAAGATAAGCATTTTTTTTAGAAACATGTTATATGCGTCGGTTTTGTCTAAAACGACGCCCATAGCCAGCTACTGGAGGACGGCCACGCGGCACATTATATGTGTCGGTCCCAGCAAACCGACGCACTTAAGTGGAGTATATGCGTCGGTTTTTGTTGGACCGACGCAAAAACACGCGCTCAGTGAATCCGCCACGTGTCGCCTTATGTGCATCGGTTCGGTCGAAACCGACGCATATAAGTGACGTAAAAGCATCGGTCACGGATGCCGACGCATTTACCTTTAAGTGTGTCGGCTGGTGGAAATCGACGCACATAGATCATTAATGTGTCAGTCTCGACGCACTTAGACATTAAAGGCGTCCAATATACTTCATCGACTAACTGCGTCGGTTTATCGACGCCTTTACCTTATGAGTGTCGGTGTATGTAGGCAACCAACGCTCATATGGACGACGTCCTATCAACGGATTCCTGTAGTGCCCCTTGGGGGCGCTGGAGCTCGCAGAAGTGACACCGTCGGCCCCCTTGGGGGCGCCAGGGCTGGAAGAAGTCATGCCGACGGCCCCCTTGGGGGCGCCAGAGCTTGGAGAAGTGACGTCGACGGCCCCATTGGGGGTGCCAGAACTCGAAGAAGTGATGCCAACAGTGCCCTTGGGTGCACCGGAGCTCGAAGAAGCGACGCGGGCGGCCCCCTTAGGGGGCTTCGGGTCTCAGAGAAGTGACGTCGGCGACCCCCTTGGTGGGCGCCGGAGCTCGGAGAAGCGTTGACGGCGCCTACCACGGACGTGTAGAACATCAATGGCAGGCTCCCTATATGTCCTGCACACATGATAGACAAAAAATAATTTGCTTACCTGTCACATTTCGCCTGCTCTTAGTCCCGTTATGTCTTACGATCCCAAGTCGATCTTACGGTGCATCGGTAATTCAGTGCGACGGTATCCGAGTTATGGTTATCGCCCTGCTCAGGAGCGTGTGCCGTTCGGCCCCCTGTACTCAGCTGTTAGCGCTGGAGAGGCAAAATGTACACACTTAGGATGCAGGACCAGACTAAGCAGGGTGTACACTATGGACCTCCCACGGGCCTTAGCTTTTTACGGGAGTGACCATTCGGCGCTACGGGATCTCGAGTAGGAAAATAACCAAAGAACTCAAATACATCACAGAAACCTCAAGTAGACCTGCCTGTAGCAGTATAGCACAACACTAACCAGGAACAAAATAGGAGAAATGTAACCGGGCATATGACAGACAATATGTGAAAGTAAGCAAAGAAAAAATTAAAGCATATGTAAGTAATTTTGCTTGTTGATCACTCCCTTCCTACTCTTTTAGTTTTGCTACGCCTTACGGTCCTAAGCTGAGGAGCGAGGCTTGGATATTTGTAACACCCGGTCCCAAAATGAACCAAGTGCAGTATATGTGTGCCCAGGATGTTCAACACACATACACAAGTGCATCACAAAACGATATACAGAAAATTACCACAGCACAAGATTAATTAACCACTTTTATTACACAATTAATAACATCCTCCAATACAAGCCCTAATGAATATTAATGACAAGTTCAACTAATGCAGCGGAAATGAACTAAATAAGCAACTAAGCGCAGCTCCAATCAACACCACAGGCAAGTTGACGGTAGACACGGCCTAGAACTCCGCATTATCATCGTTAAACTCCCAATCCTGACCTGCAACTGTTGGGGGGAGGGGGGATTGCAAGAGTGAGTACATGTCGTACTCAGCAAGTGTGGAAAGTATGACATGTAGCTGATTCAAATGACGAATATAATAAAGGCTAAGTGTTGAAAAGAACATTAAAACATTTGAAAAGAAATATATTATATGTATATGAAATAAACTCATCATAAACCATGTAATCATCATAATACCAGTCCATAATTCATTACCATCATCCATATTCCAGATTTCACCATTACCATTATTCATATCCAAAACCATAATTCAATCTGTAACCATTACCAAACCATCCCATTACCAAACCATAACCATTACCAAACCATCCAAAAATCTCAAGTTTCTCTCTAATCATGTAGCTCATCCAGGCGCACATAACCGGAAGCACGACTATCATGATAGTTTTTAACACTCTGCAGAGGTTGTACCACTTTACTCACGTGTTTGTGATTTCATCACCCGTTGGCGACTAAATAACCTCCCTTACGCCAATTACACTTCCTTTGGTGTATGGCCAAGAGATCACAAAATAGCCTTTGCAAAGGGATTACTAGCCTATTTAGACCCCACTGAGGTTTCACCGGTGGCGATGCCTCCAACTGAGCACATCTTCAACCAAGGGCCCCCTCTTGAGCCATTCGGATCCCAGGGTAGTCCCACCAATCATCAACAAACCCAATCCGACTACCCCTTCCCCGGTCATCCTTAATGGTCCAAATAGCACTGGCAAAGCCCTAATTAATCAGCTATGCCGCACCCATACTTGGCCTCGTGGTGGCACTATAGTTCTGGCTTATTCTCGCATGAACCGGTCCTTAGATCTAAAGCAAGCAAACCACCGTAACATCCAACCCATCCACAAACCAGGCTTGCTTAGATCACCCATTACCATAACCAGTTCATGTTAACCATAATCTCATTTATGCATAATTAGATAGTATACTTGTTTTCTCATCCCAATTAATTAAGTGAAGCAAAGGTAAAAGGCCCTTCCCGAATCTCTACCATGAATTCCAGGTGACAAGGGTGGTTAACAAAACTAGTAAACTTCCTATCATAGGATTCCCATCAAATTGACACAAGCATGCAGTTTTGCGAACAAAACATTTATTTTAGAAACAGGATCAATATGTTTAAGGACACTTGCATTGCTCTTGGGATTGGTTCGGGTCAAAGTCTTCAAACTCTTGGTGCTGGAGATCCTCCGCAGCACTCTCTAGCGCAAATCCGTCTAATCCGCATAATAAACATACAAGACAAGAATACAATCAAAGAGTGCACATATATTACTCAATATGACATGACATGCATGATTAATGCAAATTCAAGGTGGAACTTGTTAATGAGTTGCTTTTAATGATCACTAACTAGTCCTAATAGATCTTAACAAGTTTATACGGGTTTGGAGTTGATTTGATCAAATTTTTGAATTAATTTGACACAATTTAACCAGGAAAATTGGACTAGTCCTCTAGGGACCGGACAAGTCCGCACTGCGCAAGATCACCGGATTAGGGTTTTCTAGATCGACATGAATTTGGAGATTTGGGGTTGAATTCACGTAAGAAAAAGAGAATAGAAGGTATACCAGGTGTCTAGGACTCCAATGAATCAAAGATCTTGGAGGTAACACTTGGATCTTGACGATCTAGGGTTGATGAAGAACTTGATGGTGGATTGTTGATGAAGAACGCGAAGTTGATGGAGATCTTGATCCTCTTTCATTTCCTCCTCTTCTTCTTCTTGCTCTAGATCTCCTTCTCCCTCCTTGGTGGCGGCTAATCACGAACTAGGGTTTGGGTGAGGTGGAAAAGTGGCAAATAGATGTCAAGCCAAGGGGTGGGGTTGTTTATATAGAGGTGAAGGCAAGGGTTAGATGGATTTCGAGTTTGGGGGTGAGTAGAGGCCGGTTTAGAGTCCCACCTGGGCTCCAAAAGAGTTAGGCACGACGTCCCTAGGCCCACTTAACGTAAAACCCAAGAAACAAGACGTGAAACAAAAGATCAACTCGGAGTCGCGATTTATCGAACTAGTCCGAAGTTCGACAGAGAGAAATCAGACAAGTCCGGACCGGACATCGGACTAGTCCGAACTTATCCAGAGGGGAAAAACAGACAAGTATGGTCTAAAATCAGACAAGTCCGACTTTGGTCAGAGGGAAAACGGACAAGTCCGCTGGGACTCCGGACTAGTCCGGAGAAGTCCAGGGACTTAGCAAAATTTCAAGCAATTTGAGATAACGAACTAGTCCGCTATGGGTCGAACAAGTCCGAAAATGTCCAGAGGGAAAAACAGATCAGTCCGCAACAAAACGGACAAGTTCGTTCGAAATCAAGGAGAAATCGGACTAGTCTGCTCCAAAATCGGAGTAGTCCGCACTTCCTAGAATTCTTAAGTGTGGTTTTGTTTCTAATTCATTTTAAACTTGTTCCTTTTTATGTGGATTAATTTTAGACACATATATGAATGTATGCAAGGCAGGATGCATGAAAATGAGGGTGTTACAAACCTACCCCCCTTAAAATGAATCTCGCCCTCGAGATTCGACGCAGGGGAGAAAATATAGGGAAATTCCTTCTTGAGATCATCTTCCAACTCCCATGTTGCTTCTGATCCTGTATGATGCTTCCATTGAACTTTGCACCATTGAATCACTTGGTTCCTTGTGACTCTCTTCTTGGTTTCCAAGATTTTGTCTGGTTGCTCGGCATAAGTAAAATATTCCTCTAGTTCCAATTCTTCCGTTGACACTTGTTCTTTCGGTACTCTCAATCACTTCTTGAGATGGGAAACAGGAAACACATCATGGACATCTAAAAGATGAGCTGACATCTCCAACTTATAGCTACTTCTCCTCTTTTGTCCAAAATCTTGAATGTCCCAATGTATCGAGGTGCTAGCTTGCCTCTTATGTTAAACCTCTTATGACCTCTCAATTGTGACACTTTGAGGTAAACAAAGTCTCCTGTTTCAAAGGCTAATTTCCTTCTCCTATTGTCTGCATAGACTTTTTACCTTGATTGAGCAGCCCTCAAGTTCTCCCGAATAATCTGAACTTGTTTCTCAGCTTCTTGCAACACGTTCGGACCAAACACTTGAGTTTCCCCTATCTCATTCCAGAACAAAGGTGTCCTACACCTCCTTCCATATAGTGCTCCATAAGGTGACATCTTCAAACTTGCTTGGTAACCATTGTTATATGAAAATTCTGCATATGGCAAGCTCTTGTCCCAACTTTTCCCATGCTTCAAAGCACAAGCTCTTAACATATCCTCTAAAATATGGTTTGTCCTCTTGGTTTGTCCATCCGTTTGAGGGTGATATGCTGAACTAAAATTTAAGCTTGTTCCCAGTGCTTCATGCAATTTCTGCCAAAACCTAGAGGTAAATTGAGAACCTCTATCCGATACTATCTTCTTTGGTACTCCGTGTCGACACACAATGTGCTCCATATATAGCTCTGCTAGCTTCGCGGTGGTATAGGTGGTCTTGACAGGAACAAAATGAGCTGATTTGGTTAAGCGGTCCACAATTACCCAAATTGAATCATATTCGGACTGGGTACGCGGTAAACCAACTATAAAGTCCATACCGATTTCTTCCCACTTCCACTCCGGAATCTTCAATGGTTGTAATACTCTGGCTAGCCTTTGATGTTCTGCCTTGATTCGTTGGCACACATCACACAAGGCTACATATTCAGCTATGTCCTTTTTCATGCTAGCCCACCAATAACATGTCTTCAAGTCTTTGTACATCTTGGTACAACCGGGATGAATTGAGTAAGGCGAGTCATGTGCCTCCTTCAGTATTGTCTCCCGAATATGCTTCACGTTAGGCACAACAATCCTCTTACCAAGCCATAGGGTACCATGTTCGTCCTCATCAAATATGAATTCTCTCCCCTCTTGGCTTCTTTCCTTGATCTCTTGGATTTCCTCATCCTTCGCTTGACCCTCTCGATTTTCTTGCTCCAAGGTCGTATTTAACTCCATCATCCCCATCTCATTTACAAATCCAAGGTTCACCGTTCAAATTCCTTACATAACTTGGATGGTAACTCTCGAACTGTGAGTTGATGATTTACTCCCTTCCTACTCAAAGCATCGGCCACCACATTGGCCTTTCCCGGATGATAGTTGATTCCCAAATCATAATGTTTTATGAGCTCCAACCACCTTCGTTGCCTCAAATTCAGGTCCGTTTGTGTGAAAATATACTTCAAACTCTTACGATCCGTATAAATTTCACACCTATGTCCAAGGATGTAGTGTCTCAGTGTCTCCAAACCTTCAATGTGTGTACCACGGCTGCAAGTTCCAAATCATGTGTTGGATAATTCTGCTCATGTTTCTTCAATTGTCTCGATGCATATGCAACCACTTGACCTTCTTGCATAAGCACACATCCAAGTCCTTGTCTTGAGGCGTCGCAATAAATATCAAAACTCTTGCTCACATCTGGCAATACCAAAACTGGGGTTGTAGTTAACCTCTTATTCAACTCCTCAAAACTCTCTTGACAAGCTTGAGTCCATTGAAACGCTTTCCCCTTCATTAGCAATTCTATCATTGGCTTGGCTATCTTGGAAAAGTCCTTGATGAATCGACGGTAATATCCAGCCATCCCAAGAAAACTTCGGATCTCCTTTACGTTTTGCGGGGGCTCCCATTTTAACACGCCCCCACTTTTCCTGGGTCAACTAATACTCCTCCTCCCGAGATGATATGACCCAAAAATGATACTTCTCTCAACCAAAACTGACACTTGTTGAATTTGGCGTACAATTGGTGCTCCCTCAATTTCTGCAATGTGAGCCTCAAGTGTTTCTCATGTTTCTTCTCATCCTTCGAGTAGATCATAATGTCGTCAATGAACACCACGACAAACTTATCCAAGTACTCCATGAAGACCTTATTCATGAGGTACATAAAATAGGCAGGCGCATTTGTCAATCCAAAGGACATCACAGTGTACTCATAAGATCCATACCGTGTCCTAAAAGTTGTATTGGATATGTCCGATGGTCTAATCTTCATTTAGAAATAGCCTAACCTCAAATAAATCTTGGAGAAAACACAAGCATCCTTCATCTGATCAAACAAGTCCTCTATACTGGGCAGGGTGTACTTGTTCTTGATTGTTACCTTGTTGAGAGCTTGATAATCCGCGCACATCCATTGCGATTCATCCTTCTTGTCCATAAACAGCACAGGCGCTCCCCAAGGTGAAGAGTTGGGCCAAATAAAACCCTTCTCTAGTTGCTCATGAATTTTCTTCTTGAGCTCCGCTAATTCCTTAGGAGGCATCCTATATGGCCTCTCAGCTATAGGTGCAGTTCCAGGTATTAAATCAATAACAAACTCAATGTCTCGATCGGGTGGCATACCTGGCAACTCGTCCGGAAACACATCCAAAAATTCACACACCACCGGAATTTCCTCAATTGTGTAATCATCCATATGATTCAGCTCCAATTGCTTTGGTGCGGTTTGAGATGCTTCAAATTCTACGGTGATCCCTTCCTCATTGGTCAACTTCACCGTCTTCGTGGCACACTCAATAACTCCATTGTGTTTCCTCAACCAATCCATACCAAGTATAATGTACAATTCTTGAGAATCCAAGACAATGAGGTTGGCGAAGAAGTCAACCCTTATTCTAAGGCTTACTTTTGGACGTACTATATTTGTCCTCGTCTCTCCTCCAGGAGACTTAACCAATAGAGTAAACTTCATGTGAGAGATAGGCAAACTATACTTGGAAACATACTTTGATGCAATCAATGAATGTGATGCTCCAGAATCAAACAACATAGTCGTGGGGTTGGAGTTTGCGAGAAACATACCAATGACCACGTCATCCGCCTGTTGAGCATCCTCCGTAGAGACATGGTTCATGTTACCACGAGCAAAATTCTGCTGTCCACGATTCCCTTGCGGTTGTCCTCCATTGGGTCTTGGGTTTTGCCTCGGCGCATTGCTTCCTTGACCAAGGCCTGACTTAGAACATTGATGCGCAAAGTGTCTAGCTTCTCCACAAGTATAGCACTTCTTTACTCCACCAGAATTCAGACGAACTTGATTTTTAACATTTGCACCAGGAAAGTTGGCACGAGGTGCAAAAGGCATTGGAGGCCTAGGTGCTTGCATGACAGTGCGCTGCTGCACAAACTGAGCTGGGCACAGTGCAAATCCAGGGTGATGAGCAGGCGCAGAAGAGCTGTAATAAGGCGCATTGGGTGGTGCAAAGCGAGGGCGCACATTACTTCCTTGTTGCTGACCTTGATATGGCGCCTTCCTCTTGTTGTTTTGCTCCATCTCACGGACTTTGTTCTCCACAACAATTGTCTTGTCCACAAGCTTCTGGAAGTTGGCATAATCACAATTTAGTAATTGCACTTGGATGTCATTGTTAAGGCCCCTCATGAATAGATACTGCTTCCGGTTGTCCCGGCTCACATCCTCAGGCACATAACTTGAAAGTTGAGTGAATTTATTGAGGTATTCACCCACGCTCGATCTTCCTTGCCTCAAGTTTTCAAATTCTGGCCTCTTCAAGATCATAACTCCTTCCGGCACATAATGAGAACGGAAACTCTCCTTGAATTCAGCCTAAGTAATTCTCTCTTGGTTCTCATGAGCTTTGCATAAAGAATCCCACCAATCGGTAGCCGCTCCAACTAGATGATGATAAGCAAATAGAACCTTCTCTCGGTCACTGCATTGGACAATGGCTAGCTTCTTTTCCACGGACTCGAGCCAATCATCCGCGTCCATAGGGTCAGCGGCTTGAGCAAAGGTTGGCGGCCTAGTCCTCATAAACTCTCCCAACCGGTTATGAGGAGGTGGGGGTGGCGATGGAGGCATGTGGGGCTGATTGTTGTTGTTACCAGCCTGTAGTTGTCCCATAGTTTGTATCATGGTCTGCATGAGCTAGTTTTGCATGACCAATAGCTTCTCTATATTGATAGCTCCCTGGGCAGGTCCTTGTCCATTGTTGTTCTGGGGTGCTCTATTGTTCTCCTCCTCATCATTGCCATCCCTCTGGTTGCGAGTCCTCACCATCTGAAGAAAATCAAGAGATAAGAATTTAGAAACGTCCCCAACTATATGCCTCAAGGGATATGAAACTAAACAACTAACTACACCGGCCTACGTGGACATGGCAATGCTAAAGCATCCCAAAATCCTCTATTAAGCACACAAGCAAACATCGTATATAGCAACAACACACCAAATAAAAATTCATCGATTCTTGAGTGCTCCTATGTGCTCTAAAGTGTCCATTCTGTCTAGGTTGCATCATACGGTCAACCTGTGGCTCTGATACTAATTTGTGACACCCGGTCCCGAAAATGAACCAAGTGCATTATATGTGTTCCCAGGACGTTCAACACACATACATAAGTGCATCACAAAAGGATATACAGAAAATTACGAAAGCACATGATCAATTAACCACTTTTATTACACAATTAATAACATCCTCAAATACAAGCCCTAATGAATATTAATGACAAGTTCAACTAATGCAGCAGAAATCAACTAAATAAGCAACTAAGCAAACTAAGCAAAGGGTATATATATACGCAGCTCCAATCAACACCACAGGCAAGCTGACGGTAGACATGGCCTAGAACTCCGCATTATCATCGTTAAACTCTCAATCCTGACCTGCAACTGTTGGGGGGGGGGGGGGGGGTTGCAAGAGCGCGTACATGTCGTACTCAACAAGTGTGGAAAGTATGACATGTAGCCGATTCAAATGATGAATATAATAAAGGCTAAATGCTGAAAAGAACATTAAAAAATTTGAAAAGCAATATATTATATGTATGTGAAATAAACCCATCATAACCCATGTAATCATCATAATATCAGTCCATAGTTCATTACCATCATCAATATTCCAGATTTTTCCATTACCATTATTCATATCCAGAACCATAATTCAATCCGTAATCATTACCAAACCATCCCAAAATCCCAAGTTTCCCTCTAATCATGTAGGTCATCCAGGCGCTCATAACCGGAAGCACGGCTATCATGATAGTTTTTGACACTCCGCAGAGGTTGTACCACTTTACCCACGTGTTTGTGATTTCATCACCCGTCGGCGACTAAAGAACCTCCCTTATGCCAATTACACTTCCTTTGGTATATGGCCAAGAGATCACAAAATAGCCTTTACAAAGGGACTACTAGCCTATTTAGACCCCACTGAGGTTTCACCGGTTGCGATGCCTCCAACTGAGCACATCTTCAACCAAGGGCCCTCTCTTGAGCCATTCGGATCCCAGGGTAGTCCCACCAATCATCAACAAACCCAATCTAACTACCCCTTCCCCGAGCATCCTTAATGGTTCAAATAGCACTGGCAAAGCCCTAATTAATCAGCTACGGCGCACCCATACTTGGCCTCGTGGTGGCACTGTAGTCCTAGCTTATTCTCGCATGAACCGGTCCTTAGATCTAAAGCAAGCAAACCACCGTAACATCCAACCCATCCACATATCAGGCTTGCATAGATCACCCATTACCATATCATATTAACCAGTTCATGTTAACCATAATCTCATTTATGTATAATTAGATAGTATACTTGTTTTCCCATCCCAATTAATTAAGCGAAGCAAAGGTAAAATCTCTTCCCGACTCTCTACCATGAATTCCAGGTGACAAGGGTGGTTAACAAAACTAGTAAACTTCCTATCATAGGATTCCCATCAAATTGACACAAGCATGCAGTTTTGCGAACAAAACATTTATTTTAGAAACAGGATCAATATGTTTAAGGACACTTGCATTGCTCTTGGGATTGGTTCAGGTCAAAGTCTTCAAACTCTTGGTGCTGGAGATCCTCTGCGGCACTCTCTAGCGCAAATCTGTCTAATCCGCATAATAAACATACAAGACAAGAATACAATCAAAGAGTGCACATATATTACTCAATATGACATGACATGCATGATTAATGCAAATTCAAGGTCGAACTTGTTAATGAGTTGCTTTTAATGATCACTAACTAGTCCTAATTGATCCTAACAAGTTTATACATGTTTGGAGTTGATTTGATCAAATTTTTGAATTAATTTGACACAATTTAACCAGGAAAATCGGACTAGTCCGCTAGGGACCGGACAAGTCCGCACTGCGCAAGATCAGAGGATTAGGGTTTTCTAGATCGACGTGAATTTGGAGATTTGGGGTTGAATTCACGTAAGGAAAAGAAAATAGAATGTATACCAGGTGTCTAGGACTCCAATGAATCAAAGATCTTGGAGGTAACACTTGGATCTTGACGATTTAGGGTTGATGAAGAACTTGATGGTGGATTGTTGACGAAGAATGCAAAGTTGATGGAGATCTTGATCCTCTTTCGTTTCCTCCTCTTCTTCTTCTTGCTATAGATCTCCTTCTCCCTCCTTGGTGGTGGCTAATCACGAGCTAGGTTTGGGTGAGGTGGAAAAGTGGCAAATAGATGTCAAGCCAAGGGGTGGGGTTGTTTATATAGAGGTGAAGGCTAGGGTTAGATGGATTTCGAGTTTGGGGATGAGTAGAGGCCGGTTTAGAGTCCCACTTGGGCTCCAAAAGAGTTAGGCGTGACGCCCCTAGGCCCACTTAACGTAAAAACCAAGAAACAAGTTGTGAAACAAAAGATCAACTCAGAGTCGTGATTTATCGGAAAAGTCCGAAAAGGACCGGACTAGTCCGATGTTGGACAGACAGAAATTGGACAAGTCTGGACCGAACATCGGACTAGTCCGAACTTATCCAGAGGGGAAAAACAGACAAGTCTGGTCTAAAATCGGGCAAGTCCGACTTTAGTCATAGGGAAAAACGGACAAGTCCGTTGGGACTCCAGACTAGTCCGGACAAGTCCAGGGACTTAGCAAAATTTTAAGCAATTTGGGATACCGAACTAGTCCGGTATGGGTCGGACAAGTCCGAAAATGTCCAGAGCGAAAAACAGACCAGTCCGCAGCAAAACGGACAAGTCAGTTCGAAGTCAGAGAGAAATCGGACTAGTCTCCTCTAAAATCGGACTAGTCCGCACTTCCCAGAATTCTTAAGTGCGGTTTTGTTTCTAATTCATTTTAAACTTGTTCCTTTTTATGTGTATTAATGTTAGACACATATATGAATGTATGCAAGACATGATGCATGAAAATGAGGGTGTTACAATAATTCAGTGCATTAGCATTTGGGGCCCAGTTCCCGCATTACTCAGGGTGTGTGCTGTCTGGCCCCTAGTACTTAGCCGTAGCTCTGGGAAGCAAGGTGTGCACGCTTAGGGTAAGGAACCATACTAAGAAGGCTACATGCCCTGGACCTCCGGCTTGGCATAGGCCTTTCAAGGGGGAGTCCGTATGGCGACACAAGACCCCAAACAAGGGGACGACCGGGAGACCCCAAACACGTTGCAGTTACCTCAAGCAGACCCGCTTGAGCAAGGTTGTATAACTCCACTAGGCGCGAGAGATTTGGACCAGACTTCCCCCCGGAGCTTAGTTGCTTCGAGCGCTGCTCCTAGATGCTATGACACCCTTTTCAGAAAAAAGAAAAACTATCCTACTACTATGCCCAGGGTGAAGCTTTACCGAAGTGGCGCGGGAGAGGCAAAGTGTATATGCTTAGGGTACAAGACCAGACTAAGTAGGTTGTATACTCTGGACCTCCAACTGTGTCAAAAGTAAAACTTATAGCAGTAACATCAGGGAAGCAAAGTGTACAAGCTTAGGGTGCAGGACCAGGCTAAGCAGGTTGTACACTCTAGACCTCCCACACCGTGATGGGTGGAACTTACCGTAACGCCTTGGTGACATTTTTGTTGTCATGGCGGCCGGAAACCACTTGACGTCCTGCTCATGGGATCCCTTAGAGGCTCCCTGGTAGGTGTGGCCAACTGGTTGGGCACACCTACCACTTAGGAGCAGGATGTCTTCAGCGGGCCCTCGACAGAGCGCGGGAGCTTGGGTAGTTAACGGCGATGGCGATGGCGATGAGGTAGCTATAAAACCGAGGCGGCGCCCACCATCAACGCGAAGAACATCGAAGGCGGACCCCTTGGGAGGTGACGGAGTTGGATGCTCTGGCGGCACCAACCATCAACGCGAAGAACGTCGACGGCGGGCCCCCTGGGAGGTGCCGGAGCTAGATGCTCTGGCGGCACCCACCACCAACGCGAAGAATGTCGACGACGGGCCCCCTGGGAGGTGCTGGAGCTGGATGCTCCAACGGTGCCCTCCACCAACCCGAAGAATGTCAACAGCGAGCCCCCTTGGAGCCGTCAGGGCTGGATGCTCCAGCAGCACCCACCATCAACGTGAAGAACGTCAATGGCGGGCCCCCTGGGAGGTGCTAAAGCTGGATGCTTCGCCGGCGCCCACCACCAATGTGAACAACGTCAACGACGGCCCCCTGAGAGGTGCCGGAGCTGGCTGCTCTTGCGGCACCCACCATTAACACGAAGAACGTCGAAGGCGGGCCTCCTAAGAGGTGCCGGAGCTGGATGCTCCAGCAGCACCCACCATCAATGCGAAGAAAGTTTACGGTGACCCCCTGAGAGGTGTCGGAGCTGGATGCTCCGGCAGCACCCACCATCAATGCGAATAACGTCGAAGGCGGACCCCCTGGAGGTGTCGAAGTTGGATGCTTCAGCGGCGATGGAGGCACAACTTTCTAAGAGAGAAAAGCCCCTACCTGGCGCACCAAATGTCAAAGTGTTAATGCGACACTTCCCCCGGATCTGCTAAGAAGCAGCCTGCAGAGGTTCTTGTTCGGTGGGGCTTAAGCCTCAATCAAGTGTACGCACGTATGAGAGTGTATGAGACGATGGTTTTACGTGATTCGGGCCGTAAGGAGCGTAACACTCTACTCCACGGTGGATTTTATTGCTAGTGTGTGTGAATTTGTGTGTGTGTATCAGGGTTTAGATGTTCGTCCTTTGTAACTATGGTGGTCCGGTCAATTTATAGACAAGGTCAGATGCCTTACAAGTGGGGTTCGGGGCCCGACAGGTGGTCCTGGGGCGATCTTATCCTAAAGATCTAAGGCTTCTCGCATAAGCTTTCTCTGATCGTGGCTTTGAAGACTCACCGTCTTGTCACCTGAGTCGCCAGTGACCCATGTGCCATTGCTGAAAATGGAGGGGATGTCCCATCCAACTATCTCTATCGTCGTAAGCTACCCACTTGGCAGGGTGGGACAGACATGCAGCATCTTCACTGCGATATGATTGGTCGCAGCGGTGCCTGCTAGGAGGCCTGCGCTGCACCATGCGCCTGGGAAGGTGCGTGCCTTCAATGCGCGACTGGACAAGACGCGCCGCCCTCTACTCTTCAGGACCCACGGCTCGTTGCAGGTTGTGGGGCACACTGCAGCTTCGGAGTCCTCCTAGGTGGGAGCGAGGGCCCGATGCTAGAGGGGACATGGAAGCTTCGGACCCTCTTCGTTGGGAGCAAGAGATCAGAATCGGAGGATGTGTGGCAGCTCCAGAGCCCTCCTCGGGGGAGCAAGGGCCCGGAGCCGGAGAACGCAATGCAGCCCCAAAGTCCACCTCAGCAGGGAGGTCGGGTCTAGAGCTTCTTCTTGTATGCGGAGGTACACGGTCTTGAGGGTACCGACAACACCCATCATCAACTTGTGAAACCTCGATGTCGGGCCCCATGGTTGGTACCAGAGCTAGATGCTCAGGTGGCACCCATCATCAACGTGCGAAATGTCGACGTTGGGCCCCTTGGGTGGTATCGGAGCTAGATGCTCTGGTGGCGCCCATCTCAACGTGTGTAACGTCAATGTCGGGCCCCCTAGGTAGTACCGGAGCTAGATGCTTTGGTGGTGCCCATCATCAACGTGTGAAACATCGGGACATCCAGAACGAGCGTGAAAATCATTTGTCCTGCACATGAGAGACAAGAAAACTAGTAAAATTATTTCTTCTTGCCTATAGTTTAGTTGTGACTTACTATCCTTCTCTGAATTTTTTGTCCTAATCAATTCAACATGATAATACTTAGTATATTGGTTGTACTTTCATAGGTCTGTGTGCTTCCCGAACCCACCTTACTTTGATGCAACACCAGAATAGGTAGAGTGGTGTAATTAGAGTGTTGGACCAGGCTAAGTCTATAGCCAACTTCGGACTTGTCATTGGCATTGGTTTTCAGGCGAGTAGGCCATTCAGCGAACACTAGATTCTGAAAAAAGACTACTAATAATACTTGAATATGTATCACATCAATTCTTAGAAACCAATATTAAAGAGGATTGCACGGCTTCACTATTTGCAAGAAGGTAAAGAGAAAATTGTCTAAGAGCATGCGCAAAGGAAATGCACGTAGAGTTTGTTTTCATGCAATTGTATTTCATAATAGGTCCAAATAACAGGGGACGCAAGGACACACTTAAGTACAGGACCAAGTTAAGTGTGCTAGACATCTTGGACCAACTCAACTCTGTTCATAGACTCTATGGAATACTATACAAAAACAGACTCACCTCCGTGCTAAGTGTAGAACTTACGGAGGTACTCTATGTTCCAGGAATTGACAAGTGGTATCTCATCCTCTGCTGCCAAGGGAATGCATCCGGGGCGAGAAACTTTGATGACTCGAAAGGGACCCTCCCAACTGGGGGAGAGTTTGTTCATTCCTTCTTGAGAGAGTATTCGCCGCAGCAACAGATCACCTTCTTCAAGTTGTCGATTTCACACATACCTCTGATGATAGCGCTGGAGCGCCTGGCGATATTGCGCATTACGAACAGCTGCTTGGCACCTTGCCACGTAGATGAGGTCCAGGTCATCACGCCGGAACTGATCGTGCGCGGCTTCGTTGTAGGTCCGGGCCCTGAGGGAACCCATGGTGATCTCCGAAGGAAGGAATGCTTCAGCTCCATACACCATGAAGAAGGATGTCTCTTTAGTGGCCTGGCTGGGTGTTGTCCAACTTGCCCACAATGCGGACGGAAGCTCCGCAATCCATTTGGCACCATGCTTTTTCAAGCGTTTATAGGTGTGGGTCTTGAGTCCCTTGAGAATTTCAGTATTTGCTCTCTCATCATGGCCATTGCTTGCGGATGAGCTACTGATGCATAGATGATGTTGATGTCGAGGTCTTTGCAATACTATTGAAAGGATGCACTTGTGAATTTGGTCTCTTGTCAGTGATGACTTTCTTCGGGACTCCAAATCTGCAAATCATGAACTTCAAGAACTTGATCACTGACTGCTTGTTAATCGTCACAACGGGAGTTGCTTTCGACCACTTTGTGAACTTGTCAATGGCGACATATAAAAATCGGTACCCTCTGAAGGCTTTTGGGAAAGGTCCCAAAATATCCATCCACCACACATTGAATGGCCATGAGGGAGGAATCATCAATTGTGACTGCGCAGGTGTGTGGATCTGCTTTGTGTGAAACTGGCACGCTTCGCATCTCTTGACTAGCTCGACTGCATCCTAGAGAGTTGTAGGCCAGTAAAAACTATGCCGAAAAGCCTTACCGACCAGCATGCGGGATGATGCGTAATTCCAACACTCGTCTCCATGGATTTATGTGAGGAGTTTGCAGTCTTCTTCCCATGAAATGCACCGCAATAGAATTCCATTGGCACCACGTCAGTAGAGATCCTCTTTTACCAACGTGTATCTTTTAGCCATCCAGACAATCCATACAGCAGATACAACGTCTTCAAGAAGTATGTGTCCTTCAAGTAGTCCCAGATCTCCGAGATCCATGCATCGGGACACTATTGACGGTTGTTATATACCAATTTCATCCGTCAATTTAACTCAATTATGTGAAGTATTTCTCATTTCTTGCACACATCACCTTTCTATCTAACCCAATTCCACTTGGACTTGCAGAAATATGTGTATGCAGCATTTTATGCAGGAAATGAGGAAATGTAGAGGGACCAATCCTATAAAATATCATCCCAGCTAATCAGGCGACGACATGTGGCATCCCATGGATCAAATGGCCCACAAACAGAAGTATCCGAGGAGATCCAATGGTGTATCACCCATATACATCAATGGGACCCACCTGGCGGCCACTTGGAGAAAGCACATGAGAAACGGTGCAATGACCAGGTCGGCTGAACCAGGGGGTCGGCCGACCTGGTCTTTGCACCAAACTCGGTCAGCCTCCATGTGTTGGCTCCTCCCGGCTCCCTGGATTCAATGGTGACTGATTCGTGCGCTTTTGGTTGCGGGAACTGACCTCAACACTAGTATAAATAGGACCCCGTACCCCTCACTTCAACACACACCACTTGGGCATCATTTTATTGTATACACTATCTTCCATAGTCCTTAGAGGAGTTAGGATGTAGAGAGGAGAGCCTCTAGTCCCAAGTCCAAATTGGGAAAAGAGTAGAAGGAATCTCTCTTCCCAATTCCACATTGGGAAAGGTATAGCTTATGTATTCCTTCTTGTATTTGTGACTTTGTGCTCAATAAAGATATTATCTTTAGTCTTCTTTTATACGTATACTTGGACAAAGCGTTTCTTGTTTGATTGTGGAGTCCATGTATGTGGAAGGTATATTCTTTATGATTTCACTCTCATGATCACATCTTATGGTCATAAACACTATAGACCCCCATTATAGTCTATGTAGTTATGATATGATTATGTTAATATGAATGACTTATGTTATGCTTCAACATTGGTTCAACGATGTTTAAGTTAGTCATTGCCTTAGGATGGCTTGTGCCATGGCTCCTAAGAGATTTGGTTAGTATGCTAGCATGGTGCTAGGGTATTTAAGTAGTGTTGGATGTCTATTAGACCCACAGATTGAAGAGGTAGGCAGTAGGTGGTGACAGCCCTATCTGTCCTTTGTAATCCTCCACGTTCGGCTATGCCACAGGCTCTTGGCGGGAGTCGCTCTAGTATTGCTAGGGGTAAGCCCGTGCCCGATGTGTTGAATAGCATTGCATAGGAATTCATCATTGACATGACCATTAGTATCTACCTTAGGCTATGTATATGTATTAGGAGCATTGTAGGAGAAACTCTCTAACTCTTAATCCAATCTCCCTCTAGGACCCATTTACCCTTTAGAATAGATTGCCTAGGTGTGTGTCACACTACCCCTATTATCAACTTACCCCTGTCCGGATAATGGATTAGTATCCCATAGCTTGACCATAAGAGTAGTATATACTTTACTCCATTGCCTTCCTTTGGGATAAATACGATACCCTTCAGAATACTCATGGGTGAAATGTTACAACGGTATCTTCCGCGCGCTTGGGGATCTCATCTCTTTACCAGAGATGATCTGTGGTATTAAGAAATACCAACAAGCATTTCTGGCGCCGTTGCCGGGGATGATTTGTTAGTATAGCTTAGGAGCCGTCAACACGCACCTGGTTTCTCAGAGCTTCCTGTGGCGCATACAATCCTTGGTGGACTCTATGGTAATAGAGCCACCAGGACCACTAGCCTCGAGGTGCTGGTCTCGCTCCCTTCACTTAGTTCAGCAGGCTGAGCGGCAGGTGCTAGTAATGTCCTAACAAAAACTCCATCGGGAGCCAGAGCCCCGGTAGAAGCCTTCGTTGAGAGGTCATCAGCTTCAGCGTTGTAGAGATGTTGGACATGGCATAGGTCCAGGACCTAGAAATCTTTCTGTATCTTCTGAACTTCAAGAAGATACGCTGCTAGCTGAGGGTTATTGCAAGTGCATTCACATTTACTTGTTTGATGATGAGTTGTGAATCCCCCTTTACCAGCAGAGGTTGGACGCCGAATGATAGCGCCATCTTCTGTCCGAATATGAGAGCTTCGTATTCCGCTATGTTATTCATTGCCTTGAAGTCAAGACAGACTGTGTATTTGACTTTCTCCCCGGTCGATGCGAGGAGCAAGATTCCACAATCGGCCCCCTGCTTCTTTACGGAGCCTTCGAAGTAGAGGGTTCAGTGAGGCTATGTGAAGACTGAAATCTCAGGTTTCTCTTCATTAGGGCCTCCCGGACCTTTTGGAGATGGAGTCCACTCTGCCAGGAAGTCAGCTAGTGCCTGACTCTTAATGGCATGTCAAGGCAGGAATTCTAGATCGAATTCTGCTAGCTCCGTAGCCCACTTTGCAATATTTCCTGTTGAGTTGGGATTATGCCGGATAGCTCGCAGTGGAGGCAATAATAAGTGCATACAGCAGCTTGTTCACCTCAAGATATCGATTCTTGGCATCTTGGAGGACCTCGCTGATGAAGTAGACAAACTGTTGGATAGTCCGGACCCTCCCGGAGGGGTCCGGTCCATCCTCTCTAGCAACCCGGACCCTCCCGGAGGAGCCCGGATCTCCTTCCTAATTTGTCGGGACCCTCCAGGAGGGGTTCGACGCCTTGTCTTGTGTAGGATCAAAGAGCACGTGAAAAGCTACCAGGGGGGGTGAATGGTAGACTTAAAAAATCTTAGGCAGCGGAAACAATTAAATCCCAACCCCTTTGGCACAAAAACGATATGTTAAAGAAATTGTGTGTGAGACTAATCTAAACGTGTTTCACCATGAAAAAAGTGATATATATCAGAGATAATCAAGTCACGAAGGAAACACAAGAAGAATAACTCAAATCCGTCGAGAGAAACTCAAGTTATGATCGAAAGATCAAACAAAGGTCAATCTGTCCTACCCGAGAAAAACAGTTCTGGAACACTGCAAAGAAACTCGTGTGGATCAGAAACCACAAGTCCAATGACCCTAAAATTTTTAAATATGATAGATAATCAAGTTGTGAATACAACCCAAAAAGAATCACGTCAATTGGATCTGTAAAACTCAAGTTATGATAAAACCACCGACGAAAGGTAGTGCTGTCCAGAAACTCGACGAGTAAAACTTGTCTGGAACAAGTCAGACGAACAAGGCACAAAATTTCCTTCAAACTACGAATTTTATTCAATAAAACACAATAGGAACAGCCCCAAAGTCGTCTACCACGAACTCTGGCTCCCTTGCTTATATAACCAGCCCTTAGGCCAACCCAATCTCAACTAGGACTCTAATCCTACTCCGTTCATGAATCGAAACTTTCCATAACTGCTTAAGACTCTTCTATATGCAGATAGAAGCAATCTTAAGACTTCCAAACACCTTAGGAACGAATTCCACATTCCTAAAACAACTCAAATTCGTGACCCATACGAAATCCTATCATAACCAACTCGATACTTTCCATACTGGGCCATAACCGACTCCGCCGCAGTCAAAGTCATCAACCGATACGATCCGATCCTTTCAACCAGATCTTTCCATCCATAACCCATCTTCGGAACCATGTTGCCACGTCATGCACCGCATGCATACGTGCGAACACCTTCCTTCGACGTTCAGTAACCTTCATATGTGTTTCCCTTGATTCAATCATCCTGCGCGACCTCCTGATCAGCTCAACCACAGTTCCTCCCAAACTTGGTTGTTGGAACGTCATCTCCTCCCTGAGACTAGTCCAATGGATCCCGTCACCATCCATGTATTGAACTCAAGCAACACCTTCACATGAATAAACAACCAATCCGTACGAGCCCAAGTCCGCGACTTGACTCAAGTCAGTTCTGAACAAAACACCTTACGTGAGCACCTCACATAAGCATGTTGCAAAGCATATCAAAACGATATCAGCCATATCAACCAGAACGCACCAAAAAATTAGCAAATGAATACTAAGAAATCTTTCTAATAATATAAAGCAAGTTCAAAATATTGCAAGATAAAAGCAGGAACATTGCGATCAAGCTCCAAACTTAGCCAAAGCTAACCAGAGCTTGAGCCGAAGCTTACCAAAGCTAGTACAACCTAGCGCTGGAGCTTATCAAAGCTAGTACAACCTAGCACCGGAGCTTACCAAAACTAGCAGGACCTAGCACCGGAGCTAACCAAAGCTAGTCGGACCTAGCACTGGAGCTGACCAAAACTAGTCGGAACTAGTCAACCCAAAAGCCAGAGCTAGAGAAACATGTCGGAGCTTAACAAAGACATGCCGGAGCTATCAAAGACATGCCGGAGCTACCCAAAAACATGTCGGAGATAGACAAAAAAGTCAGACCTATTGTCAGACCTTGCAGAAGCTCAGAGCTAGAGTCAGTCCTTGCTAAAAAAAATTTATGGCAGCATTAAAAACTTTTATTGTCAAAGCCAATGTATTCAGTACAAGCTAATGTATTCAGCACACATAGGTCTCACAATATCCCCCTTGATGAATGCATTGGCAACACCATTTAAAATCCGAACATTGGCATGAAAATTTTTTAGAGCAATTTTCCCTTTTTGAAAATCTTTTCCCTTTTTTTGAAAATCTTTCCCCCTTTTTGAAAATCACCATATTATCCATAAATTTCTCCCCCTTGCATATTTCACCATATTATCTCTCCCCATGCACATATTATCTCTCCCCCTTTGACAATGTATTCAGCAAGGTTTTTAAATGTTATGAGCATATTGTGACATATACATATGAACAAAGCTCATCCAAGTCATACTATCAAGTAACTTACACTATCACATCAATGAGATACATAAAGTAGTGTAAGCCATGCTAGAGACCAAGTGTAATTTTCAATTTAAGCAAGTCATGATCTCACAAACTTAACTATTTCAAATCCTGAAAGCATGACACTTGTTGCTGCATTTTATTATTTTTCAAAACACAAATTTAGATCATATGATATTTGCAAGAGATTATATGCGCATTTGCCTTATTCTAACCAACCAAGCCAAGTCTATGTCATTTGACAATTAGAAGCTTAAGGAACTGGTTTTAGTCATACACAACTTCTTCCAAGTTCATATCTAAGTGCAATGATAAGCCATCTCAAAAGAAGAAGTGTGATGCATGCATATTCTCTTGATCTTTTTTCAACTTATATTTGTTCATAAAAACTCAGCATGTGAGTTGATTGCTTGATTAATTCTTGATGATTAAAAGCACTTGTGAGCATGCAACAAGTTCAAAAGAGCAAGAAAGTTCGACCATGATCAGATTTAGTGTAAGTAATTATTCCAATTACTAGACATGGCAAAAACTACAAAATGTATGACAAGAGTAATATAGTAAGAACTTTCAGCATGTAAAAGGAATCACAAAGTCATATATGTATGAAATACTATGCTCATATTATTTTAATTTCAGATTCACACATAGACTTCTCAAGTTTGAAAACTCCCCCTCAATGTAAGCCATGAGGATGCATAACCCCTATTTCACTACGAATGAAACAAAAATGAGTGAAATCCAAAGGCTTTGTAAAAATGTCAGCCAATTGTTGTTCGGTATCTACATGGTGAAGCACAATGTTTCCTTTTTCAACATTATCACGGAGAAAGTGATACCTAATATCAATGTGCTTAGTTCTAGAATGTTGCACAGGGTCTTTAGCAATGCAAATGGCACTAGTGTTATCACAAAACAGTGGAACACTATCTAGATCAGCCCCATAGTCCTTAAGTGTTTGAACAATCCAAAGAATTTGTGAGCAAGCACTAGCAGCAACTACATATTCAGATTCGGCTGTGGATTGTGCAACTGAATTTTGTTTTTTAGAGGACCAAGCAACAAGTGAATTACCAAGAAAATGACAAGCACCGGAAGTACTTTTCCTATCAATCCTACAACCTCCAAAATCAGCATCAGAAAAAGCTTTCAAAGTAACGGTTGAGGAAGAAGGAAGGAAAAATGCCAAATTCTTGAGTTCCATGTAAGTACCTGAGAATCCTTTTGACGGCTTGACGATGTGAAGCACGTGGGGAGTCTTGAAACCGTGTACAAAGACATACGCTGAATTGTATGTCCGGTCTTGATGCCGTGAGGTACAAAAGTGATCCGATCATGCTTCTATATTCTTTTTGATCCACGGGTTCACCATCTTCATCAAGTTCAAGTGTTGTTGTTGTTCCCATTGGTGTCCGAAGAGGCTTGCTTTTTTCCATGTTGAAGTGCCTTAGGAGGTCTTTTGTATACTTAGTTTGATGCACAAAGGTACCCTCCTTGGTTTGCTTGATTTGCAGCCCAAAAAAGTACGTGAGTTCTCCCATCATACTCATCTCAAATTCTGAACTCATCATAGCTGAAAACTTGGACACAAAATCATGAGAAGCACAACCAAAGATAATATCATCCACATACACTTGAACGAATAATGAGTCATTGCCATGTTTAAGCACAAAAAGAGTTTTATCAACCTTGCCCATGGTAAACCCCTTTTCAAGTAAGAATGTCTTTAACCTATCATACCATGCTCTAGGGGCTTGTTTGAGACCATACAAGGCTTTGGACAGTTTGTAAACATGATTAGGAAAATCTAGATTTTCAAAACCCGGTGGTTATTTGACATAAACCTCCTCATCTATGTATCCATTAAGAAAAGCACTTTTAACATCCATTTGATATAGCTTAAAACCTTTAGATGCAGCAAAAGCTAACAAAATTATTATGGCTTCTAATCTAGCAACAGGAGAAAAAGTTTCATCAAAATCTAGACCTTCAACTTGAGTGAAACCTTGAGCAACCAACCTAGCCTTATTCCTAACCACAACCCCATCCTCACTTTGTTTATTTTTAAACACCCATTTAGTTCCAATTAAAGTGTGACCTTGAGGAGGAGGTACAAGTTTCCAAACATTATTTCTTTCAAAAATTTCTAACTCTTCTTGCATGGCAATAATCCAAGATTCCTTAGTGAGTGCATGTGATATATCTTTGGGTTCAAAAGAAGCAACAAAAGCAGAATGAGCATGAGAGTTTGGATCATAAAACCTGGACTGTGTAACTCGTTCGTGCAAGCTTCCAATAATCTGTTGTGTGGGGTGATCTTTGTAAAAACGTAGGGGAACAGATGTCTCATGAGCTTCTTCTTCTTCATGTTCATCACAAATCAATGAGCTTGTGGCTTGTGGACGATCAGGACCAGCATAGGTGATAGTCGGAGCTTGTTCAATATTCGGAGATGGACACGTGTCAGCTTCGGAACTATCAGGCAGTATCACCAGCTCTTCTTCTTCTTCGAAAATACCCTCCCCCTGAGGATATGGATCAGGTCCTGCAGCACTGGAGCTAGTACCTGAGCTAGCTTCATCAAAAGACACTTCACAAGTCTCCACAATTTTGTTAGTGTCAAAGAAAAACACACGGTAGCCTCTAGTATGAGATGGATAACCAAGAAACATTCCATCAATGGATCTTGGTTCAAATTTATCAAGATTACTATTGACGTCTGTTATATACCAATTTCATTCGTCAACTTAACTCAATTATGTGAAGGATTTGTCATTTCTTGCACAAATCACCTTTTTATCTAACCCAATTCCACTTGGACTTGGAGAAATATGTGTATGCATCATTTTATGCAGGAAATGAGGAAATGTAGAGGGACCAATCCTATAAAATATCATCCCAGCCAATCAGGCGATGACACATGGCATCCCATGGATCAAATGGCCCACAAACAGAAGTATCCGAGGAGATCCAACGGTGTATCACCCATATACATCAATGGGACCCACCTGGCAGCCACCTAGAGAAAGCACACGAGAAACAGTGCAATGACCAGGTCGCCCGAACCAGGGGGTCGGCCGACCTGGTCTTTGCACCAAACTCGGTCATCCTCCATGTGTTGGCTCCTCCTAGCTCCCTGGAGTCAATAGTGACTGATTCGCGCGCTTTTGGTGGCGGGAACCGACCTCAACACTAGTATAAATAGGACCCCCTAACCCTCACTTCAACACACACCACTTGGGCATCATTCTATTGTATACACTATCTTCCATAGTCCTTAGAGGAGTTAGGATGTAGAGAGGAGAGCCTCTAGTCCCAAGTCCAAATTGGGAAAGGAGTAGAAGGAGTCTCTCTTCCCAATTCCACATTGGGAAAGGTATGGCTTATGTATTCCTTCTTGTATTTGTGACTTTGTGCTGAATAAAGATATTATCTTTAGTCTTCTTTTATACGTATACTTGGACAAAGCATTTCTTGTTTGATTGTGGAGTCCATGTATGTGGAAGGTATAGTCTTTATGATTTCACTCTCATGATCACATCTTATGGTCATAAACACTATAGACCCCCACTATAATCTATATAGTTATGATATGATAATGTTAATATAAATGACTTATGCTATGCTTCAACATTGGTTCAACGATGTTTAAGTTAGTCATTGCCTTAGGATGGCTTGTGCTATGGCTCCTAAGGTATTTTCTTAGTATGCTAGCATGGTGCTAGGGTATTTAAGTAGCGTTGGATGTCTCGTAGACCCACGAAATGAAAAGGTAGGCAATAGGTGGTGACAGCCCTATCTATCCTTTGTAATCCTCCACGTTCGGCTATGCCACAGGCTCTTGGCGGGAGTCGCCCTAGTATTGCTAGGGGTAAGCCCGTGCTTGATGTGTTGAATAGAATTGCATAGGAATTCATCATTAACATGACCATTAGTATCTACCTTAGGCTATGTATATGTATTAGAAGCATTGTAGGAGCAACTCTCTAACTCACAATCCAATCTCCCTTTAGGACCCATTTTACCCTTTAGAATAGATTGTCTAGGTGTGTGTCACACTACCCCTATTATCAACTTACCACTGTCCGGATAATGGATTAGTATCCCATAGCTTGACCATAAGAGTAGTATATAATTTACTCCATTGCTTTTCTTTGGGATAAATACGATACCCTTGGGAATACTGATGGGTGAAATGCTACAACGGTTTCTTCCGTGCGCTTGCGGATCTCATTTCTTTACCGAAGATGATATGTGGTGTTAAGAAATACCAACAAGCATTTCTAGCGCTGTTTCCGGGGATGATTTGTTAGTATATCTTAGGAGCTGTCAACAAGTATTTCTGGTGCCGTTGCCGGGGAAGGCAAAGGAAGTGAAGGATAGCTATCACTTGTGATTAAGCTATAGGTACTAGTAGTTATTAGGCAGAATTACCCTTGTTTGTTTTCTCCTTTGTGTGAAAACAGGGTAGTGTTGGCCAACCCATTGTATGGGATGGCCAACGAGGACGCAAGTGCTAAAATGCAAGATGATTCAAGGCGTACCTCAATAAATGTCTGCTAGGCAACATCATTGCCTTTTGCGGGAGAATTTCAGCTTTCAGTAGGAGCCAAAGTCATCCATACCCAAGCTTGGGGAAGGCTCCAAGAAGTTCTTCTTGGTTTGCCTCCACCATGGGGTGGATAGATGGCTCTTCATTCAACACTCATGTCATGGGTTGGCTCCACCAATCCATGACCACATTCATGCTGGAGCTGAAGGAGTCCTATTCTCATCCGTCATGGATGAGAAGAAGGTCTCCACTCAAGGGGTGAATTGAAGAATGCTCGAGTTCCCATAGCTTGTCATGCGCACCACTTCACTAGGTGAACATTCTAGTTATGGAACTACACCTCCCATTAAAGTATCATGAATACCAAGTTAATGGAGATTTGTTTGGATAATCCAAGTCGTGGATATTCACATGAAAATCTATGTCATCATGGGACACGTGGGAATTATTTCCCTAACACCCATGAGGACCTTTTTAAAACAACAACTCCAATGGCTACCATTCACAAGGAGGTCAAGGGTGGAATTAACATCACCCTTGTATTCAATGGCTTTCCAAGGGATTTAAGTTCAACTAGCCTACCATGAAGTATCTTGGCCAAGCAGAAATCAAGACAACATTCACATGAAGATCTTGGCCAAGGACAAGAACTTAAGGAGCATTCAAAGTCCAAGATTTCCCACATCACTTGTTGGGATTCCCACACTTCGACCAAACCCATTCAACCTAGGGCAAGAGACATTGTGGACGACGTGTTTCTTGTTTGATTGTGGAATCCACATGTCATCATGCCCAAGGAAGCCTTTGACCCATGATCGAGGTATGGGTTGATTCAATGGAATAGCAATATGGTCAGAGTGGCACCCCTAAGAAGGACAAAGCCCCACCATGCTCATGAAGGAATACATTCAAAAGGGAGAACCCGCTACAACAACATGTCTATATCAATACAACAGGGAGAGGCTAGGGCCACCATGTGGCCCACATGTTCAAATGAAATCCAAATGAGTTTGGCATGTCAAAACAGAAGAAATCGTCCACATCTTCAACTCCGGGATTGGACAACAAATCATCACGCTGAACAGAATGGAGGTAAGTCCTACTCATCGGATTTCAAAAATTCGGTGAGTCCTTGCCAATAGGTTAATTGGTAGTTATCTCATATTTGTTTTCCAAATTGCATCAACCCTTGCATTTGCATGTTTGAAATTCCACACTTGCATGTTGGAAAGTAAAATTTCCAACCATCATAACACTAAAAATTTGAATTAGGGGAGAATTTAATTGGATATGAACTACGTGCATGACCACTTGAATTTATCTTCCTAGTTCAAACCAAAAAGATTTGCTTTGACCCTCATTATATTTACAAGTTATTTCAAGCTGGGCAAGACAATTTGAAAATTGGGTTTAATTTACTTTTGGCTAACGTAACCCGTTTTTGAGTTGTTTTGTGTGTTCCCGATTAAAGTGCAGCTAGGTCAAAAATGTGAAGAGGTGTTTTGGCAAGAAAGTGAAGGTTTCATCAAGCTCAAGTCACCATTGGGAGGATTTGAGAACACTTCTCTCCTTCAAACTCATTTTGAGTTTGAGAAAGAGAAATGTTCAAGATGATGACCCAATGGAGGAGCCAGGACCAAATCCATTGTCAAATCCAATCTCAACTTGGCACTTGACATCAACCATCAAGCCTACGCAAAAAATCAAGGTTGTAAGTTTCTCACACAAAGACCTTCGTCACCAACTAATCCGCAAATAAGGTATGAGTTTAGAATTTTGCATTGTTTGGTTTGCCATAGAATTGAATGTATTTGCTTGCATTTGTGCGGAAGGTTGACACTTTCTCATCATTCAATTCTCAAGCATCCTCACAAGAGTAAGCATGGGTATTGAATTTTGGATCTCCAAAAGGAAATCCCACCTTACTTGGAAAAATCTCAAACAAGTACCTAGAATCCTTTAAGAATTGTTTTGTAAACTTAGTCATTTTTGTCGAAGTTTAGAAAACAAAACTTTTGGGCATGACTTAATTGGTGAATTGGCATATAGAAACTTGGGCATAGTGACAACCATAATTTTTAATTGAGCTTCATGCATAAATGGTGTCACTAGATTTCAAACTCCTAGGAATAAGTGATATCCTTGCTCTGAAATTGAATTGCATTTTTAGGAGGAGTCACTAAATTTCAAATTCCTAGTGAGGATCAGGAGGATAAAATTGAGAATCTTGTTTGTCATGGTCTAAATGATAAAAATTTGCTCTTAAAAGCTAAGATGGTTAGAAACTTTAAAAGGTGTAGGGATCCATATAGTGTATTTCCATCACATGCATTGCTATGAGTAGGAGCTTTAGAAAATATGCAACATGAATTATCCATAAATCTCCACTCTTGTCAATGAATAACACATTGATCATAGATACACTTGACATTGGATCCAATGCATATTTGATTTTGTTCTTCCCCGTATGTACAAATGAAAGTTCAGTTACATAACTTGAACGTTCAATTGTACAAGTCTCCGGAGCTAACCATCCCTCTCCATTCAAGAGAGGAAGTTTGCAGGAGTAATATTACTATGCAGACATTCATGAAGCTGATTGTTGGGATCCCTAGAGGATTCCCATCTCTTAGCCATGGAGTAAATTAGGATGGTTGTTATCTATCAGAAATTATGGCTGAAGGTCAATCATAACTATACGAGGCTAGAGATTTGAAATGGGAATCCTCCATGAGCAACCAATGAGCTGCCACGAATGGGTGATAGCATTATGCTCTCAACTATTTTAAGCACTCATTCAAGCTCAAGGGATTTGCCACCATCATTGGGTACAAGTTATTCCTATGTGGCTAAGAGTTATGATGTACCATGACCATGGAATGACAAGATCACACCCAATTTATATTGGGTGCAAGTTGTTCCTATGTGGCTAGAAGGTATGTCATGCCTTAGCTAAGGAACAACAGATCACACTCAACCCATGTTGAGTGCATGTCATTCCTTTGTGGTTCTAGGTATGTTGTACCTTACCCAAGGAGCAACTGATCATACCCAATGCATGTTGGGCACATGTCACTCCCTTATAGCAAAAATATATGATACACATTAGCCAAAGAATGACGAACATACTCAATGTATGTTGAGTGCACGTCATTCCTTTGGATCTAAAGGTTATCATTATCCTAGCCAAGGAATGACAAATCACACCCAACACATGGAGACCCTGATGTGCGGACAATCAACATCGGAAACACTCTATTCAACCACACTCATGGTGTCAATGGGAGGCAACACAACAATCAACACTCAACCCTCCATTGTCAAAGCCATGCTGCAACAAGGATAGGCCAACTCATGGCCTACCTCCGTTGTTAGGGTTTCAACCCCTATCACGGACCTTGATCAAGAATAATCTTGGGGGAGGACCCCCACTTGAGGTAACTTGTATCACACCCACTACATTTTTATTTCAAATCATCCATTGCATATTTATTTTCCATCCATCCATCATCCACCTTGCATTTAAAAAAACATAAAAATAGGAACTTAGATTTGCTTTGCTTATCAAATAAAGATGTGCGGTAAGAATGATTTAGAATTCACATAGATGAAATGATGAATAGTTGCTCCGTTTTATTTTCCTAAGTCTCTAGTTTACAACTTGCTACTCTCCGAATATTGCTTTCATTGGTTCGAAATACTTTTACCTTAATTTGGAAGTTGTGGGTAGCAAAAGCTTAATCTAATTCTAGGTTGTTGCGAGACTAGAATTGGTAATAGGGAGGCTAGTCCTAGTTTGAAAGTAAAACTTAGATTTCCGAAGAAATTCTAAAAAGATTTAAGTTTCTCTAAATTGATTGGAAATACCTACCATAGTCATATGATGTCCATACATAGACAGAACCTTATGCATATGCTATTTGCTTTCACATTGAGCCTAGTCAAACTAGTATAGACATATGTGAGAAATCATTCAACTCTTTTTGAATTCAAGACTTCAGTTGCACATGCTATACTTCTACACTAGAAGTAAGCAAAACGTCCATCATATCCACCATACCACAACAAAAAGAGAAACTCCATGTTATTCATGTTTAGCACTCTCTTCAAAATTCATTGCAAAGAAAGGGAGTAGAAGACATGGCTACAAAAAGAAAATGAAAAAAAAAAAGAGCATGCTTACATTATAAGCATGAGAAAAAAAAAGAGAAAAGAAAATTAGCAATGTTTCATCCCTGCAAAAGAAAGAGAGAATATACCAAAAAGGAGTTATCTCAAGTATCCACATCCACTTCCACTCCATCACACATGCACTAGTCTTGAATCAAAAAGTTTTGATTTGAATTCTCCTAAGGCTTACTCTTTTGACTTAGCAATATATGTGATGCAAATATGCCTACTTACTTTCCTTATCAAGCTCCACATACAAGCCATATTCAATGAGTAGGAATAGTAGAGGCACAATGCTTTGGTGAGGAAATATTTCCACTATCCACAAAGGAGTGATTGAGAGAATCAAATTGAGGTACTTAATATCTAAATTGAATTCTCCGGGATTTAAGTGGAACTTGATTTCTAGGCTATGTTTGCTCCATTTGATATTCTACCTTTCAACTACTCATGAATATGAAAAAGCATAAGCCCCATGATAACTTAAGAAAGGTAGGGTATCATTGCCAATTTCTACAATACTAGGTAGAGTATCTTGTTGTGCATTAGATACTTTTGAAAATAAGACATTGTAGTAACTCCTGATCATCAACCTAAAGTCTTGACTTCGCTCGGAACGAGCAAAGGATAAGCTTGGGGAAGTTTGTTGACGGCTGTTATATACCAATTTCATCCGTCAATTTAACTCAATTATGTGAAGGATTTGTCATTTCTTGCACACATCACCTTTCTATCTAACCCAATTCCACTTGGACTTGGAGAAATATGTGTATGCAGCATTTTATGCAGGAAATGAGGAAATATAGAGGGACCAATCCTATAAAAATATCATCCCAACCAATCAGGCGACGACACGTGGCATCCCATGGATCAAATAGCCCACAAACAGAAGTATCCGAGGAGATCCAATGGTGTATCACCCATATACATCAATGGGACCCATCTGGCAGACACTTGGAGAAAGCACACGAGAAACGGTGCAATGACCAGGTCAGCCGAACCAGGGGGTCGGCCGACCTGGTCTTTGCACCAAACTCAGTCAGCCTCCACATGTTGGCTCCTCCTGGCTCCCTGGAGTCAATGGTGACTGATTCGCGCGCTTTTGGTGGTGGGAACCGACCTCAACACTAGTATAAATAGGACCCCCTACACCTCACTTCAACACACACCACTTGGGCATCATTCTATTGTATACACTATCTTCCATAGTCCTTAGAGGAGTTAGGATGTAGAGAGGAGAGCCTCTAGTCCCAAGTCCAAATTGGGAAAGGAGTATAAGGAGTCTCTCTCTTCCCAATTCCACATTGGGAAAGGTATGGATTATGTATTCCTTCTTGTATTTGTGACTTTGTGCTCAATAAAAATATTATCTTTAGTCTTCTTTTATACGTATACTTGGACAAGGTGTTTCTTGTTTGATCGTGGAGTCCATGTATGTGGAAGGTATAGTCTTTATGATTTCACTCTCATGATCACATCTTATGGTCATAAACACTATAGACCCCCACTATAGTCTATATAGTTATGATATGATAAAGTTAATATCAATGACTTATGCTATGCTTCAACATTGGTTCAACGATGTTTAGGTTAGTCATTGCCTTAGGATGGCTTGTGCCATGGCTCCTAAGGTATTTGCTTAGTATGCTAGCATGGTGCTAGGGTATTTAAGTAGCGCTAGATGTCTCATAGACCCACGGATTGAAGAGGTAGACACTAGGTGGTGGCAGCCCTATCTGTCCTTTGTAATCCTCCACGTTCGGCTATGCCACGGGCTCTTGGCGGGAGTCACCCTAGTATTGCTAGGGGTAAGCCCGTGCCCGATGTGTTGAATAGCATTTCATAGGAATTCATCATTACCATGACCATTAGTATCTACCTCGGTCTATGTATATGTGTTAGAAGCATTGTAGGAGCAACTCTCTAACTCTCAATCCAATCTCCCTCTAGGACCCATTTTACCCTTTAGAATAGATTGCCTAGGTGTGTGTCACACTACCCCTATTATCAACTTACCACTGTCCGGATAATGGATTAGTATCCCACAGCTTGACCATAAGAGTAGTATATAATTTACTCCATTGCTTTCCTTTGGGATAAATACGATACCCTTTGGAATACTCATGGGTGAAATGCTACAACGGTATCTTCCATGCGCTTGCGGATCTCATCTCTTTACCAGAGATGATCTGTGGTGTTAAGAAATACCAACAAGCATTTATGGCACCGTTGCCGGGGATGATTTGTTAGTATATCTTAGGAGCCGTCAATAATTACCATGTTTCTTAACAAAGCATTTGCAACCAAAGACCCGAAAGTGCGTAACACTAGGCCTATGTCCAAACCGGAGCTCATATGGTGTTTTACCTAGCTTAGCGCGCAAGAAAACACGATTTGAGACATAACAAGCGGTTGCAATCGCATCAGTCCAAAATTTCCTAGGAGTTTGATATTCATCAAGCATAGTCCTAGCCATATCAACTAAGGTTCTGTTCTTTCTTTCTACAACACCGCTTTTTTGAGGTACATATGGTGAAGAAAATTGATGATCTATTCCATTTTCAGCACAAAAGTGATCAAAAGATTGATTTTCAAATTCAATTCCGTTATCACTTCTAATTGCTTTTAAAGATCCTGGGTGATCAATTGATAATCTAAGAAATAAAATTATAAAGTGACTACAAGCTTCATTCTTAGACACCATAAAGTAAACCCAAGAGTATCTAGAATAATCATCAACAATAACAAGAACATACCATTTACCTCTGAAGGATTGAACACGTGAAGGTCCTACGGTGTCAAGGTGCAAAAGTTGACCCGGTTCAGTTGTCATGATCATTGTGAGAGGAGTATGTGAACCTGCAACTATCTTAGCATGTCTACAAGAAGAGCACACAATTTCTTTGTCCCCTTTAAGCTTAGGCAGCCCACGTATGTGATCAAAAGCACTAACACTCGTTAGGTGATCAAAGCCTACGTGACCAAGTCTACGATGCCAAAAATATAAGTCCTTTGAATCATTAGCAACTAGACACCTATGCTCAGAAGTTGACATATCAAAATCAGCTTTAAAAACTCTTCCAAAACGAGACATGTTAAACAAAAGCTCACTATTTGAATCTACAACTTTGCAGCAATTTTTTGTGAAAGTTATTTCCAAATTCTCATCAAGCAATTGAGAAACAGAAAGCAAGTTGTACTTCAAATTTTTAACAAGTGCCACATCTTTTAGAGTGTAGTGATCATTTACTCTAACCAAACCTTTAGCAATAATAGGAGTTGAAGAATTATCGACAAAAGTTACATTTTCAACAGGTGACACAAAGGAGAGGGAGAAGAACCATTCTCTGTTACCGGTCATGTGGCTTGAGCATCCTGAATCCACAATCCATATGTTCTCCTTCCTTAAGCATGTAACCTACATAGAAGCACAATACGTGGATGAATCAATACTAGGGTTAGTCAAAAGGCATTTAGAAATCCAGTACTGAGTCACACGACGTCCAGCAGGAATAACACGCAAAAGCTGAGACAAAACAGCAGGTTTATGAGTCAATGTTTGAGGTTTTGTGTTCTTAACCCCTGATTTAAAAGTTGTTACGCGTTTAGCACGAAAACCAGTAGCTCTGGAGGTGAACGCAGAAGTTCCAAGAGAAAGCGCTGAAGCTCCGGGTGCAAAAACTGAAGTTCTGGATGGAACAACAGAAGGTCCAGGAGCTCTCGAGCTATCGGAACTACCGGAGCTGCCTTTGTAGATTTCTTACCAGAAGGTCCGGAAGCTACCTTTTCAAAATTTTGACTCATTAAAGCAGGTTGCATGTTTCTAATTTTAGGTTTAGCATGAAAGTTATGAGATCTAGTAGACATTTTATCCTTTTTAATTTGTTTAGCTAGTCTATAACAAAAATCTACGACATGACCATCTTTATCACAATAAGTACAATGAAATTTAATTTTGTAATCATCTTAGATGAGCACCCAGCATTAGAAACAGAATTAGAAAGTACTCCTGCAGATTCAAAGATCACATCCTTTTGTTTAGGGACAGTTTGAATCAAACCACTTCCTAATGACTTTACAATTTTAGGTGGATGTGCCTTAGCATGAGCATGAGAATCAAAACCTAAACCAGTTTTATCATTGCAAGACTTGGAAGAATTCAGCGGCAAGTTTAGCTTCTTATTCCCATTACAAAACTGATCTAATGTCCAATGCATGTCATCAAGTTTATTGGACAGATCAAGGCAATTTCCACATGAAGTTTTTCCTTTTAATTTGCAATTAGAACAGTATTTAACTTCATGAGAACGTAAAGCATTGTTTAGAATGGAAATTTCATTCATTGCATTTTTTAGTTTCTTATCAAGATTATCACATGCAGAGCAATGCAAATCATCTCTAGAATAAGAAGGCTCTTTTAAGTTTTTATCATTAAACGTAGCAAGCTCTTTGTTCTTTTTAATTTCTTCATCAAGTCTATCTAGAGTGGAGGAGTGTGCACTTCTTAATGTGGACAATTGTTCATAGATTAAGTCACTTGAGGAACATGCATCATCACTAGGAATCAAAGTTTTTAAACGGTTGATTTCAGATTCTAGTGATTCAATTTTAGCAGCATTATCCCTAAGCTTTTTGTCCTTTTTCTTGACAATAATAGTTGCATGAGAAATAGCATCACACATTTCATTACAGGTAGAACATACCTCATCGTCGTCACTGTTGTGTTCTGCATCCTCCTGACTTGATCTTGATCTTGTTTTTCCTGCCATGAAGCATAAGTTGGTCAGATCGTCATCATCTTCATCACTTTCAAAGTCTACATCACTTGAACTGAGTTCTTGAAGTGCGATGATGAAACTATTAATCATCTTGCGTCCTATGGTACCCTTCATTTTCTTGTTGGGATTTCCAGAGGTGGTCTTGACCTTGTTCTGTTTTTCTTCGCGGGTAGTAGGACCTGAAAGGTTAGGGCATTCTCTACGAAAGTGTCTTGTCTTACCACATTCAAAACAGCATAGAGGTTCGGAGCTTCCTCTCCTCCTAATTCTCACATTTTGCAATGCTTTTGAGAATCTAGTAGAGAGAAGTGCTAGCTCCTCCTCTGGAAATTCCTCGATCTGCTCCAGGGTTAGTGAGGACAACAAAGCAAGAGTATTGCAAGATGATGGTTGGCCGGAGCTAGACATATCACGTTGTGAGACAAATGCAATAGACTTATTTGGGTTCTTACGTGATAAGATGTCAATTTCATGAGTTTTTAGTTTAGAATAAAGCACATCTAATGTAGGAGAACTCATGACAGTTGATTCACGAATAGATGTTACTTTCATCTCCCAAATTGACATGTCTAATGCACTAAGAAGATGCCTAGCATTCTCAGCATCAGAAAAGTTAACATTGACACAACGTAAGTTGCTGAGAATTTTATTGAAGCGAGCAAAGAGGTCATCGATAGACTCACCGGGTTGCATCTCGAAATGCATATATTCCTTTTTGAACATATCTTGTTTTACCTCCTTGATTGTGTTGGAGCCTTCATGATAATCACAGTGAGCTCTCCAAACTTTGTATGCTGATCAGAGGTGCGCGACACTGTCGAAGTCGCTTTGAGTGAGTCCTTGGATGATCAAGTTTCGGGCTTTGTTGTTGTTGTTGACGTCCTGTAGGTTTGCAGCCATAACTTGATCGTTTGACGGCACATCATAAGGCTTGTACACCTTTTCCCATATTGTGAAGCCTTGCGCCTGGATAAAAGCTTCCATTTGAAAATCAATACCAGCAAACACACAAGGTTTGGTGGGGTATTTCTCCATGATGATTGGTCAAAAACACGTGCAAATCACAATGATTAGAGCATTGTGACTCTGATACCAATTTTAGGATCGAAGAGCATGTGAAAAGCTACCAGAGGGGGTGAATGGTAGATTTAAAAAATCTTACGCAACGGAAACAATTAAATCCCAACCCCTTTGGCAGAAAAACGATATGTTAAAGAAATCATGTGTGAGACTAATCTAAACATGTTTCACCGTGAAAAAAAGTGATATATATCAGATATAATCAAGTCACGAAGAAAACACAAGAAGAATCACTTAAATCCGTCGAGAGAAACTCAAGTTATGATCGAAAGATCAAACAAAGGTCAATCTGTCCTACCCGAGAAAAACAGTTCTGGAACGCTGCAAAGAAACTCGTGTAGATCAGAAACCACAAATCCAATGACTGTGAAATTTTGAAAGATGATAGATAATCATGTTGTGAAGACAACCCAAAAAGAATCACGTCAACTGTATCTGTAAAACTCGAGTTATGATAAAACCACCGACGAAAGGTAGTGCTGTCCAGAAACTCGACAAGTAAAACATGTCTGGAACAATTCGGACGAACAAGGCACAAAAGCTCCTTCAAACTATGAATTTTATTCAATAGAACACAAGAGGAACAGCCCCAAAGTCATCTACCAAGAAATCTGGGCTCCCTTGCTTATATAACCAGCCATTAGGCCAACCCAATCTCAACTAGGACTCTAATCCTACTCCGTTCACGAATCGAAACTTCCCATAACTGCTTAAGACTCTTCTATATGCAGATAGAAGCAATCTTAAGACTACCTTAGTAATGAATCCCACATTCCTAAAACAACTCAAATTCGTGATCCATACGAAATGCTATCAAAACCAACTCGATACTTTCCATACCGAGCCATAACCGACTCTGCCGCAGCCAAAGTCATCAACCGATAAGACCCGATCCTTCCAACCAGATCTTTCCATCCATAACCATCTTCAGAACCATGTTGACACGTCATGCACCACATGAATACGTGCGAACACCTTCCTTTGACGTTCAGTAACCTTCATATGCACTGCCCTTGATTCAATCATCCTGCGCGACCTCCTGATCAGCTCAACCACAGTTCCTCCCGAACTTGGTTGTTGGAACCTCATCTCCTCCCTGAGACTAGTCCAATGGATCTCGTCACTAGCCATGTCTTGAACTCAAGCAACACATGCACATGAATAAACAACTAATCTGTACGAGCCCAAGTCCACGACTTGACTCAAGTCAGTTCCGAACACAACACCTTACGTGAGCACCTCACATAAGCATGTTGCAAAGCATATCAAAACGATATCAGCCATATCAACCAAAACGCACCAAAAACTTAGCAAATGAATACTAAGCAATCTTTCTAACAATATAAAGCAAGTTCGAAACATTGCAAGATAAAAGCTGGAACATTGCGATCAAGCTCCGAACCTAGCCAAAGCTAACCAGAGCTTGAGCCGGAGCTTACCAAAGCTAGTACAACCTAGCGCCGGAGCTTATCAAAGCTAGTACAACCTAGCACCGGAGCTTATCAAAACTAGCAGGACCTAGCACCGGAGCTAACCAAAGCTAGTCGGGCCTAGTGCCGGAGCTGACCAAAACTAGTCAGAACTAGTCAACCCAAAAGCCGGAGCCAGAGAAACATGTCGGAGCTTGACAAAGACATGCCGGAGCTATCAAAGACATGACGGAGCTACCCAAAAACATGTCGGATCTATTGTCGAACCTTGCAGAAGCTCGGAGCTAGAGTTGGTCCTTGCTAAAAAGATGTTATGGCAGCATTAAAAACTTTTATTGTCAAAGTCAATGTATTCAGTACAAGCCAATGTATTCAGCACACATAGGTCTCACATCTTGTAGAAGTTGGTTCACAGGCACCTCACCTTTAGGTCCCATGCCTGGGGGCTGGGACCCAGACTCGCCTTCATGATTATCTACTGCAGGTGGCTCTAGACCCTCTTGGAGGGGTCTGAGCCTCTGTGTGGAGGAGCCTGGAGATGTGTCTGATCTCTCGGTGACCATGACCATGCTGACAACTTTTATAGTTGCGGCAATATAAAGCAGAAGAGGCTCACCAGATTTCGGAGCTACCATGATGGGAAGTGTAGTGAGGAACTGTTTAAGATCTTGGAATGCATTGTCTGCTTCTTCGTACAATGAAAAGGTTTGGACTTCCTCAGAAGCTTGAAGAAGGGGAGTGCCCGTTCAGCCAGCCTAGAGATGAACCGACTGAGTGAGGCAAGACACCACGTGGGCTTCTGGATGTCTTTGATGCGTGCAGGAGGCTGCATCGCTTCAGTAGCTTTTATTTTGGCCGGATTTGCTTCTATCCCTCGATGAGTCACCAAGAATCCAAGTAGCTTTCCGGAGGAGACCCCAAGGATGCACTTTTCGGGGTCCAGCTTTGTACGCATCTGGTGCAGCTTGTCCAAGATGGACTGGAGGTTGTCCAGTAAAGTGTCTTTGTCCTTGACCTTCACGACGATATCATCGACGTAAACCTCCAATAGGTCCCGAATAAGATCCCCAAAAATTTTATGCATAGCTCACACAAAAGTTGAGAGGACATTCTTGAGACCATAAGGCATTGTAGTGTAGCAGTACAAACCATCTACCGTAATGAAGGCAGTTTGTTCTTCATCTTCCTTAGACATTGGTATTTAATGAAAACTGGAGTATGCATCTAGGAAGCAAAGTAGCTCACGTCTAGAAGTAGAATCCACTATCTGATCTATTTTGGTAGTGGAAAAGGGTCTTTAGGGCATGCCTTATTCAAAGTGGTGTAGTCGATGCACATCCAAAGATTCCCGCCGGCCTTTGGCATGAAAATTGGTTTTGCTAACTATTGTGGATGTTGTACCTCTCGTATGAATCTAGCGAGCATCTTCTTGACTTCTTCTTAGAAGAAGTTTTGCCGCTCAATAGATTGATTGGGGCTATTGTTGTATAGGACATGCATCTGGATAGATATTGAGATGGTGCTCGATCAGCTCCCTGGGGATCCCAAGCATTTGTGACGGTTGCCATGCAAACACGTCAACATTCGCCCAGGGGAAAGTGACAAGCGTGAGTTCCTATTTGTCACCCAGACCTCTAGCAATGCGAGTGGTCTGAGCGGCATCAGAACCGATTTATATGACATTGACGGGAATGCCTGTGTCATTGCTTGGCTGCACACGGGGTGCAGAAGTTAAGCCACGCAGGAGCGAGCTTGGGGGTTGTTGAGTAGATTTCTCCTTGTCGGATTCAGCTTCTTGCGCAGCAGCTAGCGCATGAAGTTTCTCCAACGCTGTAACTCCAGCAGTGCGGTCCCCTCGGATCTGGGGGACACCTGATGGAGTTGGCATCTTCAAAACCAAGTAGACATAGTGGGCCACCGCCATGAACCAGTATAGATCCGGTCTACCCAGGATGGCATTGAAGGGAAGGTTGATGTGCCACATCAAAGATCAGCTTCTTTGACCAGTAGTTGTCTGGTGTCCCAAATGTAACTAGAAGAGAGACAGAACCGATTAGAATAATGGCTCCCGGACCCACTTCAGAGAATGGATGTGAGGGCCTAAGCTCTGAGATGGGGATTTGCAGCTTCATGAAGGCGGCGAAGCTGATGAGGTTGAGCGCAGCTCCACCATCAACCAAGATATGGAAGAGCTGGACATTATCAATAGTCGTGGAGACCATCAATGGTAGCTGCCCAGATCCGACCATGTTCTTCGGGGTGTCGGAGGCGTCGAAAGTGATGGAAGTGTCTATCCACTTTCGATAAGGCTCCACCTTGGCAGTGGGAGCTGCAGCAGCTATCTCCCAACACAAAGTTTTACCATGCATTGAGAGGTAATATCCCAAGACCCTTCATACATCATATGAGAGCCTTCCGATGCTCGTTGTCGGAGCTGGTGTTGTAAAAGCCCTAAATTCAAAGTACAAAGTTCATATAGGAGAATTTTAAAGTTGAATGGGAAAAGAAAAGAAATCAAAATGGTAACTGAAAAAAAAATCAAACCCATTTAAATTATAATGAAGGGAATTCAAATATTAAATACTTACCCCTGTTTAAACTTTGCTAAAATAAAATTTTGAGTTGACCATTAGCTTCCAAATATCACCCCTGCAAATTTTTATAATATTTGGAGCACTATTTCTATTTAATTCAATGGGTACATTGAATTCAATTCAAATTTGAATTTGAATTTGAATTTTACCTGAAACTTGTCCAAATTTGAAATCCAATTCAAGAATATGAGTATACACATTTGAATTGGCCTCTCCACAAAAATCTAGCATTTTTGGACAAGTATTGGTGGGTGAACTGAAGGAACGGAAAAGGATTAGGATGAAAGGGGCAGTGGGGCCCATTAGTCAGTGAAACACAGCCGTGAGTGCGCGCCACCGCGACAAAGACATGCAGAGGCAAGCAGCTGCGTGGCTAGGTGACTCCTCTGCCTTCTTAAGGCCTTGCGGCGCCTCACCGACGAGTACCTCACCCTCTGTTTCACCAAAAACAAAATCGCGTTGCCATTTTCGCCGCCTCCTTTTCCTCCCTGGTGAGCACCTTGGTCTTGCCTCGTTTCTCTTCGATGCAAATAGCAAAGATGGCGCCAAGGCTATGCTCTATCATCTACACCAATTGTCTCATCGTTTTGCTCATTGTTTTGCCTGTAGTTTGAAGTTCCGAGGACGCCATCGTTGAGCCGTGGTGGACATCACCTCTGTCCACCGTGAAGCCGACGAACTAGGCTGTTGCAAGCCTCAACTTCAAAAAAAAGAAAGGAGCGCCAGGACACCACGGTTCTCATGGTGAAAACTGCAAACCTTTTCCTCCTTTATCGAGCGAGTATTCTTCATTTTTGTCTTGGCTCAGGTTTATACTTCGAGCTAGGTCATTGATGTGATTCTGTTTCTATGCATGATTATTGTTTAAGCAAGTTGAGAGATAGCTTCTATACGTCTGGGCGCATCATCTAGATCAAGTGTCGATGAGAATAATCAACCACAGTCTGAGTATTTCGAGTTTCCCTCGTCGCCGTTGAAAAGCACCGCTGCTCGCCGTTGAACTTGCATTTGCTGGTCGTTATGCGGTGTGTGTATCTCTTTTTCACATTCCTCATGCTCCCAGGAACATTCCCAGCTTTTCCCCGAGGTGCTTGCGCCATTTCCGAGTGATTCCGACCATCGCCAAAACCTTAGCTCTGCCTCCGCCGTCGTACGCTCATCTCCGGCCGTCGTCGACTCGTGTGGACCTCACCAGCGTGTTGCGCATCTGGTTTCAGGGTTAGGAGGCCAAGACCAAGCCGAGAGAAGGTCTACGCAGAAATACCGGCGAGTGCCGCCGCAGCTCCGGCGAAGAGTGCCGTCTCGCGTCGTGAGGTTGAAGAAAGGGGACGGGCCCCGCATGTCAGTCTCTGATGTGTCTCCCCAGATCAGTTGTGGCGTCGGATTAAATTTGGCTGTGTGGGTTAACCCTGTGTCCCTCGGTGTGGCCCAGATGCGATTGGCCCATTTAAATGAAGTGGGGCCGGCTGGATTATTCAAATTTTTCCTTTTGGAAATTAATTTCAGAATTTGGGCAATTTTTGAAAATCAATTTCTCCTAGCATACTTGCTCAGATAATTCCCAATAAATTCTGTTAGACTAATATTGATCCCAACCTTGCAGTCGTGCAATTTGTTGGACATGAAAGTCCCAAAATTTTCATAAACAATGCCTTTGAACTAAATGCTTGGGAAATTAATTAATCATGTTCTGTTAATTGGGAAATTACCAATTTTGGTCAGGACACTCGTAAAAATACTTTAATCTCCAGTAAAAATTTCAAGTTCATTGGACTTCAATTACTTGGTGAATTGGTATTCCAATTCTCTATGTCCTATGAAAAATAGAAAATGTACAGAAACATTTCCAGAATTTTCCCCAAACTTGTAAAATCAATTTATCCATGTAGGAAGCTTAGAAAATTATGAGACAAATTTTCCTAGAACCAGTGAGACCCCATATACCAAGATAATCCACTGTTGCCCATGAGAAAGCTCCAGAATTACAAAAAAAAATTCAGAGAAGTGTTTTACTTGTTGGAATTTTAGAGAAAACAAGCTTCCTTGAACATCACCAATTTTTGGTCCAGATCTTTCTCATAGAACCTAGTATCCACTGTAAAAATCCCAAAGCTAATTAAAATAATTTGAATACCTGATCAGTATTTATAAGATGTTGTATATAGTTTCAATATCATTCGTGTACATTATATATTGCATATAATATAGTGACCGAGATCGAGGAGGACCCGGAGGCCTTGGAGAGCATCCTCCCAGAAGCTAACTTCCCCTCTGACTTGCAGCCAGGCAAGCCCCGGTTTGCATTTAAGTGCTATTTAAAAGTTTCTATTTGTATCACTTACGTCAAGAATGATTTTGTGCATTAGGGCTAAGGTTCTTGTTACTCCACTTGCATGACCCACAAATACCATGGAGTATTGGGTAGGTCTACAGCCCAACGAGTAGAAAATATCATGCTTATGTTCATAAGAAATTCGGTAGAAGTCGAGTAGTTGGAATCTACTCGCGAGATAGGATTTTATCACACGAGATGAATTGGATCAAGGAATGGTTTACAAATCTGAACTCGAGACCGAGCAGAGGGTAGGATGTAGTGAGACGTGGTCTCACGTGTGTAGCCCTGCTTGTGTCGATTGAGGACCGATCTGTGTGCGGCCCTGCTGGACAAGTTTGAGCTGTACCGGATGCATACTGGCTATATGGAAACCAGGAAACCGAAGTAATTGGTTAACCTGGGTGTCGAGGCTTACCCTACCGTTTTATAGGAATGGGCTGAGGGTAGCAAGGTGTAAATCTGTCGGCAGGCATAGAAGATGCTCCATGCTGGGACCTCCTACCCGTTACGAAAGGACCGGTTTGGCATTTGGGTTTCCGTTGAAAGGTTGTTGCATACAACATAGTATTGAAGTGTGATTCGCTCCACTTCTAAAATGGGTGTATGTGATGTGTTATCCGGGTGTCTACTGATTGTAATCACCGTCCCTCGTGGTTATTTGAGTACCGCTTGTTCACTGCATTGTGACATAGTAAATACAGAAGAAGCCAGGAAAATATGATGTATGGAATTATAATTGCTTTGCAACCATGATTGTTGTCCAATATGTTCTCTAAAGTTACTTTTATTAAACTTTTAAGCTGTTGTTAATAACTTGAAAATTAAGGATCAACATGTAGGCGAGTCATTTACTGCTATATATATATATATATATATATATATATATATATTCCTATTTTAAGTATCCTTGCATGTAGAGTTCTATGTTTAGGTGAGACGGTTAAGTCTTGCTGAGCCTTCGTGGTCACGGTTGCTATATTAAGTTGTTTGCAGGTGAGACATATGAGGAAGGGCCCGAAGATGAGGCTATGCCCCCATCGGGGTATACCGCCGAGTGGGAGCCCTGCACACCGCCGTAAATTTGTGTGTTGCTAGTGTGCAGTGTCCGCGGGCTGGACGGCTGTACTTTTGCATAGATAGGCTGAGAGTTTAGCTATGAGTTTTATCTTCCGCTGTATATTTAGTATTGAAAAAGACTTCCACTGTTTATATAAATAAAACTTTGTATTTTGTCATATTCTTTTCGTGTGTGCTGTTGGGTGCCGCATCGCACGGCACCACCCTCTGCGATTCCTGAAATGTGTGGACCCGGTCCTCACAGCTTGGTATCAGAGCCTCATTGGGAATAACACTCGAAAAGAGCCTATTTTGAAAACATAAGAGTAGTCGAGTGAGGATTAGTGCTATGCCCACATAAGGTCTATTATAGAATTAGTCATTTAAGATGGCAAGCTAACTTATGTGTCATTATATTCTGTAACGATGCTCTGATGTCAGGTAAGAGGTGAGGTACGCCACCGCAAGTGGATCAATTGCGAAAAGCTCATGCAAGAGGTAGCTTTTGATTGTTACCGTGGCTTGGCACGGAAATATTATTATGAGTCTCAGAGACATTCCATATTTCTGAGAACATATGACACGCGGTACCCCGGCGTGCTTCAAAGTTAGTGGGAGCCCCCGTCGGGTGGGATATAACCCGATGCACCCCCTACTAGTGCAGCACTATGCAAAGACCTGGGACCCCGTCGGGTGGTAGAAAACTCGGTCATGTACCTCGAGACGTGGCTTAGCTCGGGGCGGCCCGTATGGAATGATACGGGACAGATGTTTTTACTTTCATATATATTATTGTGAATTGTTCGCCCGTGCGGGCTATGCCGTACGGCACCATATGTTTGATCTATCATTTGTGTGTAGCTGCAGGCCACTAACCACGTTTTAAGTAGCTCGAGTTGAAAACGTTTGCGAGTGAACGTCATTAGTGCCACCGTTGAGACATATGCCGGAATACTGGCCTAGGATTTTTCTTTGGTGAGGGCGTAGTACCAGAATTGCATTCGAGATTCATCAGGCATGGCGACGACGATATCCATGTTGGGTTGTGAATCGACAACAAGTAAAAATTTCCAACTTAGGGCTAAGTTTGAATTTGTAATCTCTATTTTGGAGCGAGCTGGTCAGATTTACAATTAATTATGTGGTTGCTGCGGTAAGCAGGCATATGGTTTGGAACTTGAGGAAGTCCTCCACAAGTTTCATTTTCAGCTCCAAGGCAGATTTCAAGATGTAAAACTTGAAAACTTCATTTGTACTTAAATTACCCAGTTCCTGGTTCAAACTGTGAACTGGACAGAAAATTGACTAAGTTTTGGACAGCATAAATTCCTGTATATTTCACCCCTGAAGGTATACCACACATGGATGGAAATTTTATAGGGTGCTCTAAAACTCTTATGTTCAACTCATGATCAGAATCCCCCTGTAAACTAATGAAAAAATCAAATTTTCAAACTCTGTTAAATCTGGACAGAGACTGGACAGTCACTGTCTTGATCATATATTTTCGTAGAATCGACGAATGACTTCATGTAATGCATTTCTGTAATCCTGAGGATGTATACAAAAATGTATTAATTTATTATTTTGCATATATTGATGTTTTGTATCTGGAAAAATGTGGACAAAATCAGCCCTAAACAAAGGAGATGCTGTCAAAAATTTTCCAGAAAACTGTCAACTTGCAAAAATCATATATCCTCATACAGAAATGATCTGGAGGCAAATAAATACAATATGGAAATCAATTTGAGTGTACAAAAATTTTGTAGTTTAAATAAAGTCCTGAATGGGCCTCTAACGGGATGCAAAATTCGAATTTTCTCCAGACTGGTCAGAATGAACAGAAACTGAGACAGAATTCCAGTGTTATGTTTCATTTGGCATTTGAATTTGGATTCCCTTTCATAATTCAATTTTCACATCCATAATCTGTTGATCAAAAAAGTTTTTTGAATTTGAGTATTTGACTCATTCATGTACTTCTTTTATAGATGACGGATGTGATGCTATTGCCGGACGGATGGGTGTTCTCCACGTGCGCCAACCTCTGGGCTTCCCGATCATGCTGAGGGAGGTGCTCCAACAGTTTGGCTTCATCGAGATGCCAAGCTATTGGGGTCAAGAGGTGGTTGACAGAGGCATAATGTCATGTACCGTCCTGGTCGACATCCCGGCTAGTCCGCATTTTAATGGATGGGCTCCTTTTTCGGTCACTATCCAGGGAGCTCGCTTGGAGGACACGTGGGCTATTGCAGTGGGCGAAGCGCTTATGAAGCTTTGTGAGCTTTATCAAGATGTTGGGACACAATTTGCTCTTCTCCCGGTCTGTGGTATGGCTGGTCTTGAGTGGTGACGTCGTATGGTTGAGGCCTATCAACCAAATGGTGACACGGCAGCTACAACACTTGGGACTTATACCGCTGCATCCAGCATGGTGGTTATTGCGCAGAGTGCAATCATTCTGCAGCAGGTCGGAGCATTGAGGCAAGCGGTTGAACGAGGTGACACTCTTGATTACATCAATGAGAACCTACATTTATTACTGGCTCTGACGAATCACCGTCTGAATCAATGTGAGGATGAGATGCATCACACTCGCACTAGACTGCGAAAAGCTCGTGCCGAACTGAGACAAACTCGCAAGGAACTGCAGCAAACTAGTGATGGACTGCAGGCGAGTCAATTGGTGGTGCAGCAACAGCAAGAGCAGCTGTTGGTAGTCACTGAGGCACGAGACGAAGCCGTCGAAGAAGCTCAGAATTGGGAGTACGAGGCAGACCAACTTTGTGATGACTTGATTGAGGCCGAAGCACACTTGTCGCACCCAGTCATGTTTCCACCTGCTAATGCCATGCCGCTGAATATGGGTGAGCAAGTGCCTTCAGATTCTGAGGAGGAGGAAGATCCTTAGATACTCGAGTACACCAATGACGATGCATCAGATTAGGAAGAGGCAGCACTACTACCATCACGGGGCAACGTATAGTTAGTGGTTGTTCGTGTTTATTTTGTAGCCATGTTTGTGTCATATTATAGATAGTAGTGGGTGTGTAGGAGATGAAAAGGTGTGTATGACGACTCATGGAGACCAAGTATAGTTGAGATGCACTTCCATAGAGGGAGTCCGTTATTTTGGAGTTCACTACTGTAAACTTGGCCATGAGATAATATATCTTGTATAAAGTTTGTACTTTATGAATATATGTGAATGTTATGCAATTATCACATTGTCAATCCTCGCACTACTATGGTATGGAATGGATGAAGCAAACAAACATGTTGCTGATTTTAAGTCATGTGGATGCAGAATGATGCGTACGCGTTCGATGCCCGAGATGGGAGGCTCGAGCCGGGGTCGTGAGGATGAATCTCCGACCCGGGAGCAAACCGCGACACTGCAGTAACAAGTTCCTCCGCCACCACCATCTGAAACTCCAAGGAATCTCGCAGAGATTCTGGCTGCAGTACTTGGCTCGCGCGACGAGCAAACCGAGTTACTGCGGATGTTGGTACAAAATTCATCCCGTCAAGGGGGGCGACAAGACAATGGGCAACGCCAACCCCAACAGAGTTCATATTTGGACTTTTTGCAATGCATCCACCGGTCTTCACGGAGGCCGAGGAGCCTCTGGAGGCGGACAACTTTATCCGCACCTTCGAGGCGAAGTTCGGGTTGCTACGATGCACCGAACAACAGAAGGCGTTGTTCGCAGTGCAACAACTTCAGGGATCCACCGGTGCTGGGTGGGCGAATTATGTCACGTCACTACCGGCTGGGCATGCGGTCACCTGGGCCAAATTCCAGGAGGCATTCCGCGCCTACCATATACCTACCGATATAATGAAGGGAAAGCTTCAAGAATTTTTGGAGCTGAAGCAACGCTGGAGGAGTGCCCACGAATACTCCCGCACATTCAATCACTTGGCGCAGTACGCGCCAGAGTATGTGGGGACGGAGGATAGGAAGCAAGACATATTCTTACGGGGCCTTAATCCGAAGATGAAGGTCCAACTTGCACAATGCAACCACGGCACCTTCAATGACATCGTTAATGCCGCGATTGTACAGGAAGATGCTCAGCGCGAGCTCGTTTCTGATAAGAGGAAATGGAGCACGCCTTCGAGCAGCAGCGGGGGTGGTCCACAGAAATACCGCATGGTGTATCGCTCACCATCCGGTCAGTGATGGCAGCCACCGGCGCGACCGCAGCAATTTTGCGGTCGTTCTTTCAACGCACCAAGTTTCCGACCGCCATTTCCACAACAGCAGCAGCAGAAGCAAAGGATGGTCCCGCGTGTGTATCCACCTCCACCACATGCACCGTGATTCCGTCTGCAGCTTGGCGGAAACCCGACACAATACACGTGTTACACGTGTGGCCGTGTCGGGTATTTTTTCGAATGACTGTCCCGAACAGCGACAAGGCAGCGCGCAAGCACCATATCGGGGTGCAGCTCAGCCCCACAACCAGCCCAAGAAACCAGCAGCAAAACCCGGCAACGTCCACCACCTAGCTATCGAAGACGTGCCGGAAGGCGAAACCGTCTTTGCGGGTATGTTTTCTCTACTCAAAAATCCCATAGTCATATTATTTGACTCCGGTGCCACCCATAATTTCATTAGCCAATCATATGTCATCAAATACCAATTATCTAGCATTCCCACAAAATGTCCATATTTGATTTGCTCTGCGGATGGTAAAGTAGCAGCTGATAGGATGGTCTATAGAGCACCAATTCAGTTGGGTGGGAATCTATATCCAACTTCTCTAATTATATTAGAGAGTCAGAAGCTTGATGTTTTTTAGGAATGTTGTGGCTACACCGTCATGGTGATGTTCTCGACATTGTTCCACGTGTGGTCCATTTGAACTCTCCACTACATGAACCACACACTCTCATTCTAGACCTCCTTATCCAAGAAATTACATCCACATACAACACGGAAGCCACAAAGCTTGAGTACATTCGTGTGATCCATGAATATCCGGACGTGTTTCCTGACGACCTTCCGGCTATGCCACCAGATAGGGACATCGTCTCCAAAATTGAACTTATTCTGGGAATCACGCCTATTTCTCGAAGGCCATATAAGATGGCACCAAATGAGTTGGCGGAATTAAAGGAGCATTTGAAGGACCTGCTGGACAAGGGTCTCATACGCCCAAGTTCATCACCTTGGGGCTGCTCTGCATTGTTTGTGAAGAAGAAAGACAAGACGTTACGTCTATGTGTGTACTATCGTCCGCTCAACGCCGTGACGATCAAGAACAAGTATCCATTACCGCGCTTCGATATCTTATTCGATCAATTAGTGGGTGCTAAAGTATTATCAAAGATGGATCTTCGGTCCGGATATCATCAAATAAAAATCTGACCAGAGGATATACCGAAGACGGCATTCTCGACGAGATACGGGCTCTATGAATATCTCGTCATGTCGTTCGGACTTACCAACGCGCCGGCTAACTTCATGTATTTTATGAATTCAGTATTCATGTCGGAGTTGGACAAGTTTGTCATGGTCTTCATCGATGATATTCTGGTTTATTCTAAATCAGAGGAAGAACACGCCAAACACTTGCATATTGTGCTCCAACGATTGCGAGATCACAAGCTTTATGCAAAATTCAGCAAGTGTGAGTTTTGGATCAGCCAAGTACCATTTCTTGGTCACATTATTTCATCGGAGGGCATCGCTGTTGATCCAAGCAAAATTGTGCAAGTGCTGAAATGGAAGTCTCCAACGTCCGTACATGAAGTTCGCAGCTTTCTCGGATTAGCGGGATATTATCGGAGGTTCATTCTGAGCTTCTCAAAAATCGCTAAACCAATGACGGAGCTGCTGAAAAAGGGGATTAAATATATTTGGAGCAACGCATGTGAGGATGCATTTCAAGCATTGGTGAAACATCTCACAACAGCCCCAGTGCTAGCTCAGCCGGATACGACCAAATCTTTCGACGTTTATTGTGATGCGTCTGGCATTGGTCTCGGTTGTGTGTTAATGCAAGAAGGCCGCGTGATTGTGTATGGATCACGGCAGCTCCAAAATCATGAGAAGCATTATCCAACTCATGACCTTGAGCTCGTTGATGTGAAAATGTGAAGACATTATTTACTTGGAAATCTAGTGCACCTCTACACCAATCACAAGAGCATGAAATATATTTTCACTCAGAAGGAGCTGAATATGCGACGGCGAAGATGGTTAGATATGATCAAAGATTATGAGATTGAAATTCATTACCATCCCGGCAAGGCGAATGTGGTTGTCAATGCGCTAAGCCGCAAGTCTCACGTCAATAATTTGTCCATCACTACAATTAACGGAGACGAACCAAGTTTATAATTGATTCCATATGGAGCGTTAAATAATCTTGCTCTCATGCGTATCATACGAGAAGAGACTATGGAAGCTCAAAAGAAAGACGTGGGCATGTTGCACATTCGGAGGAGAATGAAGAATGGGGAAATGAAGTGTTTCTGGAGTGATGAAAATGGTACTCTATGATTCAAAGACCGTATAGTGGTACCTCGTGACCCCACACTTTGGAAGAAAATATTGGATGAAGCTAACTTATCCAAGTATTCTATTCACTCGGGTAGCAACAAGATGTATCAAGATTTGAAAACCATATTTTGGTGGACGCGGATGAAAAGAGAAATTGCAAAGTACGTATCGGAGTGTGATACGTGTCGGCGGGTGAAAGCTGACCATATGAGAAAGGCCAGACAGCTGCAACCATTAAAAATTTCAGCGTGGAAATGGATTTCATCGTCAGTTTGCCTCTCACATTCCACAAGCATGATTCGATTTGGGTGATAGTCAATCCACTAACCAAATCAACTCATTTTATTCCGGTACATACAAAGTACATTGCCAAGAAATATGCGGAGTTATATACCGCAAGAATCATGTGCTTGCATGGAGTTTCTCAGACGATTAGATCGCGGTGCACTGTCTGTTGCTCGTTTTTGGGAGCAGCTGCACGCATCATTGGGGACGAAACTGACCCGAAGCTCCGCATATCACCTTCAGACTGATGATCAAACTGAACGGGTGAATCAAGCTCTCAAAGATATGCTACGTGCTTGTGCCATCCGCCAAGGTAAAAATTGGGATGATCATTTGCCGTTGGTGGAGTTCTCTTACAACAATGGCTATTAAGCTAGCATCAAGATGGCACCGCATGAAGCTCTCTACGGCTGGAAATGTTGCACACCACAAAATTGGTGTGAATCCGGAGAGCGAGTGATATATGGTATTGATCTTGTAAATGAAGCCGAAGAACGAGTACGAGTGATCTACGCCAATCTAAGGCTGCTCAATCTCGTCAGAAAAGCTATGCGGATAAAAGACGTCGACCTATCCACTTCGACATCAGGGACCACGTTTATCTCCGTGTCTCTCCGATGAAATGGATTCATCATTTCGGGGTGAAGGAAAAACTTGCTCCACGATTCATCGGTCCGTTCGCCGTCATTGAAAAATGCGGACCCGTAGCCTATCGCTTGGAGTTACCGGTGTCACTTGTTGGTGTTCATAATATATTCCACATTTCTCAGCTGCAAGAGTGCCTTAAATCCCCAGTTGAAATCTGCACCGAAGACATTGAAGCTCTCCAACCGGATCTTACTTATTCGGAGCATCCGATCCGGATTATCGATGAAAAGACTCGCACCACAAGAAACCGGACTTTGTACTTCTACAAAGTCTTGTGGAGCAACCATACCACTGAGGAAGCGACGTGGGAAAGCGAGGACTATCTCCACTCAAACTATCCGGATTTATTATCAGCTCATATCCAGTAATATTTTTACCTCCGTCTCTTTTATTTGTAATCTTGGGACGAGATTATTTTAAGGGGGAAGGAATGTAAAAGCCCTAAATTCAAGGTACACAGTTCATATAGAAAAATTTAAAAGTTGAATGGGAAAAGAAAAGAAATCAAAATGGTAACTGAAAAAAAAGAAAATCAAACCTTAAACTATAATGAAGGGAATTCAAATATTAAAAACTTGCCCCTGTTCAAACTTTGCCAAAATAAAAAGTTGAGTTCACCATTATCTTCCAAAGATTACAAATAGCACCCCTGCAAATTTTTATAATATTTGGAGCACTATTTCTATTTAATTCAATGGGTACATTGAATTCAATTCAAATTTGAATTTTACCTGAAACTTGTCCAAAATATGAAATCCAATTCAAGAATATGAGTCTACACATTTGAATTGGCCTCTCCACAAAAATCTAGCATTTTTGGACAAGTATTGGTGGGTGAATTGAAGGAACAGAGAAGGATTAGGGTAAAAGGGGCAGTTGGGCCCATTAGTCAGTGAAACACAGCCGTGAGTGCTCTGTTTCACGTCTGTCACCGCCGTTCAACGCCAGGAGGGCGCGCCACCGCGACAAAGACATGCAGAGGCAAGCAGCTGCATGGCTAGGTGACTCCTCCACCTTTTTAAGGCCTTGCGGCGCCTCACCGACAAGTACCTCACCCTCTGTTTCACCAAAAACAAAATCTCATCGCCATTTTCGCCACCTCCTTTTCCTCCCTGGTGAGCACCTTGGTCTTGCCTCGTTTCACTTCGATGCAAACAGCAAAGATGGCACCAAGGCTATGCTCTATCATCTACACCAATTGGCTCATCGTTTTGCTCATTGTTTTGCCCGTAGTTTGAAGTTCCGCAGACGCCATCGTTGAGCCGCGGTGGACATCACCTCTGTCCATCGTGAAGCTGACGAACTAGACTGTTGCAAGCCTCGACATCAACAGAAGAAAGGAGCACCGGGACACCACGGTTCTCACTGTGAAAACCGCAACCTTTTCCTCCTTTATCGAGCGAGTATTCTTCATTTTTGTCTCGGCTCAGGTTTACACTTCGAGCTAGGTCATTGATGCGATTCTGTTTCTATGCATGATTATTGTTTAATCAAGTTGAGAGATAGCTTCTATACGTCTGGGCGCATCATCTAGATCAAGTGTCGATGAGAATAATCGACCACGGTCTGAGTATTTCGAGTTTCCCTCATCACCGTTGAAAAGCACCGCTACTCGCCATTGAACTTGCATTTGTCGGTCGTTATGCGGTGTGTGTACCTCTTTTTCACATTCCTCATGCTCCCAGGAACATTCCCAGCTTTTCCCCAAGGTGCTTGCGCCATTTCCGAGCGATTCCGACCATCGCCAAAACCCTAGCTCCGCTGCCGCCGTCGTACGCTCATCTCCAGTCGTCGTTGACTCGTCTGGACCTCACCAGCATGTTGCGCGTCCAATTTTAGGCTTAGGCGGCCAAGACCGAGCCGAGAGAAGGTCTACGCAGCAATCCCGGCGAGCGTCGCCGCAGCTCTGGCGAAGAGCCTGCCTCGCGTCGCGAGGTTGAAGAAAGGGGGCGGGCCCCGAATGTCAGACTCTGATGTGTCCCCTTAGATCAGCTGTGGCGTCAGATTAAATTTGGCTATGAGGGTTAACCACGTGTCCCTCGGTGTGGCCCAGATGCGATTGGCCCATTTAAATGAAGTGGGGCCGGCTGGATTATTCAAATTTTCCTTTTGGAAATTAATTCTAGAATTTGGGCAAACTTTGAAAATCAATTTCTCCTAGCATACTTGATCAAATAATTCTCAATAAATTCTGGTAGACTCATATTTATCCCAACTTTGCAGTGGTGCATATTGTTGGACATGAAAGTCCCAGCATTTTCATCATTAATTCCTTTGAGATAAATGCTTGGGAAATTAATTAATCCTGTTCTGTAAATTGGGAAATTATCAATTTTGGTCAGGACACTCTTAAAAATATCTTTCATCTCCAGTAAAAATTTCAAGTTCATTGTACTTCAATTAATTGGTGAATTGGTATTCCAATTCTCTATGTCCTATGAAAAATAGAAAACGTACGGAAACATTTTTAGAATTTTCCCCAAACTTGTAAAATCAATTTCTCCCTGTAGGAAGCTTAGAAAATTATGAAACAATTTTTTCTAGAACCAGTGAGACCCCCTATACCAATATCAACCACTGTTGTCCATGACAAAGCTACAGAATTATAACCAAAATTCAGAGAAGGGTTTTACTTGTCGGAATTTTAGAGACAACAAGATTCCTTGAACATCTCCAATTTTTGGTCCAGATCTCCCTCATAGAACCTAGAATCCACTGTAAACATCTCAAAGCCAATTAAAATAATTTTCATACCTGATCAGTATTTATAAGATCTTGTATATAGTTTCAATATCACTCATGTACTTTATATATTGCATATCATATAGTGACCGAGATTGAGGAGGACCTAGAGGCCTTGGACAGCATCCTCCCAGAAGCTAACTTCCCCTCCTACTCGCAGCCAGGCAAGCCCCAGTTTGCATTTAAGTGCTATTTAAATGTTTCTATTTGTATCACTTATGTCAAAGATGATTTTGTGCATTAGGGCTAAGGTACTTGTTACTCCACTTGCATGACCCACAAATCCCATGGAGTATTGGGTAGGTCTACAGCCCGACGAGTAGAAAATGACATGCTTATGTTCATAAGAAATCCGGTGGAAGTTGAGTTGGAATCTACTTGCGAGATAGGATTTTATCACACGGGATGAATTGGATCAAGGAATGGTTTATGAATATGAAATCGAGACCGAGCAGCGGGTAGGATGCAGCGAGACGTGGTCTCACGTGTGTAGCCCTGCTTGTGTCAATTGAGGACCGATCCGTGTGCAGCCGTATTGGACAAGTTTGAACTGTACCGGATGCATACTGGCTATTTGGAAACCAGGAAACCGATGTAATTGGTTAACCTGGGTGTCGAGACTTACCCTACCGTTTTATAGGAGTGGGCTAAGGGTAGCAAGGTGTAAATATGCCGGTGAGCATAGAAGATGCTCCGCACGGGGACGTCCTGCTCGTTAAGGAAGGACCGGTTCGGCATTTGGATTTCCTTTGAAAGGTTGTTGCATACAACATAGTATTGAAGTGTGATTCGCTCCACTTCCGAAATAGGTGTATGTGACGTGTTATCCGGGTGTATAATGATTGCAATTACTGTCCCTCGCGGTTATTTGAGTACCGCTTGTTCACTGCGTTATGACGTAGTAAATACTGAAGAAGCTAGGAGAATATGATGTATGGAATTATAATTGCTTTGTAACCATGATTGCTGTCCAATATGATCACTAAAGTTACTTTTATTAAACTTGTAAGCTGCTGTTAATAACTTGAAAATTAAGGATCAACATGTAGGTGAGTCATTTACTGCTATATCTATTCCTATTTTAAGTATCCCTGCATGTAGAGTTCCATGTTTAGGTGAGACGGTTAAGTCTTGTTGAGACTTTGTGCTCACGGTTGCCATATTAAGTTGTTTGCAGGTGAGACGTATGAGGAAGGGCCCGAAGATGAGGCGATGCCCCCGTCGGGGTATACCGCCGAGTGGGAGCCCTGCACGCCGTCGTAAATTTGTGTGTTGCTAGCATGCATTATTCGCGGGCTGGACGGCTGTACTTTTGCATAGCTAGGCTGAAAGTTTAGCTATGAGTTTTATCTTATGCTGTATATTAAGTATTGTAAAAGACTTCCGCAGTTTATATAAATAAAACTTTGTATTTTATCATATTCTTTTCGTGTATGCTATTGGGTGTCGCATCGCACGGCACCACCCTTCGCGATTCCTGGAATGTGTGGACCCGGTACTCACAGGTGTCGGAATCGCCGATGTTGTTGTAGACTGCCTTTAACGCTGACATCTTGGAAGCCTAGCTCATGTTCTGATGGAGCTTCATCGACTTTCCGTTTGCCTTCCCGCTGGCGGAAAGGTGCATCATCTTGATGCTTATTTTGGGCGCTGAATGTGGCCTAGAGGGGGGTGAATAGGCCTTTTTGAATTTTGCCGGAACCTGCAACACTTAACAACCAGATCAAAACTTGAGATATCAGACTAGTCTGGTCAAGTGCGGACTAGTCCGGTGTGTACCGACTAGGTTAATCAAGTTTGATCGATTAATTTGATTCTAAAATGTATGCAGCGGAAATATACTTGTAATTGAAGTGTTGCATGATTATGGACTAGGGTATATCACAATTCAATCTTATATTTAATGATTCAATGTAAAGTAAGCAATATTGATCGAAACCATAGATTGATATGATGTATAAGAACGATGAACACAAAGTAAGAGCACAAGCAATTTATCATGTGGTTCGGTTCCCACAAAGGCAACCTACGTCCAAATTGAGGAGTCCACAAAAGGACCGGGTCTTCTCCAACCCTACCCTCGTCGGATCGCCACGAAGGACAATCCTCTTCTCTTATCACAAAGGGTAATAACAAAATTCAAGGGGCCTTCTCACACGTTGAGGGCTCCCCTAGATTACAATGAAAACTCCACCAAGAACACACTCAAAAGATTACAATGAAAATCACAGGAGTGTGTTAGGGAATCAAACCAAGAGCTCAAGAGTGATGAATCGTGTCTCTCCAATGTTCTAAAGTGTATCCTCAAGGGATTGATCTTTGTGGCTTTTGATTTCGTGGAGAGATGTGTTTTTGAGGCTCTTGGGAGGTGTGATGGCGCAGGGGGTCGAGAGTGATGAAAGTTGGGTCGTGCACCTCTATTTATATGGAGTTTCTAAAAGTGACCATTAGGGTTTAGGAAGATCGGACTAGTCCGTGGTGGACACCGGACTAGTCCGGTGTGCTGTGTGTAGCAAACCCTAAGTGTCCCGAAATATCGGACTAGTCCGGCTAGGAGCGGACTTGTCCGATTTTGCTTCTGGAAATCTTCGGACTAGTCTGATAGTCATCAGACTTGTCCAGATCAGTGAAACCCTAAGTGAATTGGGTGACAAGTCCCCACTTGGAGGACTTGTCCGATTTAGGTCAGAGGGTTTTCGTACTAGTCCGTGCCAATATCGGACTTGTCCGATTTAGATCAGAATGATATCGGACTAGTCCGTTGTCAATCGGACTTGTCCGATTTTGTGCAGCTTGTGAAGTGTTTTAGGGACTAGTCCGCACTGGGGAGGACTAGTCCGATTCTAGACAGAGAGATATCGGATTAGTCCGTGGTGATATCGGACTTGTCTGATCTTGTGCAGAGAGATATCGGACTAGTCCGTTGTAAATCGGACTAGTCCGGTCCTGTATAAATGTGTGCAATGTGTGTGTTTATTTGTGTTTGAGCTCTTGGGGTGTGTTTCCTTAACACACTCCACACACAATGATCTACTACACTTGTTCCTTGAGCTCTTTTCCACATTGCTCCTCATTCTCCTTTCTTTTTGGCACTTTGCTTATTTTCCCATTAAAACCTGTGCTCATCTCAACAAAGTAGTTAGGATCTCATTTGCTTGTCATAAATCATCCAAAACCCACAAGGGGTTCCTAGATGCACTTTCAATATCCCCCTTTTTGGTGATTGATGACAACCAATTGAGATTTCACAAAATATGACAAAAAGTTGAGCTTTTCATAAGGTATGCACATATGAGTTTAAAATACATCAAGCAATGAAACATGATCCATATGTGCATTATTTATGGTGGGATGCATAACTAAGTTCATTGAAACAATAATCATGAAGAGAATGACATAATTGATATTAACATACCAACAACAAGCATATATGTCATTCTAGGAGCAAAATCACAGATTTCATTAATTACTTGACAAGTAGTTCAAAGCATTGCATCACAGGACCATTAAGTAACATAAGAGCATATTAAAAGTTTACAACCCACAAAATAGACAAAAAGCATAAAGGAAGCTCTCTCCTCGCATCCTACAGCTTAAGACCTAAGACCTAAGACTCCCCCTCAATCTCTCCCCCTTTGGCATCAAGACATCAAAAAGAAGGAGAGGAGGGACCTAAAGTATTCAGGCCTCATTGTCGGTCCTCTCATCGTCTTTATCTTCGTCTTCGGGCTGATGAGGAGGAGGAGGAGGAGGTGCGGAGCCACTCGAGCCCCCAATGCCAAAGTAGGCAAGCTCGGAGGGGGTCAAGGGCCCGAGCTTGATGTAATTAGAATCAGAATCTTCAGAGATAACTGGAGAGCCAATGGGCTCAATCTCCAGTTTTTGACAAGTTTGCTTCACATTAGCCTTGACATACTTCATGTCTTCCTTTGTTTTCTTGTTAAGCTTGTGGGCCTTCACCTCGGCCTTTCTGCAGGAAGCAAAGATAGCAGCCAAGTATTTGAAGATGCCACTTGCAGATCCTTTTTGAGGAGCTGCCCTAGTGGCAGGGGCAGCCCTGGCATCTCCACATCCTCTTGCAGGAGCCTCAGGACTGGAGGTCGGAGATGGAGCAACCTGAATGCTTGGCTTCTGAGGCATCTGGGGCCTCAAAGGAAGGTGCTCCACATCCTTGACGAATTCAATGCCAGTGACCCTCTCAATCATGAACATAAGATACGGACCATAACCACATGACATGTTGGGTGTGCAAGAGATGTTGTCCATATCGTTCCAGATATAGTCAGCCACATCAAACTTGCGGTCCTTGCTTATGACCCTCATCAAGGTCCGGAGATAGCCCTGCACACTCCCACCATCCCCATCCTTGGGGGCCACCACAAAGAATGGCTTCATGTTCTTGGTAGAAGGGGGGTTGAACTTGGAGTTGGGCTCATAGAGGAACTTCATTCTTTCCTTCTCGATGACACCAATGTTGTGGATAATCACATTGTCATTGCTCGAGGTGTCAAGATGCAGCATCCCTGCAAATTATTCATATGTGATGGTGTACTTGGATCCATGAGTCATCCAAGTCACCCTTTCTTCTTCATCGCTTGCAAAGTGGCAAGTGGCATAGAACTCGGCCACCACTTCATCATTCCAATTGTACTTGAAGGCGAAGAGGTCCTTCAAGCCATGCTTTTCCATTGCCTCCACCACCTCAACAAAGGGTGAGCAGACCTTCTTCTCAAAGTGCGCCCAATCTATCCATTGGCTGCGCACCACGGGCGTCTTTATTTGGAGATATACAGACTTGTAGAAGTCTACATGGAAGTTACTCCAAAATATTCCATCGGCAGCTTACTTTGGACGGCCATACCAATCAACATTTCTGAATTTTGCAGCTGAGTCGCTGCCCTTCCCATTGAACCTTTCCTCAGTGGGGTCGATGGCTCCTTCCCTTGGAGCAGACAGCTTTAAGGGGCCAATCGGGCCTGCTGCGATCCCCTTACCTTTGCCCTTTACTAGGCGAGCACTGGTCGAGCTAGGTCCACCATCGGCGGAGGCCCTGGAAGCAGGCACCTTTCGTCGAGCCACCCTCTTTTGAGACTGAGGAGGAGAGGGGGCTGGCTTGAAAGGTCGCTTCTTGCTTTGGTCCGTCGAGGACCGAAGCGGGGCTTCTTGTTCCATCTCGGCTTCGAAGTCGGAAACTTCGTCATGAGAGTTCGACATGCCCCGAGAATGGATTGTACAAGGTATGGATAAGAATGGATGACAAGGAATTGAATGGATGACAAGAGAATTTGCACTGAGGAATTAAAAGGTTAGGGTTGAGTTCAGAAAAATCGGACTTGTTCGGTGTACAGGCACGGACTAGTCCGGGTGACCGAACTTGTCCGTGCATTGACCGGACTAGACCGGTATTCATCCTCAAAAACCTAACTTATGAGACAAATGGACTTACTCAATGCAAAATTATCCTAACAGCAATGTAATACATTAAGGACACTAGTATTAGTGAAAGAAGCTAGGTTATTCGATCAACAATGAAGAAAATAGAGATTTCTAGGGTTTGGGCGAAAATTACCGAAGAAATCGCTTGAATCTCGATGAGGAGGGTGTTGAAGGCCGGACAAGTCCACGAACTTAAATCTTCGAGCGAGGAAGCTTGATTTCCATCCAAATGTGGAGCTTTTTGATGGAGGAGATGCAAAATCGCATTGGGGAGCTCGAGCGCGAAGATAGGAAGCTTGAGGCAAGTGTGGGGGTGAGAAAATTAGGGTTTTGGCGGCGGCTAGGGTTATGGACACGAAAAATTGGACAAGTCCGAAAATCATCGGACTAGTTCGAACTTTTCCAGAGGCTATATCAAACTAGTCTGTGGTCTACCGGACTAGTCCGGCCTAACCGGCTCTCTGCGGACTAGTCTGCATGGGTGGACTAGTTCGGGTAACCACGGACTAGTCTGTGGTCACCAGGGAAGAATTTCTTAGCCCATTCATATATATTTGAAGGTACATATCTAGAAAATAGGGAGGCGAATCAAATCAAATAATCTTGATGAATATGATCAGTAAGCATACAACAATCAAGCAATGACCATAATTCACCAAGATCTAGTAGTTGACATAGTTTTTTGAGAAAATTTAGAGAGATGATTTTCACAATCCAATCAACATATTTTGAAGAATTCATACAGGTATGCAAAATTTCATGCCACATTCCGAGCATCAAGGATATTTAGTTCATTTCGAAGCTCGCAAAAATGTTTTTCATCAAGTGGCTTGGTGAATATGTCGGCTAATTGCTTTTCGGTGTTGACATGGGAAATGGATAATCTCCTTTCATGGAGTGGTCTCTCAAGAAGTGATGTCGGATGTCTATGTGTTTGGTTCTAGAGTGCTTAACTGGATTATAGGCAATTTTAGTGGCACTCTCATTATCACAAAGGAGTGGAATACGGTTCATATTGTAACCGTAATCCCTTAGAGTTTGTCGCATCCAAAGAAGTTGTGCACAACAACTCCCGGCTGCAACATACTCCGCTTCGGCTGTGGATAAGGCAATAGAGTTTTGTTTCTTGGAGGACCAAGAAACTAGGGATCTACCTAGGAATTGGCATGTGTCAGAGGTACTTTTTCTATCTACCTTGCATCCGGCATAATCTGCATCGGAGTAACCAATGAGATTGAATTTGGAGCATTTTGGGTACCAAAGACCAAGGTTGGGTGTATGAACTAAATATCTCAAGATCCTTTTTACGGCTGTCAAGTGACACTCCTTAGGATTGGCTTGAAATCTTGCACACAAACATACACTCAACATAATGTCTGGCCTAGATGCACATAAATGGAGTAGAGATCCAATCATAGAGCGATATACCTTTTGGTCAACGCTAGGTCCATCTTCATTTAGATCCAAGTGACCATTCGTTGCCATGGGAGTCTTTATGGGCTTCGCTTTGTCCATTCCAAACTTCTTGAGTATGTCTTGAGTGTACTTCGTTTGGCTTATGAACGTCCCTTCCTTTTGTTGCCTCACTTGAAATCGCAAGAAGTAATTTAGCACTCCCATCATAGACATCTCAAATCTATCTGTCATAATTTTACTAAATTCCTGACAAAAAGGTTTGTTAGTCGAACCAAAGATTATGTCATCAACATAGATTTGACAAACAAAAAGATCATTGTCAAAATTCTTTGTAAACAATGTATAATCTACTTTACTAATCTTAAAGCCATTTTCAATTAAGAATCTATAAGACACTCATACAAAGATCTAGGAGCTTGTTTGAGGCCGTAGAGAGCCTTACGCAGTTTAAATACGTGGTCGGGGAACTCTTCATCTTCAAACCCGGGGGGTTGCTCCACATACACCTCCTCCTTGATTGGTCCGTTGAGGAAGGCGCTTTTCACATCCATTTGATAGAGTTGAAATCATGGTGAGTAGCATATGCAAGTAATATTCTAATAGATTAAAGTCTAGCTACGGGGGCAAAGGTTTCATCGAAATCCAAACCTTCGACTTGCGAATACCCTTTGGCCACAAGTCGTGCCTTGTTCCTTGTCACCACCCCGTGTTCGTCTTGTTTGTTGCGGAAGACCCATTTAGTGTCGACGGTGTTGGACTTGGGTCTTTCGACTAGTTCCCACACCTCGTTTCTCTTGAAATTGTTGAGTTCTTCTTGCATGGCTACTACCCAGTCCGGATCCTTCAATGCATCCTCAACCCTGTGTGGTTCCAAAAAGTACACAAACGAGTAATGCTCACAAAAATTAGCTATGCGAGATCTAGTAGTTACTCCCTTTTGGATGTCACCGATGATGTTGTCAATTTGGTGATCCCTTTGGAAGCATTGGTGTACTCTTGGGTGTGGTACTTGCTGTCTTGAATCTTCATGATCATCTTCTTCTCCTCCTAAATGGTTGCCCTTGTTGACTTGTTGATCATCTTCACTTTCTTGAGGTTGATCTTGTATGGAAGCTCCCCCTTAATCATTGGTCTCCTCTTGTGGTTCGTTTTCCTCATGGATATGTAGAGGTGGCTCTTATGGTCGAATTTTGCCTAACGCCATTCTTCTCAAAGCTTGACAAGGAGCTTCTTCTTTATCTAGCACACATGGATCAACTTGCTCCTCTTGGGAGCCATTAGTTTCATCGAACACTACGTCACATGCTACTTCAACAAGTCTGGAGGTCTTGTTGTAGACACGATAGGCGTAAGTGTTCGAATCATAACCAATCAAGAAACCTTCATCGGACTTCGAAGCGAACTTTGAAGTCCTAGGCTTCTTGTTCAAAATATAACATTTGGAACCGAAAACTCGAAAATATGAAATGTTAGGCTTGTTACTGGTGAGTAGCTCATAGGATGTCTTCTTGAGTAGTCGATGAAGGTAAAGTCGATTTATGGCGTGGCAAGCAGTGTTGACCGCTTCTGCCCAAAATCGATCCGTGGTCTTGTACTCATCGAGCATTGTTCTCGCTATCTCTATGAGGGTTCGATTCTTCCTTTCGGCAACTCTGTTTTGTTGGGGAGAGTAAGGAGCTGAAATCTCGTGTTTTATGCCTTCTTCATCTAGGTACTCCTCCACTTGGGTGTTCTTGAACTCTGTGCCGTTGTCGCTTCGAATGTTCTTGATTGTCAATGAGAATTCATTTTGAGCTCGCTTGAAGAACTTCTTGAGTATTCCTTGTGTTTCTGACTTATCATGTAAAAAAACCCAAGTGAAGCGAGAAAAATCATCGACAACTACTAAACCATATTTGTTACCGTCGATGCTTATGTAGGCGATTGGACCGAATAAGTCCATGTGAAGTAGTTTGAGCGGTCTTGTTGTAGTCATGACGTTCTTCGCAGGATGAGGTGCTCCAACTTGCTTCCCGGCTTGGCACGCGCTACAAGGCCTGTCTTTCTCAAAAACAACATCCTTCAAACCTCGGATGTGATCGCCCTTGAAGAATTTTTGAAGATTCCTCATACCAACATGTGCTAGCCATCTATGCCACAGCCAACCCATGTTGGTCTTTGCAATCAAGAATGTGTCAAGTCCGGCTTTATCATTGTTGAAGTCAACAAGATAAAGCTTTCCCTTTAGCATACCCTTGAATGCAATGGAACCATCACTCCTCCTAGAAACGGTCACACCCTCGTTAGTGAACAAGCAATTATAACCTTTGTCACATAATTGAGATATGGACAGCAAGTTATAATCTAAAGAATCTACATATAATACGTGAGAAAGAGTGTGTTGTGGTGATGTGGCAATTTTACCTGTACCGAACACATTTCCTTGACTATTGTCTCCAAAGTAGATGTTGTCGCTTGGATCCTCATTTGCTTCATATTCAACGAACATCCTTATTTCTCCAGTCATATGGTTGGTGCAGCCACTGTCTAGCACCCATTTGGATCCAACAGAGGAATAGGCCTGCAAAGACAAATTATGCCTTGGTTTTAGGTACCCAAGCTTGCTTGGGTCCCTTTAGGTTAGTCACAAGGGATTTGGGCACCCACACATGATATTTGGTATTCTCATGGTGTGGCCCAACATAATGAGCATAAACCTTACCATAATTACTTCTCATTAGGACATAAGATGCATCAAAAGTTCTGAATAGCAATTGTTGTTGTCTATACACAGGACTAGTCTAGGAGACCGGACTTGCCCGGAGTACCGGACTTGTCCGGACCCTGACCGGACTAGTCCGGTGGTCATGCGTGTTGTATTCATTGATTTTAGATTTTCCAGTTTGAAAGAGTCTTCCCTTTACAAATACATTGCTATCCCTGTTATTCTTATGGCTTCTAGCTTGTTGCTTTTCACCATAAGAGTAACCAATGCCATATTTGACATTTAGAGGTCTTGTGACCAAGTATGCATTACGTGCATATTTGATCTTCTCCTTGTCAAATATGCCATTTTGTGCAGGATGCTTGTCCTTGGTAGAGGTTGACTTGTCTTTCAAATTGTTGTCAACTTTACCACATGTACAAGTAGAAGCAACTCCAGTTTTAATGGGTTGAGAAGGTGAACTTGAAGAGGATGAAGGGTCACCTTGCTTGAGTGACTCAACTTGCACTTCAAGGATCTTGTTAACCTTGATTAGGCTAGCAAGTTCTTCCTTGATTGCAGCATTTGAGTCATTTAACTCCAAGCAAGCTTCCTTGCTTGAAGCTAACTCAAACTCTAGTGACTTGCTTTGCTCCTTTTCAAGCTCTAGAATTTTGTCAAGTTCGAAATATTCCTCCTTTTGGGAGACAATCATGTCTTCTTGACGATGTATCAACCTCTCCTTCTCAACAAGTTGATAAAGTAAAATTTTCATCTTTGTGGCAGTTTTCTTATCTAACCCAATGAGCATATCTTCATTATCACTATTAACATCACTATCACTGGAATAGGAATGCATGGAGGAGGGCTTTGTTGTTACCTTGCGTTTACCTTCCTTTGCCATGAAGCAAGTGTCGTTCCCCTTCCATGCGTCGAGTGTAGGGAAGAGAGTAGACTTCTTGGATGTCTTCTCGATGGCTATGCTAGCCATCTCTTCTTCTGATGATGATGAGGACTCATCATTTGAGTCCCACTCTTTCCCTATGTGCACTTGTTCGGCTTGTTTCTTCTTCTTGAAGAATTTCTTGGGTTGAGGCTTGGCTTCTTTGGTCTTCTTCTTGTTCTCTTCATATGGGCAATCAACTATAAAGTGGCTATACTCACCAAAATTGTAGCATGCCCGCCTCAACTTTAGCTTTGTTCTTTCTTTGTATTTTCCTTCACTTGATTTAGCGCCTTGTCTCTTCTTCATCATCTTCTTGAATTTCTTCATAAACAATATCATGTCATCTTCATCTAAGTCACTGCTCTCATCGTCACCGTCTTCTTCTAATTGAGCTTCTCGCGATTCTTTAGATAAGGGCTTGAGGGTGGACTTCAAAGCAACCTCTTTCTTCTTTGCTGAGGTGAGGTCGGCAATTTCCTTGACATGCTTCGCTTGCTTCTCCATCATCTCGAAATTGATGATTTTTCCAAGTAGCTCATCCGGAGTCATTCTCTTGTACCCGGGGCTTTCTCTAATCATGGAACATAAGGTGACATTGTGAGGCATGAAAGCTCTAAGGATGAGCTTCACCACCTCGTGGTCGTTCTACTTCTTGCTTCCGTACAATCGAACCTTGTTGACAAGTGTCTTAAGTCGGTTGTACATATTTTGAGGTGACTCATCTTCTTCGATTGCGAATCTTCCCAATTCGCCCTCGATCATTTCGATCTTCGCTTTACGCACATGACGATCACCTTCATGTGCAGTTTGCAATGTGTAAAAGATCTTCTTTGCAATCTCGAGTCCATCCACCTTGGTGAACTCGTCCCGACTGATCGAAGAGGTAATGACTACCGTAGCTTGGGCATTTCGATGAATTGCCTACTCTTGGCTTGGTGTAAGCTCTTCATCGCCGTCCGGGATATATATCCCTGTGCACACAATATGCCATAAACTTGGATTGAGAGAAATTAGATGCATTTTCGTATTTTGCCTCCACATTGAGTAATCACTTCCATCGAAGTGTGGGGCTTTTCCTAGAGGGGTAGACAAATAATGATTATTGCTAGAATTAAGACGATCGTAGTAAAAAGGATATCGGGAGTAGTCGGTGTGACTACTCCCCTTCTTCTTCTTTTCATCTTCAACTTTCACCTTTCCCTTGGAAAGGGTTTTCTTCCTTAGGAGCGCCTTGAGTTCCAGCGTCTCCTCATCGTCATCCTCGAAGTCTTGAATGGCTTCGAGGAGCTTCTCCAATTTCTGGTTCTTATCTTCATCAACCTTCTCTTGGTTGTTGCTCTTGTGTACGTCTTTCATGTCCGACATGATCTCTTCGAGCGATTAGTCTCCTTCTTGAAGAATCTGCTCTGATACCAATTGAATGTGGCCAAGAGGGGGGTGAATAGACCTTTTTGAATTTTGTCAGAACCTGCAACACTTAACAATCAGATCAAAACTCGAGATATCGGACTAGTCCGGTCAAGTGCGGACTAGTCCGGTGTGTACTGACTAGGTTAATCAAGTTTGATCGATTAATTTGATTCTACGATGTATGCAGCGGAAATATACTTGTAATTGAAGTGTTGCACGATTATGGACTAGGGTATATCACAATTCAATCTTATATTTAATGATTCAATGTAAAGTAAGCAATATTGATTGAAACCCTAGATTGATATGATGTATAAGAACGATGAACACAAAGTAAGAACACAATCAATTTATCCCATGGTTCGGTTCCCACAGAGGCAACCTACGTCCACGTTGAGGAGTCCACACAAGGACCGGGTCTTCTCCAACCCTACCCTCGTCGGATCGCCATGAAGGCCAATCCTCTTCTCTTATCACGAAGGGTAAATAACCAAATTCAAGGGGGCTTCTCACACGTTGATGGATCCCCTAGATTACAATGAAAACTCCACCAAGAACACACTCAAAAGATTACAATGAAAATCACAGGAGTGTGTTAGGGAATCAAACCAAGAGCTCAAGAGTGATGAATCGTGTCTCTCCAATGTTCCAAAGTGTATCCTCAAGGGATTGATCTTTGTGGCTTTTGATTTCGTGGAGAGATGTGTTTTTGAGGCTCTTGGGAGGTGTGACAGCGCAGGGGGTCGAGAGTGATGAAAGTTGGGTCGTGCACCTCTATTTATATGGGGTCTCTAAAAGTGACCGTTAGGGTTTAGGAAGATCGGACTAGTCCATGGTGTACACCGGACTAGTCCGATGTGCTGTGTGTAGCAAACCCTAAGTGTCCCAAAATATCGGACTAGTCCGGCTAGGAGCAGACTTGTCAGATTTCGCTTCTGGAAATCTTTGGACTAGTCCGATAGTCATCGGACTTGTCCGCATCAGTGAAACCCTAAGTGATTTGGGTGACAAGTCCACACTTGGAGGACTTGTCCGATTGAGGTCAGAGAGATTTCGGACTAGTTCGTGCCAATATCGGACTTGTCTGATTTAGATCAGAATGATATCGGACTAGTCTGTTGTCAATCGAACTTGTCCGATTTTGTGCAGCTTGTGAAGTGTAAGACCTATATGTGCTGAATACATTGGCTTGTAGTGAATACACTTGGCTTTGATGATAAAAGTTTTAAATATCACCAAAACACCTTTTTATCAAGGTCCGACTCTAGCTCCGAGCTACAGCAAGGTCCGACGGTAGGTCCGGCTTGTTTTGGGTAGCTCCGGCTACGTTAGATGCTAGGTCCGGCTTCTTGGTAAGGTCTGACTAGCTTTGGTTAGCTCCGGTGAGCTTTATCTTTAGCCCCGGCATGTCTTTGTTAGCTCCGGCATGTCTTTGATAGCTCCGGCATATATTTGATAGCTCCGACATGCTTTTGCTAAGCTCTGACGTACTTTGTCTAGCTCCGGTTTTGGGTTGACTAGTTTTGACTAGTTTTTGGTAAGCTCCGGCGCTAGGTCCTGCTAGTTTTGTAAGCTCCGGCAGGAGCTTAGTTGTACTAGTTTTGGTAAGCTTCGGCGCTAGGTTCTACTAGCTTTTGGTAGCTCCGGCTCAAGGTCCGGGATGCTATGGCAAGGTCCGGAACTTGACCATAGTGCTTCTGCTTTTCATTTGCAATTTTTCATACTTGCTTTACATTGTTGGAAAGATTGATTAGTATTCATTTGCTAAGTTTTTGTGCGTTTTGGATGATATGGATGATATCGTGTTACTATGGTTTTGCAACATGCTTATGTGAGGCTCTCACGTAAGGTGTTGTGTTCGGAACTAACTTGAGTCAAGTCGAGGACTTGGGCTCGTATGGATTGGTTGTTTATTCATGTGCAGGTGTTGCTTGAGTTCAAGACATGGCTGGTGACGGGATCCATTGGACTAGTCTCAGGGAGGAGATGAGGTTCCAACAACCAAGTTCGGGAGGAACTGTGGTTGAGCTGATCAGGAGGTCGCGCAGGATGATTGAATCATGGGCGGTGCATATGAAGGTTACTATACGTCGAAGGAAGATGTTTGCACGTATGCATGCGGTGCATGACGTGGCAACATGGTTCTGAAGATGGTTTATGGATGGGAAGATCTGGTTGGAAGGATCGGATCGTACCGGTTGATGACTTTGGCTGCGGCGGAGTCGGTTATGGCTCGGTATGGAAAGTATCGAGTTGGTTATGTTAGGATTTCATGTGTGTCACGAATTTGAGTTTTTTAGGAATGTGAGATACGTTCCTAAGGTGTTTGGAAGTCTTAGGATTGCTTCTATCTGCGTATAGAAGAATCTTGAGCAGTTATGGAAAGTTATGATTCGTGATCTGAGTAGGATTGGAGTCCTAGTTGATATTGGGTTGGCCTAAGGGCTGGTTATATAAGCAAGGGAGCCTAGAGCTCATGGCAGACGACTTTGGGGCTGTTCCTCTTGTGTTCTATTGAATAAAATTCGTAGTTTGAAGGAACTTTTGTGCCTTGTTCGTCCGACTTGTTCTAGACAAGTTTTACTCGTCGAGTTTCTGGACAGCACTACCTTCCGTCGGTGGTTTTACCATAACTCGAGTTTTACAGATCCAATTGACGTGATTCTTTTTGGGTTGTCTTCACAACTTGATTATTTATCATATATCAAAATTTACGCTCATTGTATTTGTGGTATATGATCTACACGAGTTTCTTTACAGCATTCTAGAACTGTTTCTCTCGGGTAAGGCAGATTGACCTTTGTTTGATCTTTCGATCATAACTTGAGTTTTTCTCGACGGATTTGAGTGATTCTTTTTGTGTTGTCTTCATGATTTGATTATATCTGATATTTATCACTTTTGTCACAGTGAAACACGTTTCGATTAGTCTCACACACGATTTCTTTAACAGATCGTTTTTCTGCCGAAAGGGTTTGGGGTTGAATTGTTTCCGCTGCATAAGATTTTTAAATCTACCATTCACCCCCCCTCTGGTAGCTTTTCACGTGATCTTCGATCCTAAAATTGATATCAGAGCCACAGTGCTCTAATCTTTGTGATTTGCGCGTGTTTTTGACTAATCATCAAGGAGAAGTACTCCGTCAAACCTTGTGTGTTTGCTGGTACTGATTTTCAGGTTTGGAAGGCACGCATGGAGGCTTTCATCCAGGCACAAGGCTTTGCAATATGGGAGAAGGTATACAAGCCTTATGAAGTGCCACCTAATGATCAAGTCACGGCCACAAATCTACGGGACGTCGACAACAACAACAAAGCCCGAAACTTGATCATCCAAGGACTCACTCAAAGCGACTTTGATCGTGTCGCGCACCTCCGATGAACATACGATGTTTGGAGAGCTCTTTGTGATTATCATGAAGGCTCCAACACAATAAAGGAGGTAAAACAAGATATGTTCAAAAAGGAATATATGCGTTTTGAGATCCAACCAGGTGAGTCTATCGATGACCTTTTTGATCGCTTTAATAAGATTCTCAGCAACTTGCGTAGTGTCAATGTTAATTTTTCAGATGCTGAAAATGCTAGGCAATTGCTAAGTGCATTAGATATGTCAATTTGGGAGATGAAAGTCACATCTATTCGTGAATCTACTGTCATGAGTTCTCTTACATTAGATGTACTCTATTCTAAACTAAAAACTCATGAAATTGACATTCTAGCACGTAAGAACCCAAATAAGTCTATTGCATTTGTTTCACAACGTGATATGTCTAGCTTCGGCCAATCATCATCTTGCAATACTCTTGCTTTGTTGTCCTCACTAACCCTGGAACAGATCGAAGAATTTCCAGAAGAGGAGTTGGCACTCATCTCTACTAGATTCTCAAAAGCATTGCAAAATGTGAGAACTAGAAGGAGAGAAGCTCCGGACCTCAACGCTGTTTTGAATGTGGTAAAACAGAACACTTTCGTACAGAATGCCCTAACCTTTCAGGTCCGACCACCCGGGAAGAAAAACAAAGCAAGGTCCGGACCTCCTCTGGAAATTCCAACAAGAAGAAGAAAGGTACCATAGGACGCAAGATGATCAACAGTTTCATCACCGCGCTTCAAGAGTTCAGTTCAAGTGACATAGACTTTGAAAGTGATGAAGATGATGTTGACCGGGCCAACATATGCTTCATGGCGGGCAAAACAAAATCAAGATCAAGTCAGGAGGATGCAGAACACAACAGTGATGATGATGAGGTATGTTCTACATGCAATGAAATGTGTGATGCTATTTCTCGTGCAACTATTATTGTCAAGAAAAAGGACAAGAAGCTTAGGGATAATGCTGCTAAAATTGAATCACTAGAATCTGAAATTAACCGTTTAAAAACTTTGATTCCTAGTGATGATGCATGTCCCTCATGTGACTTAATCTATGAACAATTGTCCACATTAAGAAGTGCACACTCCTCCACTCTAGATAGACTTGATAAAGAAATTGAAAAGAACAAAGAGCTTGCTGCACTTAATGATAAAAACTTGAAAGATGCTAGTTGTTCTACAATTGATTTGCATTGTTCTACTTGTGAGGATCTTGATAAGAAACTACAGGATGCTATAAATGAAATTTCTATATTGCACAATGCTTTACGTTCTCATGAAGTTAAATTTTGTTCAAATTGCAAACTAAAAGGAAAAACTTCATGTGAAAATTGCCTTGATATGTCCAATAAACTTGATGACATGCATAGGACATTAGATCGGTTTTGTAATGGGAATAAGAACCTAAACTTACTGCTGAATTCTTCCAAGTCTTGCAATGATAAAACTGGTTTAGGTTTTGATTCTAATGCTCATGCTAAGGCACATCCACCTAAAATTGTAAAGTCATTAGGAAGTGGTTTGATTCAAACAGTTCCTAAACAAAAAGAAGTGGTTCTCAAATCTGCAGGAGTGTTGTCTCATTCGGTATCAAATAAAAATGTTGATTGCTCATCTAGACATGAACACAAAGTTAAATTTCATTGTACCTACTGTGGTAGAGATGGTCATGTCATAAATTTTTGTTATAGACTAGCTAAACAACAGAAAAAGGAAAGGATGATTGCTAGATCTTATAACTTTCATGCAATTAGAAAAACACAATCTGCTTTAATGAGTCAGAAATTTGAAAAGATAGCTTCCGGAACTTTTGGCAAGAAATCTACAAAGGCAGCTCCGGTAGTTCTGATAGCTCCGAGAGCTCCCAGATCTTCTGTTGTTCCCTCCAAAGCTTTAGTTTTTGCCTCCGGACCTTCTGCTTTTACCTCCGGAGCTACTGGTTTTCACTCTAAACAAGTAACAACTTCTAAATCAATTGTTAAGAACAGAAAACCTCAATCTTTGACTCATAAACCTGTTGTTTTGTCTCAGCTTTCGCGTGTTTTTCCTACTGCACATCGTATGACTCAGTACTGGATACCTAAATGCCTTTTGACTAACCCCAGTATTGAGTCATCGATGTATTGTGCTTTTATGTAGGTTACACGTTTGAGGAAGGAGAACATTTGGATTGTGGATTCAGGTTGCTCACGCCACATGACCAGTAACAAAGATTGGTTCTCCTCCCTCTCTTTTGTATCACGTGTAGAAAATGTTACTTTTGCCGATAATTCTTCAACTCTTATAATTGCTAAGGGTTCGGTTAGAGTAAATGATCACTACACTTTGAAGGATGTGGCACTTGTCAAAAATTTGAAATACAACTTGCTTTCTGTTTCACAATTGCTAGATGAAAATCTGGAAATTATTTTCAATAAAAACTGCTGCAAAGTTGTAAGTTCAAATAGTGAGCTTATTTTTAACATGTCTCGGTTTGGAAGAGTTTTTAAAGCTGATTTTGATATGTCTTCCTCTAAGCATAGGTGTCTAGTTTCTAATGATTCAAAGGACTTATATTTTTGGCATCGTAGACTTGGTCACATAGGCTTTGATCACCTAACGTGTGTTAGTTCTCTTGATCGCATACGTGGGCTGCCTAAGCTTAAAGGGGGACAAAGAAATTGTGTGCTCCTCCTGTAGACATGCTAAAATGGTTGCAGGTTCACATACTCCTCTCACAATGATCATGACAACTGAACTATGTCAACTTTTGCATCTTGACACTATAGGACCTTCACGTGTTCAATCCTTCAGAGGTAAATGGTATGTTCTTGTTATTGTTGATGATTATTCTAGATACTCTTGGGTTTACTTTATGGCGTCTAAGAATGAAGCTTTTAGTCACTTTAGGACTTTATTTCTTAGATTATCAATTGATCACCCAGGATCTTTAAAGGCAATTAGAAGTAATAACGGAACTGAATTTAAAAATCAATCTTTTGACCACTTTTGTGCTGAAAATGGAATAGATCATCAACTTCTTCATCATATGTACCTCAACAAAACGTTGCTGTAGAAAGAAAGAACAGAACCTTAGTTGAGATGGCTAGGACTATGCTTGATGAATATCAAACTCCTAGGAAACTTTGGGCTGATGCGTTAGCAACCGCTTGTTATGTCTCAAATCGTGTTTTCTTGCGTGCTAAGCTAGGTAAAACACCATATGAGCTTCGGTTTGGACATAGGCCTAGTGTTACACACTTTCGGGTCTTTGGTTGCAAATGCTTTGTTAAGAAACATGGTAATCTTGATAAATTTAAGCCTAGATCCATTGATGGCATGTTTCTTGGTTATCCATCTCATACTAGAGGCTACCGTGTGCTTTTACTTGACACTAACAAAATTGTGGAGACTTGTGAAGTGTCTTTTGATGAAGCTAGCCCAGGTACTAGCTCCGGTGTTGCAGGACCAGATCCGTATCCTTAGGGGGAGGGTATTTTTGAAGATGAAGAAGAGCCAGTGATACTGTCTGGTAGTTCCGAAGTTGACACGTGTCCAGCTCCGGACATTGAACAAGCTCCGACTATCACCTATGCTGGTCCTGATCATCCACAAGTCACAAGCTCATCAATCTACGATGAACCTAATGAAGAAGAAGCTTGTGAGACATATGTTCCCCTACATTTTTACAAAGATCATCCCCCACAACAGATGATTGGAAGCTTGCACGAACGAGTCACACGATCTAGGTTTTGCGATCCAAACTCTTATGCTCATTCTGCTTTTGTTGCTTCTTTTGAACCCAAAGATATATCACACGCACTCACTAATGAATCTTGGATTACTGCCATGCAAGAAGAGTTAGAAAATTTAGAAAGAAATAATGTTTGGAAACTTGTACCTCCACCTCAAGGTCACACTTTAATTGGAACTAAATGGGTATATAAAAATAAACAAAGTGAGGATGGGGTTGTGGTTAGGAATAAGGCTAGGTTGGTTGCTCAAGGTTTCACTCAAATTGAAGGTCTAGATTTTGATGAAACTTTTGCTCCTGTCGCTAGATTAGAAGCCATAAGAATTTTGTTAGCTTTTGCAGCATCTAAAGGTTTTAAGCTATATTAAATGGATGTTAAAGGTGCTTTTCTTAATGGCTACATAGATGAGGAGGTTTATGTCAAACAACCACCGGGTTTTGAAAATCCAAATTTTCCTAATCATGTTTACAAACTGTCCAAAGCCTTGTAAGGTCTCAAACAAGCCCCTAGAGCATGGTATGATAGGTTAAAAACATTCTTACTTGAACGGGGGTTTACCATGGGCAAGGTTGATAAAACTCTTTTTGTGCTTAAGCATGGCAATGACTCATTATTCGTTCAAGTGTATGTGGATGATATTATCTTTGGTTGTGCTTCTCATGATCTTGTGTCCAAGTTTTCAGCAATGATGAGTTCCGAATTTGAAATGAGTATGATGGGTGAACTCACTTACTTTTTGGGGCTGCAAATCAAGCAAACCAAGGAGGGTACCTTTGTGCATCAAACAAAGTATACCAAAGACCTCCTAAGGCGCTTCAACATGGACAAAAGCAAGCCTCTTCGGACACCAATGGGAACAGCAACAACACTTGAACTTGATGAAGATGGTGAATCCGTGGATCAAAAAGAATATAGAAGCATGATCGGATCACTTTTGTACCTCACGGCATCAAGACCGGACATACAATTCAGCGTATGTCTTTGTGCACGGTTTCAAGCTTCCCCACGTGTTTCACATCGTCAAGCCATCAAAAGGATTCTCATGTACTTACATGGAACTCAAGAATTTGGCATTTTTCTTCCTTCTTCATCAACCGTTACTTTTAAAGCTTTTTCGGATGCTGATTTTGGGGGTTGTAGGATTGATAGGAAAAGTATTTTCGGTGCTTGTCATTTTCTTGGTAATTCTCTTGTTGCTTGGTCCTCTAGAAAACAAAATTTAGTTGCTCAATCCACAGCCGAATCTGAATATGTAGCTGCTGCTAGTGCTTGCTCACAAATTCTTTGGATTGTTCAAACACTTAAGGACTATGGGGTTGATCTAGATAGTGTTCCACTGTTCTGTGATAACACTAGTGCCATTTGCATTGCTAAAACCCCGTGCAACATTCTAGAACTAAGAACATTGACATTAGGTATCACTTTCTCCGAGATAATGTTGAAAAAGGAAACATTGTGCTTCACCATGTAGATACCGAACAACAATTGGCTGACATTTTTATAAAACCTTTGGATTTCACTCGTTTTTGTTACATTCGTAGTGAAATAGGGGTTATGCATCCTCATGGCTTAAATTGAGGGGGAGTTTTTGAAACTTGGGAAGTCTATGTGTGAATCTGAAATTAAAATAATATGAGCATAGTATTTCATACATATATGACTTTGTGATTCCTTTTACATGCTGAAAGTTCTTACTACATTACTCGTGTTATACATTTTGTAGTTTTTGTCATGTCAAGTAATTGGAATAATTACTTACACTAAATCTGGTCATGGTCGAACTTTCTTGTTGTTTTGAACTTGTTGCATTCTCACAAATGCTTTTAATCATAAAGAATTAATTAAGTAATCAACTCACATGTTGAGTTTTTATGAACAAATATAAATTGAGAAAAGATCAAGAGAATATGCATGCATCGTACTTCTTCTTTTGAGATGGCTTGTCATTGCACTTAGATATGAACTTGGAAGAAGTTGTGTATGACTAAAACCATGTCCTTAAGCTTCTGATTGTCAAATGACATAGGTTTGGCTTGGTTGGTTAGAATAAGGCAGATGCGCATATAATCTCTTGCAAATTTCATATGATCTAAATTTATGGTTTGAAAAATAATAAAATACAGCAACTAGTGTAATGCTTTCAGGTTTTGAAATAGTTAAGTTTGTGAGATCATGACTTGCTTAAATTGAAAATTACATTTGATCTCTAGCATGGCTTACACTACTTTATGTATTTCATTGATGTGATAATGTAAGGTACTTAATAGTATAACTTGGATGAGCTTTGTTTATATGTATATGCTATAATATGCTCAACACAACTAAAGGGGGAGAGATAATTTGTTTATATGTTCACGACTTGCTGAATACATTGTCAAAGGGGGAGAGATAAGCATAAAGAGAGAGAGAATATGTGCATAAGAAGAGATAATAAAGGGGGAGAGATAATATGGGATAATTTTTTCTTCTCATTTTATTTTTGATTTACAAAGGGGGAGAAATTGTCTTCAAAACTTTTATGTGAATAAGTCAATGTTCGGATTTTAAATGGTGTTGCCAATGCATTCATCAAGGGGGAGATTGTAAGACCTATATGTGTTGAATACATTGGCTTGTAGTGAATACACTTGGCTTTGATGATAAAAGTTTTAAATATCACCAAAACACCTTTTTATCAAGGTCCGACTCTAGCTCCGAGCTACAGCAAGGTTCGACGGTAGGTCCGGCTTGTTTTGGGTAGCTCCGGCTACGTTAGATGCTAGGTCCGGCTTCTTGGTAAGGTCCGACTAGCTTTGGTTAGCTCCGGTGACCTTTATCTTTAGCTCCGGCATGTCTTTGTTAGCTCCGGCATGTCTTTGATAGCTCTGGCATATATTTGATAGCTCCAGCATACTTTTGCTAAGCTCTGACGTACTTTGTCTAGCTCCGATTTTGGGTTGACTAGTTTTGACTAGTTTTTGGTAAGCTCCGGCGCTAGGTCCTGCTAGTTTTGTAAGCTTCGGCAGGAGCCTAGTTGTACTAGTTTTGGTAAGCTCCAGCGCTAGGTTCTACTAGCTTTTGGTAGCTCCGGCTCAAGGTCCGGGATGCTCTGGCAAGGTCCGGAACTTGACCATAGTGCTTCTGCTTTTCATTTGCAATGTTTCGTACTTGCTTTACATTGTTGGAAAGATTGCTTAGTATTCATTTGCTAAGTTTTTTGTGCGTTTTGGATGATATGGATGATATCGTGTTACTATGGTTTTGCAACATGCTTATGTGAGGCTCTCACGTAAGGTGTTGTGTTCGGAACTAACTTGAGTCAAGTCGAGGACTTGGGCTCGTATGGATTGGTTGTTTATTCATGTGCAGGTGTTGCTTGAGTTCAAGACATGGCTGGTGACGGGGTCCATTGGACTAGTCTCAGGGAGGAGATGAGGTTCCAACAACCAAGTTCGGGAGGAACTGTGGTTGAGCTGATCAGGAGGTCGCGCAGGATGATTGAATCAAGGGTGGTGCATATGAAGGTTACTGGACGTCGAAGGAAGATGTTTGCACGTATGCATGCGGTGCATGACGTGGCAACATGGTTCCGAAGATGGTTTATGGATGGGAAGATCTGGTTGGAAGGATCGGATCATACCGGTTGATGACTTTGGCTGCGGCGGAGTCGGTTATGGCTCGGTATGGAAAGTATCGAGTTGGTTATGTTAGGATTTCGTGTGTGTCACGAATTTGAGTTGTAATGTGGGATACGTTCCTAAGGTGTTTGGAAGTCTTAAGATTGCTTCTATCTGCGTATAGAAGAATCTTGAGCAGTTATGGAAAGTTACGATTCGTGATCTGAGTAGGATTGGAGTCCTAGTTGATATTGGGCTGGCCTAAGGGCTGGTTATATAAGCAAGGGAGCCCAGAGCTCGTGGCAGACGACTTTGGGGCTGTTCCTCTTGTGTTCTATTGAATAAAATTCGTAGTTTGAAGGAACTTTTGTGCCTTGTTCGTCCGACTTGTTCCAGACAAGTTTTACTCGTTGAGTTTCTGGACAGCACTACCTTCCGTCGGTGGTTTTATCATAACTCGAGTTTTACAGATCCAATTGACGTGATTCTTTTTGGGTTGTCTTCACAACTTGATTATCTATCATATACAAAATTTCACGCTCATTGGATTTGTGGTCTATGATCTACATGAGTTTCTTTGCAGCATTCCAGAACTGTTTTTCTCGGGTAGGGCAGATTGACCTTTGTTTGATCATTCGATCATAACTTGATTTTTTCTCGACGGATTTGAGTGATTCTTTTTGTGTTGTCTTTGTGATTTGATTATATCTGATATCTATCACTTTTGTCACAGTGAAACACGTTTAGATTAGTCTCACACACGATTTATTTAACAGATCGTTTTTCTGTCGAAAGGGTTTGGGGTTTAATTGTTTCTGCTGCATAAAATTTTTAAATCTACCATTCACCCCCCCCCCCCTCTGGTAGCTTTTCACGTGCTCTTCGATCCTACATGAAGTGTTTTGGGGACTAGTCCGCACTAGGGAGGACTAGTCCGATTCTTGTCAGAGAGATATCGGATTAGTCCGTGGTGATATCGGACTTGTCCGATCTTGTGCAGAGAGATATCGGACTAGTCCGTTGTAAATCGAACTAGTCCGGTACTGTATAAATTTGTGCAATGTGTGTGTTTATTTGTGTTTGAGCTATTGGGGTGTGTTTCCTTAACACACTCCACACACAATGATCTACTACACTTGTTCCTTGAGCTCTTTTCCACATTGCTCCTCATTCTCCCTTCTTTTTGGCACTTTGCTTATTTTCCCATTAAAACCTGTGCTCATCTCAACAAAGTAGTTAGGATCTCATTTGCTTGTCATAAATTATCCAAAACCCACAAGAGATTCCTAGATGGCTTGGAGTGCATCTCACGGCCCTCACCAGCCCTGGCGCATTTATCAGCCACGCTGAAGAGTTTCATGACACAGATGACTTTTTTGGTGAACAGCTTCTCCAACATCTTCTTGTCCTGAACACTCTGTCAGAATGCTACAACCACAGAGGCGTTGGAAATAGAAGGAATGGTGTTTCATATCTAAGATAACTGTTGTGTGAAGGATCGCGGTGTTTCTCCTGTCTTCTATTGTACGGCGAAGAGGTCCAGTTTGGTGCCTGGTCAGGTGTAGGAACTCCCGAAGTTGGCAGTGAATTGGCGGAATAATTGCCCCAAACTATAGATGGAGTCACAAGGTAGAATCATGAACCAGGACCTAGCAGCCCCGGCCAAAGCCACTGGGAAGTAATTGACTATGACAGCCTCATTACCACCTGCAGCAAGGATAGTGGTGGAGTAGAGTTAAAGAAACTCGATGGGGTTGATTATCCCGTCGTACTTCTCTGGCAAATGAGGCCGGAACCTGGGTGACCACTCCACCATGCGGAGGTGTGGTGTGAGTGTTGCACAGCCACCACTGCTCCTAGAGGGGAAGACTCCTCTAGGATGCGTCGTCTCTCGCGGTTATGCTCGATGGCGATGCGACCATCTTGCTCTGCATAGTGGCGGCTAAGCTCTGCCTTGAGGTCTCCCGTCAGGAGTCTGGACACCGCATGTGTATGACAAGCGATGGAAGGAGTGTGGGACATCACGTGATAAGACATCGCATGTCCCCTCTGCGACGGCCTAGGTCCAAGTTGTCCCGACAAGGTCCTGTTGCGCGCAGGTGGTGCCTGTCTGAGATCAGGCTGCAGCAAGTTGTTGAGCGTCGTGGCTGCAGTGGCGACCAAATGGTCGACATCATTGCTCCACTGTTCCAGAGCTGCTGGAGGTGCGCTCAGTGGAGGTGGACGCTGAAGAAGAGCTCGCGCTGTAATCAGCGCGTTCTCAGGATTGCTGGTTGATTCCGTGACCGACGCTAAGACATCATCCTGTTGTTGACAAGTAGCGACTGCTGCTGCAGCAGGTGGTGGTCCGTTGATGCCAGGTTGTTGTTGTCCTAGAGCCCCACCTTGTGGATCGGTGGTAGGATTGGCACCAGGACGGCGAGAGTTATCGCCAACCTCATTGCCTCACCAGCCCGTGCACTCGAGTCGGTGGAAGCAGCAGTGGAGTTCACCATTGTTTACACTGAAATTCTTGAATCCCTCCTCCTACTTGGCGCTCCAAATGTTTAAGTGTGCGATCGACACTTCCCTCGGTACTACTAAGAAGTAGTCCGGTGAGGTTCGTATCTAGGAGAGGCGTAATCTCAAGATCTCAGGAACAATGTGAGATAGTGGTTTTTACGTGGTTCGGGCCACCTGAGTGTAATACCCTACTCCACGGGGGGGGGGGGGGGGGGGGGGGCGTTTGTGTATTGGATTGCTTTTGATGGCTTTGTATCATTTTGGATGGATTTGGATAGATTTTGTTCTATCGTGTCGCATAGTCCTTTTATACACCAAGGACTGGTTGTTACAGTGTATCGTGGTCCAACATGTGGCCCCAGCAGTATTCACCATGCTATACATGATCTAAGCGCATAATGGCGGTTTTATTAGGGTGATAACGTGCTTTGATAGCAACGTTACCAGGCTTCATGGTCCTCAAATCGTGTGTCATTAATGCAGAATTAATGACACGTTAACCAGGTCTTGTAACGGCTGATTGATTGCCTTTGGATGTCTGCACTATTGGTAATCTCAGAGTTCTTCCCGTTGAAGATGTAGATCCGAACATGTGACACTTGGCAGCACTGGAGCTTCCCTTAGCAGAGAAGTAGGTCCGGTGCTATGGGGCAAGTGGCAGCGCTGGAGCTACCCATAGCAAGGCGGCAGATCCAGCGCCACGAGACATGTGGAAGCGTCAGAGCCACCCTAAGGAGGGAGGCGGGTCCGGCACTGCGGGACACGTGGCAGCGCTGGAGCGATCCTAAGGAGGGAGGCAGGTCTGATAATGCGGGACTCATGGCAGCGCCGGAGCCACCCTAAGGAGGGAGGCAAGTTCAGCACTACGGAACACGTGACAGTGCTGGAGCCACCCTAAGAAGGGAGGCAGGTTCAGCACTGCGGGACACATGGCAACGCCGGAGCCACCCTAAGGAGGGAGGCAGGTCCGGCACTGCGAGACACGTGTTGGCCTCCAGAGGTCCACTTTCCTGGAAAGTGAGACTCGATGCTTCTCTTTCTGGTACGAAGGGGTACCTGGTCCGCAGGGTACCAACAATATTGGATCTAACAAACCGACTCCTAACAAAATTTATCTAATAGATCTCCTTTATCCTTACACATGTAACTGACTCAACTTATTTGGTTGCCTTCTCCTCTGGCCAGCGTCACGGTGGGCCCACGTCCATAACATTTTCCTCCCCCAACAAACAACTCGTTCATGAGCTGGCCATTGGAACTTCTAGAGGGAGATTTGGGCGAACACAGCCGATAAGGGTCCAGTTGTCCACCAGTTGGACGAATTATCCACCAGATGGACAATTTGAGCCATGACATCCGCTAGATGGACAATTACGTGGCTATATCTGTAAAAAAATGATCAGGTGGTTAATAATATAAAATGAATAAAAAATAATGTTAATAATAAAAAATCCAGTAAGCATAACCCAGCGTATCCATCGTATGCCTATTTGCGGCATTCATCGGTGTCGGCAACCTGGGCCACCATCTCTGCATTAATTCATCAGATCAATGATTGAGTAATTAAACACATAATAGGGTAACATCATCTTATATAGACATGGATGTAAAAAAAATAGTAGTTTTTTCACTTACCATAAGTGACTTGGAGTTTTGGATGACAATCAGAAGGAGCAATGTGTTCCTCGTCACACTAGTCATGAATGAAAAGTGTGATGACTGATGAGAGAGATGAAGTGTTGTTATCCTGGAAACATACATCACAACACTACCTATGTATATCCTCCATTTTAAAACTTTATGGAAGCAATTTGAGCAAGAGAGGGCACGCGCTTGGTGCTTGGAGGCGAAGGCGGCGACGCAAGGAGGAATTGGGAAACGGAGGTGGAGAAAGATCGAGAGAGATGGGGAGAGACGAAAGAGCAGACGGGAAAGATGGAGAGATGGAGAGGAAGGGCGGTGGGGAAAAATATGTCGGTAAAAGGTGCGGTGCAGGTGTAGAGAAAAGGAGAGAGAAAAGAAGAGAAAGTGAAAGAGGGAGAAAATATGGAAAATAAGGGGGGGTAAATAAAGGGGGGGAATGAAAATAAAAAAATGAAAAAAAAACAAAATAATAGAAAGAAATATGAAATAGAGGAAAGTGGAAAAGACGAGATAGTTATATGATACAATATAAAATATATGGTAGTTGATATAGAGCTCTCATTTAGAAGTGAACGAGCGGGGAGAACAAAATTGTAAAGTAAAGAATCTTTTAAAAATCATTGTAAAAATGATATAGATGTCCGATATAGAGGTCCACTATATAAGAGTCACTGTAAAAAGTAAGCTGAGAACGCCGGTCCAGCCCGTGCAGCAAGGAAGCACAAGCACTGTTTGCACTGTGATTGGGATATGCAAGCTCCTCCTACCACCATTGTGATTGGGATATGCAAGCTCCTCCTACCACCAGAGAAGCAGACCAGGCCCCCCGCCTCTTATTGATGCCAATCCGCATCACGAAACGAGGCTTACACAACAACAGCGGCCACTGCCCGTCTCCCCTTTCACCTCTCCGCTGTCCACTACCATGCGCGTAGCTATGGCAGCAGTTTTTTTACTCGCCCCTCGTTGTCGTCATCACGTGCTTAACTGCTGCGAAAGGGGAAAGAGAGCATCTTCCTTGCGATGACTCCCAAGTCGAGCCTCCCTTTTTCTGCAACAAGGGCTTCGAGCTGTGCTTGTGATCTCGCACCGTTTCCAGTCCAAAATGAGTGACAGTCATGTGATGTCTGACGACGTCAATCTTCAAAGGTCATCCGCAGTGGTACGCTGTAAAGCGTACTACAAAGCATACTTGAAAGCTGAAAATCTTTTGTGAGTGCACATATTGAAAATATAGAATACATAAGAGTATGATTTAGAGGATAAAGTATGCTTTAGAGGTTGTTGGTGCGGATGGTCTAAGACTTGAACACTGCGTTGGCATGAAAAATGAAACGATGGTATAAGCAGATCAGCCACCGAAAATATCCAATAATGTCTAATTCCACTATAAATTTTATTGTTCTTCTGTTGGAAAAGGAGTACTTACAAACAACAGAATGATTTTAGATACAGGAAAGGAGGCGACAACAATGGAAACCGACGGACGGTGGAAGTCCTCGACAGGCTGCCGTCATCTCGGGGAGAAGATGGTGGCCAGTCCCCGGTCGACCGTCAGCTGGATGGGCAGGCCGTACACCATCAGATGTTCCGGCTCGCCACCCCTCGCAAGCACCTCCCCGTCGGAGTCGATGATGCCGCCCTTGTCGCCGCCGCTGCCGACGCGCGTCCCCGGCTCGATCCGGATAGCCTTCACCTGTCGGTCGACGATCACAGCGTGTATGTCACGTTTTAAACATGCGGCACCTCGAAGAGAGGAACGTGTGCACTGCATGTAGGGTAAGTAACACGCACCTTGAAGTAATCTACGTATGGCGATTCGACGTAGGCGCCGTCCTTCATCTGGAACATCAGCCCAAGAACGTCCCGCCGCGGGCAGTTCCTGATTACAGCTGCATCCAAGTATCCATCTGAAAACTGCAGGGAGGATGTACAATAATTATAATCAAGCTACGGAGCAAACGAGACAGAGATTAACATGTGCTTCATCATGGCCATTATCTAGTTACTCCCTTCGTCCTCGAAAATCTCTGTCACCAAAAGTTTCACTTTATAGTTCAAAAATGAATTACAAAGCGATAAACTTTTAGAAATGGATAGAGTATTATATAAGACCCGCAAATGAAATAAGCAGACCACAATAGAGAGAAACTAACCTTTGCTTTTGGTGCAGCCATGGTGTCTTCACTAGCGAAAGGAACGTTGCCGAGCCACACCGAAACAAACGGGCCGTTCAGTGACCTCCAACGGAGATCAGCTTCTTGGATCCGCGGGCCTGGATAACCGCATGTTTCTCCATTATTGTCATTTGCTTCGTCTCCATGGGGACTAGTGGTGGTCCCGTTCGATATACTGCTTGTGCTTGCCTCTGCAGGCTCACCAAACTCTTCGTATCCTGGGGCAGGAACGAATACAATGCGCCCGTTGTATTGTCGCAAGTTCAACACGCGGACTAGGAACTGAAATGAGTTGTTTGGCACATAAGTAGCACAGTGTGAACTTTCATAAATTGGAAAAGATCCTGTGATAGATAACATATATGAAGGGGCTGAAGAGACATATGCAACACTACTTCACTATCCACTGCATCTATTATGAGTACGGAAAAAGTCTAAATAACCCCACCAACTATTGTCTAGGGTCTAATTTACTCCTCCAACTATAAAACAGGTTACTTAACACCTTAAAGTTTGCAAAACCAGTTAATTTCTCCCCTAAAGCGGTTTTCCCAGGTGGTTTTGCCACCTAAGATGCTGACCTGTCATGTTTGCATATCTCAACTGGCGGGACCCATCTGTCATTGAGAGGAGTGAGTAAAAATAAAGACAAGCTGGCTACCAAATGCTTCGAGCAGACCATTCCTGAATCCAGCATTTTGGCTGTCGGAAGGCGGAGGCTGCGCTACGGCGGCGGGCGGCGACGCGGGGAGCAGCGCCGGCTCAACGGCGGCGGGCCGCTGGGAGCAGCATCGAAGCAGCGCGGGCGCATCCCCTGGAAGCAGCACCGTGGAGCGAATCTCCTCGTCGGCGCCGTCACCTCGCCGGTTACGTCCTTTGTCGGGCGCGGCGAGGAGCGACCACGGCGGCCCCAGAGCAATCCACCGTCAAATTCACGTCGGTTGCTCCTTCTCCCGTCTGGTGGCCTGCCTCCGCCTCCGCTGCGCCACCGGATTCCATCAGCCGCCTTAGTGGTTCGCGCCCCATCTCAACTGGTCAAGTTACTAATGATAATCTAATAGCCTTTTAGATCCGGTACAATCCTGTGAATTTTCAATCGAATGCGGTGCAAGAATTACGAATAGTTGAGCAGAGCAGGTGAGGCTGCTGGCGTCATCTCAATTTCATGTCCAACAATCCAGAGTTCAGACTTGAATTTTACCTGAAGAGTTTTTTTGAAAAGTGCATAATATCAACGATTTCAGTAAAAGCTAACAACGACTGTTAAAACGAAGATTCTTCTCTCTATCGAAGTATATATAGCTCTCTCACCATTACCTTAAATTTTCCTTGGTTTACTTGGTCTATTCATTGATTTGATTTACCATACATGGTCACATTGAACTCTAAATTTAACTTGCCATGCAACAGTTCTTGCATCCATCAATTTGTAATCCGGTGAAGATAACATGATTTGATAAGACGTGCTGAGATAATAATCTGCACTGAATTATTTAGCTAAGTTACCCTGTTCCAGATTAACTGATACGAGTATATCCTATATGTTTGCTTAACAATTACTTTGGTGGTATGAGTACCCTACGGCTGTATGCAAGATTAGCTGGTGTTGCATGGATATTGAGTGCGAAGGAGATTGAGTGTGAAGAGGGGATTAGAAGCAAAAACAGCATTTTGTAAGAAAGAACTGCTTACAGAAGAATATACAGTATGTACTGTCATCTACAAAAGGGGGCAAAGAGATCTGACTCTGCTTACGTATGATCAAATGCGGCCAAGGAGGAGGAGAGGGGACAGCTCGAGACCAGAGGAGGAGGAGCAGAGGTCGTGGCCAAGAGGGCCACCTGCACGTCCTGGCAGGTAAGCTGCCAGAGGAAGCCGATCAGGCGGCAGAGAGACCAGCGCGTTTATGGCTTCGTGACATGTCTCAGATCCGTATTATGAGGTCCTTCTCAATGACAGATGGGTCCCACCTGTTGAGACATGCAAACATATCAAGTTAGCATCTTAGGTGGCAAAACCACCCTAAGAAAACCGCTTTAGGGGAGGAATTAACTGGTTTTGCAAACTTCAAGGTGTTAAGCAACCTATTTTATAGTTGGGGGAGTAAATTAGACCCTAGGCAATAGTTGGTGGGGTTATTTAGACTTTTTCCTATGAGTACTAAAGTTAAACTAATATATTGCTGCAGTTCATTCTATCATATTTCAGCTACAAAATCTATGGCTTTTCTTCAAGAGACTACGGACCTACAGTACATGCAGAAGATGCACCTGTTCGTATGCCATCACTCTGGTGCAATTCCATCCAGCAATGTGCTGTGAAACGTGGTGGAGGAGACCTCCCCGGCTGCACAGGGGAGAGGACAGGAGGAGGGACGAAGATGGGTTACTGTGCAGCACGTATCGCGGTAGAGGAGGGGAGATGTCACAGCGGCTAGGGTTAGGATTCGTAGCCACGGTAACCAAAGGAGAAGAATAACTCAATGGAACAATTCTTATTTTCCTGAATGGAGCATACATGAAGGAGGCAGCCCGGTGCATGTAGCTTCCGCTTGCGCAGGGTCCGGGAAAGGTCCGACCCATTTGGGTCTTTTGTACGCGGCCTTTCCTTACATTTCTGTAAGAGGCTATTTCCAGCATACATGAAGGAGGGGGCTGCTTATATAGAGGGAGGATCCCCCGGCCGTGCGCCCCCCCCCCCCCCCCCCCCTTCCTGGCCGCACCCAACCGATCTGTTGGGGACATCCCCCAACAGATCAGGACTCTATTTCTCTCCTTATTTAATTTATTACCTTCTATTTAAACTCAACTCAATCTAATACTTCTTATTTAAACCAAACTCAATCTATAACTCCTTTATTCCTTCAAACTTTCCTTATCCTAATTAATCTTCAAACTTTCCTTATCCTAATTAATCTTCTAGAAGATCTTCTCCTAGCGCGGCACGACTGGTGCAGCAGCAGGGCTGTGGGCCACATGTGGGCCACATGTGGGCCCTGTGGGCCCAGTCCACAGCATTTCTCCCTTCCCCAACATCAGCTCGTCCTCGAGCTGAGCTTTCAAGGGAGTGAGGTAGTTGTACAAGGCGTGTCAGCTTGCAGCGCCGTCGTCGGCCCTGAGGCGGATGCTCTCCATGGCGAGGAAAATGGTTAGGTCTTCCATGATACCCACACCAAAGTTCAAGCTTGCTGAAGGTCTTCTTGTCGCAAGGTTGATCGAGAAGCTCATTGAACACCGTAGGCAGGAACTTGTTCTTAACAATTTTGAAGTGGAGTTCGTCGTAGTTGATGTAGGAGCGCCATGTACCCTCGACCTTTTTTAGTCCTCGACCTTTTTTAGTAACATCGCTGGAGAGGAGAATGATGATGTGTAAGCTAGTGGGTCGTTCATCATGTCCTGCGTCGTGGTCTTGGAGGGGTCTTGTAGGCCCTCCCATCGGATATTCTTGTCGTATCGCTGCAACTCCATGGTGAGGTCATTGAAATTCCAACTTATTGTCCCAAGCAATTGCAACCACTGGACTCCTAACACAAGGTCGAAGACCTGCAAGGGAAGTGCATAGCAGCTGACGTTAAAGGCCTCTCCTGCAATGGACAAGGGAACATGGGGGCAAATTTCTTTACAAGAGATTGTGTCACCATTCGCGACCTTGACACCCACACTTGGCCGCGGTTGTACCATCAGGTTGAGCTCATGGGTAAGGGGCTCCTTGATGAAATTGTGGGTGGAGCGGGTGTTGACCAATGTGACAAGAGCTTGTCGCGGACGTAGACATGAAGCTTCATCGTGGTGTCGAGGTCGATGCCGGTCATGGCTTGTAGGGAGATGCCCATGTCGGCAACAGCCGCGTCAATGTTGTCGTCGTTGTCGAGCTCTAGGAGGAAGATTCCCTTATCATCGCACTTATGGTCCGGCGTGTACCGCTCTGAGCAGTGATAGCATTCATCGCTCGCTCGTTTAGTAGCCATCTCATCAGTCGTGAGACGCTTAAAGCGCGGCCGGGAGGATGCCGACACCGAAGATGTTAGAGCAGGCGCGGCAGAACCACCACTAGAAGTTGTGGTGGTGACGTGTGACACAGAGGAAGGGCGCGTAGAGTGTTGAGAGGCGGCGCCCTTCTGTGTCCCGTTGTCTATTGTTGCCGCGAATTGTCGTTCAAGGGCCCTAGCCAGAATCATGGTCGTCTGCAGATTTGTAGGGCATTGCAGTTCCACAATAGTACAAAGTGGGTCGCCCAAACCAGCCGTGAAGAGATTGATCTGCTGGCGTTGGCTGAGATCCTCACAACGATTGAGAAGGACCAAGAATTGACGTTGGTACTCCTCAACCATACCAGTACGACAGAGATCTTTAATCTCAGCCAGGTCGTGGGAGCGGAGCGGGGGCCCAAAGCGCATGCTGACAAAGTTTGTGAACCGCTCCCAGGACACGATGTCGCATTCGCGTTCCATCGTGATGTACCAGTCAGCCGCGGAACCCTCTAGGTGGAGAGACGCGGAGACACGACCTTTTCTTCAGGTATCGTTCGTGTCTCGCGGAAGTATGTTTCACACTTGTTGAACCAGGTCAGAGGATCAGTTTTCCTGTCGTACTTGGGAAAGCTGATCTTGTGACGATGCAGCCCACCGTCGTCGGAAGCAACACGCTCTTGGTGGCGCCGGAAGCCGTGCTGGTCGTTGTCGCCACCAACGTCACAGGGATCGTTGTTGCCTCGTAGTGTGTGTTGCAGGTACTCCTGCTCGGAGTTCTCCGTCTCCGGTGTTTTCTCAATGCGTGCAAGGCGCATGTCATGGCGGTCCAAGCGCTTATTGATGGAGTTGATATGTCCCATCATCTGGTTCATCATCTTACCGAGATCTTGGAGGGTAAAGGTCCCAGAATCGTCCGTGGGGCCGGACATGGTCGCTACCCCAATCTCTGGATACCAATTGTTGTGAAACGTGGTGGAGGGTACCTCCCCGGCTGCGCAGGAGAGGAGGGGAGAGGACAGGAGGAGGGACGAAGATGGGTTGATGCGCAGCACGTATCGCGGTGGAGGAGGGGAGATGTCACGGTGGCTAGGGTTAGGGTTCGTAGTCACAGTGACGTAAGGAGAAAAACAACCCAATAGGGCAATTCTTATTTTCCTGAATGGAGCATACATGAGGGAGGGGGGCTGCTTATATAGGAGGAGGACCCCCTGGTCGTGCGTCCCCCCTTTCCTGGCCGCACCCAACCGATATGTTAGAGACACCCCCAAACAGATCACGACTCTATTTCTTTCCTTATTTAATCTATTACCTTCTATTTAAATTCAACTCAATCTAATACTTCCTATTAAAACCCAACTCAATCTATAACTTCTTTATTCCTTCAAACTTTCTTTATCCTAATTAATCGTCTAGAAGATCTTCTCCTAGTGCGGCAGAACTGGTACAGCAGCAGGGCTGTGGGCCACATGTGGGCCCTGTGTGCCCCAGTCCACAGCACAATGGTATCTAATTTCTAAAGCCTATGTCTATGAAGTGGACACTAATATATCATGACACAGAAAACAAAGAAAAAACTAATGGACATGCATGCTAAATCAAGTGCCGGATATAAGATTTTAGCGGAGACAGCATACGTAAAATTCAAGGCGAGCACTTCCCATCCATCTATACTTCTCTGATTCAATATCAACATCAGCTACCAGGCCTGCAGTTCATAGATCATTTTCAGGTCTGTCAAGTAAGTTTTATTACGAAATTACGATTGAAGGGGGAGTAACAGAGCAACCTCCGAGGAGGGTGGCCAATTTATAGCAAGTGGTTCCGCTACAATACATACCCCATGTAAGCATCAGAACGCTGAAAAACCTTGTCTTTCCCTGCACAACAGAGGTGACATCAAGAGCACGTTTGTGACCTGTATAACAGAAAGAAGCTGAAATGAGAATTTGTTCGAGCATGTCAAAGGTGAGTTTTCGATAGATGACTTGGCTACCTATATGAATGGTGACAAATAAAATAACAATCAATACGAAAATGTCTTGCCTCTAATTATTGCAAGCACAGCATTAGATATCGAGAATGATTCTCCAGCCGCGTGCAATAGAGATTGTGCCATTCCATTTCCAGTACCTGTTTCACATGTAACATGTGAAAAGCCTGCTCAGATTATTAACATCTATCAAGCAGTACTAATGGCGATGAGTACTAAAATGCTGCAATCTGAAAAAAAAAACAGAAGAATTACACGCTACTGCCCAGTGGAGCATAAGTGCAAAATTAATATTGGTCATACTATTTTTTCTGATTGCAGAAAAGAAAAGCAATCTAATATATAACAACGTCTAGCAATTACATCACTAGGATAAGAGAACTGCCTTGATCTTTACCTGCCGGGATAATTCCAAGTGGTGCTTTTATCGCTGTTTCCCAGTCCTCCCTTTGCAGAAGACCATTAACTACCTAAACACAAACAAAATAAGAGATATAAAATAAATACAGCAATGAGGCAAATACAGACACAATGCTTAAATATCTGCAAATATGGTATTTGAGTTTAGTTTTCATATAGTTGCATTTGCATATGGAATCTGCTAGTTTTGCTAACCTCTACCAGGACACCATCTCCACTGATACAAATGATCCCATCATATTTCCTAAGATCCAGTGAATGGGAAATCTCTTGACCATGAAGGCGATGCTTGGTCTCTAATCACAGCGCACAAGTAGGAATTAGATAAGAGTGATGGGGCATCACACTGACAATTCCAGATGTACGATGTAAACATAGATCACAACCTTGCATGGTGTAAAGAATACCAGCAGCTTCAATGAGAGGCAGGACTTCAGTTTGGAAAATACTCCGCCCACCCCTCTTTCCACCATAAGGGTTCACTATAATGAACAGTCTCTTTGGGCGGCCTATTGCATATAGCAGGAGTAACAGATAAGAAAGAACTCATGAATAGATTAATCAACTAGTATAGCTGTTTAGGCATATGACAAAGTGCATAGAAGCACGAACTAACACCATCCACCAGTACATCTGAAACAATGAGATATGTAGGAAAAGAACATTTGGACCATCAGCATCAGCACTAGCAATGATGATAAATAAATGAGCACACAAAGAGTCGGCCTGTTCATTTTCTGAGAGCTACTGCAACTCTAGGGTGAAAAAGAATGGCAACAGAGACACTGAGAAGAATACTTGACCAAATCTCACGAACAAGATGACTTGCACATAACTTCAGCATAAAAAATATCCACCCTGCATTAGTAGTTTAGCACTGAATGAAACTAGCATCCTATCAGATAGATGAATACTTTTCCTTGACCTAAAGCATCAAAGTTTTAAAGATGGATCACGTCAATATAGCAACCAGTTGAAGTGCTACGTGTCCGGTGTATCAGCAAAATTTGTCACGTCGATCCGAAACATACAACATGAAATAAACCAAACGTGAAAAAGAAATTCAGTGCACAAATCCAAACTTCCGTAAGAAAGATGCTGCATTTGTATCTTTTTCTATAATGTGCATTTGTACTTTGACGCTTTGGCCAGAGTATATGCCAGCCCCAGAAGGCCAGGACAGTCACCAACCGAACATTTTCACGCATACCCAGAAAGATTTTGAATTAGGACAGTGCCTTACGACCATTGCAACGTGGAAATAATCATTTCAACTTAATATAATTGAATAATTGAATCAAAACGAGACCAAGATACTTTGGGTATGGGGTTTTCCTCGCAGCCCCCAGCAGACACTTCTCCGGCAACAATCCAATTCGAGTCAACGCATTGCAGTATTCCACAAAGTCCGCGACGCAACCACCACCATCGAACCGATCAGCGGATCAAGAACCAAACCCCAACACTCTAACCACAATCCACAATATTGTTCAATTAAAAAACAATCATTGTGCTACCGGCATCAATCACGCCCCGAGTCAAACACTAGCCCAGTGTTTCGAAAAAAAAGTCAAACACTAGCCCCAATGAGCTGGGAGTAGCAGAGTGCTAGTAGTGAATTACCGAGCGAGGCGAGGCGATCCCTCACGGCGTCGCCCCACCGAGTCGCGGCGTCCTCACTCTCCATCTCCATCACCACCTCCCTCCTCCGCCGCCTCCCGTCCCCTGCTCCTCCTCTTCCTTTCCCCATGCCGCAGGCCAGGGCCGGAGGCCGTTCTCCATCTCCACCGCCGCTGGAAAAGGTCGCAAATTTCAGCTCCCTTCCCTCCACCCGGCATCCGAGCACCTCCGACTCGAGCTCCAGCCGCCGCCCCTCCCCGCCGCCGAGGGGGCGCCACGCCAGCTCGCCGCCCGTGAGCGTGGCCTCCACCGCCCCGCCGTTGACCCGCGCAAAGTCCGCCAGGACCTCGGTTCGGGGCTGGGGATCGGCCATGGATGGGTGGATTGCTTGCTGGGAAGTATCGAACTATCGATGGGTGTCGAAGCGAACGTAGCAGTTTGGGAGGAAGAAGGAAGAAGGCGACGTGGTGGGAATGGTAAATATGGGCATGTTTGGTGGCCAACTAATTTTGTCACATTTTTTTAACTAAAGTGATTAAGGTTAGTTTTGTTATAAGTGTGTTCGGGAAATTAGTAATTAACCTTAGTCAAAATTTGGTAAGAAAATTGTGGGTCAAAGTTAGATACAGGGATATAGCTGGAATCAAACACTACTAAGAAAAACTATGATTAATATTAGAGATGATAATTAAGTTGCAATCCAAACATGTACTGTATTTTTGGTTGGCGCCTTTTGGTGGTCTGGCCCATATGTATGTATTGTGTGTACCTGTAGGCATGGATGGTGGTGCATCAGGGTCGGATTATGCAAATTTAGAGGATCCGTACGAAAGACTAAAATATTATCAATCTTAGTATAAAAATATGACTATAAATCTATAATATATATATTATAATAATATTGTACATAGCAATAATATCTATCAAGAAACATAAAGTCGTGGTTGCACCCTGCGATGCACTTCACTGGAACTCTAAAGACGTGGAAGACTATCTAGGCGGCATATGCCATCATAATCAAATCGAAATTTGGAGGATGGAACCGAGGCACATTGGCGATGCGAGATGGGATGAGAGACGGCGTGATTGACAGATGAAGAATAAAAAAATACCCCTCGACGTTTGTGGTCTGGTGATCTTCCGTGTTAACGTTACAGACTCCGGTGTGCAAGTAATCAACGAATCAATGTCTCGGAGGCTTCGGGTGACGGCACACAGACACGACCTGGATTCTGTAGAACAATGTATCACATGATGTCACCGTTAGAAGCCAGGACGGTAGCCTGGCCCATATAGACCTATGAAAAAATCATGATCAGACATTTGGCGTCAGCGGAACTCAAGACAGGAGCGATCAGCAAATCGAGAATCAAGCAGTGGAGCAGTTCCCTTTGGATTGTATGGAGTAGATGCCAATAACTAATCAATTAAACATTAATCTACTATACTGTACTTACTGTAATGAACTAGGCCGGCTGAAGAACTCAATAAGTTTTTTTTATTTTTTATTATTTTTTTAATTTTTTTTATTATTATTTTTTTCTGTCGGTGGACATGTCAACCTGATAGTTCCCAGGTAAGACCATCCGCACCAGCATACTCTAAAGCATACTCTATACACTATTCTCCTTCAGCTTTTACAGTACGTACTCTAAATTACACTATGAAACAGTGTATTCAGTATGCTTTACAGCGTACCACTGCGGATGGTCTAAGCTCGCCTTCTGCACCTACGGCCGCTCCGGCGGCCAACACTCTCTAGTCGCTGCAGTTCCGGCGGCCATCATTCCCTGATCTCTGCAGCTTCCCATCTTTAGGATGCTGCTCCGCCTGGGCCGTCACTCCCCGCCATAGCCCCCGGCCTCCCCTGTATTCGCTTGCGGAGGCAGAAAAAACCCTCAACCCTCCTTAGTCCCTCTCACGTCCACCCACCGCCCCTTCTCCCTTCTCCACGCAGCTCCCCTCACGCCCCATGGCTCTGGCCGGTGCGGCGAAGATCCCTGTTTGGCCATTGTTCCCTTCCTCCGGTCATCCCCTCCCTCCCACCCCCCTCTGTCGATGGCTCCCCGTCGGGTTTGGTAGGTGAGCACTCATTCATTGCTAGTGATACGCCCACCTCGCCCCCCTCCTTGGTCGTACCACCTACGCCTTCCTCCGCCTCCCTATGCACATCGCAACCTGCTGTGCTTCTTGTCCCATCGCCGACCTCGGTGGCTGATGACTTGACACCCTCCACTCGCTCTGCCACCCTTCACATGTCGTGTACCCCTATGCCACCTGCTCTGCCGCTGGCCCTGGATGCAGCTCGCAAGAAGGCCTTACTTTCGGAAGGTGTAGCCCACTGTGCTAGTGCCCTAGCCCTTTCTCCTTTGAAGTCAAAGATTGCCTTGTCCGATAGTACTGCCCCCCTCTACCCGGCCTCTGCTTCGCCGGATTGTTCGGCACCGCTGCTTGATGATGACTGGACAGTGGTCAGCCATAGGCGGCGTGCACGTCGCCCGACCATACCGTCTTCAACTTGCCTTACTGGCTGGAAGGCCCGCTGCCCCCTCCCGCGCCACCTACAAATAGCCTTCCGAGGTCGCTGCTTCCGGTGCCATGCCTCCGATCACCGTTTAGCCTCTTCTAGAGAACCACCCCGCTGCCTCTCATGTCTTGCCTTCGGCCATTTTTCTAGATCATGCCCACGTTCTCAGCCACCCTTAGCCTACCGCAACAGCTCCTATAAAAAGTGCATCTAGGAATCCTTTGTGGGTTTTGAATGATTTATGATAAGCAAATGAGATTCTAATCTCTTTGTTGAGATGAGCACAAGTTTTAATAGCAAAATAAGCAAAGTGCTAAAAAGAAGGAAGAATGAGGAGCAAAGTGGAAATGAGCTCAAGGAAGAAGAATAGTAGATCATTGTATGTGTAGTGTGTTAAGGAAACACATCCCAAGAGCTCAATCACAATTAAACAAACACATTGCACAAAGTTATACAAAACCAGACTATTCCGACTGACATCGGACTAGTCTGATACCCTCTCTGCACAAAATCGGACAAGTCTGATATCCATCGGACTAGTTCGATATCTCTCTGACTAGAATCGGACTAGTCCTCTCCAGTGCGGACTAGTCCTCAAAACACTTCACAAGTCACACAAAATCGGACAAGTCCGATCACAACCGGACTAGTTCGATATTCATTCTGGTCCAAATCGGACAAGTTCGATATTTGCACGGACTAGTCCGAAAAACCCTCTGACCTAAATCGGACAAGTTCTCCAAGTGCGGACTTCTCACACAACTCACTTAGAATTTCACATGTCTGGACAAGTTTGATGACTATCGGACTAGTCCGAAGATTTCCATAAGCGAAATCGGATAAGTCCGCTCCTAGCCGGATTAGTCCAATATTTTGGGACACTTAGGGTTTGCTACACACAGCACACCGGGCTAGTCTGGTGACCACCACGGACTAGTCCGATATTTCTAAACCCTAACTGTCACTTTTAGAAACTCATATAAATAGAGGTGCACGACCATATTTCACACCTCTCTCAAACTCTAGCGCCGTCACACCTCTCAAGAGCCTCAAAAACACATCTCTCCACGAAATTAAGTGCAACAAAGATCAATCATTTGAGGATACAATTTAGATCATTGGAGAGACACGTTCAACACTCATTGAGCTCTTGGTTTGATTCTCTAACACACTTATGTGATTTCATTGTAATCTTTTGAGTGTGTTCTTGGTGGTATTTCGTGTTGTAATCTAGGGGAGCCCTCAACGTGTGAGAAGGCCCCTTTGAATTCGGTTATTCACCCCTTTGTGATAAGTGGAAGAGGATTGGACTTCGTGGCGATCCGACGAGGATAGGGTTGGATAAGACTTGGTCCTTTTGTGGAATCCTCAACGTGGATGTAGGTTGCATCTGTGGGAACCAAACCACGGGATAAATCTCTTGTGTTCTTGCTTTGTATTCATCGTTCTTTACATCATATCAATCTAGGGTTTGAATTAATCTTGCTCACTTTACATTGAAATATCAAATTTAAGATTGACTTGTGATATACCCTAGTACATAATCTTGCAACACATAAATTACAAGTATATTTCCGCTGCTACACCCTAGAATCAAACTTAATAAATCAAACTTGATCAACCTAGTTCGTACACACCGGACTAGTCCGCACTTTATCGGACTAGTCCAATATCTCTGGTTTTAAACTGGTTGTTAAGTGTTGCAGGTTCCGACAAAATTCAAAAAGGCCTATTCACCCCCCTCTAAGCCACATTCAATTGGTATCAGAGCCGGTTCTTCAAGAAAGAGATTAATCGCTCGAAGAAGATCATGTTGGACATGAAGGACATTCACAAGAGCAACAACCAAGAAAAGGTTGACGATGACAAGAACCAAAAGGTGGAGAAGCTCCTCGAATCCATTCAAGACTTTGAGGATGACGATGATGAAACGCTAGAACTAAAGGCGCTCCTAAGAAAGAAGACACTTTCCAAAGGGAAAGTAAAGATTGAAGAGAAGAAGAAGGGGAGTAGTCACACCGACTACTCCCGATATCCTTTCAACTATGATCGTCTTAATTCCAACAATAATCATTATTTATCTATCCCACTTGGAAAAGCCCCACACTTCGATGGAAGTGATTACTCAATGTGGAGGAAAAATACGAAAATGCATGTAATTTCCCTCAATCCAAGTTTATGGCATATTGTGTGCACAGGGATAGATATACCGGACGACGATGAAGAGCTCACACCAAGCCAAGAGCAGGCAATTCACCGAAATGCTCAAGTCGCGGCCGTAATTACCTCTTTGCTCAGTCGGGACGAGTTCACCAAGGTGGATGGACTCGAGATTGCTAAGGAGATATGGGACACACTCCAAACTGCACATGAAAGTGAACGACATGTGCGTGAAGCAAAGATCAAAATGATCGAAGGTGAATTAGGAAAATTCGCAATTGAAGAAGACGAGTCACCTCAAGATATGTACAACCGATTAAAGACACTCGTCAACAAGGTTCGATCTTATGGAAGCAAGAAGTGGAATGACCACGAGGTAGTGAAGCTCATCCTTAGAGCTTTCATGCCTCGCAACGTCACCCTATGCTCAATGATAAGAGAAAGCCCCGGATACAAGAAAATGACTCCGGATGAATTACTTGGAAAAATCATCAATTTCGAGATGATGGAAAAACAAGCTAAGCACGTCAAGGAAATTGTCGACCTCACCTCGGCAAAGAAGAAAGGGGTTGCTTTGAAGTCCACCCTCAAGCCCCTATCTAAAGAAGCTCGAGAAGCTCAAGTAGAAGAAGACAGTGATGATGAGAGCAGTGAATTAGATGAAGAAGACATGATATTGTTCATGAAGAAATTCAAGAGAATAATGAAGAAGAGACAAGGTGCTAAATCAAGCGAAGGAAAGTACAAGGAAAGAACAAAGCCAAAAGTTGAGGCGGGCATGCTATAATTGTGGTGAGTATAACCACTTTATAGTTGATTGCCCATATGAAGAGAATAAGAAGAAGACCAAAGAAGCCAAGCCTCAACCCAAGAAATTCTTCAAGAAGAAGAAGCAAGCCAAACAAGCGCACATAGGGAAAGAGTGGGACTCAAATGATGAGTCATCATCATCCGAATAAGAAGAGATGGCTAGCATAGCCATCGAGAAGACATCCAAGAAGTCTACTCTCTTCCCTAAACTCGGCGCATGGAAGGGAGATGGCACTTGCCTTATGGCAAAGGAAGGTAAACGCAAGGTAACCACTAAACCCCCTTCCGTGCATTCCTATTCTAGTGATGATGAAATCAATAGTGATAATGAGGATATGCTTGTTGGACTAGATAGGAAAACTGTCACAAAAATGAAATTTCTACTTGATCAACTTGTTGAAAAAGAGAGGTTGATACATCATCAAGAGGACATGATCATATCCCAAAAGGAGGAATATGTCGAACTTTACAAGCTTCTAGAACTCGAAAAGGAACGAAGCAATTCACTAGAGCTTGAGTTAGCTTCAAGCAAGGAAACTTGTTTGGAGTTAATCGACTCAAATGCTACAATCAAGGACCAACTTGCTGACCTGATCAAGGTTAACAAGATCCTTGAAGTGCAAGTTGAGTCACTCAAACAAGGTGAACCTTCATCCTCCTCAAGTTCACCTTCTCAACCCACTAAAATTGAGGTTGCTTATACTTGTACATGTAATGAACTTGCCACCAGTTTGAAAGACAAGCCAACCTCTACAAAAGATAAGCATCCTGCCCAAAGTGGCATATTTGACAAGGAGAAGATCAAATATGCACGTAGTGCATACTTGGTAACAAGACCTCCAAATATCAAATATGGCATTAGTTACTCTCATGGTGAAAAGCAACAAGCTAGATGCCATAAGAATAACAGGGATATCAATGTCTTTGTAAATGGAGGAGTCTTCCAAGTTGGAAAATAAAAAATTAATAAGTACAAAACGCATGACCGTCGGACTAGTCCGGTGGGGGTCCAGACAAGTCCGGTACTCTGGACAAGTTCGGCCTCCCAGACTAGTCTTGCGTATAAACAACAAAAGTTAATTTTCAATACTTTTGATGCCTCGTATGTCTTAATGAGAAATAATTATGGAAAGGTTTATGCTCATTGTGTTGGGCCACGCCATGGGAACACCAAGCCTCATGTGTGGGTGCTCAAATCTCTTATGACTGACATCCGAGGACGCAAGCAAGCTTGGGTACCTAAAACCAAGGCATAAATTGTTTTTGCAGGTCTATTCCTCCGGTGGATCTAAATGGGTGATAGACAGTGGCTGCACCAACCATATGACTGGAGAAAGAAGAATGTTTGTTGAATATGAAGAGAACGAGGATCCAAATGAGGGCATCTATTTTGGAGATAATAGTCAAGGAAAGGTGCTCGGTACCGGTAAAATTGCCATATCATCTAAACACATACTTTCTCATGTATTACATGTTGAATACTTAGATTATAACTTGATGTCCATATCTCAATTATATGACAAAGGTTATAATTGCTTGTTCACTAACGAGGGTGTGACCATCTCTAGGAGGAGTGATGGTTCCATTGCATTCAATGGTATGTTAAAGGGAAAGCTCTATCTTGTTGACGTCAACAATGATAAAGCTGAACTTGACACATGCTTGATTGCAAAAACCAACATGGGTTGGTTGTGGCATAGACGGCTAGTGCATGTTGGTATGAGGAACCTTCAAAAACTCCTCAAAGGCGATCACATCCAAGGTTTAAAGGATGTTGTGTTTGAGAAAGACAGACCTTTGTAACATCCATATTTCATGTAAATAAAATTGATCAAACCAATGTACATTCTAGCATGCATTTTTGTGTGAATTTTGAAGTTCAAACGAGTAGTAAACATTGAAATTTGAATTTGAAATCAAATCCAAATAATAGAAATGGAAAAAGAAAAAGAAAAGGGTAAACCCCCCTGTTGGGCCAAAACCCACCCCGTCCCATCTTTCCCCTCCTCTCTCCCGCGGCCCAACCACCCCCACTCCCTCTCTTCTCTCTCTGCCCTAGGGACCCCACCTGTCATCCCTTCCAGGGGGCACCCGCCGCCTCCCTCTTCCCGCGCCCGCGCCGCGCCAACCCCCTCCTCCAACCGTCTCACCCCACGCCGATCCACCCCGGGGAACTACCCCACGCACGCGCCATCAACCGCCGCCCTTCCCCCCCCCCCTATTAAATCAGCCCCTCCCCCTCTGTTTCTTCTTCTCCGCGCTCAAACCCTAGCCTCACCGTCGCCAAGGTCTATCGCCCTCATTCCCGGCTAACCGACGGTGGCCTCACCCCTCTATCCCCTCTAACTTCTTCGCTGTGACACCAGGAGCACGCCGGGCAAAGTCTAGTGGAGAGATCATAGAGGTTTCGCCGGAATCGATGAGTGTCGACGCCAACCACCGCCACCTCTCGTCGCCGACTCCTCTCCGGTCGATTTTGCGCACCGAAAACCCCTGAGAGTCGTACTACGACCCCAACTTTAATCTCCAAGACCAAGACTTCACCAACAATCAAGTCTTCGATGAAGGCAAGTGCCCTTGACCATCTTGTACCAATTTTAGGATTTTAGTTAGATGCATGCTAAATAAAATGATGTCCTATTTCATGTTACATGTCCTGTTCCACATAATTCCTTGTCACCTAAATTGGGTTGGGAAGTAGATAGGTATTAATTATGCTTAGCCATGCTTAGACATTGAGAATGGGATTTCATACAAATATGACATGTTAAACTTTATGATCACTTTAATTGTGATGGACACACAATAGTAGTGGATAAGAATCTGGTGGTTGGATAGTTTTGGTATGGTGCAGTTTGCACAAGACCCGGAATTGGGTTTGGCACCACCGGATTCTAAGGACCGGTTTATGGAGGAAGCCACTAAGCTTTATAGTACCACCACGAGACTGAGATGGGGCAGCTTGGTCAATTAATTAGGTTTCTCCCGATGAAATGCTAGTAGTTGGATGGTGCGGGGAATGATGCAGGGGTACTGCTCTGGGAACCGCAAGGCTCAAGAGGGGGCTCTGAGGCGGAGGGTTACTCCGGAAATGCCTCAGTGGTGGAAACCTTAGAGGGCTAGCACTAGTCGGGAGTACCTTTGTAAAGATCATGTAGTGATCTCCTGGCCTCACACCAAAGGAAGTGTATAATGTGGTTAGCTACCACGGGCATACAGGGAGGTTCACTTAGTCCACCTGGCAACAGGGGACGAAATCACTACTTGTGGGTAAAGGGTACACTCTCTGCAGAGATTTAGAAAAACTGTCATGACAGTCGTGCTCACGAACAAGAGCGGCTTGGGGCCAGTTCATAATTAGTTTATGGTTGGGAATATGATTCAAGTTACATTCATCATCTTTAATTATGTGTTGAATTACTTCATGATTTATGATATTTATAATTGAAAGCTAAGGTTAGGATCTAAGCGTAGTGCTTAAGCCATAATTGGCCTACCCTTGCTTTAACCAATCATGTCATTCTCTTCCCACACTTGTTGAGTACTCTATGTACTCAAGCGTTTACTTTTCCATTAGAATATGAAGAAGAAGCGGCACCAGAAGACTTCTTCGTCAACCCGGAGGACTTGGTCTAGGCTGGCGATCCTTCGCGCGACTTCCTGTGAAGATGGAGCCCTATTTGTCTATTTAGCCTTCCGCTGTAGTTTGGATTATGTGAACTATTTAGTTGTTGTAAATAGGTTTGTGGTGTGTATTTGTAGACCTTCGGGTCGTATTGTAAGACTATTTATGTATTCAAACATGGCTATGTAATGGTGTTTCACTTTCATCAACGCATGTATGATTCAACTGATCCTGGCGTACATGTGATTAGCGTCTGTTCATCTTTATGATGGACGGGCGTGACAAAGTGGTATCAGATCCGTGTTGCCCGTAGGACGCAAGCCTAGTTAGAAATGGTCGAAAATAAAGACTATACTATTTTCTTATAAAATAGTATTTCCAAAACCTTGTGCTTTCCATCTCAATCCTTGTGCTTCTTATCTTGTTGTACTTGTTTTTAATCTAACTTAATTTATTGATCATTGATCTCACTCTCTTCTTTTCAAATGTTTGTAGATGGCGCGCACCAAGCAGACGGCACGTAAGTCGACTGGGGATCGTGTTCCTCACCACACCCTAGCCAGCCGCTCCGCACCTCACACACCCAGGAGGGAGACAGTGTTGATCTCTTCTGGATGTGCTGCATCGAGGATGCGTACCCGTCTCCGCTCTCTCCTTCGTGCTGCGGGGTACCGTGAGTACCGTGTTTGCTTCGTCTACCACACCACCAGGATCTATGTACCTTCTACTAGTGGACTGGAGTGGACTACCCAACTGTCAGTCTATTACGACTCGGAGCTGCTGCACTCACACTACTTTCCGGCTTGGAGGAGCTCCCAGCGTGCTGCTGAGGAGGATGCTACGTGGGAGGCGACTACCTACTGGAGTCACGCCCACAGGTTCCGCCTTGAGCGCAAGGAGCACGCGTACACCCCTTAGCGCCCTAGTGGCACAGCCGACTTCACTGGACGTGACGTCGAGGGGCCTCTGTACCTCGCTCAGAGCGAGAGGCTGGTGGACGATGTTGTGGAGTTGTCTTCATGACTCTAGCGTTGTCAGCAGGAGCTTCAAGACAGCAGGGACCTTGTTGACCGCTACGAGAAGCTTCGTCGACGCTACGCGAGGATCACTGCGGCTGACCCGCACTCTCCTCAGTACGCTTCGGACGTTGAGTCTTGGGACCCAGACTCTTCAGATCGTCGTGAGAACTCACCTGTGAAATCGGGGGAGGACCCGGAGGAGGAGGACCCCGAGGAGGAGACCGAGGAGGACTCCGACGAGGACCCCGATAAGCAGGAGTAGACTTGTTACCTTGTTGGACGACTCATGACACTTACCCTTAGTATGTAGGAGCGTGTAGCTACGCCCTCTCTAGTCTTGAGTTGTGTTATCTAGGGTATTGTATTAGTAGTTTGCTTCATGTTGTGTGTGTGTGTGTGCGACGTGAGTTGTGGAATGCTTTGGCATCCTGTCCACCTCCATGTCATTTGTATATAGGCTTGTTAGTGTGTCATGCGAGTTGTGGAATGCATTAGCATCCTGTCCACATCTGCACTAGTTGATTAATGAATTTGCTTGCTATATATATGTTTCCCTTGATGCATGTAGTTGGGACCGTCTACCATAGTGTACCCTTCTATATCTTATCTATTATCCTAAAGTTTCAATTATTCCCTATACAGATGGCTGGTAGAGGCAGAGGTCGTGGAAGGGGTATTGTGCCCTAAGATGATGGATTTGGAGGACTGCCAGGATGGAATGGTAGGGGTGCTCGAGGAGCCCCAGCAGCGCAGCAGATGCAGCAGATGATGGCCATTCAAACCCAACTGCTCAACAACCTTACCCAAATTGTTACTAATATGCACCAAGCCCCACCACCACCACAATACAACCTCCCACCACCACCACCTTTTCCACCCAGGTCCTTTCCAAGGGACTTCCTTAACACTCATCCACCCACCTTTGCCACAGTAGTGAACCAATGGATGTCGATGATTGGCTTTGAACGGTTGAAAGCAAGTTAAGGCTCATACATTCTGAAGGAAGAGAGAAGGTACTACTAGCCTCTCATCAACTCCAGGGGCCTGCAGCCGACTGGTGGACCGCCTTCACTGAAGCCCACCAGAGTCTGGAGAACATCACTTGGGAAGAATTCAGGACAAATTTCCGCAATCACTTTGTGCCTGAGGGAGAAGTCCAAGCAAGACGTGAAGAGTTCCTCATGTTAAAGCAGGGCCGTATGATTGTGCGAGCCTACTTGAATAAATTCACCCAGTTATCTCTCTATGCACCGACAGATGTGAATACTGATTCCAAGAAACAGTTCCGTTTCAAGATTGGACTGGACAAGGAGTTGAAGTTTGCCATGTCTTCCAGTGACTACATCGACTTTCAGAAAATTGTTGACAAAGCTTTTGAGGTGGAGAGGACTAAGAAGGAACTGGATTATGATGATAGGAAAAGGAAATTGGTTGTGGTACATGCCTCTAGCGGCAATGTACGCCCTCATTTCGCCCCTCAGCCTGTAACACCCATGACTCGCCCTATGAACCACTCGGGACAGAGATTCCCAAACCCCAACTACAGGCCACCAACACCCTACAATCAGCAGATGCGCCAGCAACAACAGCCTCCACGTCAGCCAATACAACCCCCTCGCCAGCAGATGCAACCACCTCGCCCTTCAGCGCCAAATAACCGTCCCAATGGTCAACCCCCAAGAAATCAACCAGGAGGTAACAAGGGTCAGAATAATGCTGCGGGAGTTCAATGCTACAAGTGTGGAGAATGGGGACACTACTCCAACAATTGTCCAAAGAAGCAGGAGAACCCACCTGGACGTGTCAATCATGTGACACTAGAGCAAGCACAGGAAGCACATGATGTGGTGATCGGTATGTTTTCTGCTAATTTTCACCCCGCCACAGTCTTGTTTGATTCGGGTGCTACACATTCATTTATATCCAAAGATTTCATAAAGAAGCATGACATGGTAGTTACATTCTTGAATCGGCCATTGTTGATAAACTCTCCTGAAGGAGAGATGGTGGCAAGGCATCTATGCCATAAAGTGAGTATAAACATAAGGGGGGTAGTCTTTTGGGCCAACCTAATAGTGTTGGACTCGTAAGGATTAGACATCATTCTAGGAATGGACTGGCTGACAAAGAATCAAGGAGTAATTCATTGTGCAACTAGGACAGTTTTCTTAACGCACCCAGATGGCACTACGGTGGAGTTCAAGTCAGATCAGACACAAGAGGCAGTTGTACAACTCAACCATCTTGAGAGTACAAAAGGCATCAGGGTTGTGAGTGAGTTTCTGGATGTATTCCCAGATGACTTACCAGGTATGCCCCCTGATTGAGAGATTGAGTTTATTATTGAATTAGTACCTGGAACGGCCCCAATATATAAGCGGCCGTATAGAATGGATGCTAAACAACTAGCTGAACTAAAGGATCATATTGAGAAGTTACTGGGCAAAGGATATATTTGTCCTAACTCATCGCCTTGGGGAGCACCAGTCATATTTGTACCTAAGAAGGATGGTACTCAAAAGTTGTGTGTGGATTACCGTGCCTTAAATGCGGTAACAATCAAGAATAAGTACCCATTACCAAGAATTGAAGATTTATTTGATCAGTTGAGAGGAGCATGTGTGTTCTCTAAGATTGATCTTTGCTCGGGTTATCACCAATTGAAGATTAGACCCTCAGATATTCCCAAGACTGCATTTGTCTCTTGATATTGACTATATGAGTATACAGTCATGTCGTTTGGATTGACCAATGCTCCCGCATATTTTATGTATTTGATGAACAAGGTATTCATGGAGTACTTGTACATGTTTGTAGTGGTGTTCATCGACGACATACTTATCTACTCTAAGACTGAAGAAGAGCATGAGGAGCACATCAGGATGGCTCTACAGAAGCTTCGCCAACACCAATTATATGCCAAACTTAGTAAGTGTGAATTTTGGCTAAAGGAAGTATCATTTTTGGGTCATGTCATATCTGAAGGAGGTATAGCAGTGGATCCAGGCAAAGTGGCCGATGTCGTTAAATGGGAAACACCTGAGAGTGTACACGATATACGAAGATTCTTAGGCATGGCTGGTTATTATCGTCGATTCATCGAGGGATTTTCAAAGATCTCTCGACCATTAACCAAGTTGCTTGAGAAAGGAGTTGCTTTCAAGTGGACCGCCGAATGTGAAGTGAGCTTTACCGAGTTGAAGAAGAGGTTAACCAGTGCACCGGTATTGGTGATGCCTGATATGCAGAAGGAGTTTGTAGTTTATTGTGATGCATCCGGTCATGGTTTAGGATGTGTCTTAATGCAAGGAGTACATGTTGTAGCCTATGCTTCAAGGCAGCTTCAGAAACATGAGAGGAATTGTCCAACCCATGATCTAGAATTGGTAGCTGTTGTCTATGCATTGAAGATATGGAGACACTACTTAATGGGAAAAAGAACCGAGATATACACAGATCACAAGAGCTTGAAGTACATATTCACACAACCAGATCTTAATCTCAGACAACGTCGTTGGTTGGAGTTAATAAATGATTTTGATGTGGGAATCAACTACCATCTAGGGAAGGCTAATGTGGTCGCTGATGCTCTAAGCAGAAAAGGACAATGTAATAATTTGTTAGTAAAAGATCTTCAACCCCAATTATGTGAAGAGTTTGCAAGGTTAAACTTATGCCTAGTGACTAGTACTGAAGTTGTTGCTATGGAAGTGTACTCAGCCCTTGAATGTGATATACGAGAAGGACAAAAGAATGATGAGAAGGTCAAGGAGATCAAGCAATTAATGAAGAAAGGAAAAGCTCCGAACTTTAGGGAGGATGAACAAGGAACCCTATGACTTGGAAAGAGGATTTGTGTTCCGGACATAAAAGAGATTAGAGAATTGATACTAAGGGAAGCTCATGATTCATCATACTCCATTCATCCCGGAAGCACAAAGATGTATCAAGATCTTAAAGATCGATATTGGTGGCATGGAATGAAAAGGGATGTAGTAGAATATGTGGCCATATGTGATACATGTCAATTGATTAAGGCAGAACATCAAAGATCAGCACGGTTATTTCAACCAATCAAAGTGCCAGAATGGAAATGGGAAGAAATTAGTATGGATTTAATTATGGGACGACCAAGGACACAGTATGGGTATGACTCTATATGGGTTATGGTGGATCGTTTGACTAAAGTTGCCCACTTCATTCCTGTGAAAGAAACCTACAATGGTCCCAAGTTGGCAGAACTGTATATCTCTAGGATTATGTGCTTACATGGAGTTCCTAAGAAGATTATCTCAGATCGAGGCACTCAATTTACCTCAAGATTCTGGCAGAAGTTGCATGAATCAATGGATACCCGTTTAAATTTTAGTTCGGTGTATCATCCTCAGACTGATGGTCAGACAGAACATACCAACTAGATATTAGAAGACATGTTGAGAGCGTGTGCTCTAAAGAATAGCCAAAGTTGGGATAAGAATCTGCCATACACCAAATTCTCTTACAACAACAGTTATCAAGCCAATTTAAAGATGTATCCTTTTGAAGCATTGTATGGGCGGAAGTGTAGGACACCATTGTTTTGGAATCAGACTGGGGAAAGTCAAGTTTTTGGACCGGATGTATTAAAAGAGGCTGAGAGACAAGTACAAGAAATTCGGAAGAATCTAAAGGCATCCCAAACAAGACAGAAGAGTTATGCGGATACTCGAAGACGTGATCTAACTTTTGAGGTTGGTGATTATGTGTACTTGAAGGTGTCACCCATGAGAGGGTTGAGAAGATTTAAAGTAAGAGGCAAGTTGTCACCCTGCTACATTGGTCCGTTCAAGATATTAGAACGACGAGGAGAAGTGGCTTATCAGCTTGAGCTTCCACCGCACTTGTCAGATGTTCATAACGTGTTCCATGTATCACAACTTAAGAAGTGTCTGAGAGTGCCTGAGGAATAGTTACCTATGGAAGCAGTTGATGTACAAGAAGATTTGTCGTATGTGGAACAGCCTGTCAAGTTACTTGAGACATCAGAAAGGGTGACCAGAAACAAAGTCATTCACATGTGTAAGGTGCAATGGAAACATCACTCGGAGGCAGAAGCAACATGGGAAAGAGAACAAGATCTCAAGGCTGAATTCCCTCATCTTTTCTCTTAGGACGTCCGAATCTCGAGGGCGAGATTCATTTTAAGGGGGGTAGAGTTGTAACATCCATATTTCATGTAAATAAAATTGATCAAACAAATGTACATTCTAGTATGCATTTTGTGTGAATTTTGAAGTTCAAACGAGTAGTAAACTTTGAAATTTAAATTTGAAATCAAATCCAAAAAATAGAAATGGAAAAAGAAAAAGAAAAGGGTAAAAAAACCTGTTGGGGCAAAACCCACCCCGGCCCATCTTTCCCCTCCTCTCTCCCGCGGCCCAACCACCCCAACTCCCTCTCTTCTCTCTCTGCCCTAGGGACCCCACCTATCATCCCTTCGAGGGAGCAACCGCCGCCTCCCCCTTCCCGCGCCCGCGCCAACCCCCTCCTCCAACCGTCTCACCCCACGCTGATCCACCCTGGAGAACTACCCCACGCACGCGACATCAACCGCCGCCCTCCCCCCCCCCTATTAAATCAGCCCCTCCCCCTCTGTTTCTTCCTCTCCGCGCTCAAACCCTAGCCTCACTGTCGCCAAGGTCTGTCGCCCTCGTTCCTGACTAACCGACGGTTGCCTCACCCCACTATCCCCTCTAACTTCTTCGTCGTGACACCAGGAGCATGCCGGGCAAAGTCTAGCGGAGAGATCGTCGAGTTCTCGCTGAAATCGATGGATGTCGACGCCAATCGCCGCCACCTCTCGTCGCCGACTCCTCTCCGGCCGATTTCGCGCCCCGAAAACCCCCGAGAGTCATACTATGACCCCAACTTTTATCTCCAAGACCAAGACTTCACCAACAATCAAGTCTTCGACGAAGGCAAGTGCCCTTGACCATCTTGTACCAATTTTAGGATTTTAGTTAGATGCATGCTAAATAAAATGATGTCTTATTTCATGTTACATGTCCTGTTCCACATAATTCCTTGTCACCTGAATTGGATTGGGAAGTAGATAGGTATTAATTATGCTTAGCCATGCTTAGACATTGAGAATGGGATTTCATACAAATATGACATGTTAAACTTTATGATCACTTTAATTGTGATGGACACACAATAGTAGTGGATAGGAATCTGGTGGTTGGATAGTTTGGTATGGTGTAGTTTGCACGAGACCCGGGATTGGGTTTGGCACCACCGGATTCTAAGGACCAGTTTATGGAGGAAGCCACTAAGCTTTATAGTACCACCACGAGACTGAGATGGGGCAGCTTGGTCAATTAATTAGGTTTCTCCCGATGAAATGCTAGTAGTTGGATGGTGCGGGGAATGATGCAGGGGTACTGCTCTGGGAACCACAAGGCTCAAGAGGGGGCTCTGAGGCGGAGGGATACTCCGGAAATGCCTCAGTGGTGGAAACCTTAGAGGGCTAGCACTAGTCGGAGTACCTTTGTAAAGACCATGTAGTGATCTCCTGGCCTCACACCAAAGGAAGTGTGTAATGTGGTTAGCTACCACGGGCATTCAGGGAGGTTCACTTAGTCCACCTGGCAACAGGGGATGAAATCACTGCTTGTGGGTAAAGGGTACACTCTCTGCAGAGATTTGGTAAAACTGTCATGACAGTCGTGCTCACGGACAAGAGCGGCTTGGGGCCAGTTCATAATTAGTTTATGGTTGGGAAATGGTGGTTATTTATGATTCAAGTTACATTCATCATCTTTAGTTATGTGTTGAATTACTTCATGATTTATTATATTGATAATTGAAAGCTAAGGTTAGGATCTAAGCGTAGTGCTTAAGCCATAATTGGCCTACCCTTGCTTTAACCAATTATGTCATTCTCTTCCCACACTTGCTGAGTACTCTATGTACTCAAGCGTTTACTTTTCCATTGGAATATGAAGAAGAAGCGGCACCGGAAGACTTCTTCGTCAACCCAGAGGACTTGGTCTAGGCTGGCGATCCTTTGCGCGACTGCCTGTGAAGATGGAGCCCTATTTGTCTATTTAGCCTTCCGCTGTAGTTTGGATTATGTGAACTGTTTAGTTGTTGTAAATAGGTTTGTGGTGTGTATTTGTAGACCTTCGGGTCGTATTGTAAGACTATTTATGTATTCGAACATGGCTATGTAATGGTATTTCACTTTCGTCAACGCATGTACGATTCAACTGATCCTGGCGTACATGTGATTAGCGTCTCTTCATCTTTACGATGGTCGGGCGTGACAGCCTTGTAGCGCGTGCCAAGCCGGGAAGCAAGTTGGAGCACCTCACCCTGCCAAGAACGTCATGACTACAACAAGACCGCTCGAGCTACTACACATGGACTTGTTTGGTCCAATTGCCTACATAAGCATCGGCGGTAACAAATATGGTTTAATAGTTGTTGATGATTTTTCTCGCTTCACTTGGGTTTTCTTTTTGCATGATAAGTCAGAAACACAAGGAATACTCAAGAAGTTCTTCAAGCGAGCTCAAAACGAATTCTCATTGACAATCATGAACATTCAAAGCGACAACGGCACGGAGTTCAAGAACACACAAGTGGAGGAGTACCTTGATGAAGAAGGCATAAAGCACGAATTTTCAGCTCCGTACTCCCCACAACAAAATGCAGTTGCCGAAAGAAAGAACCGAACACTCATAGAGATGGCAAGAACAATGCTTGATGAGTACAAGACCTCAGATTGATTTTGGGCGGAAGCGATTAACACCGCTTGCCACGCCGTAAATCGACTTTATCTTCATCGACTACTCAAGAAGACATCCTATGAGCTACTCACCGGTAACAAGCCAAATATTTCATATTTTCGAGTTTTCGGTTCTCCATGTTATATATTGAACAAGAAGCCTAGGACTTCAAAGTTCACTTCAAAGTCTGATGAAGGTTTCTTGTTTGGTTATGATTCGAACACTTACGCCTATCGTGTTTTCAACAAGACATTCGGACTTGTTGAAGTAGCACGTGACGTAGTGTTTGATGAGACTAATGGCTCCCAAAATGAGCAAGTTGATCCATGTGAACTAGGTAAATAAGAAGCTCCTTGTCAAGCATTGAAAAGAATGGCTCTAGGTGAAGTTTGACCACAAGAGTCACCTCAACACGTACATGAGAAAGATGAACCACAAGAGGAGGTCAACGATCAAGGGGGAGCTTCAGCACAAGATCAACCACAAGAATACAAAGATAATCAACAAGTCAATGAAGGCAACCATTTAGGGGGAGAAGAAGATGACCATGAAGATACAACGCCTCAAGTGTCACACCCAACAGTACACCAATGCGTCCAAAGGGATCACCCAATCGACAACATCATCAGTGACATCCAAAAGGGAGTAACCACTAGATCTCGCATAGCTAACTTTTGTGAGCACTATTCGTTTGTATCCTTTTTGGAACCGCGCAGGGTTGAGGATGCATTGAAGGATCCGAACTGGGTGGTGGCAATGCAAGAATATTTGAACAACTTCAAGCGGAACGAGGTGTGGGAACTTGTGGCAAGACCCAATGCAAACATCATCGGTACCAAGTGGGTCTTTCGCAACAAACAAGATGAACACGGGGTGGTGACAAGGAACAAGGCACGACTTGTGGCCAAAGGGTATTCACAAGTCGAAGGTTTGAATTTCAATGAAACCTTTGCTCCCGTAGCTAGACTTGAATCTATTAGAATATTACTCACATATTCTACTCACCATGATTTAAAGCTCTATCAAATGGATGTGAAAAGCACCTTCCTCAACGGACCAATCAAGGAGGAGGTGTGTGCAGAGCAACCACCCGGGTTTGAAGATGAAGAGTTCCCCGACCACGTATTTAAATTGCGTAAGGATCTCTACGGCCTCAAACAAGATCCTAGAGCTTGGTATGAGTGTCTTAGAGATTTCTTAATTGAAAATGGATTTAAGATTGGCAAAGTAGATTATACACCATTTATAAAGAATTTTGACAATGACCTTTTTATTTGTCAAATTTACGTTGATGATATAATATTTGGATCAACTAATCAATCTTTTTGTGAGGAATTTAGTAAAATCATGACAGATAGGTTTGAAATGTCAATGATGGGAGAACTAAAGTACTTCTTGGGATTCCAAGTGCGGCAACAAAAGGAAGGGACATTCATAAGCCAAACCAAGTACACGCAAGACATACTCAAGAAGTTTGGTATGGACAAGGAGAAGCCTATAAAGACTCTCATGGCAACAAATGGCCACTTGGATCTCAATGAAGACGGACCTAGCGTCGACCAAAAGGTATATCACTCCATGATTGGATCTCTACTCTATTTATGTGCATCTAGGCTAGATATTATGTTGAGTGTATGTTTGTGTGCAAGATTTCAAGCCAATCCTAAGGAGTGTCACTTGACAGCCGTAAAAAGGATCTTGAGATATTTAGTTCATACACCCAACCTTGGTCTTTGGTACCCAAAAGGCTCAAAATTCAATCTCATTGGTTACTCCGATGCAGATAATGTCGGATGCAAGGTAGATAGAAAGAGTACCTCCAGCACATGCCAATTCCTAGGTAGATCCCTAGTTTCTTGGTCCTCCAAGAAACAGAATTCCATTGCCTTATCCACAGCCGAAGCGGAGTATGTTGCAGCCGGGAGTTGTTGTGCACAACTCCTTTGAATGCGACAAACTCTAAGGGATTACGGTTACAATATGAATCGTATTCCACTCATTTGTGACAATGAGGGTGCCATTAAAATTGCCCATAATCCCATTGAGCACTCTAGAACCAAACACATAGACATAAGGCATCACTTCTTGAGAGACCACTCCATGAAAAGAGATATAGCCATTTCCCATGTCAACACCCAAAAGCAATTGGCCAACATATTCACCAAGCCACTTGATGAAAAGCGCTTTTGTGAACTCCGAAATGAACTAAATATACTTGATGCTCGGAGTGTGGCTTGAAATGTTGCATACCTGTATGAATTCTTCAAAATATGTTGGTTGGATTGTGAAAATCATCTCTCTCAATTTTCTCCGGAAAACTATGTCAATTACTAGATCTTGCTGAATTATGATCATTGCTTGATTGTTGTATGCTTACTGATCATATTCATCAAGATTATTTGATTTGATTTGCCTCCCTATTTTATAAATTTGTACCTTCAAATATATATGAATGGGCTAAGAAACCTGGACTAGTCCGCTCATGCAGACTAGTCCGTGGAGTGCCGGTTAGGCCGGACTAGTCCAGAAGACCACAGACTAGTCCGATATAGCCTCTGGAAAAGTTCGGACTAGTCCGGTCACCTCCGGACTTGTCCGATTTTTCGTGTCCTTAACCCCAACCGCCGCCAAACCCTAATCCCTTCATCCTCACTCTTGCCTCACGCGTTCTCTCTCTCACACTCGAGCTCCTAAGGCGATTCCTTGATTTCTCCATCAGAACTTCGCAAGTTTGGGTGGAATTTGATCGTCATCGCATCGGGATTTAAGTTCTCAGACAAGTCCGGCCTTCAACACCCTCATCTCCAAGTTCCACTCGATTTCTTCGGTAATTTTCACTCAAACCCTAGAAATTCCAAATCTCTTCATTGTTGATCGAATAGCCTAGCATATTTCACTATATACATGCCTCCTTGATGTATTACGTTTATGCTACGCTTGTTGTGCATTAGGAATCACCATTTGTCTAGTAGCTTAGGTTTTTGAGGATGAATACTGGACTAGTCTGGTCCATGCACGGACAAGTCCGGTCCCCCGGACTAGTTCATGCCTGTACACCGGACAAGTCTGATTTTTTCTGAACTCAAAACCTAACTTTTCAATTCCTCAATGCAATTCCTTGATATCCATTTCACACCTATGCCTTGTATCATTCACTCTCATTCATGCCTTACTCAACTCATTCTCAGGGTATGTCGAGCTCAAACAACGAAGTTTCCGACTTTGATGCCGAGATGGACCACGAGGTGGCACCTCAGACCTCGACGAGTCTTGGCAAGAAGCGCCAAGAGAGACCTTCCGAGCCAGCTCCGTCTCCTCCACAGGCTCGGAGGAAAGTTCTAGCGAAGAAGCCGACCTCCAAGGTGCCAGCTTCTAGGGCTACCACCGGTGGTGGCCCTAGCTCGACAAGTGCCCGCCCAGCTAAGGGCAAGGGCAAAGGAATCGCAACGGGTCCAGTTGGCCCGTTGAAGCTGCATGCTCCAAGGGAAGGGGTCCGGGACCCCACTGAAGAGAAGTTCAACGGGAAAGGCAGTGATTCGGCAGCAAAGTACAGAAGCATTGATTGGTATGGCCGACCAAAGCAAGCTGCCGATGGAAGATTTTGGTGCAACTTCCATGTAGATTTCTACAAATCTGTGTATCTTCCAATGAAGACACCGGTTGTGCGCAGTCAATGGATTGATTGGGCACACTTTGAGAAGAAGGGTTGCTCCCCGTTCACTGAAGTGGTGGAAGCTATTGAGAGGCATGATCTGAAGGACCTCTTTGCCTTCAGGAACAACTGGAATGATGAGGTCATAGCACAATTCTTTGCAACATGTCATTTCTCAAGTGAAGATGAGGAAAGTGTTACTTGGATGACTCATGAATCCAAGTACAGTATCACTCAATAAGATTTTGGAAGTTTACTTCATCTTGACACCCCCGGACGTGACAGCTTAATCATTCATAACATAGGTGTCATTGAGAAGGATAGGATGAAGTTCCTATATGAGCCAAACTCCAAGTTCAACCCTCCATCCACAAAGAACATGAAGCCGTTATTTATGGTGCTCAATAGAGTCTTGAGGAAGACCATCGCTCCCAAGGATGGAGATGCCGGGAGTGTGCAGGGTTATCTCCGGACATTGATGAGGGTGATAAGCAAGGACCGCCAGTTTGATGTGGCGGACTACATCTGGAATGACATGGTCAACATATCCTGCACACCCAATAGGTCTTGTGGGTATGCCCCATATCTAATGTTTGTGATCGAGAAGGTCACCGGGATTGAATTTGTCAAGGATGTGGAGCATCTACCCTTGAGGCCTCAGATGCCTCAGAAGTCAAGCATCCAGGCTGCTCCCTCGCCGGCCTGTAGTCCTGAGGCACCGGCAAGAAGAACTGAAGATGCCAGATCTGCCCCAGCCAGTAGGGCAGCCCCTCAAAGGGAGTCCGCCAGTGGGATATTCAAATACTTGGTTGCCATCTTCGCTTCCTGCAAAAAGGCCGAAGTGAGGGCCCACAAGCTGAACAATAAGATAAAGGAAGACATGAAGTATGTCAAGGCAAATGTGAAACAGATTTTCCAGAAGCTGGAGAGTGACCCCATTGGATCTCCAGTGATTTATGAGGACTCCGACCCTGACATCACCGAGCTCGGGCCCTTGACCCCCTCCGAGCTTGCCTACTTTGGCATTGGGGGCTCGAGTGGCTCCGCACCTCCTCCTCCTCATCATCAGGCTGAAGATGAAGATGACGAAGATGACGATGAGAGAACTGACAACGAAGAGTGAAGACCTTAGGACCCTCCTCTCCTTCTTTTTGGTGTCTTGATGTCAAAGGGGGAGCGATTGAGGGGGGGTCTTAGCCTTAGCTGTAGGATGCGAGGAGAGAGCTCTCTTTTATGCTTTTTGACTATTTTGTGGGTTGTAAATCTTTAACTATGTTCTTAATTTAATTATGGTTTTGTGATGCAATGTTATGATCTTTTGAGAAGTATTTGTTGAAATCTGTGATTTTGCTCCTAGAATGACATATATGCTTGCTTATGGTTGATTAATGTCAATTATGTCATTCTCATTGTTTCAATGTACTTAGTTATGCATCCCACCATAAAGAATGCACATATGGGTTATGTTTTCATTGCTTGATGTATTTTAAACTCATATGTGCATACTTTATGAAAATCTCAACTTTTATCATATTTTGTGAAATCTCAATTGGTTGTCATCAATCACCAAAAAGGGGGAGATTGAAAGTGCATCTAGGAATCCCTTGTGGGTTTTGGATGATTGATGACAAGCAAATGAGATCCTAACCTCTTTGTTGAGATGAGCACAGGTTTTAATAGCAAAATAAGCAAAGTACCAAAAAGAAGGAAGAATGAGGAGCAAAGTGGAAATGAGCTCAAGGAAGAAGAATAGTAGATCATTGTGTATGGAGTGTGTTAAGAAAACACATCCCAAGAGCTCAATCACAATTAAACACATACATTGCACAAAGTTATACAGGACCAGACTAGTCTGACTGACACCGAACTAGTCTATACCCTCTCTGCACAAAATCGGACAAGTCCGATATCCATTAGACTAGTCCAATATCTCTCTGACTAGAATCGGACTAGTCCTCCCCAGTGCGGACTAGTCCTCAAAACACTTTACAAGTCACACAAAATCGGACAAGTCTGATCACAACTGGACTAGTCCGATATTCATTCCGGTCCAAATCGGACAAGTCCGATATTTGCACGGACTAGTCCGAAAAACCCTCTGATCTAAATCGGACAAGTCCTCCAAGTGCAGACTTGTCACCCAATTCACTTAGGGTTTCACATGTCCGGACAAGTCCGATGACTATCGGACTAGTCCGAAGATTCCCAGAAGCAAAATCGGACAAGTACGCTCCTAGCCAGACGAGTGGTTTGCTACACACAGCACACTGGACTAGTCCGGTGACAACCACAGACTAGTCCAATATTTCTAAACCCTAACGGTCCCTTTTAGAAACCCATATAAATAGAGGTGCACGACCATATTTCACACCTCTCTCGAACCCTAGCGCCATCACACCTCCCAAGAGCCTCAAAAACACATCTCTCCACGAAATTAAGTGCAACAATGATCAATCCTTTGAGGATACACTCTAGATCATTGGAGAGACACATTCAACACTCATTGAGCTCTTGGTTTGATTCTCTAACACACTCCTGTGATTTCATTGTAATCTTTTGAGTGTGTTCTTGGTGGTATTTCGTGTTGTAATCTAGGGAAGCCCTCAACGTGTGAGAAGGCCCCTTTGAATTCAGTTATTCACCCCTTTGTGATAAGTGGAAGAGGATTGGCCTTCGTGGCAATCCGACGAGGGTAAGGTTGGAGAAGACCCGGTCCTTTTGTGGACTCCTCAATGTGGATCTAGGTTGCCTCTGTGGGAACCGAACCACAGGATAAATCTCTTGTGTTCTTGCTTTATGTTCATCATTCTTTACATCATATCAATCTAGGGTTTGAATTAATATTGCTCACTTTACATTGAAATATCAAATTTAAGATTGACTTGTGATATACCCTAGTACATAATCTTGCAACACATAAATTACAAGTATATTTCCGCTGCTACACCCTAGAATCAAACTTAATAAATCAAACTTGATCAACCTAGTTCGTACACACCGGACTAGTCCGCACTTTATCGGACTAGTCCGATATCTTTGGTTTTAAACTGGTTGTTAAGTGTTGTAGGTTCCGACAAAATTCAAAAAGGCATATTCACCCCTCCTCTAGGCCACATTCATCTTGTCACCCGCCTCACCAGCACCCTGATCTCAATTGTCGCCTGACCTTTCCACCTCTCCCTTTGTGCCCCTACTCCATGGATGACTCCTATGTCCTGGGGCAGGCTGCGTCTCGCCCTCGCCATGAGCTAGCCACTGTCATGATCAACCGAACCCTGGCCTCTGACCTCCAGCGCATGCGCTCTCGCGCTGCCCTGATTTTGCCTGGTGGCTCTGACCGGAGGGTTGGCCTGGCGGAGGCTGTAGAGGCCATTCACCGTCAGCTACGCATCCCACCCCACAACCTCATGGTGACTGGCGTCAACCAGGACTCCCTTCTGATCCACTTTGACCTTCCAGAGCAATAGGTTCGGGCTACTCGCTATGGGTTTGTCTACATTGGCGAGGCACGTCACCCTATTCGGCCTTGGACCCCCTACCCGCCAATCCACGTCGATTGGCCTTACCAAGTCACCATCTTCATTGAGAACTTTCCACTCCACGCTTGGTCTGCTGATGGCATCCGCCAAGTCCTCGGTGATGTCTGCCTTTTTGACCACCTGTAGGATTCTTATCTCCAGTCGAACACGGAGGCCATGGGGTTCATTGCATGGATGCAGAACCCATACTTCCTCCCCCGCAAGAAGATGGTGACCTTCTTCTCTGCTCGTGTTGGGCGCTCGGGCCCAAGTGACGGTCCGCCAGGAGTGGAAGAATCGATCTGGATGCCGGAGGGACACCAGGTGGATATCCTTATCCATTTAGACCATCATTATGATCACTCCATTTCTTCACCAGCCTTTCCAGACTCCCCGATCAGTGGGTTACCATCTTCGATCTCGTCGGGCTCGGTTGGTCTAGCGATACCTCGCTTCCACCCCTTCTCGTGGCGGATGGGTACCCTCGACGGACCCCGTACGACTCCTAGGCAGCTCAGGGCGTGTGACCCTTGCCGCGGTCCGGTGACTCTCCCGCGTGGCCGGGGCCACGACTCTGACGATGACCATCATTGGCCTCCGACTCGTGACTGACAGCTCCTCCTGAACGCCCAGGGACGTCCAACCTTCAACCTGCTGCCTGCACGCGGGTGGTCCCGCTCCCCCCGCCACAGGCCTACTGCTCACCAGGGGGGAGCATCGTCATGCTCCTATTCGACAACCAAGGCAGACTCTGGCTCCGGTGATGCGAGATGTACAAGGTCCGATCATGGAACGACTCCGGGCCCCAAGGATGGATAGGCGGGCACCTCCTCCTATCAGGCGTCAGGCCCCTGCAACCATCTGGGTGCCTAAGAAAATCAAGACTGCCCTTCAAGCTCAGCACCCTACGGCCTACCCTGAGCAGCACCACGATCAGGCCGAGGCGGGGCAAGTTATAATGGCAGAGGTCGACGGAAGCTCGAGTCATTGTGTCGAAGCCATTGATGCTTTGGGTCTGTTTGAGGGGTGGGAGTCTCCTACCCACCCAGCCCAACTCTCCCCGACGGCCCAAGATTTCCTTGCAGAGATGTTCCCGCCCCAGCTGCAAGCTATCCTCCCGGACCCTCCTGAGAAGCGCGATGGTAGCCAGCGCCCTACCCCAGTTGAGCCATCTCGTCACAGTACTCGTCTCGTAGCCAAGAAATCCATCATCCCGACTTCCTTGTGTGCTACCCACCGTCTGATCAAGGAGCTTGACCTGGCACAGGAGGGCCAACATATTGGGGACGAACATGTTGCCGAATACCTAGAGCTGTTCAAGACCCCATGCCCAAAAGAGCAGTTGAGGCCATCAGGAACGTCTTATGTCTCAATGCAGGGGGTGTGGCTGGATCTGAAGTGATTGCCGCACTAGACGTTGCGGCAGGGGTTGATGTCTGATCTAGATGATGGGTGATGAAATTATAACTAGTAATGTCGAAGCTATCTGTATCAATGTTGGGTTCTATGGGTTGGAAGGAGATTGCCAAGGTTTGGGGTCTTCGGCTGGGGCTATCTTCGTATTTGTCGGATTGCAGGGAAGGTGTACCACTTATAGCTCATGTGTCTGTAGCTATGGTTGTTGTCCATGTTATCAAATATGAGTGAACCACTATCTATCATCTCATGGAATGTGTGGGGTCTAAACTCCCCTGTTCGACGTGAAACAGTTCGAGCATTACTCCATCAATGCAACCCGACTATAGCCTGTTTGCAAGAAACAAAGTTACAAGAATTCAACCCTACTCTACGATTGGAAGTCTTTGGTAGGTCCCTCTCCGAGACCCTATGGTTACCATCAAATGGAACCAGAGGTGGAATTGGCATAGCCTGGAACCCACAACATATTGAGGTGCAGCTCTTAGTGAGAGGTGAATTCAGTCTAACTGCAGCTTGTAAGACTACTGGATCCCTATCACACTTTCTCCTTACAGTTGTTTATGGGCCAACTGGCGAAGCAGAAAAATAAAGATTCCTGAACAAAATACTAAGTCTGAAACCGCAGCAAAACACTGCATGGATTTGTTTAGGAGACTTCAATCTCATCTGTGACGTGCGCGATAAAAGCAACTCGAATATCAATCGCAGAATGATGGGAAAGTTTAGAAGGACTCTAGATACAGCAGAGCTGATGGAAACTGTTCTACGGGATCGGAAATACACTTAGTCAAATGAGCGCCAAAACCCGGTACTGGTTAAGCTTGATCGGATGTTCTGTAATGTGGATTGGGAGGCCTTGTTCCCAGACACCTATCTACAATCACTCCCATCGGCAGCCTCAGATCATTGCACCATTGTTCTCAGCAAGCAAGACACCCCGTATCTACCTCCAAAATTCAGGTTTGAAACCTTCTGGTGAAAAACCCCCGGATTTATAAATGTGGTCAAAGAGGCCTGGGAAACTCCAATCCAGGGAACCTTGCCTCTGCTCACACTACAAAGAAAATTGTCAGCAACAGCAAAGGCGTTAAGGCAATGGAGTACAAGGAATTTTGGTCAAACAACCTTAAGAATTGAGATGGCCAATGAAATAATACATCGGTTGGATATTGCACAAGAAGGTCGGGCCCTTTCTGACGAGGAGTCCCTCCTTCGTCGCGACCTCAAGATCAAAATTCTGGGTTTAGCAGCCGTGGAACGAGCAAGGAGGCGCCAATCATCCAGAGCAATTTGGCTTAAGGAGGGGGATGCATGTACCCGTTTCTTCCACCTCAAGGCAACAACAAGACAAAGGCAATTATATATACCACGAGTAAGGCTGCGACAAGGGGGTTATGCAGACACCCACGAGGCGAAAGAGCAAGAATTCTTTCAGCACTTTCAAGCAGTGGTGGGGGAGAAAAAAAAAAGCGGACGTCAAACCTAAATTGGGAATGCCTGGAACCCAGCTCCTCCCCACTCACTGATCTGGCAGCACCCTTCTCAGAGGATGAAATTTGGCAAGCGATCCAGGAATTGCCGTGCGAAAAGGCGTCGGGGCGGGATGGGTTCACGGTTGTGCTGGCCTGTCATCAAACAAGAAATCATACGAGCCTTTCAAAGTTTGTATGACCTGCACACTGGCTCATTACACAGATTGAACAATGCTTTCATCACTCTTATCTCGAAACATGAAGCTGCAGAGGCGCCCTCAGATTATCGACCAATAAGCCTTATACACTCCTTTGGGAAGCTCTTCTCCAAAGTCCTGGCAAGAAGATTGTCCAGACATATTGATGGCCTAGTATCACACTCACAAAGTGCATTCATTAAGACTCGCTGCATACAGGACAGCTTCATGTATGTCTAGAATCTGCTAAAGGAGTATCAAAATAGAAATCAGAAGATCTTACTCCTAAAACTCGACATTGCCAAGGCTTTTGATACCATATCCTGGGAATACCTGCTAGAACTTATGGAAAAAAAAAAGGCTTCCCTCCAAGATGGTGTAATTGGATTGCTGCTCTTCTTTCCTCCTCCAGCTCTTCGGTTCAACTCAATGGAATACCCGACAGGGAAATCGAGCACCGCAGAGGATTAAGGCAGGGGGATCCGCTCTCCCCTTTTTTATTCATTATTGCCTTTGACTCTCTGCAGAAGATCTTCCAGCGGTCTACTGAGACTGGTTGTCTCACACCTCTCACCAACAGACTAACAAGGATAAGAATCTCACTTTATGCAGATGATGCCATAATTTTCCTCAATAATCTCCCACACGACCTAGACTTTTCACTGACAGTCATGCACAAGTTCGCCGAAGTCACAGGTTTGCAGATTAATGTGATGAAGAGTTATGTATCCGCTGTGCATTGCAGTCAGCAGGACCTCCAGGAGACTCTTGCACAATTCCCAAGTACAAAAAAAGACTTCCCAGTTCATTACCTAGGCCTCCCGCTTTCCCTAGGAAGAATACGGCTAAATGACCTGCAATACATCAAAGACAAAATTGGTCATCGTCTAGCGGGAATGGCAGGGGAGATTGCTCTCCATAGGCAGGAGAAGAGAACTCATACGAACTACAATCAGCTCTATCCCAGTGTACGCACTGACGGTGATCAAGCCACCCAAGCGTTTTATAAAAGAAATCTTCGAAGACGGTTCCTCTGGGCGGGGATTGCAGAGACAATTGGAGGTAAAGCTCAGGTGAATTGGGATCGTGTTTGCAGACCAGTCTCGGTGGGAGGCCTGGGCTTGGTTGACCTCTATAAATTCAGCAGAGCTCTACGTCTACGTTGGCTTTGGTTCCAATGGGTGTCGCCTTGGAAAAATTGGGTAGGTTCTGAACTACCGCTGGATCGATCAGACATGGATCTCTTCACTGTCGCAACAAAAGTCACAGTACGAAATGGCCAAACGGCTAAATTTTGTACAGCCAGGTGGTTAAATGGGGCTTCACCGGCGAGTGTCTTCCCGGACCTGTTTCAGTGCTGTAAACGAGAAAAAAAAACAGTGGCTGAGGCCATGAACGCACACAACTGGATCCGTGATATCATACAAAATATGACTCTATCACTGCTGAATCAGCTAATTTCTCTGTGGGTCCTTGTCGAGCAAGAGCAGTTCAGTCCAAAAAATGAAGAGCCGGACTCCATCATTTGGACAGTCACAGGGATGGTAAGTATTCAGCAAAGTCCGCTTACTCCCTACAATTCCAAGGATCTACCTTATCTGAATTCCCACAATTGATCTGGAAAACATGGGCTTCTGCTCCATGCAAGGTGTTCTTGTGGCTACTCCTGCAAAACCGCATATGGGCGGCTGACTGCTTGCAAGTTAGGGAATGGTCTAATAATTATTTCTGTCCTCTCTGCTATAGGAATTTGGAAACATGTTGGCATCTATTTGTCGAGTGTCCTTACTCCAAAACAATCTGGATTGGAGTTTCATCATGGCTTGGTGTACCATCCCTTTACTCCCAACTGCAACATGATCTTACGGTCTGGTTCAAAGGGTGTGTGGTGGGGGACAGACCAACTTGCAAAGGGCTGAGATCCATGGCTATGCTACTTTGCTGGGAATTATGGAAAGAACGTAACAGGAGGATCTTCGGTAATAATGAAAAGAGTACACAAGAACTGCTACTAACTATCAAAGAACATGCAAGATTATGGGGTCTAGCAGAAGCCACTCAACTGGAAAGCATTCTACAGAGAAGATGTCGACAAAGCATTCTACAGAGAAGATGTCGACAGTAAAACAGACTAAACCCATCGAATTCTACAGAATGTCATATTCAGGGCACCCCTGATGCTCCTATCATGTAATGTAGTGATGTAGTGTTGTAAAGTGTTCAAACTGCTTTCTCCTCAACATATATACTCCGATTGGAGTTTTTCTATAAAAAAAAAGAACTCAATAACCAGGGCCCTGCAAATCAGGGGCACTGTTCCCCATACACAGTGCCTGTGCCCGGCCCCGGGAGTATTGTATTTTGTACCAATAATTTTAGGTGGTCGTTTTTTTTTCAAAAAGCCCCCAGGTATTTCATAATATTTTGTGGGAGTAAGTAATATGTTGACAATTATACATGGACCTCTAGAAGCTGCTACGAGTTCTTCGAATAGGACTTGCTAAAATTATTATTCAAGCTTGCTTGCTTTGGCTACAGACAAACTTAACCAAAAACAATCTTCCTATAGCATATAGGCCTATAGCTGACTCGTTATTCCTAGCTAAGAGCTGAGAGTAATTGGATTGTCCGAGTACACAAAGTATTTCCGTTTACGTGGCGCTTTCATATATACCTATATATGTTTTGCACATTGATTATATCACTTATATTCAGGAGCAGTAATTCTCTAGTTACATATACACCGGGGAGTCATGTCCTCATCTTGATGCTTGTGTTTAATAGTACTGCCAGCGTTCTTTTTTATTTGACGGTGGTATTTTAATTTTGTATTAATCAGCATTAAATAAAAAACAACTACAGAGTAGTTGCATCGATCTCCAAAGTCTGATCGAGAGCAGTTGAGTCATTGAGAGATCAGCAGCCAAAGGCCACTTTAATTAGACAAATCCAAGGCCGTAGTAACTCGGAGGAACATTCCAAGACCTGGAGCATGCTGAGTGCTGACTCAAAACCTCCCTACGAAGAGTCATCTAGCATCAAAGGGTCTAAACAGATGTACGACTAACCAGATACTATTAGCACATTACTATTTGGGAACGTGACGCGTCGTGAAAGTCGCGCAACCTTGTTTTTCTCCCACGCTAGCTCACACACTGCGTAGCGCGTACGCGTCTGGCAACCTTGTCTGGTGTGCGTAGCGCATACGCGCCTGGCGACCGCGTACATGCAGCACGTGGGGTTGACGCTATCGTACGTAAGTCGTACGTATGAATGTATGGGCCTGCCAGGAATTATACGGCGGCCTTTATGACCAGATCGCATTGTGCGATGCGATGTAGGATTCAACCATACAAGGAAATTCAAAATAATTACAATAAAAATATACTCCCACCGTTTCTAAATATTTTGTTTTGTAGTTCACTTTTGAACTACAAAACAACAAATATTTAGAGACGGGTGAATATTTAATTATATTACATCAGAGTATTGTTTCGAAAACAACTTTGAAATGAAAGGGAGCAAAATACAACACAGCGGTACTATACACTGTTATTTTCGTAGTGGACTTACGAATGAAATACGGCAACACGACGGTACTTCACACTATACGGACTTGATTATATTTGACTCAAATGAGGTCTGCTGGCGAGGCCCACGGGCCTTTATGGTTCGGATATGTAACGATATGGGCTGGGCCATACCGTGCCTCTTGCCTTCCATGTTTGGGCCTAGCAAAACCATTTCCTTTTATTTTATTTTCTTCCTGTTCCATTTCTATACGATCGAGATTCGCGAGTGTCTCAGTACTTTGCACGTGTTTCCACATAGATCTACGCTTAACATTGGGCATGAGATTGTGCAGCGTGTACATTATATAAGTAAATCTCAACGCTTGAACAATCGTTTGCTGATGGAAGATGACCCTGTATTTCCAAGAAAATACAGAATCTGAACCTTGGTGTGCACACTGCACACTGAGAGCGTGTTTGGCATGGCTCCAGAGCCAAATTCCGAAAAAAAAGCAGAAAAAATGTTGCCAAACACTCTAACTTCAAAACTCTAGATGGAGGTCCAACTCCATGGATTTTTTAGAGTTCTAATTCATTTTTTCAGAGTACCTCTTTTCCTACTCCACAACAGACCCAAAACAAAGTAGACGTGGAGTTGTGGGTTATTACCCGCAATGCCACTCGTTACATTATGCGAATCGTTAACCCGCAATGCCACTCGTTACATTATGCGAATCGTTTTTTCTTTTTTTCTTCTATCGGTCAAAGGACGGGATGCCCACGGCGAGCAGCACCGCAGGCGAGCGGCGCGACCTCGAGCGCCTATCCCGCAGGCGAGCGAGCGGAGCGCCTAGACGGCGCAACTACCGCAGCGCCTGCGGGAATACATGGCGCAGGTCTTCTCAGCGCCGGGCGGAGCCTGCACGGGGAACGCCGCCGGAAACCTAGGGCTGCGCTGGCTAAGGTAAGTACGATGATGTAACCTCATTCTCTGTCTGGGGTGAGCGATTGATTTCATCCGGCCGCAGATAATCTTTGATCTTCGTTGATAATTACAGTTAAGCCGCAGTTAATCGATCCATTTTACTGGATTCTTGTGTTCTGCATCTGCCGCCTTAAGATAACTGACCAAGGCTGGTTCTTCCAATTAATCAATGTATGAATTCAATTTCAGGAATATGTTGTTTAAATTGAGTGCATTTTTAGCAGTATTATGCATTGAATACTTTGATTAGTGTTTATTTGATTATCAATGGTAGCAGTACCATGCATCAAAGTTTGACAAATGACAGATGATGCTATCAGTCAGAAACAGAGAAATCTGGCTAAACTTTTTTCACTAATACATAGAATAATCTAAATGATATCAAATGCCAGTAGTGGTGCAGGTATGCTTCCATCTTCATGACTGTTTTTATTCCATGGACATCAAACGAAGAAGATTGCGGCTGATGTACTTTGTCATTCGCTGCAATCGTGTGATTGTATTACTCTATTAATTTATCATCAGGCCCAAATTGGCATCCCATGTATGCATGTCTTTGCAATTGCAAAACTTGAATCAATTTGGAGATGTACATGTGCTGATTCAATACTTTTAGAAATTTGAACTGTAAGAAAGCATTTCCTCAAAGTAGAAAATATTTTTACAAATGCCATTGCGCACCAGGTGTTCTAATTTATGAACATTGTTGGTGAACTAAAGGCATCGTGGTTATTAGTTAAGTTGATTATCAATGGTGCAAGAAACATATTATTGATTAGTGTTCAGAACTTATATTCTTTTGTTTTTGTGCAGACCACGTTCAGAACTGAACTACTGTTGCTGTACATTGTTCCAACATTAGTGCAAGACAATGAGCTTAGGTTCAAGTGGCTCACTAGAAAGTATAAGGATAAGTTTGGGAATTAGGGAGACTTGTTTTTTTAGGTGGTTGTAAGACTTGTTTCTTTTTATGTGGTTGTGAGACTTGTTTCTTTTATCATATTGTAAGACTATTTGGTTTTTTGAATCTGTTTGTAAGACTATTTTGTAATTGCTGGATGGAATTAATCTGTAATATTCACATTATAATTTTTGACACTTGTGATAGTGTCTGAGCAGTAAACTGATTTATGTTATGTTTTTGTTTTTTAAAAATTTTATTGCACCTTTAACATTGCAACAAAAAAAAACAATGATGTCAAGCATCTACATTTCGTTGTACTGATGTTGCAACTACAAAAACGAAAAAATACGATGAAGTTGAAATACTGGAACCGAAAGAAGGCACATCGTACGTGTAGGACTGTAACCAAAAGAAGCAAAAAAATACTGGAACACTACATACTGTACATACAGCAGTAATGTTGAAACAAAAAGAAAAAAAAAATTATTTGAGCAGCACTACCATCCGGATGGTGTACTGCAGAAACAAAAAAAAAACAGCAACCATGAGGCTTTTCTAACAAATCAACCCAGTACAAGCCTAACAAAAAGAGGGGTACAACTGACATTTCATCTAAATATCTCTTCTTTTCAGAGCTGAGAACCATATTTCAGCCAAACACCTTTAACGTCAGCTTCTCCACCACAGTAGAGTTTCTCCACTCTAGCATTTCAGAGTAGAGTTGCTCCACTGAAGATTAGAGCTATGCCAAACACGCCATGAAGAAGCATGTATGACAACTCAACCACCTAACCGGGCAAGGCAACAGCATTCAGGCTCGGGACATTCTACCGCTGCACTTTCTACGTGTGTTTCAAAGACGGAAGCCGGAACAGCAGGTTTACTGCCACTTGTACCATGGATCACGCTAAAGGTTGTTTCTTGGCCGATGACTGCCTGTTCTCTGCAGATGATGTCCACTTGGCACCGTTGTCTGAACCAGGACAAGAGAAGAAGACAGGAAGAAACCGCGCGTGTCATTAAGCAGTCCATTAGCACAGTAAATTTTATATTCCTGCAGCTCTCTGGTTGCGTTGTTTCGAAGAAGCTTGTGCAGGTCGGTCTGGCTACCTCGTCTCTGCGTAGCAGCATCGGTCCACGTGGCAACCACATTCTGAACCTGAGATACGAAAGAAGACAATGATGTATAAAAAAAACCGCCCAGTCGGCCGAGAGAAAACAAACCCTTCGCAATCTACTGAAGCCGGAACATGTGTTGGTGGCGCGGCACAGCTGCCACGTAAGGGCCCGTTTGGCGGTCCAGGACTCCGGATGGATCCCGGCCTATTCCCTGGCTAAAAAATACCCGGGTCAAAACTCCCCCCAGACCCATTTGGTAAACGAACTTCCCGGCCCGATCCACGGGGGAACACGGGCCTTTACGGCCCGACCTCGCGAGGTCGGGCACAGAAACCCTGCCTCGCTCGCCTCCCACCCCGATCCTTTGTCGCTTCGCTTGTCTCTACCCCGCCGCTTGGCTCCCATTCCCGATCCGCGCCGCCGGTTACCTTCACCCCGCCGCTCGCCTCCTACGCCGGATCTGCGCCGCGCTCGCCTCCCATCTCTGATTTGTGCCGCCGCGTCCAGTCCACCACCCGGTCCCTCACCGGCGGAGCCACCAGCGAGCTCCCGGCGCCGCCGGCTCGATGATCCCGTCGGCGCTCGCGACATCGGTTGACATCAACCTGGCCCTCACCGTGCTCCTCGCCGGTGCCTACATGCAGCTGCGCCGCCGCCCTACCTACGTCGAGGTCTACTCCCCGCGCCGCCCGAACCGTGGCTCCCTGCCGTGTGGCGCTGCTCCGAGGAGGATGTCCACGACGCCGCGGGGCTCTACGGCTTCATCTTAGTTCCAATCTTCGTCTTCAGGTGGGCCACTCCTCGCCCCCGGAAACCCCTCTCCTCCTCCGCTCTGCCTCTCTGTTTTTTTCTTTTTCCAATTGGCTTCGTTTCTGGCTGGTTCAATGGAGTGTGCTCCTTGGATGGTGCAGCATCAAGGTCTTCGCGGCGGCCGTGGTGCTTGGGGTCGGTGTGCTTGTGCCGGTGTGCCCAGTCCAGTCGACTCTGGTACCTTCCTGAATGGGGTACACCATGTTCTGTTTGTTAGGGTTCTTTCGTACCTTCCTGCATGCAACTTATGCCTCAGATTTGTGAAGTTAGGCAATCTTTTTGAGGAAGTAGCCTGTATTCTACCTAACATGTTTATGTAAGGTTGCCCTATAATGTGTTTGTTACTCGCGATCTATCAGTCAGAGATACGTAGAAGCATTGCCAAAGGTGATATGCGCCATGCACTTCCTGCTTAATATATGTTGAATGGTGATTCATTTGTTACTGTGGTTCATTTGTTTTGGTGGTTAAGGGTTGAATCCTTTTCTCCATAATATGTTGGGCCCTTTCTCCATAAAGAGCAATGCAAACAGGAAGCTGATTGCAGTCTCAACTTGCAAAACAACAAGGCCGGTGTCTCAGTGGTGCTGCGGGTCAGGCCTGTCCTGGACTTCTTGCTTGTCGCTGCTGGCGTTGATCTCCACTGTCTCCCTTGAATTTATGTCAATTAGCTAAACCTGCTTTAACATTTGAGTTCATGTGAATGTGCTGTCACTCATCTACCTTGAGATTTGTTCATTTACTTATCAAAATAACACATGTAATGATGGATCTAAAATTTTGATTTATAATAATGGCTCCTTACTGAATTTATGAATGAAGTGATGTTGGTGAAGATTTTTTATCATGTGATGTTGGTGATGATTTTTGAACGTGTAATGATGTTACCATCAATTTCGCATTTTATTATTTTTATGATTTTTTCCTTTCTCTGATTTTTAAGGCTTCTTTTATATCTTGGAATTTCTATCCCCTCATTTCCAAACACACATAGGGAAAATATACCCTGGGTGGAAATCCAGCCCATGGGGACAGGGAAAATTCCCTGGGGATTTGCTTCCCAGGGTTTTCCTGCATAAGCTCCCAAAGGAGGCCTAAGCTGTTTCTGAATCTTTCAATTGTTCAGAAGAGCCTGCGTGACGAAAATGTGCGAAGTCCTGGACTCCGCGGCGCGCCGAGTAATGGCAGTACGTGTCAGAGCTCAGAGGGATGGGCAAAAGCCTAGTTTCATAGGCGTGTAAATCAGTAAATACATGAGAAGTTCAGGCTCTGTGTCCCAGGCAACTCCCGCCGCCACCACCCTCTGCCGCGGCGAAAACCGCAGGCGAAGGACGAGCACGAGCCGACGACGCAGCATGGGGCATGGCTCCTTCCATCAATCGATGTCCGGCCAACCTATGTACAACTTCACCTGGCGAGATCCGGAGCAGTCTCTCAGATAATCTGGCCTGTGGCCGAGCCAAGCGCCGAACCGAGTAGCCGACGACCATACGTCCTTGAATGAACTCACCGGATTTTATAAGTTGTTTTTGCCTTGGTGGTGGTCTGGTGGTGAGTGCGGGTGCGTGTGTTAGTTGCTCCACCACCACGCCCACGCGCGCCCTCACCGAACGGCACGAGCCGCTGCGTCGCTTTCGCGGCGACCGCGACTGGCGCGTCGCCGTCGCGCTCACCAAACCATATCACCTGCTCTGCTGGGAACGAAGAGACGAAGGATGGGTAGATGGCACGCAACGTGGTGCGCTTTCCGGGCCACACGCCTCTCTCGACGCCACGCCACTGGCCGGCCACGACAAAGCGTAAACGGCCAAGCTAAGCAATGCTCCCGTCCCAAACGTAGCGCTCTGCGCGCCCGAGTGCCCACGCTGCCGCCGGAGCTCAGCTGCATAGGTAGAATCAATCCTCTTGTAAATACTTCTGAGTCCGCGGCGGCAGGGCGCGTGACGGCGATGCCTCCTGTCGTCCATGATTCTCTCCGCGGATAGTTTTAACTTCCCCTCGTTTTCGTTTGAGGACTCTGCCTGCCGGCGCACGCATTGGATGGTTGGATGGATGGATGTTTCCTGCCCTGGCCCTGCCGTCCCGGTGCGCCCTCGCTTGCAAGCAAGGCCTGCGATGATGATAGCGAGGTCTCTGACGATCCTGAGTTCCTGACCGAGCTTTGCCGCACCAAATCATTCGTTAGCCACGGCAAAGAGGGTCCGATGCCCACACGAAGCGCGGCAGTTCGCAGGGTCGTACTTGGCGCAGGGGCCTCATCATGGCGTGGCCACTATACGATCCCTTGATCATTGAGCTAAAGCTATAGTGGTGGCTGCTAAATAAATTTCTATGTTTAATGACTATTTTATTTTGATTTGGTCCAACTAAGTGTCCACATCTAGTATACTAGTATTTTTAGATAATATCTAGCTAGTATAGTCGTGCAGGTATCATCAACTGAAAAGGTTCACGGAGGGCTAAATTCTGCAAAATGATCGTGCATGCTGTTACCAACCGCTTACTTTTGGAGATTAATTTGTAATAGTAACTGGATAAATTAAGCATGACCAAGAGCCGGTATGACGCGCCTGGTTTGATCTCTCGTTTGGGACCTATCGATTTTCAGGCCCGGCTCTGAGATTTCAGAGGCCCGGGGCGGACTCAAAAATTGAGCCATCTATTATATAAATAAAATTTAATTTCTTGATATACGCATATATTTATCATAAAAATAATAGTATATCAAAAAATATATAAAATATTTTATACAATACCTTAAAAGTTTCTTCTAACATGTCTTGATGTGAAGTCATCGATGACGGTATTGATATCAATTTCGTTCAATAATCTCTTCTGAATACACAAAATGGCTAAACCATTTAGTCGTTCTTGAGACATTGTGGACCTTAAATAATTCTTCAACAATTTTAATTTTGAGAAGCTTCTTTCAGCTGATGCCACAGTCACAGGTACAGTAAATAAGATCCGATAAGCGGTAGAAATATTAGGATAAGAATCCATCTTTCTGACATACTCAAAAATCTCCATAGAAGACATTGATGTTTCTGACAAACATAACTTTAACACCCTCAATTCAGAAATTAGATCATTTACCTCAACATCAGATGAACCGTGTGAAGAGAATGTTTCTGCAAATTTAGTGCAACACACTTCTAGCTCAATATCATTTAGCGACTTCAAGGTTGTTGAGCTCAATAAGAAACCAAATATACTTTTGAATGTCTGTAGTTCTTCAAATCTACTTTTCAATGATGTATTTGCCATATCAACCATAACCAAGAAGTAATTAACTTCAAAATCCTTTTCAGCTTGTAAAATTTCTTCTTGGTATTCAATTTCATCAAAATGTTTCTTCCTTTTACCTTGCCGCTTCACTGGAAATGATGGTTCCACACCCATTTGAGATGGAATATTTTTTGTTGTGGCTATACTTGGAGCAAAGCCTTCATTGCTATAAGTGCCGAAGTAATTTCTGATATCTTCTATTTGATGTAGGGTAGTGTCGATGCACATAGATGGTGATTGCAACTTCTTGCTTACTATATTTATAGCAAATAAAATATCATGCCAAATGACCATACCAAGTATGAACTCGAAGCTATCAAGTGCTTTTAATAACTTTTTTGCATCGGTCTTGTCACTGAATTCAATGTCACTAGATTGATGCAACTCTGATAAAGCTGATCTGATATGGGGTGTCAGATATCTAATTGCTTGAACACTTTTAATCCTGCTTTCCCAACGAGTATTAGACAATGATTTTACTGTTAAACTTGGAACATGGTCAAGCAAAACCTTCCATCTTTTGGTAGAGTCAGAAAAGAGTATATATATATATATATATATATATATATATATATATATATATCTTTTGCAAAATTCCGAAAAAAAAGCAGCTTTGGCACAAGATTTAGCCATATCACAAAGAGTAAGATTAAGACTATGACAAGCACATGGCATATATAATGCTCTAGGATTAATATCAAGCAACCGTCTTTGCACTCCATGATGTTTACCTTTCATATTAGAGCCGTTGTCATAACCTTGACCTCTGATATCATCAATATTAAGACCAAAGGACTTCAAAGAATCAATCAATACTTTAAAAAGACCCAAACCTGATGTGTCGTCCACCTTCAAAAAGCCCAAAAAGTACTCATGAATTTTGATGTTGCCATCAGACATCTCAACACATCGAACTAATAATGTCATTTGTTCCTGATGGCTCACATCAGGAGTACAATCAAGAATAATGGAGAAATATTTGGCCTCTTTAACAATCTTGATGATAAAATTTTTAATATCTGAAGCCAAAAGAAGAAACAACTCATCCTGAATCATATGACTCAAATAGTGATAGCGAGTGTCTTTGTTTTGAATACGCCTCAAATGATCCTGCATCACCAAGTCAAATTCTGCAATCATCTCAATACAAGCATAGAAGTTACCATTCGAATAACTATAAAGATTCTCATTCGTTCCTCTGAATGCCAAACTGCGCTTTGCAAGAAATTTCACAACAACAATTATTCTAAATAAAACTTGCCTTATGCGTTCTTTCTCCTTCTTTATTTGCTTTTGTATCTCCCTGTCAATTGTTTTATCTTTGTCTATTCGAGCTCTCAGTTCATTCCAAGTATTCATATTGCTGATATGTTCAACACTAGTTTCATGTTCTGCTAGCCTTTTACTGATATGCCTCCAATTTCTAAACCCATCTTGTGCGAAAGAACTTTTGCAATTGATAGACTTGAAAATCTTACAACAGAAACAAAATATCGTATCAATATGTTTTGAATAAACTAACCACTTCCTGTCACGTAACTCTCCATTATTCATTTTTCTAGAGTAGCGAGCTTATGAAAAATATCTGAAGTTCTCATCCTTTGGGAATATAATATTTTTTCTCTTATAGGCCCCCTTCTGTATCAATACATCTCTATCTTTGTTATCAAGACTATCCCAATTTCTCGGATCATAAATATCCTCGCTAAAAATAAGTTGCTCATCAATACTAGTAGATTCTGTTGCAGATGGATTAAATGTATTCTCATTCTCATGATCACTTACTTTATCATCATCAGTGTTGATTACATTATTGTCTTCTGTTGGGTCTCGGTCTCTTAAATTTGAATCACCTTGTTCCTCAATAGCAACAATTGCCAAATCATCAGGATTTCTTGAAGCAGTAGTATTTATTGTTAAAAATTTGTTCATGGCTCCTTTTTTGTGATTCTATCAACTCATCTTGTCTTTTTCTTTTCTTCCTTTTTTTAATTCCAGATGCATACTTCCTAGTTGACATGGTTTGAGTATCTACAAAAAATTAACAAAATAAATATATTCAATTGCGTCAGTGCGTGTTTGCGTACATCGTATATGTACCTTGTCCGCTTGTCGACATCGTCGAAGCCTGCAGCCTGCTCTGCTAGTCCGCTGGCCGCTGCTCGTACGTGGTACGTCCCGCCGAAGGGCGCAGCCGAAGGCCGAACTCGCTCAAAGCCGCCGCCCGCCAGGCGCTGGATGGATTCACGGATCACGGATCGCGATCAGTGACGGATCGTCTTCCAACTTTTGCCGCACGATGAAAGGAAAGTGAAACGAATGATTGACGGTTCGGTTCCATCATCTATGTCTATATGAGTCAGACCGTCAGGAAAGGGCCCCCTCAAATTTAGGGGCCAAGGGCGGCCGCCCCTGGTGGCCCTCTCCCCAGAGCCGCCCTGTCGATTTTGAGGCTTGGACCACCCAATCTACGGCGGGACACTGCGAGAGGGCTCGCGCTTGGTCGAGATGCATTGCATCACACTCGCTAGCTCGTCACTCGCCAGTCGCCACCATGCTGTGATGTAGAAGGCGTAGAGTAGCGAGCTTATGAAAAATATCTGAAGTTCTCATCCTTTAGGAATATAATATTTTTTCTCTTATAGGCCCCCTTCTGTATCAATACATCTCTATCTTTGTTATCAAGACTATCCCAATTTCTCGGATCATAAATATCCTCGCTAAAAATAGGTTGCTCATCAATACTAGTAGATTCTGTTGCAGATGGATTAAATGTATTCTCATTCTCATGATCACTTACTTTATCATCATCAGTGTTGATTCCATTATTGTCTTCTGTCGGGTCTCGGTCTCTTAAATTTGAATCACCTTGTTCCTCAATAGCAACAATTGCCAAATCATCAGGATTTCTTGAAGCAGTAGTATTTCTTGTTAAAAATTTGTTCATGGCTCCTTTTTGTGATTCTATCAACTCATCTTGTCTTTTTCTTTTCTTCCTCTTTTTTACTTCCACATGCATACTTCCTAGTTGACATGGTTTGAGTATCTACAAAAAATTAAGAAAACAAATATATTTAATTGCGTCAGTGCGTGTTTGCGTACAGCGTATATGTACCTTGTCCGCTTGTCGACGTCGTCGAAGCCTGCAGCCTGCTCCGCTAGTCCGCTGGCCGCTGCTCGTACGTGGTACGTCCCGCCGAAGGGCGCGGCCGAAGGCCTAACTCGCTCAAAGCCGCCGCCCGCCAGGCGCTGGACGGATTCACGGATCACCGATCGCGATCAGTGACGGATTGTCTTCCAACTTTTGCTGCACGATGAAAGGAAAGTGAAACGAATGATTGACGGTTCAGTTCCATCATCTATGTCTATATAAGTCAGACCGTCAGGAAAGGCCCCCCTCAAATTTAGGGGCCAAGGGCGGCCGCCCTATTGGCCCTCTCCCCAGAGCCGCCCTGTCGATTTTGAGGCTTGGACCACCCAATCTACGGCGGGACACTGCGAGAGGGCTCGCGCTTGGTCGAGATGAATTGCATCACACTCGCTAGCTCGCCACTCGCCAGTCGCCACCATGCTGTGATATACTCCCTCCGTCCCAGGTGAAGTTGATTTGTAGTCCAAAAAATTTGTCCCAGCTAATTTTGATTTCTAGCTATGGTCACATCAACTTTTGCACTGCCATATTCACTGCTATCTTTAATGTTATTTACTCCAACCCGTCCATCCTCCTCCTCTGCTTTCCTCCTCATTTCCATCGTATCCTCCGTCCTCCATCCCAGCAGCAGTCCTCATTCTCCATCCTCCCATCCCATCCACTTCCAAACTCAGATCCCCTGCTCAACATGGACCACGAAAGCAGCAGCCACCACAAAGCATTTGGAGGCCACCGTAGTGGGGGTTCTGAGGAGGACTGCATATTTCCAGAGCGGGAGGAGCAACGCCATGGTCGTAGCGGGGAGTCCGATGAGGACCGCTGCTTGCCGGATCAAGAGGAGCGACACCAGATGGGCGGTGACGAAGGTACACGCTCTCCCCGTTGCGACCTCAACCTCGATCTAGATCTCAAATCAGAGGAGCCACACCAGACGCGCGATGACGAAGGTACGTGCTCTCCCGACCTCAACCTCGATCTGGATTTCAAATCAAAGGAGGGCCATCGTGGAACATCAGGAGGCTGCGTGAACGAGATTGAGAAACAAATTTTCCGTACTGTGAGGACCAGAGGTCGACGCGGTTGGATTCATGCCAACGAGCGTTGGGTTCGCGTACACTTCAACAAACATGGTGACCCGTATGTTCCAGATTCGGAGGAGGAAGATGAAATGGAGGACATGGATGGAGAGGTGGAGGTCACTGTCGGCCAGAAGAAACAAATCGTCGATACCAGCGAGGTGGACAACACCACTGTCCAGGACCAACAATGCTCAAGTGACGATTTGAAGCACATTGACCGTGAAGCATTAGTCAGTATGCTTAAGATATATTTGCCTATGTATTTCGATCTACCTCCATCTGGTGATGAATAGCTAATAGCAGTACAAGTAATTTAGATTAATGCCCTCAATCTGATGATGAATAGCTAATAGTGCTATTATTATGTTCATTTGCGACTATTGAGGATTTAGTACTACTTTGTACTGTAAATATAAATCTGAAGCGTGCAACCTTTTCTTACAAAATATGATGCCATACAAATGAATATTGTCATTTTCTTACAAAATATATCTTCCTTCGTAGATGGCACCTTGCTTGCTTACAAACCTTAGGATCTAACCAGCTAATAATTGAACTGCACATTCATATAATTCAAGATCACAAGTAAGAATTTTTGGAAGATTGCCTAACTGTTGTAGCCTTGCTTTGTTCATGTGTGGGATCTTATACCGATTGCCTCCACCAATCTTCATAACCTCAATCAAGCAACTTTGTAGTGTAAGAAACACCATGTTTAGTTTGTTTGCGTCGTACTCATCGTACTCCTTATGAATATTATCAATTAGATCATCAATATTCTTAGAAATCCTCTTATATGTCAATGACTGAAGTGAAGCAAAAAATCCAAGGTCTAATACATTCATATCAGGAGAATTTGGGGGTTGGTTCATCAATCGGATATCAAGCCCTGTTTGGGCTACAGCATGGGCAAATTGCTCATCATCACACAAAACATGTGTTCTTGCATTGTCCTGTTGAATCCATATAGTGTTTCTAGCATGCTCTTGAGGCCAACGTGCTCTAATAGCTGGTAGAACTTTTGCAATTAAAAATGATCTCATGGTGTTCCTGTTAACAATGATAGACTTAGTCACTAGAGTTCCTCTGACTCGATTTTGGCTGCTTCGTTGTGCTGGCTCCTAGTACAAAAATCATGTTAGAACATAGAAATAAAATAAATAATTGTATAACAGAACTAAAAGATTGGACTGCACCTTTCTAATAAACGGCCATACTCCTATCTTGCCATCAAAAATGCAGTCATTGTATTCATCAAATAGTGGTCTTGCAACAGCTGCCAGAACCATCACCTTATCAATGGAGTTCTTATTTTGTATAGTTCTATGTGGATCTTCTTCCTCTGGAAGCATATAAAAAGTTCTACACTTTTTTGTAGCATTGAACCATTTCTCGTCTATGTGAATAATGTTGCACATATCAACAAATGTAGGTTCATTTTGCAAAGTTAGCTGATTTAACATAGAAACACAGAACCGCAATCTGGTATTTTTGTTTTCTTCTTTCAGAAATGGCTTAAGTGAGTTCGAGTGACGTCTTAACATGCCTTTTTTGAAGCACCTGTGAAGACTACTTTTCTTAACACCTAATTGTTCCGCTAGTGCTCGTATTGTAGTTCTTCTATGTAAAGGAATGTTACCAATCTGTGATAGGTCAATTGTAGTTGGCTTGCAACCGGTTTTCTTTGATTTGACATCTACAGGTATTCCCATTGCTTGACACTGCTTTGCTCTACGCCACACAGCTTGGACATTGTATTTCTTTGCATTGAACATTTGAGCAACTAGAGTTGTGGAGTTTTTTTTCAACTTTCCATTATTGCTATGGGTGAGCAATGCTTCATATATATCTGTCCTCTGTTTTTCAGTCAAATTTTTGTACTTCTTATACCCATTTTCAGGTGCTGGCATATCTTCTTCACTTGAGTCATCCAGGTCATCATTGAACACAACATGAACATTGCCACCATAGACATCACAATCCTGCAGGTCAGTATCTACTTGATGTGCATTGTGTTGCAAGGATTCATTTTCAGGATCATCTATATCCTCCATATTTAGATCAAAATTATGACAGATCTGTTCATTTATCTCAATTGCAGCTGCAAATTGAAAGTTTACATTCTATAAAACCAAAGCATCATCATTTTTGACATAAAAACAGAGCATCAGCATTCTATAAAAAAAGAGCATCATCTAAAATTGTTTTATGATTGCAGTTTGTAGAAAAAAGACACAAGAGGCATGAGTACCTTCATGGATTGCAGCACGCACTTGTTCTTCTCTAGTCTCTGCAGCAGACATTTGCTCTTGCTCAATCTCTACAGTAGATACTTGTTCTTGTCCAATTTCTGGAGTTGGTACCTCATTTAGATCAAGTAGGAGTTGTCTATGATCCTCATCTAGTGGCACTGAGTTGAGATCAAAAATCATCAGTGTGAAGAAGGGAGGAATATAGTGTATTCTGATGTGAAGAAGAGACTTGTCAAAAGTGAACTGAGATGTGTATCATAGGTTTTTCTCATGTCTTAAATAGCAAGTTTCAAATCACAGTTTTCATTTGAGCGCCTTCTATTTCAAGTGTCATTGTGTATTTTTTTAGTCAGCTGAATTATTTCATTTGGCGGGAGCAGGCCATGGCGCCAGATAAGTTTCTGACTTTGGCTGGTATTAAATGAAGCTGACATTGAATGAAACTGGCATTGAATGAAGGGTGTTGAAGTAATTTTATATGCCCACTGATCTGAGATTTGAACTCTAGAAGTAAACTTCATGTGGGACGGAGGGAGTAGAAGGCGTGTCGTTGCCCGGGACGTGAGGGCTCGATCAGGTGATAATAATGATGATACAGTAGTAACTACAAGTCTCTTCTCGCCGGAGACCTGCGCCTCGAGATCTGACACCCGCATATGCATTATCATAGCGTGGGACCTGTGGACTGGACAGCGGCCAGGAGATCCGCGCTCGTGTGTTTCTCCCGGTTGCCGGCCGAGCAGACCCGGCCAATGCGAAAAGCAGCTGCTGCACCTGCGAGTTCACCCGCATCACCCCGATCTGCAGCTGTAAAGAGTTACTGCATGCAGTTTTACTAATTACTGCATTAATTTACTTTTGCCTCAATATGATTATTTAATCCTTAACAAGAAGCTAGCAAAGCCAAAGCACGCGCAAGCAAAGGTAAAGAGGCCTAATCACGCTCCCCAACCACATTACTACTATTACGTTATTAGTCTTCCAAAGCCGGTTTACCCTGTGTTCCAGAAACTGCTAGTACATGGCTTCGTTCCTTGCCCATTCTGCTTGCCCATCCATCCAAAGCTGAAAGAGTGAAAGCTGGTTGGCAGGCAGCTCTGCCACGCTCGCACGCTGCCTGTCCGGTGTGCGTGGAGCATACGCGTCTCGCAACGGCATACATCATCACGTGGCCTTCATACGAGATGGGGGTTCGTACACGTAGGCTTCGAACAGTGTAGTAAGTACTCCACTTGTGTACTCTGAAAGCCACGTTCTCTCTGCTTCGATGTCCCTGCTGACAAGGATTAGGATCTAGTACTACTATTCGATACTGTCCATTCTACGCCGGCGTCGAGCTGGCCTGGGCCTGGCCATGACCTCAGATTTGACATCTGACGCCCCAACAACACGAAAGAAAATGTACTGTCACTAGCATGAATTTCAGCGTTACTGCTGTATGCTGGGATGTTTGGTTTGGATCCTTTCCCTCGTTCGGTGGTCATAAAATCTCGGGTAACGAACCACGAACCCGGCAATCAATCCGAGCTCCTCGTGCTGTCAAGGAGTGAGCCACTCGCGTCCTATAACAACCGTGACTTTTTGGTGGAACGTCGCCGACGCCGCCCGTATAATTTTCAGTGCAGCAACGTGGAAGTTGTCGGTCCAGATAGACTTCTTTCCGTTGAAAAATACGTACGTGTGATTGCCAAACGTATTGACTCGACCTCACGAGGACACTTCTAGTTCTAGCTAGCACACAGCTGACAGCTGCGCAAGGGTACAACAAATTAACTACGGCCATCATCACCATCTTAAAAAGAGAGAGAGAAAAAAAACACTACAACTACCTGGGATTTGTATCCAGAGTTTTAGTATCCGAGACGCTGCAATCATGGAAATGATGCTTCTTTCGCGTCCACCAATGAGCACGCTAATCCAAGTTCATCATAAAACTTTGCAGACCCTCATCGCTAAACAAACCAAAGGTAAGCAAAAGCACCGAGTATAAAACTGCTACTACTACTGTACCATTCCCGTTTGACCGTACCACAAAACATTGCTTTTTTTGTGGGGAATAAATCGTTTGAGGAAACATGACATAATCATGGGTCCTGAATGCATTTCACAATACTTACTAATGAGACAAATATAGAAGACCAGCCAAACATAAGCTTCATCCACTCAGGATTTTTCATTTTTTTTCGATATAGCCCTCCTTGATTTCTGTAATTTTGCCGTAACAAAACAAGATCAACAATATTAACCAAACCATGCCCCATTCTTACTCAAAGATCACGGACGGCAGGCAGTCAGGAATGGAGATGATGAGTTTGTGCCGGAGCACTAACCACCAGGGGCAGTTGCGTAACTTCTCACCCTCAAAACTGAAGCCGTGGAGCGGAAACAGCAGCCGCTTGCATCCAACGGCCTGAACCGAAGCCAAGCCTCCAACCCGCAACGCCCGTCCATCCATAAATGCCCTCCATCGACGCGGGATTAATCGAAACACCACTGTCCAGGCAACGTAATTAGCGGACGGAAGTGAGGGTATTCCGGACATTTCGTTTGCTTTGCCGTTCTGATTATTCTTTTCTCCCTCTCTCAGACTCTCACTGCCTCAGTAACGGATCAGGGGAGCGGGAGGGGAAAAGGACAGGGAGGAGATATGGGGATGGTGGAGTGGAGGGGTTTGAAATGTGAGGGAGAAGCAAAAGCCCCCAGAAAATAATTTCGTTTCCTTTTGTTTTGTTTTTTCGTTTTCGATTCGGGGGAGCGGTTCGTAGTAGTGGGCTCGTTGTTCGTTCTCGCGGCAGGGGGTGGGGGAGGAATTACCCGGGTCCATGATTTCTCTGCCTGCCGCGTGCTGCTGCTGCTGCGGCTAGTTCCCCCAGCCCTCTTTGATTCGGCAGGCTTTGCTTTCGTTTCCGGGGGTTCTTTCCCCCTTTTCAGTCGCCAGAGATTGCAGCTTTCGCAGCCGGCTTTGCCTATTCCAAGCTTGCCCCGGCGATTTCCCCTTCAAAATCGCGCGAAAGTTGGGTTTTGACCCCGGGCCTTAGACGCGGACAGCACCGATAATTTGTTCTTTGCGCGTGCGATTTGGCGCTAAGTTGAGGCTGGCAGCGTGGAATTTTGAGAGATTCGTGGGGAAATTTTGAGTCTTCAGTGTCTGGTTGTCGAATTCGGGGTTTCAGCCCTTGGTGAGTTTGGGGCTCTTGCGCCTGAAGCTATCGCTCGCTATCTTTGATGCGGAACGGAGAAATTTCTGGGCCCTGTTCTGTGCTTGTTGGATTTGGCGTGTTGGTGCGTGAGCCTTGGTGTAAGTCACCGGTTTGGGCTGCTGGTGACTTGTTGATTTCCCGGTGGTAATGCTCTCTGCGGCAGCAGCCGTGATGGTGCCGGCACCAGCCGCTCCGAAGAGCTCCCTTGAGGTCTTGCTCGAGACGATAAAGAAGCGCGATGAGCAGCCCAAGGATGCGCCTCCGGCATTGCCAGCCCGACCGACATGCCGCGGCCGGTTGCCTACTTCAAGACGGCCGTCACTTCCTTCTGGGTTCAAGCTAGAGAATGGTGTGGGGAAAGAAGCTGTTGCAGATATGGCACAGATTGACAAGAAGCCGGAGGTTGACAAGGATATTGTTGTGCTTGAGGCCAAGGAAGAAAAGGCTGTGAAAGGTCGCATCTTCGGGGCTAAGAGGAAGTTCTCTAGTGCAGAAGTTCTGGATGAGTCACCGTATATTGCAAACATCTCCGAGAATAGGAAGGATGCAATGGTTTTGAAGGACCCCCCTTCGGTTTCTTCAGCAACGGAGAAAATGAATGGGAAACCAATTTGTACGGATATCACGGATTATGTCCTTCAGAAGGTGAGGAGCTTGTCTTTCTGGAGTTTGTAAGATTTTTTATCTTTTGTGATGCGAAAATATGGGAGTAGGCTGAATGCTTGTATATCAGTTGGCTGACTACTTGCTCTGGCAGTATGACAAGAGGCTCACTTATAGGTTACAATAAGAAATGTCAAATCAAAATGGCGTTTCCATGTAGTTGCCTACATGCTGAATTTTTTCCAGCCGTTTGCTTGGAGTGTTAAACGCCGTTTCTATATGGTATCTTAAGAGTTTCATGTCAAGTTGCAGTTGTTTCTAGGTAACACTGAACTCATTGTTGTTTAGCATTTAGTATGAGATGCAGTTAGTTGCTGCTAAATTCTGTGGCCGGTGAAGGTGGACACTATACTTACTTTGTCCAGTTTCAGTGATACTTTCACACATAACTGTGATCCTTTGTTATGGATATTGGATGAAAAGAGCATGCTATTTTGATACTTGTTATTCTGCATGTTTTGTTTCTTACAACAGAGTAGGTCTCGATGAACTAGTTGTCTATAAATCATTTCCTTGACGTTTTGAGCATGTGTATTTAAGATTCCATCATTCTTGGAAATAACCATTGAAAAAATAAAATTCTGAACGTCTTGATTTCAGAAACTGAGAGTGTGGTGTTCTTCACCAAATGCAAAATGGGAACTTGGACATATTCAGTCAATATCTGGAGATGATGCTGAAATACTCCTGGCTAATGGAATGGTGAGTTTCTTATGTTGCTATAGTAGTTTCATTTATTTGTTGAAGCTCATGTTCATGTAACATTCTTACACAAGGTTTCATTCCATAGGTTGTGACAATGTCACCAGAAAGACTCTTACCTGCCAACCCTGATATTCTTGATGGTGTGGATGATCTGATCCAAATGAGTTACCTGAATGAACCTTCAGTTCTTTATAATCTGCGGTTGCGATATTGTCGCGATCTTATATATGTAAGCACTGTACAGGCAGGAATGCAATTATGCTAATACGTGGTCCAGATTTATGTCTTCTCATGTGTATTCCTTTTACTTGTAGACAAAAGCAGGGCCTGTTCTAATTGCTGTCAATCCATTAAAAGAAGTTGCACTATATGGGAAAGCTTCCATCATGCAATACAAGCAAAAGATCAAGGATGACCCACATGTGTATGCAGTTGCTGATTTAGCCTTTAATGAGATGCTGCGAGGTAGGTACTAAAGTGAATCGAAAATTTATACAATTTGTAAGAATCGTCTTCTAATGCAACTGCTAATTTGCTACAGATGGCATAAACCAATCTATAATAATAAGGTTAGCAACTTAGTATGACCTATCCATATACTCTTAAACTCTGGGTTACCTTATTTCTAATATGTTATCTGTGTTCCTATTGCAGCGGTGAAAGTGGAGCAGGAAAAACTGAGACAGCTAAAATTGCTATGCAATATTTGGCTGCTGTAGGAGGTGCTAGTGGAGCAGAATCTGAGGTTCTTCAGACAAATGTTGTCCTTGAAGCATTGGGGAACGCGAAAACGTCACGAAACCATAACTCGAGTCGATTTGTGAGTTCATCTTCATGTAGCATTGATGTCCTATCATTCTTCAGTTAATTATTCTGTAGGAATTCTTATGGTGGTACGGTGATCTGATGTAGGGAAAACTTATTGAAATACAATTTTCTGAAACCGGGAAGATGTGTGGTGCTAGAATCCAGACCTGTAAGCCTTCTTTACATTTTATTTTGGGATAGCAAGTCAGGATATTTTTTAGCATTGTTAACTTGTTTTCCCGGACATGTATGTACCAACTGAATCTCATGGAGCAGTCCTGCTCGAGAAGGTATAATAGTTTCATACATTGCTAGAACTCCATATATTTTCACCTTAAGGTCTAACATATCATGCCTTGCCCATGCAGTCGAGGGTGGTTCAAAGGGCACAAGGAGAAAGATCATACCATATTTTCTATCAGCTGTGCTCTGGAGCTCCTCCCCTCCTCAAAAGTAATCATACAGTCACACATCATAATTCATCATAATTTTAAGTGTTATAAATGTTGTTTTTTATAAATTAACACACATGATTCTTCGGAAGTCTGGATATCATGTGATCGATTCTATCTATTAGCAAAATGTATAGGATCCGATCTTCCTTTGTATCCTTCTCCCTCACTTTCTAATTCTGTAAATTTATATGCTGCTGCAGAAAAATTGTTCCTGAAAGGTGCCAGTGACTACAACTACTTGAAGCATAGTAACTGCTTAAGGATTGATGGTGTTGATGATTCTAAGAAGTTTTCAGTGCTAGTGGTAAAATTAATTGCTTCAACATTCTGGTAGCATCATATCTTACTGTTGCTTATGCAATTTGATTCCCTATGCAGGATGCGTTGGATACTATCCAGATATCTAAGGAAGACCAAATGAAATTGTTTTCTATGCTTGCCGCTGTCTTGTCGTTGGGGAACATTTCGTTCTCTGTAATAGATAATGAAAACCATGTGGAAGTTGTTTCAAATGAAGGTACAATTTCTGTTTCTCTGTAATAGCTATATCTTTATATTAGTGTACCCTACAAAATGTTTCTTCAAATGCGATGTACTGCATTATCCTGTTCTGCATTTCTGTCAAAACTTGGTTTTAGTGTCCTTTGACTTTGGCCATTTTGCTGAATATTCATTCTGTGATGTATTCACAGGGTTGTCTACTGCTGCAAAGCTATTAGGCTGCACTGCCAGTCAATTAGTGACTGCCATGTCCACTCGCAAAATTCGAGCTGGAAATGAGAACATTATTAAAAAGCTGAATTTAACTCAGGTTTGTAATCACCTGAAACTTTATGTTTATGGCTTTTTGCTGCTTATTGGTTTTGCCCCTTAGGTTTTGAAAATTCCTAATTTCTCTAGGCCATTGATGCAAGGGATGCACTAGCAAAGTCAATCTATGCCCATTTATTTGACTGGATCGTTGAGCAAATTAACCACTCACTTGGAACTCGGAGACAATCTATATGGGCATCCATAAGTATTTTGGATATATATGGGTTTGAGTGCTTCAATGTATGAGCTTGTATTTTATATTTTGTTCAGTACTTTTCTTGCCAGTTCCTCAATTATAACATGTAATTAAACCATTACAGAAGAATGGCTTTGAGCAGTTTTGTATAAACTATGCTAATGAGAGGTTGCAACAGCACTTCAATAGACATCTTTTCAAACTACAACAGGAGGTAAGCTTCTAACAGTTTCTTTTATTATTAGACTTAGAGTTAAATGTAATAATTATGTTGTTTGTAATGTAGTTGATGTCTTAAGAGGCGTATGTGTTACTTTTGGCATACCAACACAACACAGAATTGGAAAACGGCTAGATAAAATCTTCGTGAGGTGCTAAACAAACTGGTGTTGAGCTGTCTACATCCACTTCTTAAACACTGTGCATGCTAAACCAAACTTTGCCATCTTCATAGCTAGGACATGCAGTCAGACAGAAGCTGCTGTGTCTGGATATCCTTCGATTTGATCTGATATGCGTCCTCATTTTTTAGGATCTGTTTAGCCTACATTACCTTTCTTTCTGTTAAAGTGAAGCTGCTTCGCTTGGTATTTTCATGTGCCCACTACAGCACTAATTTACTTGCAGTTTTTATGTTTCCTCAATGTACATGGGGACCTCTGATTTTCTTTATTTTTCCCAGGAATACTTAGAAGATGGAATTGACTGGGCCACTGTGGAATTTGTGGATAACTCTGATTGCTTATGTCTCTTTGAGAAGGTATGAAGTGTCGTTTCATGCAATTTGTTTACATCTGGACCATAACCTCACTATTTGTACATAGTAAAATATTTTACTTTGTAATTGTGTACCTGATATTGGTAAATGAAAGAAAATATCTATTTTAGTTTTTTATAACCATTTGGTTTGATTCTTTTTTGCTTTCTACTCAACACTTTCATGCAGTAGGTAGTTTATCACACTTCTAATCATATTGGTCTGCGAATCTGTTGTACTTCGCCCTTCCAATGATGTTCAAGCTGCCAGAATGCCGGAATTTTGATCTATTACATTAGAAATGTGCGTCTTCTTTCCAACATAGAATAAGAAGCAAAAGTTGAGAGTTGGAAATATCCTTAAGAGGAGTTGCTGCATTTTTTTTAAAAAAAGAAGTATAGATAAAAAATGCTGTATGCCTACACCTAGTTATGTTTGTGTGACCTTTGAAGAAAGCTCTTCTACTTTATTGGTTCTTGTGAATGAAGTATTAAACTTTCTCCTCTTATTTGAATTGCAGAAACCTCTAGGGCTGTTGTCACTGTTGGACGAAGAGTCTACGTTCCCAAAGGCAACAGACCTTTCCTTTTCTAACAAGCTTAAGCAACAATTAAATGGTAACTCTTGCTTTAAAGGTGAACAGGAAGGCACTTTTAAGATCTGTCATTATGCTGGAGAGGTTGGTGAATCTACAAGTTTATTTATCTTTCTGTTTTATCCGATCTCTAATGCTTTCAGATCTGCAATGTTGCCCTTCAACTATCTGAAGCTTGTCTGCATGCAGCTTTATAACTGTTGTGCTTATGGTTACAGGTGACATACAATACAACTGGGTTCTTGGAGAAGAATCGAGATCCATTGCACTCTGAATCTATCCAACTACTCTCATCATGCAAATGTGAACTTCCAAAACAATTTGCCTCGGTCATGGTCGCTGATTCTCAGAACAAATCAACTCTGTCATGGCATTCAGTTGTTGATACACAAAAACAAAGTGTTGTTACCAAATTTAAGGTGCTTATTTATTCATTCATGCTTTCATCTTATCAGATCATATTGTAAGGGAATATTTTGTTGGATCTCTCTTCAATTATATAATTTGTATTCACTTTCTTGGTAGTGCTTTTAGTTATTCATCCATAACACTCAATGGATGCCCTTGTTATGATTATGTGAAGCTGGACGCTGTTGAGCTGTTTTCATGTTCTGTTATGTACTCAGGTTCAACTGTTCAAGCTGATGCAGCAATTGGAGAACACATCTCCTCACTTTATTCGATGCATTCAGCCAAATAGCAAACAACGCCCTAGGTTATTTGAGCATGATCTTGTCTTGCATCAACTTAAGTGCTGTGGGGTGTTTGAAGTTGTCCGGATATCAAGAATGGGCTATCCAACTAGGATTACTCACCAACAATTTGCTGAAAGGTTGCTATTTGATAGACTTCATCCTTACATATATTCTTGTTTATTCTGTTCAATAATGTGTGGCACCTGACTTACATCTGTCATATAATATGCAGATATGGATTTCTTCTCGTGCGTTCTGTTGCATCTCAGGATCCGCTTAGTGTTTCAATTGCTGTACTGCAGCAGTTGAATATCCCCCTTGAAATGTATCAAGTTGGCTACACAAAATTGTTTTTCCGTACAGGGCAGGTACAAAATGTCCATTCCAAACTTGTTTGATTCTAGGCTTGATCCTCAAGTAGCATGCAATAGCTCATTGGTTTGTCAATTTTATATTGCAATAATTTTTGTCCATTCTATTGATGTGTTCTTGTTGATTATTCTGTAGGTTGCTGTGCTGGAAAATTCTAAAAAACAGATGCTCCATGGAACCGTTTGTATTCAGAAACACTTCCGTGGGTTGCATTCTCGACAGGGATATAGAGAACTAAAGAAAGGGGCAATGGCTTTGCAGTCATGTAATGTTTTTCAATACATTCCTAAATCCCAGTACTTTGACCTTTTTTAGTATGTGAAATTTTAAGTTAAATGTACTTCTTCAGTTTCAGCTGGCAGGTGTTGGTCATTTTCCTAACTCTTGTATCATGCCGATCTGCAGTTATACGAGGTCAAAGAGCAAGAATACACTTTGGTTGTCTTGTCAAGAGATGGAAGGCGGCCATTCTGATACAGAAGTACACTAGGCGTCAACTCACAGCTACCATGTTTAATAAACTGAAACATATCATTTTACTACAGTCTGGTAATCTATGCAATATGAGGCCTAACTATATCATATTGCCCTAAAGTAGTGTATGAATCTAATCATGTATTTCCATACATTTATGCAGTGATGCGAGGGTGCCTGGCAAGGAAAAAATACCAGTGCCTGCAGAATGAAAGGGACTCAAAGGTCACTCGCGAAGTTCAAGGGGATGCAAGGAAGAGTATTTCAGAGTGGAGGGTATGTCTTAGCAAGTTCTATGTCAAATATTTTTGCTTTTTAGCTATTCTAGTCTCCCAATATGCTCTGCATTGAGATTTCGTCAGTACTGGATTGTCAGTACTTAATCTGAAGGATTTTCTGCTGCTGGCAGACATCATCTGGAATTTTCATGAGCATGGTTGAGTTCTATAATTGGTTATTTACCAACTTAACTGAATTTTTTGTTATGCCCAAATGTATTTCTAATAATTGAGAATTTTTCCGTTGCAAGATACGGAATTGATTCACCTGAACACATAGCTGTCAAAGGTACGGTAGTTCCTAATATTATCATCCAATGGCAGGAAACAAATGGACATGCTCACCAACCTGTCATCACAGAGCTTCAGGGTCGTATTTCGAAAGCTGAGGCTGCATTGCAGGACAAAGAAGAAGAAAATGTAATGCTGAAACAACAATTGGAACAGTATGAGAAGAAATGGTCAGAATATGAGGCCAAAATGAAATCTATGGAAGAGGCATGGAAGAGACAGCTCTCTTCTTTACAGGTAATTATTTGATCGTATTTGTTCATATTCGTTGTTTAAGGGGACGGATGAACATATTTAGAACCATGAGTTTATCTGTTAGAGAAAGGCGAATGATGTGTTAATGAGCCTTGTACCATTAAAGAAAAAATGCTCTGATATGCTCATAGAAATTTGAATTATTGAATTGTTATAAAAGAATTATGTACAATCATGAGGCATGCATCATATTCTGTTTCATTATCCTTGACAAGACGTGTCCCTTTAAATATGTGTGTATTTCCTTCAGCTGAGCCTTGTAGCGGCTAAGAAGAGTTTAGCTTCTGATGAAGTGGCCACCCGAGTGGCTAGGAATGATGCTGCTCCAACACATGCTCAGTATGACTCTGAAGATACACTGTCCACGGGGACCCATACACCTGAGGCAGTGGAGTGGAAACACCAGAACTACCATCCCGAATCCAAAGTGTCAGCAGGAAACTCAGATAGGCGAGTAAATGCTGTGAACCACCTAGCCAATGAGTTTGAAGACAGGCGGCAGGTGTTTGAAGACGATGCTGGCTTCCTTGTTGCAGTCAAGTCTGGTCAGATGGGTTCAAATATGAACCCAGATGAGGAACTCCGGAAGCTCAAGGACCGTTTTTCTACATGGAAGAAAGATTACAAATCCCGGTTGAAGGAGACGAAGGTAAATCTTCAAAAGGTTGGCACTCATGATGAGAAGTCCCGAAAAAGATGGTGGGGTAAGAAGAGTTCAAAGTGAACTAGCAAGATAAATTGAGATCTTCCCTCATCTTTTTGCCATTGGGTCAAGGAAAGTGACCAGGAATGGTAGGCCAGGGGAGAAGAAATTTCCCTGGCTCATCTCTAAATCGCAGGCCTGATGAAATGATGGTGATCTCCATTGGTCGGTGGCGGTGCTGTTGTTCATCCGGTATTGCGAATGTCAAAAGGCTGATAGAGGTGTTAATCAAAATGTCTGTACATGTATTTAGTCCTTGAGTTTTCAGTGTATGTATGCCATCCTGTAAGTAGAGCGGTAAACTGTAACTGTATCCGCCATGAGCGAATAGAGATATGTGACAGCAGTACTGTAAGATGTGTATAAATGAAAACCGTTAAATGTGCAAAGAAATTTTTACCCCGTTCTTCTGTCCTAGTGGTCACTCTTTACAAGTTTGTAATGATTCTGAATGGCTGCTGCGGGTGTCTCTTCCAGACAGCTTTGCTTGCATTTGAATCCCGAGTTGTGGTTCCTATGTTTAGCAGTGGCGCTGTACTTTAAACTGTTTGAAGACAGCAAAAAATTGTCAAAACAGTAGCTGAAATGAAAGGAAACAAGAACGTGGATGACACTAAAAATCAGCACATCAAGTGTTTCAAGAGCCCACAACACAGAAACCACAACTGACAGGACAACACTGACAAAAATTCCTCCAGTACGTTCCTGAATTCTGAGACCACGAATATCTGCATTCGTTCATGGTACAAACGTAATGTCAGAAGCGAGTAGTCTTTAATGGCGGCCGGCCGGCCGGCCGGATGTCAGAAGCAGGTTTTCTAGCTAGCGGCCCCTTGCAGATGACGATGGCCTGCACAACCCCCAGATTCTCCATTACCGTGAATTAAAAAAAAAAGTAAAATACGCCGGTGATATATGAACTTATAAAGGTGTGTCATATAGGTTCACGGATTTTTAAAATGCACTTAGAGATCTCTAAACTAGTTAAGTGGTTCACTAGAAGTTCATAACACACATGGTATGCCTACGTGGCGGACACGTCAGCAAAAGCAGAGGCACTTGGACATGTTCATTTTACAATTTACCTCTACAAACATTTGTCCTCAGACGCCATTGTGTTCGAGTCGTCATCGCCGCCGGGCGCGCAACGTCCATGGTGATGAAGCCGCGGGCTCCGGGGCCTCTTCCGCCCCCGTGTGTTCAGCGCAGGCGCTTGACGCAGACCACGTGGGCGCGAGGAGCGTCGACTGGCGGGCGCGACCGCATGACAGAAACACGTTGATCAATGGGGTCGGAGGCCACATCATTCACGCTGCTACAAATTTTCACAGGGCACACTCTCTCATCTCATTTCTTCCACACGGTGCACGCCGTGCTCGGTTGAACTTTCGCATGCAGTGAAGCCCCGACGCTCCGGTGGTCTATTGGAACTCCTGCGCGCTTCACGTCCTCTTGCCGTTGCGACTCCAGTCGATTTTCTACGTTCGACGGAGACAATTGTGGGATTTCTGATGATTGTCCCGGTCCCTCCAGACCTAGACTAGCATGGATGAGCCTCTGGTCCCAGCAGAGACAATCAGGCTCGACCTCTTCCACGACATCGTGCCGACCACCATGGATGAGAAAACGAGGGAGGGATGGTCGCTGTCCTCGAAGGAAGAGTGCACGACAGCGACCTCCTGATATTGCTTGGCGGGAGCTTCAGTGAAAGTGCATCTAGGAAATTCCTTGCGTGTTTTGGACGATTGATGACAAATGAATGAGATCCTAATGAACTTGTTGAGATGAACGCATGTCAACTCAAATGAGATAGTTTGGTGCACTCAAAATGTGAAAAATGAAGTAATGAAGAAAAAGAGAAAAGCCCAACTGATGAATGAAGCGCAAAGTAGACTTAATTGTATAGGATGTGTATGAGAGACACATCCCAAGAGGTCAAGTCTTTGCGTAGGGGTAAAGGTCTTAAAATCAATCTTAAAATTCACTGAGCACCGGACTAGTTCGTTCACGGACCGGACTAGTTCGTTCAATTCTCTGTTGTCTCACATCACAGTGCACATGACTAGTCCGTTCATAGACCGGACTAGTCCGATCAACTTTCTAGAACCCTACTTCACAGTGGACCGAACTAGTCCGTTGAACTTTCAGTAAACTCAATCCACTGTGCACATGACAAGTCCGTTCAAAAACCGGACTAGTTCGTTGAACTCTCTGATGTTTCGTGACACATCACACTGGATAAGTCTGTTTATGGACCTGTCGGTACCCTAGATACCGTATACCCCTTGAGATTGCGAAGATCTTAAGGAAATGTCATCTACTTGATTTGAAGACCTTCGGAGGCCCACATGTCAGACATAACAGGACCCGCTTTCCCAACATGGTTAGTCCCAGGGTCGTCACGTGTACCATCAAAACCGGAGCTACCGCCCACAAGAGGGAAGCTCCGGGCTATGTACCATAACGGCACCCCCGGACCTAACCCCAGACCGAGGGAAGCTCCGGAACTGACACGTGTCTAGTGGCACCGGACCTATCTGTTCTCCACAGTATGCTCCGGAGCTGCCACGTGTCCAACCGTCGGATCTTCAGCCTCTAACCTCCGGAAGACTCTACAACGGCTCCGGATCTTCAAAGGGGAATCAAGGACTTCAAGACCCGATTAAGTGTTATTAATACTATGTTAATGACACATGATTAGACGACCTTAATTACCAGTAACGATGCTGTCAAAGCCCGTAACTCGGTCATTAAGGGTAATTAAGAGCAGCAAATGTGTATCAATATTAGTAACCGCCGGGGCCACATGTCGGGCCAGGCTAACTTGTAACGGTCTGCCCTTGTACTATAAAAGGACAGACCGACGATACATAGAGGGAGACCAATCTGACCTGCTCAGGGATAGACTGATCGACTCACACGTGCTCTCAACTCACGTTGAGCCCATACATCCAATACAATACCAACACACCCCGTGGAGTAGGGTATTACGCTCAGGCGGCCCGAACCACGTAAATCTTTGTGTCTCCTGTGTCATTTTACACATCACCTTCTTGAATCTCCGCGCGCCCATACCGAACCTCAAACTACGCAAACACTTTTAGTAGTGTCGGGAGATCTGCCGGATCAAAACCACCGACAGTTGGCGCGCCAGGTAGGGGCGCCTGAGATTTCAAGAATGGTGAACTCAGCTGCTGAATCATCCAATGGTCATCCCACTGTTCAAGCTGCTGGGGGCAATCCCCCTAATATGCAGCCACCAGCAGGAATCACAGTTCCAGCAGGAGTCACACTTCCACCACCGCCGCCTCCACCAGCAAATCAAGCTGGGCAGTGCGATGGTGCATCAGCGTCAATCACTGCGTCGGCGAATCTTGACAACCCGGAACACGTGCTCCATGCAGCACGTGCTCTCCTTCAATGTCCACCACCTCCGGATGCATCTCGGGATGCAATGGAGCAGTGGAGGGCCGATGTGGAACACTTGGTTGCAGCGGCAGCCGACCGCATCAGCAACCAGGGTCCTCCTCCTTCAGGACGGGCCCCGTCGCAGCAACGGACCTTGTCTGGTAGACTTGGTCTGCACGTTTCCAACAACAGGAGACGTGCTGCGTCACAGCAGGTGACGTCATTGCCCTCCGGGGCGCGACGCACTCACACGGTATCAAGGCTTTCAACTCACGACCTCCGGGCGGGGCTTGATCGCCGATACCGTCAACAAGACGGTCGAGTCCATATTAAGCATGCTCGTGAAAGACGAGAAGCTCAGGACATTCCTGCTCCTGGAGGAGTACGAGGAGGCTGTTCAGCCCTAGCCATGCATCTGCGTATGGTCAGGTGGCCACAGAAATTCCGGCCTCACCTGCCGGAGAAGTTTGACAGGACCATTAATCCTGTCGAATTTCTTCAGATTTACTCCACTGCTATCCTGGCAGCTGGAGGAAATGAGGCAGTAATGGCCAATTATTTTCCAGTGGCTTTAACTGGGACCGCCCGGTCCTGGTTTATGAGCCTTCCACCCAACTCCATCAACAGTTGGGAGGAGATGTGCCAATAGTTCACTGCCAACTTCGGGAGTTCATACACCCGACCAGGCACCGAACTGGACCTTTTTGCAGTCGTGCAAAAAGGGGGAGAATCCCTGCGATCATTCATCCAGAGATTCTCTCAGGTACGAAACACTATCCCTTCTATCTCTAGCGCTTCTGTCATTGTGGCATTTAGATAGGGCGTGCGGGATAAGAAGATGTTGGGGAAACTGGCGATCAAGGAGATCACCAGTGTCACGGGACTCTTCAGCTTGGCTGACAAATGTGCCAGAGCTGCGGAGGGCCGTGAAATGCACTCCAAACCACCTCCGGAGGATCGCAAGAAATCCTCCAAAGGCGAAGCCACTACCTCCAGGAGTGGCAAAAAGAAGAAAAAGACCAATGACAAGAAGAAGCCGTCGGCCGGCGCATCTAATGCTGCAGCTGCTGCAGCTCCGGGTGGCCGGGGGCCACGCCCCGAGAAGCGACCTCGACTGTCTTCTGAAGACGGTGGCAAACCCAAGGTGTGGTGTCCAATTCATACGACGGACATCCACAGTTTGGAAGACTGCCAGGAGGTCCAAAACCTCGCCGAGTGCTACAACAAGCGCCGGGAAGAAGCTCCTTTCCGACAGAGGGAAGGAAAACAAAAAGTTGACGAAGCTTCGGCTGAAGAGGAGTTAGGTTTTCAGGATCCTAAAAAGGTCCTGAAGGCCGTCTACACCTCCGTCGACGACGATTCTGACGTCCCTGACAACGAGCGTCGGAAGACCATGAACACCATTTTTGGTGGATCATGGGACATCACCTCCCGCCGCATCCTCAAGACAATGCGTAGGGACATGGCCGCTGTAGCTCCTACAGCCAGGGCGGAGCCTCATCAAAAGTGGATGGACACAGCCATCACTTTTGATGCTTCGGACTGCCCTTGAAGCATGGTTGGAGCAGGCCAGTTATCTTTGATGGTATCTCCTACCATCAATAACATTCAGCTCCACCATGTTATGGTAGACGGAGGTTCGGGGCTGAACCTCATAAGCTTCGAAGCTTTTACCAAGCTTTAGCTCTGACCTTCGGATCTTCACCCCTCCTGACCTTTCTCCGGAGTAGGTCCGGGAGCCATTATCGCACTCGGTGCTATTACTCTCCCCGTAACCTTCGGGACCCGGGAGAAGTATTGCACTGAGAAGTTGGTCTTTGACGTTGCTCAGATCAACTTACCTTTCAACGCCATCTTGGGAAGGCCTGCCTTGTACAAATTCATGACAGCTGCTCATTATGGCTACCTGGTGTTAAAGATGCCAACACCAGTAGGCGTTCTCCGGATCCGTGGAGATCGCACTGCCGGAGTAACCGCTCTGGAAGAGCTTCATGCGCTTACTACGGTGCAAGAGGAGTATTCCAGGCAGGAGCAAGCTCCAAAACCCCCGAGCATTCGTCAACGAGGCTCGACTTCTACACCTCGAGTGCAGCCAAGCGGCGACACCGACATTCCCGTCAAAGTCGTCCAAATCGGTTCCAATGCCGCTCAGACCACCCGTATATCGGGGGGACTGAATGACAAATAGGAACTCGCGCTCATCGCTTTCCTCCGGGCTAATGTCGACGTGTTTGCCTGGCAACCGTCACAAATGCCTAGGATCCATAGGGAAGTGATTGTGCACAATCTGAAGATCAACCCCGACGCCCGGCCCGTGCATCAGAAGCCTTGAAAACAATCTGTGGAGCGACAGAACTTCATTCGACAAGAAGTGAAGAAGTTGCTCGAAGCTGGATTCATTCGAGAAGTCTTCCATCCAAAATGGCTGGCAAACCCAGTCGTTGTGCCCAAGGCCGACGGGAAGCTTCAGATGTGTATTGACTACACAACACTAAATAAGGCATGTCCAAAAGATCCATTCCCATTACCTAGAATAGATCAGATAGTGGATTCCACCTCCGGGTGTGAATTACTGTGTTTCCTAGACGCATATTCTGGGTATCATCAAATCAGAATGTCTAGGGAAGATGAAGAGCATACCTCTTTCATCACAATAGATGGATTGTACTGTTATACAGCCATGCCATTTGGTCTCAAGAATGCAGCTTCAACCTTTGTACGAGCTATGTACAAAACTTTTGAAGAACTCATTAGAGACATAGTGGAAGTGTACGTCGATGACATCGTGGTCAAGGTCAAGAACAAGGAGTCACTCCTTGACACCTTACAGGCTGTCTTCGACAAGCTGCGGGTCACCCGCACAAAGTTAAACCCAGACAAGTGTGTCTTCGGGGTTAGTTCCGAAAAACTTCTTGGTTTCCTGGTAAGTCACCGGGGTATAGAGGCTAATCCGGCGAAGATCAAAGCCATTGAAGACATGCGGCCACCAGCCCGCATCGAGGATGTCCAAAAGCTGACTGGATGTCTAGCAGCCCTCAGCCGGTTCATTTTGAGACTGGCGAAACGGGCACTTCCCTTCTTCAAGTTATTGAGGAAGTCCAGACCATTCCAATGGTCTGAAGAAGCAAAAAAGACATTCCAGGAGCTAAAACAGCTCCTCACCACCCTACCAACTCTGGTAGCTCCGAACCCTGGTGAGCCTTTGCTGCTTTACATTTCAGCAACTAACGAAGTCGTTAGTATGGTCCTGGTTGCGGAGAGACCAGAACCATCCCATGCTCAGGAATCCAGACCCCTCCGGCAGGGTCCAGAGGTTCCTGAAAGTGAGTCTGGGTCCCAGTTCCCAGACTTGAGTCCACAAGAAGCTACTTCAGAAAACCCAGACCCCTCTGGGAGGGTTCAGGTCGCTTCTGAAGAAGCTCTGGGTCCCTCCAGCAAGGACCCGAAGGTCCCCGAAGAAGGTCCTGATTCCTCCGGGAGGATCCGGGTCAATGAAGAGGAAGCTCCGGGCCCCTCCGGGAGGGTCCGGACCATCCAACGCCCAATGTACTTCATCAGTGAAGTACTTCATGACGCCAAGACTCGATACCTAGAGGTGCATAAGCTGCTCTATGCAGTTCTTATTGCCTCCAGGAAGCTTCGCCATTACTTCCAAGCTCACAAGATTTCAGTGGTGACTTCTTACCCACTTCGAGCAATCTTGCATAATCCCAATTCAACTGGGAATATTGAAAAGTGGGCAGCGGAATTGGCCGAATTCGATCTCGAATTCATTCCAAGACAAGCAATCAAGAGTCAAGCATTGGCATATTTCATGGCGGAATGAACTCCCTCTCCATCAAACCCTGGGGGCCCCAGTGAGCAGAAGCCATAACACAAGGCTCCGGTCTTCACCGAGCCTCACTGGACCCTCTACTTCGATGGCTCCATGCAAAAGCAGGGGGCCGGAGCTGGAATCCTTCTCCTTGCACCAACCGGGGAGAAGGTAAAATACATGGTACACCTTGACTTCAAGGCGACCAACAACATGGCGGAGTACGAAGCACTCATCTACGGACTAAAGGTGGCACTATCATATGGTGTCAAACAACTACTGGTCAAGGGAGATTCACAGCTCATCATTAAACAAGTGAAGGGTGAATGCTCCTACAACAATGTCCAGCTAGCTGCTTACCTCCTTGAAGTCTAGAGGCTTCAGAAGGACTTCGAAGTCCTAGACCTCCACCACGTCCAGCGTGCCCACAACACTGAAGCCGACGAACTCTCGACGAAAGCTTCAACCGGAGATCTAGCTCCTGACGGAACTTTTATCCGGAGGTTGTCAAAACCCACAGCTCAGCCTGCCGAACTGAGCGAAGGGGGCGAGATCAGCATCCCGAAGCTGACGGTCCCGATGGCCCTGTTACCATGGCAGCCATCAAGGGTCGTAGGTGCTGCCGGAAGCTCCGAGCAACCCAGCATGCAAGACTCGAATGCTCAAGTTAGCTCCAATGCATGGATCTCGGAGATCCGGAGCTACTTGAAAGACAACATCCTTCCTAACGATGATGTACCCGCTGACCGAATAGTCAGATTGGCTAAAAGATACACGTTGGTAGAAGAGGATCTCTACCGGCGCGGTGCCAATGGCGTCCTAATGCGGTGCATTGCAAGGGAAGAAGGCTGCGAGCTCCTCGCAGAAATCCATGGAGGCGAGTGTGGGAACCACGTGTCTTCCTGCACGCTAGTCGGTAAAGCCTTCCAGCATGGCCTCTACTGTCCTACAACACTCCAGGATGCAACTGAGCTGGTGAAGAAATGCGAAGCATGCCAATTTCATGCAAAGCAAATTCACACACTGGCTCAACCTCTACAAATGATACCTCCTACATGGCCCTTCGCCGTGTGGGGGATGGACATCTTGGGACCTTTCCAAAGAGCCGTCGGAGGTTACAAGTTCCTGTATGTGGCTATTGACAAGTTCACCAAGTGGCCGGAAGCAACTCCAGTTGTGACAATAAACAAGCAATCTGCTATCAACTTTTTGCAGTCCATTGTATGCAGATTTGGAGTCCCAAACAAAATCATCACTGATAACGGGACCCAATTCACAAGCTCTGCATTTCAAGGATATTGCGAAGACCTCGACATTCAAGTTTGCTACGCCTCCGTAGCTCACCCGGCAAGCAATGGCCAGGCCGAGAGAGCAAATGCTGAAATCCTGAAAGGACTCAAAATGCGCACCTATGAGCGCTTGAAAAAACATGGAGCCAACTGGATTGAAGAGCTTCCACCCACTATATGGGCTAACAGGACAACTCCAAATCGGTCAACTGGAGAGACACCCTTCTTCCTGGTGTACGGAGCTGAAGCAATCCTTCCTCCGGAAATCACCTTGGGGTCACTCCGGGTGCGGACCTTCGATGAAGCCACGCAGGACCAGCTCCGGCATGAAGACCTAGACCTCCTAGAGGAGGGAAGGTGCCAAGCAGTTGTTCAGAATGCCCAATACCGCCAAGCCCTTCGGCGCTATCATCAGTGGCATGTACACAACCAACAGCTCGAGGAAGGCGATCTGGTGCTACGGAGAATACAATCCAGAGAAGGGTTAAACAAACTCTCCCCCAGCTGGGAGGGACCCTTCCGAGTGATTAAAGTATTCCGTCCCGGAAGCGTTCGCTTGGCTACTGAGGATGGGACACCTCTCCCAAATCCTTGGAATATTGAGCACCTCCATAAGTTCTACACTTAATATCACGGAGGTGAGTCTGTAATAACTTGAGGTGTATGTTATAGAGTCATGGTACAGAGTTTGGTAGTTCCTCTGGGAGAACAACCGGACCTTTCCCGGAAGGTCCGCAAAGTTCATGCAACACTTGTCACAGTCTCAGGACTAAAAGTGTGGCTAGCTACCCTGGGTCAAACGAGAAATGAAACACGCTTAGTCTGGTTCCGCACCCTAAGAGTGTACTTGTTTCCCCTGTACCCCGGACCTATAATGAAAGACATCTTCATGTGAAACAGACTCCACATACATTTATTTTGTACAGACTCAACATTTTTTATTTTTCTCTTTCTTGTCTATAACAAAGTTGTGCAATTCTTAAGAAATTTTAGTTCGACCAGTTCATGTACAATTCGAGCTGTATTGTCAATTCTTTTGGATTCAAATATTGTTCATGGCCCACTTGCCTGAATGCCGCCAAGCCAATCTAGGTCCGGAGTGTGCTATCGACTTAGCCTGGTCAAGCACCCTAAGTACACCACTCTACCTACACCCCGGCAGGCCAAAGTAAGGCGGGTCCAAGTACAATTGAATCTGAAAGAAAGAAGGCAACACATTCGGTTGTATTCAGAATTGTGTTTGACCTAAAACTTTCTAGGGAATCGTAAGCCGCAATGAAGTTATAGGCAAGGAGCGAATTTTACTATTTTTCTTGGCTTCGGTGTGCAGGAAAAATAAAGAATCCACGTTGATGGAGAAAAACCTGAGCTAACAAAGCTCCGACTCCCCCTAGGTGGCTTGTAATCGATGTTAAACATTGGAAACGAGCATCACCGGAGCAACCAAGCTCCGGTAAAGCTAGGAGGACCAGCCATCGACGCATAATAAAAGATGGTGATAAGACCCCACAAGCGGAGTCTGCTGCCGACAAACTACGCATTGGCAAAGGTCATTGCCAGAGCTACTAATCTCCGACACCCTGGAGGGCTAACTATCGATGCTCTACGCATTGATTAGGACTATTGCCGGAGCTATTGAGCTCCGACGGTAGTCAATGCCGGAGCTTCTGAGCTCCGACGACCTCAGGGGGCCTTCACTATCGAAGACTTCGGACCTACACTCTACAAGTTCGAAGCAAACGAGTCTTCAACAAAACACAATATCCTCTTGGTACACGTTCGCAATCAAATTGTGTACGTCTACCAGGGGGCCAAGTGAAGACAAAAGTGTTGAAGACAAAAAATGAAATTCACAAAAATTTGGATTTCATTCATCTGGAGACAAGGGATTACAAAATTGGGGAAGAAAAAGAGAGAATACAAGTGGGAGCTACAGAGATGATCCTAGACCCTATGGAAGAACTGGGCGACCTTCTGAGAAACCTCCAACACGTTGGCTCGAGTGGCTTCACCTTCTCCTTCGATGAGACCTTCAAGCATCGGGTCCAGAGGGAATTGGGGATCCCGACTGGTGTAGCACGTCAGCACATACTCTGCGACGTTCTTCGCCGAGTATTGCCCCTCAACTTCCAACTGGTCCGCGATGACATCACCCACCTTGGAGAGTTTGCTACCCCCCGAGCTCAACGCTTGCAACGCCAGGTCCGGCTCCGGCTCCGGATCATCCGGACACACGGGACTGAAGCCCATTGGTGTCAGCGTGTCGTTGGCTTTGCTCAGGAACTCCCAAACTTGTAGGGAGTCCGCAGTCCTCAAGCCCTTCAGTTCCTCCAAGGATCTTTTGGTCGCCGCCAGTTCAGAATTCTCACGAGCAAGGCGCTCAACCTCTTTGGCATTTTGCTGAATCTTTTCAGCAACCCGCTTCTCGAGTTTTCCGAGCTCCTCCTCCCGGAGGTGGATCTTGTTCCGGCGGTAAACCAGGTCCTTCTCCCGGCCCCTAACTTTCTTCTCCCTGGCAGCGATGGCACACTCTTGCTGGTAGAGTTCCTGCCCTCGCACCCAGGCCTTCTCCTCCTCCTCAATGCAACACTCCTCCAACTTCTTGGTGCGTTCCTCGAGGCCCTTGTCAACTAGAGCCACCTTTTCGTCGATCTCCTCCTCCCTCCTCAAGACGTTATCCCACAGCTCTAGGAGTTTTTGCTCTTCGTCTTCGAGCCTCTTCTCCCTCTCCTCAAGTGCCTCCCAACGCTTGATGAGAGTAGTGTTAATGGCTTCAAGCCTTTCTTGGCGATCATCATCCGCACTATTAGCTGCCTTGGTATGCTCATAAATGGCCCAGGATTGAGCGTTGAGGGCATGAGTCAAGCTCTCCCTATCATCTAATAATTTGCCCCAGTATTCCAGGCGAACCTTCTCCTGTTTGATCCACTCCTTGTCGTCTGCCAGCCTCGACTGCTTCAGCTTGGTCTCGAAGTAGAGCCGATTATGCCACCGCCTAAGGGTTGGGCGCTCCTCTTCAAGAGCCTTGCTGTCGTGGTAGAACGCCAGCTGGACTTGACGCAGACTGGAGCAAGCGTTGTCAATGGACAACGACAGGGGAATAGGGTCCTGACCTGCTGGGGTCTCCTCCGCTGGTTCTAGCGGGTTCTCGATTACAAAAATTTGGTCCCACTCCACAAGAGTGGTCCCCTGAGCCTCCACGACACTAGGGCCGTCCTCTGGGATAGCCTCAGTCGCCACCGAGGAGGGTCCCGCAGAAGAAGTTCCGACCTCCGGAAGTGGTTCCGAAGGCCCTGCTGCCAGGTCTTCATTTGCCCCCTCGGGCAGGGGGCCAACGGCTTCATCTGGGCACCCTGGCCCAGCAGCAGGCACCTCCGCCGTCATCACTTCCGGAGCAGGGGAAACTTCAGGCTCCGGCCTGGGCTTCTCCTCCGCTGGTGGCTCGGGTGTTGGCACCTTGACCACCATGGGTTCGAGTGCCGACGCCTCCACAACAACGGGCCCTGAGGCCGGAACTTCAACCTCAACCGACTCAAGCGCCGGAAGGTCTTCAATTGCAACCGGCTCTGCAGCCGGAGCTTCAGTGGCAACCGGCTTTGAGGCCGGAACTTCAGAGGTAGTCGGCTCAACCGCCGGTACTTCCCCAACTTCCGGCTCAACCGCCGGGGCTTCGACAATTTCCAGCTCTAGGGCCTGAATCACTGCTTCCTCCGGCTCAGCGGCCGGAGTTTCCAACATCTCAGCATCAAGACCCGGGGCTTCAACCTCCGGGGCAGGTGCCGCTGGCGCATCTTCTCTCCCGTGGTCCAGCACTACCACGGGAGTCTCAAGGGATGAGTCGAGGTCCATGACCACGACAGCTGGTGCCGGAGCTGCCGCAGCTTCAGCCACCACTTGGGGTAGCACCGGGACAGGAGCAGAAGCCTCCGCCCTCACAGCTTCAGCTGCTGTAGCTGAGGGTGGAGCCTCACTCCTCTTCTTGGGGACGCTGCAGATGATGGATGAAAAGACTTAAAAAACAGTTACTACAACAAAACAACTGTCTGAGGTAAAGCTTAAAAATTACCTCGGAAGGCTTCCACACTAGCTTGCACGGAATCTCTTTCCCGGGCGTTCTGGACTGACCATGGCCGCCGCCGGCGTGGTAGCTCCGGAAGGCCCCCCGTAACTTGTTGCAGCCGGGGGCATTTCCTTAGTCGAGGCCCCCCTCGACCGGGAAGGACCTCCGGACCCAGAGGCCTCAACTGGCCCTGGTGCTGGAGTCGCATGCCCGGAGCTAGCACCCCGGGAAGACACTGCTGCAGGTACAGTCGCCGCAGTTGTAGAAGACCTCCCCCTCCGGGGAGAAGGAGCTGCTGCAGAGGATGCAGGCCTGACAGACCTTCTGTCGGCATGCTTCAGCTTCCTCTTCCGGCTCGAGGGTTCGGCCATCGGCTCCTTACCCCTGCCGACGACTTTGGTCCTTGGCTTCGAGGCAGAGTCGGAGCCACCTTCAGAAGCCCTAGGGATCACCACCCTGGAAGTCGATCGTCTCTCGATGACACCAAGGTCGTAAAGCACCAGCATCGTCTGCCGGAGCTCCCTGCTGAACTTTACTTCCACGTTCAGAGGGAGGAAAGCCGGTGGCGGGGTTAAGTAATCACCCGCGACGTCGATTTCGTGCTGGAACTTCTTGAGATGAAACTCCAAGGTCACCCCCTCCATGTTGGACTTCAGCCCGGTCTCGACCCGGTCGTCGTCCATCACACTGTTGAGGGCCCAAGCGAGTTTTTCTCTCCTCTTCAGCGGTGCCCACCTGTTGACCAGGAAATTGCAAAATACCGCCTGAGGAGTTACTCCTCCCTCCACACAATGGCGGATCCTGGTCAGAGCAGGGTTGAAGGCATCCGACAGCACCGGAGCTTCACTCCAGACTGCAGTGTAGATGTTGGGGAGGCCTTCGGGTAGCTCCAGCTTCTCGTGCTCCTCCACCCGGATGACTATCCAGTCTTTCTTCCAATCGTCCCACTTTCCAGAGGGAAACGACCGGAGGTACTTGAATGGTCACTTCTTGCGCTTCACAAAGTAGTAGAAGACAAGGTACTCATCACCCCTTCTAGTGGTATGGACGGTGAAGAAGGTCCGGAAAAGCTCAATGCAGGGGGGATGCCCACCCACATTTCGCAGAAGTGGACGAAGACAGACACTAGAAGAATGGAGTGGGGGCCAAGGTGGTACAGCTGCAGACCAGAGAAGTCTAGTAGCATCAAGAAAAAGGAGGAAAAAGGCGGGATCAACCCCACCATGGCGTACGAAGAGAAGTACACCATCTCGCCGGCGTGCTCCTTCTCGAATGGGAGCTCCCCACCGGCGCGGACCAGGTGGTTAAAGAAGTCCGAGGACCACCCCATGAGGGCCCGAACCTTCTTCAGGTCACCTTCGGTCTTCAAGCGGCTCTTGCGGAGACCCAACTCCATCGCAGCACAGCGAGGCAAGGGAGGAAAAGCAAGCACAAGTTTGGGAGTTCGAGTGCAAGTTCAGATGAGAGGCGTAAAGAACCCCAGACGGTGCACGCTTTCCTTCTTAAGTAAGCCCCCGCAACGCTTGGATGGAAACCGCAAGGAAGCTGAAGATACTATTCAAAAATTTCACCCTGCCGATGACAAGAGGGACCAGGACCACCCCGACGATCAATTCGAGGTTCTTACCCAGACGAATGGTTGTCATCATGAAAGGCGAGAAGACCAAAGGCAGCGGACTGACAAGGCGCGCGGAACCAATACGATTTTCGTATCGGGAACCGGCGACCTTCAATTGCGTGAGATTCGCACGCCAAAGATCTCATTTGCCGCACCTGGGATATGCCACGCGGTGAGGATTTAACTCCAAAACTATCGCCAACAGCACATCCGAAGACCTTTGAAGACTCAGTTCAAAAGTCGAAGGATGGACCCACCTCCGGCGGAATGACTTCACCCAAGGGGTCTTCCCTAGAGGTGGGCCGAGGGGGCCACTATCGGTACCCTGGGTACCGTATACCCCTTGAGATTGCGAAGATCTTAAGGAAATGTCATCTACTTGATTTGAAGACCTTCGGAGGCCCACATGTCAGACATAACCGGACCCGCTTTCCTAACATGGTTAGTCCCAGGGTCACCACGTGTACCATCAAAACCGGAGCTACCGCCCACAAGGGGGAAGCTCCGGGCTATGTACCATAACGGCACCCCCGGACCTAACCCCAGACCGAGGGAAGCTCCAGAACTGACACGTGTCTGGTGGCACCGGACCTATCTGTTCCCCACAGTATGCTCCGGAGCTGCCACATGTCCAACCGTCGGATCTTCAGCCTCTAACATCCGAAAGACTCTACAACGGATCCGGATCTTCAAAGGGGAATCAAGGACTTCAAGACCCGATTAAGTGTTATTAATACTATGTTAATGACACACGATCAGACGACCTTAATTACCAGTAACGGCGCTGTCAAAGCCCGTAACTCGGTCATTAAGGGTAATTAAGAGCATCAAATGTGTATCAATATTAGTAACCGCTGGGGCCACATGTCGGGCCAGGCTAACTTGTAACGGCCTGCCCTTGTACTATAAAAGGACAGGTCGACGATACATAGAGGGAGACCGATCTGACCTGCTCAGGGATAGACTGATCGACTCACACGCGCTCTCAACTCACGTTGAGCCCATACATCCAATACAACACCAACACACCCCGTGGAGTAGGATATTACACTCAGGCGGCCCGAACCACGTAAATCTTTGTGTCTCCTGTGTCATTTTACACATCACCTTCTTGAATCTCTACGCACCCATACCGAACCTCAAACTCCGCAAACACTTTTAGTAGTGTCGGGAGATCTGCCGGATCAAAACCACCGACAGGACCTAACTAGTCTGAGAAAGTTTCTAATGTTCCAATTCACAGGAACCAGACAAGTCGGGACTCCTACCGAACTAGTCCGGTATACCTCACACAATTTAGGGTTTCTAGTGTGTTGCACATTTCACACCGACTTCACACAGCACACCGGACAAGTCCGGTACCAGGTACGAACTAGTCTGGCCATTGGGATCCCTAACGGTATCATTTTTGGAAACACTATAAATAGGAGATCCACGACCCCACATACATATAACTCGTATTTACTGTTCACAAATAAAACCCTAGCGCCACCACCTGTCCCAAGAGCACAAAAGCACATCTCCCCACTCATCTAGGATCCTCAAAAGTGAGATCCTTTGAGAATTCAGATTTGGGATTGGGAGATCGTTTTCTACGCGTTATTGAGCTCTTGGGGTTTGATCTTTCTACACTTTTGCATTAATTGTAATCTTTTAGAGTGTATTTGATCATTTTTTCTGCTGTAATTCTTGTGGGAGCCCTCAACGTGTGAGTTTGCCCTACGAACTCGGTGATTACCCGTGATAGTGGAATCAAGTCGGCCTTGTGTGGTGACTTGACGAGGGAAAGGGTTTGAAGAGACCCGACTCTGTGTGGGCTTGCTCAACGAGGACGTAGATCTCTTTGGTGAGATCGAACCTCGGTAAAAATCTGTGTCTCGTGTGTTTTATTGTTTTGTTTTTGCAAGTTTTATCATTTAGGGCATTAATACTGATCAATAAAATATTTTGTGATCCACGTGAACATTAAGCAATCTTATCTCTTGTTCAATTTGAAAAAATATTAATTACATTCCGCTGCAGTTTCATTTGAGATTCATGCATAATTGGTTAATAGTTTCTCCTGATTTGAACAACCGGACTAGTCTGTTTCATCAACTGGACAAGTCCGGTCCCTCTGGTATCTGACGATTTGATTAAGTGTGTAGGAAAACTTTCAAAGCCTATTCACCCCCACTAGGCCACATTCAATTGGTATTAGAGCAAGGTTCTCTATCTACAAGACTCACCACTCGGAGAAATCAATAGCCTCTAACAAGAACAACGAGATCCCAAAGGTGCTCAACGCCAAAGAAGAACAAGATACAAAAGCCTTCGATGTACTCAAGGAAAATCAACACGATGATGAAGAAGTGCATCAACTCAAGTCGCTTCTAAGGAAGAAACTTCTAAGCCAAAAGGGAAAAGAAGACAAGAAGACGACGGGGAGTGGTCACTATGACTACTCCCGATATCCTTACAATTACAATCGTCTAAATTACAATAATCATTATATCTCAATTCCCATGGGAAAACTTCGCATTTCGACGGAAATGACTATACCATGTGGAAGTATAATATTAAAATACATCTAGTCTCCCTAAAACCGAGTCTTTAGCATATTGTATGTACAAGTGTAGATATCCCGGATGATGAACTCATTCCGGAACAAGAACGAGAAATTCACCTCAACGCACAAGCTGTTGCAGTGATCACTTCATCCCTAAGCCGGGAAGAGTTCACCAAGATTGATGGACTAGAAAGTGACAAGGAAATCTGGGATACACACAAGATCGCACATGAAGGAAATCACTTAGCTCGTGAGGCTAAAATAGAAATGATTGAAGGATAATTGTGGAGGTTTGCCATTGAAGAGGGCGAATCACCTCAAGACATGTACAATCGAATGAAGGCGCTTATCAACAAGATCCGCGCCTATGGAAGCAAGAAGTGGACTGATCATGAGGTGGTCAAAAGGATGATAAGAGCATTTATGCCAAGAAATGTCACCTTGTGCTCCATGATCCGTGAAAGCCCGGGGTTTCACAAAATAACTCTGGATGAACTATTGGGAAACATTATCAACCATGAGATGATGGAGAAGGAAGCCCAATACATCAAAGACTTGGTTGAACTTACCTCCTCCAAAAAGAAGGACGTTGCTCTCAAAGCCACTTGCAAGACTAAAGGAAAGGAAACTCGTGAAGCACAAGATGAGGAAGACACAAGTGATATGATCACCGATTTGGATGAAGAAGAGACGAAACTCTTCATCAAGAAATTCAAGCGCATGATGAGAAGAAGGAAGGGCAGCAACTCCAGTGATGGGAAGAGCAAAGAAAAAGGAAAATACAAGGCATGACGTACTTGCTACAACTATGGTAAGTACGGTCACTTTGTGGTTGACTAAACATATGAAGAAAATGAAAATAAGATGGAAGCGAAGCCTCAAGAAAAGAAGACCTTCAAGAAAAGGAGGCAAGCCCACGAAGCGCACATTGGCAAGGAGTGGGACTCAAACGACGAGTCCTCCTCCGATGAAGAAGAAGAGATGACCAACATTGCCATCAAGAAGCCTATCAAGAAGTCTACGCTCTTACCGAACATGGGAGGACAACAGACTCATAATCATACTTGCCTCATGGCTAAGGAGGGCAAGAAAAAGGTTCGACTCACACCTCCCCCGCTTAATTCCTCCATTGATGATTTTGATAGCTCTAGTGAAAATGAGGAAATGTTTAGAGGTTTAAGTAAAACTGCTTTAAAGAAAATGAAAATGTTGTCGGATGGAATTTTTGAGAAGGAGGAGCTTGTCAACTGACAAGAAGATATGCTCATCCGCGAAAGGAAGAGATATCGAGAGGTTGAAAACTCCTTGAGCTTGAGAAGGAGAAGAGCAAGTCACTTGAGCATGAGCTAGCCTTGAGTAAGGAAACTTACTCAAAACTAGAAGACTCACACATTGCAATCAAGGATGAACTTTCTAACTTGTCAAAAGTTAACAAAATCTTTGAAGTGCAAGTTGAGTCACTCAAGCAAAGTGACTCCGCCTCATCCAAGAGCTCACCTTCCAAAGATGTAAATTCGACAACAACTGTAATTTGCACCTGCTCTAGTAAGAAAAATACTGTTAAACATGATGCTTCTACTTCACATGCTAAACATCCATCCCAAAGTGGCATCTTTGACAGGGAAAAGATTAGATATGCATGTAGTGCATATATGGTCACTAGACCTCCTAATGTCAAAGATGGACTTGGGTTTACTAGAAATAACAACATGTCCACTAATGCTCAAGTTAAGAAACAAATTACTTGTGTTAAGGAAATATCACATGAATCTGAATTGCAAATACTGTTATGTACTTTTGATGCTTCCTATGTACTTATGAAAAATAAATCTGGACATGTATTTGCTAAATATGCAGGACCACTCCACAAGAACTCAAAAACTTGTGTGTGGGTTCCCAAGACTCTTGTGACTAACCTGCAAGGACCCAAGCAAGCTTGGGTACCTAAAACCAAGAAATAACTCTGTTTCGCAAGCCTACCCCTCTGGTGGATCGAAATGGGTGCTGGACAGTGGATGCAATAATCACATGACCAGAGAGAGAAGTATGTTTGTGGAGTATCAGCACAATGTGGATCCAAGTGAAGGAATATACTTTGGAGACAACAGCCAAGGAAAAGTCTTTGATAGCGGTAAAATCAAAATTTCTCCTCAACATACTCTTTCAAATGTTTTACACGCCGATTCTCTAGATTACAATCATTTGTCCATGTCTCAGCTGTGCGACAAAGGTTATAATTGTTTATTTACTAATGAGGTGTGACTGTTTTTAGAAGAAGCGATGGCTCAATTGCATTCAAGGGAATGCTGAAGGGAAAGCTTTATCTTGTTGACTTCAACAAAGATAAAGCTGAACTCAACACTTGCTTGGTTGCTAAAACTAACATGGGATGACTTTGGCATAGATGGCTAGCCCATGTTGGGATGAGAAATCTGTAAAAACTTCTAGAAGGTGGTCACATCCGAGGTTTAAAAGATATTGTTTTTGAGAAAGACAGGTCGTGCAACGCATGCCAGGCGGGAAAACAAGTTGGAGCACCACACCCCGCAAAGAACGTGATGACTACCTCAAGACCTCTGCAACTTCTTCACATGGACCTCTTTGGTCCAATTGCTTATATAAGCATCGGTGGTAACAAATACGGATTGGTTATTGTTGATGATTTTTCTAGATTTACTTAGGTGTTTTTCTTGTATGATAAATCAGAAACTCAGGGAATTCTCAAGAAATTTCTGAAAAGGGCGCAAAATGAATTCTCCTCAACTGTGAAGAACATTAGAAATGACAATGGAACAGAGTTCAATAATACACAAGTTGAGGAGTACCTAGATGAAGAAGGAATAAAGCATGAACTTTTGGCACCCTACTCCCCTAAAAAGATGGAGTGACCGAAAGGAAAAATAGGATGCTCATCGAGATGGCGAGGACAATGTTGGATGAATACAAGACTTCAGACCGGTTTTGGGCTGAAGCGGTGAACACCGCTTGTCACGCCACAAACCAGCTATATCTACACCAACTTTTGAAGAAGACGCCATATGAGCTCCTCACCGGTAACAAACCAAATGTTTTATATTTCAAAGTATTTGGATGCAAATGTTTTATCTTGAACAAGAAACCGATGACTTCAAAATTCGCTTTGAAATATGATGAAGGTTCTTGCTTGGTTATGATTCGAATGCCTACGCCTATCGTGTCTTCAACAAAGTCTCTGGCGTTGTTGAAGTAGCGCGTGATGTAGTATTCAATGAAACTAATGGCTCCCAAGTGTAGCAAGTTGATAAGTGTGTGCTAGATCAAGAAGAAGCCCCATGCCAAGCATTGAGGAGGATGACACTTGGTGACATTCAACCTCAAGAGCAACCACAAGACTCAAGTGCTCAAGATGAACCTCAACAAGAAAGCAATGATCTAGGGGGAGCTCATGCACAAGATCAAGATCAAGATCAAGAAGATCAATATAATCCTGGAAGCAATGATCTAGGGGGTGACATTGACCACAAAGAAAATGAAGTGCAAGCAACTTCACAAGTTCCTCATCCAAGAGTACATCAGAGTATACAAAGAGATCATCCCGTCAACATCATTGGAGACATTGCCAAGGGAGTAACTACTAGATCTCGCATAGCTAATTTCTGTGAATATTACTATTTTCTCTCTTTTGTGGAACCATACAGGGTAGAAGAAGCACTAAAGGATCCAAATTGGGTGATTGCGATGCAAGAAAAGCTGAACAACTTCAAGAGAAATGAAGTATGGGAGCTTGTAGAAAGACCAAAGGCGAACATCATTGGAACCAAATGGGCCTTTCGGAACAAGTAAGATGAACATGGAGTTGTAACAAGAAATAAGGCGCGACTTGTGGCAAAAGGTTACTCACAAGTCGAAGGTTTGGACTTCGATGATACTTTCGCTCCCATAGCTAGACTTGAGTCCATTCGTATTTTATTGACATATGCTACTCACCATAATTTTAGGCTGTACCAAGTGGACATCAAAAGTGTTTTCCTCAATGGTCCTATGAAGGAGGAAGTGTACGTGGAGCAACCACCTGGATTTGAAGATCAATAGTACCCTAACCATGTGTATAAACTGCGTAAGGCTCTCTATGGCCTCAAACAAGCTCCCCGAGCTTGGTATGAGTGCCTTAGAGATTTCCTAACTCAAAATGGTTTTAAGATTGGAAAATTGATTATACTTTGTTCACAAAACATTTTGATGATCATCTATTTGAAGGTCAAATCTATGTTGATGATATCATTTTTGGTTCTATTAATAAATATTTTTGTGAAAAAATTTAGCAAGATTATGACAGACAGATTCGAGATATCGATGATGGGTGAATTAAAGTTCTTCTTGGGGTTCCAAGTGAAGTAATTAAGAGAAGGCACTTTCATAAGCCAAACCAAGTACACGCATGACATCCTCAAGAAGTTCAATATGGACAAAGCCAAGCCCATCAAGATACCCATGGCAATTAATGGACATCTCGATCTCAACATAGATGGTCTAAATGTGGATCAAAAGGTATATCGGTCTATGATTGGATCTTTACTTTATTTATGTGCATCTAGGTCAGATACCATGCTTAGTGTTTGTATGTGTGCAAGGTCTCAAGTTGCACCTAAAGAGTGCCATTTAATAGTTGTAAAAATAATTTTAAGATACCTTGTGCACACACCCAACTTGGGCCTTTGGTATCCCAAATGATCCAAATTTAACTTGATAGGATATTCCGATGCCAACTATGCAGGATGCAAAGTCGATAGAAAGAGGATATCAGGGACTTGCCAATTTCTTAGCAGATCCCTAGATTCATGGTCATATAAAAGGCAAAACTCCATTGCTCTTTTCACAGCTGAAGCGGAGTATGTTACAACTGGTAGTTGTTGCGCACAACTACTTTGGATGCGACAAAATCTAAGGCATTATGGTTACAATTTGAACCATATTCCACTCCTATGTGATAATGAGAGTGCTATAAAAATTGCACACAACCTAGCAGAGCACTCAAGAACTAAGTACATAGATATTCATCACCATTTCTTAAGAGATCATTCATTAAAAGGTGATATAGCAATCTCACATGTTAGGATTGAAAAACAACATGCATACATTTTCACCAAGCCATTATATGAAAAGAGGTTTTGTGAGCTAATAAATAAACTAAATATACTTGACTCTCAAAATGTGGCTTGAAACACTGCATACCTGGTTGTGATTTCAAAATTTACTCATTTTGCGAAAATTTGCCCCTTATCTCGATTTTCTCTTGAAAACTATTTAAATTAGTAAATCTTGGTGAATTATGACCATTGTATGATTGTTGATTGCTTACTAGTCATGTTCATCAAAATTATTTATGAAATGATGTTCTTTAGATCACTATTAGATCAAACACCCAAAATCAAGTTGTTCAATTCTGTTCTGTCCAGCTAACACCGGACTAGTCCGGCATCAGCACCGGACTAGTCTGGACCTGGTCCAACATACTAAACTTGTCCAGTGCCGATCGGACTAGTCCGTATGTATTGGGCTTAACCCTAGCCCGCCGCCAGGACACCTTCTTCCACCTCTCACAATCGCTTTTGCCCTCTCTCTCTCTCTCTCCTTGAGTTTGAGCTCCCAAGGTGATTTTTGCATCCAGCCATCAAAATCAAAGATTTATCCAAGGGAAGTCCTCTCCTCGGCACGGAGCTTGCCCACTCCGGACTAATCCGGACCCTACTCTGCTCCTTCAACTCCAATCTTCAAATTTTTCAGTAAAATCTCACTCAACCCTAGTTCTCACATTTTCTCCAATCTTGCTTATTTTTCTTGATTCCTAGGACACACATTACCTCTCGAGATGTATTCCTACTGTTCCTACTTGCTTTGTATCGATTCGAGCTAGATTTGTTGAAAATAGGAAATTAGGATTCTTATGCCAGACCGGACTAGTCCGGGTACTCAAGTGCAGATAAGTCCGGTGCTCTAGACAAGTCCGCACTCTGAAAATGGACAAGTCCGATACTCTGAAAACTTGAACCTATAAATTCTTATTTGTAAAAAGTCTACAATCAATTCTTATCAATCCTTGAATTCCTCTGTCAGGCACGATGTTGTCAGGTTCCAAAGACAACTCGTTTTTTTATGACGAAGAGCATGATTGTGCAAGAGTGCAAAGAGCAAAATAACGAGTCATGAAGGAAAAATCACGACCACAATGTTCACTCCTCTCCTCCTGACGATGTTCTTCCTAAGAAGAGGAGAGCGGTAGTGAAGAAGCCACTGTGTAAGGAAGGTGCTGGCAGTTCATCGACACCTAAGAGAAGTCTCAACAAGGGCAAAGGACTGGCTAGTGGTCCTATTGGCCAGTTGAAGATGAAAGCTCCTATTCACAGCAATAGGCGGCCATCAAATGATGATTTTACTGGGAAATGGAATGAACTGGCTAACAAATTCAGAAAGATGGAAGTCTATGAGCAGTCCAAACAGTTAGCTGATCCAAGATTCTGGAGCAACTTCCATGCTGACTATTATGAGCATGTGTATATGAAGATGAGGAACCAACCCAGTGACTGAAAGTCAGTGGGTCAATATCACCTACCTACACTCCAAGAAATGCCAAGCTTATCAAGAGGTCCTGGAGGCACTGAAGAGACATGGACTGAAGGATCTCATTTCCTTCCAGTAGGACTGGAACAATGAGGTCATAACTCAATTCTACTCCACTCTATACTTTGCGTGATGATGGTGACAAAATGATATGGATGACACATGGAGCAAAGTATAATGTCACTTATGAGGAATTTGCCAGAATTCTTCATCTTGAAGATTCGTTGGAGAATGACATCATCATTCACAACTTGAAATCTCTTGAGAAATATGAGCTTGACTTCCTCTATGATACAAGAATGCCTTACAAGTCTCCAACTACCAAGTATCTGAAGCCATTCTTTGCAGTCTTGAAAAGAATTCCGAGGAAGACAATAACTCCCAAAGAAGGAGATGCAGGATCCATCCAAGGGACTCTAAGGACCTTGATGAAGGTGATAAGCAAGAGAAGAACTTTCAATGTATTTAAATACATCTACAATGACATTGTGAACATCTCCATTACTCCAAACATGTCCTGTGGCTATGCACCCTATATCATGTATATGATTGAGAAGGTGACATGACTTGAGTTTGTCAAGGATGTTCCTCACACTTGTATCAAGTCCCAAAAGCCTACAATCTACATTGTTCCCTCTGCTCCTACCTCACCTGCAGAGGGTCAAAGATCTAAGAGGGCTCATGAAGGCACAAGGACCCAAGATGCTACTCCTGCTCCTCCACCCTCTAGAGAGTCCCCCAGTGGTGTGCTGAAAATGCTTTCCTCCATCTTTGCATCCTGCTGCAAAGTGGAAATTAAGCAGCACAAGGAGAGTATGGCTAGGAAAAGACATCAAAGATATGTGAAGACCAACATTAAGGCCATCTTTGAGAAGATAGAGATGGATCCGGTGGGGTCACCTCAGATTTCTGAAGATTCTGAAGAGGATATCACAAAGATGACACATTCTCAAAGCAAGAGTTGACCTCATTTGGACTAGCTGGCATCTCCACTCCTCCTCCTCCTCCTCCTCCTCCTCCTCCTCCTCCGCAAGCACCTGAAGATGAAGAAGAGGATGAAGAGAGGACCGAGAGTGAGGGAGGCAGTCGCGATGAGTGATTCCACTCAATTTTCTCCTTTTTGGTGCCTTGATGCCAAAGGGGGAGAGATTGAGACTAGTAGCCATTAAGGACTTGTGATCGGGGACATGTATCCTAATTTCAAATTATTGTAATTTCTTATGGATGTGCATACTTTACTTAATATGTGATTCTTAGTTTAATGTTAATGTGATGATTGCTGCTATGATGGCTAAGTTCTTATCTTTTGCTCATCACATCATTTGATCACACACTCTATAGGCACCAACCATAAAGAGTGCATATATGTGAGAAATTATTGTTACTCATTTGTCATTCTAATATATGAACACTTTATGAAAATCAATTTTTACTCTTAATCGTGAAATGTCAATCGGTTGTCATCAATCACCAAAAAGGGGGAGATTGAAAGTGCATCTAGGCAATCCCTTGTGGGTTTTGGACGATTGATGACAACGAATGAGATCCTAATGAACTTGTTGAGATGAATGCAGTTAAACTCAAATGAGATAATTTGGTGCACTAAAAAAGTGAAAATTGAAGTGATGAAGAAAAAGAGAAAATCCCAATTGATGAATGAAGTGCAAAGTAGACTTAATTGTATAGGATGTGTATGAGAGACACATCCCAAGAGCTCAAGTATTTGCGTAGGGGTAAGGGTCTTAAAATGAATCTTAAAATTCACTGACCACCGGACTAGTCCGTCCACGGACCGGACTAGTCCGTTGAACTCTCTGTTGTCTCACTTCACGGTGCACCGGACTAGTCTGTTCATAGACCAAACTAGTCCGATCAACTTTCTGGAACCTCACTTCATAGTGGACCGGACTAGTCCGTTCAACTTTATGTAAACTCAATCCACTGTGCATCGGACAAGTCCATTCGGAGACCGGACTAGTCCGTTGAACTCTCTGATGTTTCATAACACATCACATCGGACAAGTTCGTTTATGAACCTGACTAGTTCGAGAAAGTTTCTGATGTTCCAATTCACAGGGAATCGGAAAAGTCCGGACTACTACCGAACTAGTCCAGTATACTCACACAATTTAGGGTTTCTAGTGTGCTGCACATTTCGCGCCGACTTCACACAGCACGCCGGACAAGTCTGGTACAAGGTACTAGTCCAGCTGTCGAGATCCCTAACGGTAACATTTTTGGAAACACTATAAATAGGAGATCCACGACCCCACATACATATAACTCGTATTCTACTATTCACAACTGAAACCCTAGCGATGCCACCTATCCCAAGAGCACAAAACACATCTCCCCACACATCTAAGATCCTCAAAAGTGAGATCCTTTGAGAATTTAGATTTGGGATTGGGACATCGTTGTCTACACGTCATTGAGCTCTTGGGGTTTGATCTTTGTACACTCTTGCATTAATTGTAATCTTTTAGAGTGTGTTCGATCATTTTTTCTGCTGTAATTCTTGTGGGAGCCCTCAACGTGTGAGGTTGCCCCACCAACTCGGTGATTACCTGTGATAGTGGAATCAAGTCGTCCTTGTGTGGTGACTTGACGAGGGAAAGGGTTTGAAGAGATCTGACTCAGTGTGGGCTTCCTCAACGAGGACGTAGATCTCTTTGGTGAGATCGAACCTCAGTACAAATTCATATCTGGCGTGTTCTATTGTTTTGTTTTTGCAAGTTTTATCATTTAGGGCATTAGTAGTGATCAATAAATATTTTGTGATCCACGTGAACATTAAGCAATCTTATCTCTTGTTCAATTTGAAAGAATAGTAATTACATTCCTCTGTAGTTTCATTTGAGATTCTTGCATAATCGCTTAATAGTTTCTCCTGATTTGAACAACCAAACTAGTCTGTATCATCACCCGGACAAGTCCAGTCCCTCTGATATTTGACGATTTGATTAAGTGTGCAGGATAACTTTCAAAACCTATTCACCCTCCCTCTAGGCCACATTCATTCAGAAATGTCGATTCCTACGAGCACGAACATAAGACATCTGAATATAAATATTTGTGAGGTAAATTGTAAAATGAACATGCCCATGTGTCATTTTTGCTGACGTGTCCGCCATGTAGGCAAGTTACATGGTGTTATGGACTGCTAGTGAACCACTTAATTAGTTTAGGAACCTCTAAACATATTTTTAAAATTTGTGGACTTATGTGACACACTCTCACAAGTTCATGTGCCACCAACACAAGCTCTAAACTCCTGCGACCTATCACCCAAGGCTGGAGGTAGGGCGCGTGGCGCCATCGCAGCCTGCCTCTGCGGGGGAGGTCAAGCCCCGCGCTGGGGGCCACGTGGCAGCCTCAGATCCCAACTCTGAGGAGAACCGGGGTCCAGCGCTGCCGGGCATGTGGCGGCTCCAGAGCCCACCTCTGCGGGGGAGGGCGGCCTGGAGCCTCTGGGCACATGGCGGTAACGTAGTCCGTCCCTGCGGAGGAGCGGGGTCCCGTGCAACCGAACACGTGGTGACCCGAGAGTCCACCTCTGCGGGGTGGCGGGGTCCCGAGCCGAGGACCACGTGGCAGCATCGGGGCCTGTCCTTAAGGAAGGATGGGTGTTGACGGCTACTAACGTCACAGATCATCTCTCAAAAGAGATGAGGTCTGCAAGCGTACGGAAACTGTCGTGTAGCATTTCACCCAAGAGTATTCCCAAGGGTATCATATTTATCCAAAAGGAAGGCAATGGAGTAAAGTAAACACTACTCTTATGATCGAGCTATGGGATACAACCTAACCTCCACTAAGAAACTACGAGAACTAGTGTATACAATAGAGTGATGCTCAAGTGGTGTGTGTTGAAGTGAGGGGCCCTATTTATAGCTTGTAGAAGGGTCGATTCTCGCCCCCAAAAGAGCGCGAATCAGTCACCCATGACCACTTCAAGCCGGGAGAAGCCACCACGTGGAGTTTGACTGAGCAAGGCGCCAGGAACTAGTCGGACGACTAGGGGGGTCGACCAACCTGGTCTTGGCCCCTTTTGCAGTGTGCTTTCTCCAGTTGACTGACTAGTGGGTCCCATTGATTGATATGGGTGCTACACCGCTAGATGACCTCGAATACTTCTGTTTGTGGGCCGTTTGATCCATGTGGTGCCACGTGTCATCGCTTAATTGGCTGGAATGATATTTTATAGGATCTATCCCCTTGTTTCACTTCATTTCTGCATAGAATCCCTGCATGCACTACTTTTTCCAAGAACAAGTGGAAATAGGTTAAATAGCAAGGTGATATGTGCAAGAAATGACAATTTCTCCACATAATTGAGTTATATTGACGGGTGAAATTAGTGTATAACAGCCGTCAACAAACTCCCCCAAGCTAATCCTTTGCTCATCCTGAGCAAAGTTAAAACTTTAGATTGATGATCAGGAGTTGCTACTATGTTCTACTTTTCAAAAGTACCATGTGCACAACAAAATACTCTACCTAGTATTGCAAAAATTGGCACGGTACTTTACCCATCTTAGGTTATTATGGGTTTTATACCATCTCCTATTCATGGGTGGTTGAAAGATAGAACAGCAAATGGAGCACACATACCCTAGGAATTAAGTCACACTCAAATTTCAAAGAGTTCAATTTAGATTTTAAGTATCTCAATTTGATTCTCTCAAGTCTCTCCTTTGTGCGTAGTGGAAATATATCCTCACCAAGGCATTGTGTGACACCCGGTTCCAAAAATGAACCAAGTGAACGCATATGTGTGTCCAGGATGTTCAATACACATACACGAGTCCATTCACAAAAGGATATACAGAAAATTACCACAAGACAAGATTAATTAAGCACTTTTATTATAGAATTCATAATATCCTCGAATACAAGCTCTAATGAATATTAATGACAAGTTTGAACTAATGCATCGGAAATAATCTAATTAAGCAACTAAGCAACTAAGCAAAGGGTATAGTTCATCTCCAATCAACACCACAGGCAAAACTGACGGCAAGCACGACCTAGAACTTCGCATTATCATCGTTAAAATCCCAATCCTGACCTGCAACTATTGATGGGGGAATTGCAAGAGTGAGTACATGTCGTACTCAGCAAGTGTGGAAAGTATGACATGTAGCTGATTCAAATGACAAATATAATAATGGCTAAGTGTTGAAAAGTACATTAAAACATTTGAAAAGCAATATATTATATGTATGTGAAGTAAACCCATCATAAACCATACGATTATCATAATACCAGTCCATATTTTATTACCATCATCCATATTCCAGATTTCACCATTACCATTAACCATGTCCATTGCTATAAATCATTATTCAATTCATAACCAACCATAACTATATTATCAACTATAACCGGTACCAAACTGTAACCATAACCAAAACCCCTCTAATCATGTAGGTCATCCAGGTGCTCTTAACCGGGAGCATGGCTATCATGATAGTTTTTAACACTCTGCAGAGTTTGTACCACTTTACCCACTTGTTTGTGATTTCATCACCCATCGGCGACTAAGGAACCTCCCTTATCCCAATTACACTTCCTTTGGTGTATGGCCAAGAGATCACAAAATAGACTTTACAAAGGGATTACTAGCCTATTTAGACCCCACTGAGGTTTCACCGGTGGCGATGCCTCCAACTGAGCACATCTTCAACCAAGGGCCCCCTCTTGAGCCATTCAGATCCCAGGATAGTCTCACCAATCATCAGCAAACTGAATCTGACTACCCCTTCCGTGAGCATCCTTAATGGTTCAAATAGCACTGGCAAAACCCTAATTAATCAGCTACGCCGCACCCATACTTAGCCTCGTGGTGGCACTGTTGTCCTGGCATATTCTCGCATGAACCGATCCTTAGATCTAAAGCAAGCGAAACCACCATAACATCCAACCCATGCACATATCGTGCTTGCTTAGATCACCCATTACGATATCATATTAACTAGTTCATTAATGCATAATTAAATAGCATAGTGTTGTTTTCCCATCCCAAGTAGTTAAGCAAAGCAAAAAGGTAAAAAACCCTTCCCAACTCTCTACCATGTATTCCAGGTGACAAGGGTGGTTAAACAAACCTAGTAAACTTCCTATCATAGGATTTCCCATCAAAATTGACACAAGCATGCAATTTTGCAAATAAAACATTTACTTTAAAAATAGGATCAACATGTTCAAGGACACTTGCCTTGCTCTTGAGCTTGATTAGGATCAAAGACTTCAAATTCTTAGTGCTGGAGATCCTCCGCGGCACTCTCTAGCGCAAATCCATCTAATCCGCGCAACGATCATACAAGATAATAAACACAATCAAAGAGTGCACAACTGTTACTCAATATGACATGACATGCATGATTAATGCAAATGCAAAGCAAAACTAGTGAATGAGTTATTAATGATGTTCACTAATCATTTACAATGGTTATTAACAAGTTTATACAGGTTTGGAGTTGATTTGATCTAACCTTTAAATTAATTCAACACAATTTAACTAGGAAAGTCGGACTAGTCCGCTAGTGACCGGACTAGTCCGCACTTTGCGGAACTAGTGAACTAGGGTTTTCTAGATCGATGTGAATATGGAGATTTGGGGTTGAATTCACGTAAGGAAGAGGAATTAGAAGGTATACCAGGTGTCCAATACTCCAAAGAACCAAGGGTATTGGAGGCAACACTTGGATCTTGACAATCTAGGGTTGATGAAGAACTTGATGGCGAATCATTGATGAAGAACAAAAACTTGATGGAGATCTTGATCCTCTTTCATTTTGTCCTCTTCTTCTTCTTCTTGCTCTAGATCTCCTTCTCCCTCCTTGGTGGCGGCTATTCACGATCTAGGGTTTGGGTGTGGTTGAAAAGTGGCAAATAGATGTCAAGCCAAGGGGTGGGGTTGTTTATATAGAGGTGGAGGCTAGGGTTTCAATGAATTTGAGTTTGAGATGAGTAGGGGTCGGTTTGGAGTCACACATGGGCTCTAAAAGAGTTAGGCACGATGTCCCTAGGCCCACTTAAAGTAGAACCCAAAAACAATCGTGAAACAAAAGATTAACTCGGAGTAGCGATTTACTGGACAAGTCTAAAAAGGGCCGGACTAGTCCGAAATTAGACAGAGAGATATCGGACAAGTCCGTACTGGACATCGGACAAGTCTGAACTTATACAAGGGGAAAAACAGACAAGTTTGGCCAAAATCAGACAAGTCCGACTTTAGTCAGAGGGGAAGACGGACAAGTCTGCTGGAATACCGGACAAGTCCAGGGACTTAGTAAAATTTCAAGGATTCTTGGAATACCAGACTAGTCCGCAATGGACCGTACAAGTCCAAAATTGTTCATAGGCAAAAACAGACTAGTCTGCAGCAAAACGGACAAGCCCGATTGAAGTCAGAGAGAAATCGGACTAGTCCGCACCAAAAACAGACTAGTCCGCACTTTCCAGAATTCTTAAGTGCGGTTTTTTTGTTTCTAATTCATTTAAACTTGTTATTTTTATGTGTATTAATGTTAAACATGTATTAGAATGTATGCAATGCATGATGCATGAAAATGAGGGTGTTACACATTGTGCCTAAATTCATCCTACCTCTACATAAGGCTTGTATGTGAAGCTTGGTAGGGAATAGAGTAGGCATATTTGCAACACATAATATTGCTAAGTCAAAAGAGTAAGCCTTAGGAGAAATCAGTTCAAAACAATTTGATTCAAGACTTGTGCATGTGTGATGGAATGGAGTGGATGTGAATATTTTGAGATGACTCCTTTTTGAGTGGACTCTCTTGTTTTGCAGGGATGAAACATAGCTACTCTCTCTCTCTCTCTCTCTCTCTCTTTTCATGCTTATGATGTAAGCATGCATTTTTTCTTGTAGTCATGTATTCTACTCCCTTTTCATGCAATGAATTTTTGAGAGAGTACTAAGCATGAATGATATGGAGTTTCTCTTTTTATTGTGGAGTGGTGGTATGCTGGAAATTTGCTTACTTCTAGTGTAGAAGTATAGCATGTGCAAGTGAAGTCTTGAATTCAAAAACTAATGAAGGAAATCTCACATACTAGTTTCACAAATCTCAATGTGAAGACAAATAGCACATGCATAAAGTCTATCAATGTAATGTATCATATGGCTGTGGTAGGTATTCCCAATCAAATGAGAGTAACTTAAATCTTTTTAGAATTTCTCCGGAAATCTAAGTTTCAATTTCAAACTAGGAATAACATCCCTATCACTATATCATATCTCACAACAACTTAGAATTGGATTAAGCTTTTGCTACCTACAATTTCTAAATCAAGGCAAAAATAATTCTAGCCAATGAAAGCAATATTTTGGAGAGTAGTAAGTTGTAAACTAGAGACATAGGAAAATTAAAACAGAGCAACTATTCATCATTTCATCTATGTGAATTCCAAATCATTCTTATCGCACATATTTTATTTTATTTTGAAAGCAAATCTATTGTACTTATTTTAGTTTTTTTAAAAGCAAGGTGGATGATGGGTGAATGGAAAATAAATATGCATGGTGTGTGATACAAGTTACCTCAAGTGGGGGTCCTCATCCAAGCTTGTTCTTGGTCAAGGTCCACGATAGGGGCTAAAACTCTAATGACGGATGTGGGCCATGAGGTTGGTCTAACCTTGTTGCAGCATGGCTTTGACATTGGAGGGTTGAGTATTGATGTTGGGTTGCCTTCCATGGGTTCCACGGGTGTGGTCGAGGAGAGTGTTGTCGATGTCGCTCATCCACACCTCAAGATTCCCATAGGTTGGATGTACCTTGTTACTCCTTGGCTAAGGTAGTGATAACCTTTTAGCACAAAGGCACGACGTGCACTCAACATGCGTTGCGTGTGTTCCGTCATTCTTTGACTAAGATGTATCATACATTCTTGCCATAAAGGAATAACTTGTACCCCTCATGCATTGTGTGTGATCCGTCATTCCTTGGCTATGGTAATGATAACCGTTAACCACAAAGGAGTGACTTGTACCCAACATGTGTTGAGTATGATCCGTTATTCGTTGGCTAAGGTACCACATACCTATAACCACAAAGGAATGATGTGCACTCAACATGGACTGAGTGTGATCCGTTGTTCCTTGACTAAGGTATAAAATACCTTCGGGCCACATAGGAACCACTTGCACCAAATATACATTGGATGTGATCTTGTCATTCCTTGGTTAAGGTACATCATACCTTTTTGCCACAAAGGAATAACCTACACCTAATGATGATGGCAATTCCCTTGAGCTTGAATGAGTGATTAGAATAGTTGAGAGCATAATGCTCTCACATATTCGTAGCAGCTCATTGGTTACTCACAGAGGGTTACCATTTCAAATCTCTGGCCTCGTATAGTTATGATTGACCTTCAAGCTTAATTTTCGATGGGTAGCAACCATCCTAATTTACTCTTTGGCCAAGATATATTAAAATGGAATCCTCTTAGGGTTTCCAACAATCAGATCTTTGAATGCCTACATAGTAATCTTACTTCTGCAAACTTCCCCTCTATGATAGAGAGGGATGGTTAGCTCCCGATACTTGTACAAATGAATTTTCAGGTTAGGTAACTGAATCTTCATTTGTACTCACGAGGAAGAACAAGACCAAAGATGCATTGGGTCCAATTTCCAGTGTATCCATGAATAATGTATGAATCATTGCTAGGAGTGGGGCTTTATAGATAAATAAAGTTGAACATTTTATAAAGCTCCTACTTATAGCAAAAGTGATATAAATACACTATATGGATCCCTGCATCTTGTAAAATTTCTAACCAACATAGGTTTTTTTACAAGAGCAAATATTTATCATTTGGGTCATGGCAAACAATATTCTAAATTTTATCCTCCTGGACATTTTCAATTTCTCGCCTAGGAATTTGAAATTTAGTGATCCATGCATGAATGAGTTTCAAATCAAAATTATGGACATCACTATTTCTAGCTTGCTACACGCCAATGCAACCATTAAGTCATTCCATAAGCATTACCTAGGTAGAAAATGTCTAAGTCAATTTTAGCAATGCTTATGAAATTCTAGGTACTTGTTTAAATTTATTCCCAAGTAAGATGAAATTCCTTTTTGAAGAATAAAAAAGAGTAATGCCAACACTTACTCTCGTGAGGATGCATAGGAATTGAATGATGAGAAGGTGTAAACCTTCCTTACCAATATAAGCAAAAATCATTCAATCCTAATGCAATTCAAACAACAATTTTTTTTAAACTTGTACCTCAATTGAAGAGCAGTCCGGTTAAAGGTTGTTATGTGAGAAACAACCATGAGTTTTGGTGGTGCCTCCATGTTTAATGCCTTTTGCCAAGTTGAGATTGGAGTTGAATGGGTTTCATCTTGCTCCTCCATTGGGCACCGTCTTGAGCATTCCTCCATCATGAACTCAAAATGAGATTGATGGAGGGATATGCATTTGATGGGACCTTCCAACGTCTTTAAAATTTTTATCCTGGCTACACTAAAATCATGAACAAACAAAACAACTCGAAAACGGGTTACGTTAGCCGAAAAACATGTTGTACCCTTTGTTAAATTGTTTTGCCCAACTTGAAACAACTTGCAAATGCAATGAATGTTTAAGAGAAATATTGTTTTTTGGTTTGAATTAGGAAGATGAATTCAAGTGGTTACGCCCAAGGTTCATATCCAAATAAATTTATTTCCTAATTCAAAATTTTTGTTTTATGTTGGTTGGAAATTTTACTTTCCAACATGCAAGTGTGGAAATTCAAACATGCTAAATGCAAATGCAAGATTTGATGTGAAATTCAAATATGCAATTGGGAAATCAAATATGATATAACTACCAATTAACCTATTGGCAAGGACTCACCGAATTTTTGAAGTTCGATGAGTGGGACTTACCTCCGTCCATTTTATTGCGATGATTTGTTGTCCAATCCTAGAGTTGAAGATGTAGACAACTTCTCTTCATTGACATGCCAAGCCTCTTTTGGCATGTTAGTTGGACAGGTGGGCCACATGATGGCCCTAGCCTCTCCGTCATCTTGATGAAGACTTGATGTAGCGACGACTTTTCCTTCTTGAAGGTATTCTTTTAAGAGCATGGTGAGGCTTGTACTTACTTAGTTGTGCCACTTCGACCATCTTTATATTACTTAAGGTTAACCCATGCTTTGATCATGGATCAAAAGCTTCCTTGGGCATGATGACATGCGGACTCCACAATCAAACAATAAACGCTTCATCCACAATGTCACTTGCCCTAGGTTGCATGGGCTTGGTCGAAGGGTAGGAATCCCACCAAGTGATTGTGGGATATCTTGGATCTTGAATGCTCTTTAGGTTTCTTGTCCTTGGCCAAGAGCTTCATGCAAATTTTGTCTTGATTTCTTACTTGGCCATGGACAATATACTTCAAGGTAGGCTAGTTGAACTTAAATCTCTTGAAATCTCCATAGCCTCCTTGATTACAAGGATGATGTTGATTCCACCCTTGACCACCTTGTGAATGGTAGCCATTGGAGTTGTTGTTCGGAAGGAAGAATCCCCATGGGTCTTAGGGAAATGATTCCTCAAGTGGCCCATGTTGACATGGATTGTCACAAATCATGTGAATATACATGACTTGGATAATTCCAAACACTTCTCGATTGGATTGATCTTCATGGTACTTCAATGGGAGGTGTAGTTCCATGGCTAGCATGTTCACCATATTAAGTGGTGTGCATGCCAAGCTAAGGGAACTAGATCATTCTTCAATCCACCCCTTGAGTAGAGACCATATTCTCATCTATGATGAATGAGAATAGGACTCCTTCAGCTCCAGCACAAAGGTGGTCATGGATTGGTGGACCAACCCATGACATGTATAAGGATCCAACTATCCACCCTATGGTGGAGGCAAACCAAGAAGAATTCTTGGAGCCTCCGCCAAGCTTGTGGGTGGATTACTTTGGTTTCTACTGGAAGCTGAAATTCTTCCGCGAAAGACAATGGTGATGCCTAGCAGACATTTGTTGAGGTACGCCTTGAATCATCTTGCATTTGAGCACTTGCGTCCTCGTTGGCCATCCCATGAAATGGTGTAGCAAACACTACTCCGTTTTCAGCACAAAAGGAGAAAACAAACAAGGGTAATCCTATCTAATAACTATTAGTACCTATAGCTTAATCAAAAGTGATAGCTATGCTTCACTTCCTTTGCCTTCCCGGCAACAACGCCATAAATGCTTGTTGGCGGCTACTAACATCACAGATGATCTCTCGAAATAGATGAGGCCCGCAAGCACACGGAAACTGTTGTGTAGCATTTCATCCAAGAGCATTCCCAAAGGTATCATATTTATCCAAAAGGAAGGCAATGGAGTAAAGTAAACACTACTCTTATGATCAAGCTATGGGATACTAATCAGTTATCAAGATAGGGGTAAGTTGATAATATATGAGTAGTGTGACACACACCTAAGCAATCTACTCTAAGGGTAAGGTTGTCCTAGCGAGTGTTAAACTACGAGAAGGAGATACTCCTACTATGCTCTAATTACTCATATACATAGCCTAATAAAGTACACATGATTATGCTAATGGTGAATACCAAGGCTTAGTGTTCCAACATATCGGGCACGGGTTTACCCCTAGCAATACTACGCGACTCCTGCCAAGAGTCTGTGGCATAGCCGAACATGGAGGATTAAAAGGACAGATATGGTTGTCACCATCTATTGCCTACCTCTTCAATCCGTGGGTCTACAAGACATCCAATGCTACTTAACTATCCTAGCACTATGCTAGCATATTAAGTAAATACCTAAGGGGCCGCGACACAAGCCATCCTAAGGCAATGACTAACCTAAACATCGTTGAGCCAATGTTGGGACCAAACACTAACGTATTCATATTAACATTATCATATTGTTACCTAATTAGACTATAGTGGTGGTGTATGATGTTTATGATAACATGATAATGGAATTATGTATAGATCATAACAACACCTACACCTAGCACATACATGGACTCCACAACCAAACAAGGAACGCTTTGCCCAAGTATATAAGTAAATAAAGACTAATAATGATATTATTATAAAGCACAAAGTCACAAATACAAGAGAAGATACATGATCCATACCTTTCACAATTTGGACTTTGGACTTGAGGCTCCTCTCTACAACCTAACCTCCACTAAAGAACTAGGAGAACTAGTGTATACAATAGAGTGATGCTCTAGTGGTGTGTGTTAAAGTGAGGGGTGAGGGGTCCTATTTATAGCTTGTAGAAGGGTCGGTTCCCGCAACCAAAAGCGCGCGAATAAGTAACACATGACCACTTCAAGCCGGGACAAGCCACCACGTGGAGTTTGATCGAGAAAGGCGCTAGAAACTAGTCGGCCGACTAGGGGGGTCGGCCGACCTGGTCTTGGCCCCTTTTGCGGTGTGCTTTCTCTAGGTGACTGACTAGTGGGTCCCATTGACTGATTTGGGTGACTACAGCGTTGGATGACCTCGGATACTTCTGTTTGTGGGTCATTTGATCCAGGTGGTGCCACGTGTCATCGCTTGATTGACTGGAATGATATTTTATAGGATCCATCCCCTTGTTTCACTTCATTTCTGCATAGAATCCCTACATGCACTACTTTATCCAAGGACAAGTGGAAATAGGTTAAATAGAAAGGTGATGTGTGCAAGAAATGACAATTCCTTCACAAAATTGAGTTATATTGATGGGTGAAATTAGTGTATAATAGCCATCAACAACGGGGTCTGGTCCTACTGGACACAAGGCGCCTTCGGAGCCTGCCTCAGTGGGGATGCAAGGTCTTTAGACGTTTCTTCCATCGCGCAGGGGTACTCGGTGTTGAGGGTACCGACTGTGGCCCCCAGGTCCACCTCGGTGGAGGCGACGATCCTACAGGTGGGGCCTTCACCCTTTCTTACTGTGCGGCTTTTTCATTTTTGTCTTGGGTAGTCGAAGTGCCCACACACCTCTGATGTAGTGGACACGCGTTCGCCTCTGGTTGATAAGGCGTGCAACATGATCTTTGCCTGATGCAGGACTTTAAGTGTGGTAGTTCCCGATGTGGTTGCAACACTTCCGCTGCCTAGCCTCCTTGGGAACTGCTGAGTTGTCTTCTTGGCTTACTCACCTGCTGGGCCAGGTTTTATGATAGGGGACCTGGGCCCCGCTGTCATTGGCGCTGTGGGTAGCGTAGCACGTGCTGGGCCTGGGCGACCTACACGATGCACCCAAACACTGCGGGGGTGAGTAAAAGGAAACCTTTGCAGGCAAAGGCCATTCCTTCCTCATTCACACCCCAATTGCTTTAGCTTTCGTCTTCTCCTTTGAGCGCCCAAGCTTTCGCCTCATTCACAAGTCCTTGCTTCACTCTCGCTCTAATGGCTGGAACTTGCCTCTCCCTCGCATCGAAGACGTGAGACCAATGAGGCAGTTGCTTGGCTGGGAGGATTAGAAGAGGTGGGATTGGATCCACTGCGAATCTTTCCTGCTCGACCTGCATGAGAAAGATATTGTACTCTACACCGCGTACGCGCTGGTCGGGTTTGTCCCCTCGATGTCCTCCTTCCTCGTGACGCTGCTGAAGATCTTCAGACTCCAGCTTCATCACCTATTGTCGAACTCCATCGCAGTGGAAGTGTTCTTCTCCCACTTTTGTGAGATGTTTGTGGGAGTCGGTGTTTCGGCAATTCTTCGTGCTAAGGTCGATTAGGAAGAGCAAGACAAACCTGCTAGGAGCCTACTACTTCCAGCAGTAGAGCAATGGTTCACACAAGTACATCACCCCCTTCAGCACCAGGAAGCGGGAGAACTGGAGGGGGGACTGGATGATCATCCATGCCGACGCCCACGACCGCATGGCACGGTCGCCACATCGACCAACCTCCGCGCGCAACTCCTGGGATGAGTGCTCGAAGTTGGAAAAGGAATACGCTTGGCGGACCATGGTCTGACGTCGCTGATGGTGCTGGTGGACTTTGTGTCTGGATGCATGGCCCCTCTCTAGCACCGCGACCACCCAACATGGTATTACTCCGGTCTACAGGACTACTCCCGACTAGTGAGAGGTCTTGCCTCGAAGCAGAGTCAGGAGGAGGTGTTCCAGAAGATGTCAAAGGTGAGTTGTGACCTGTTGACCGCCAGCGTCTTCGCCCCGCCAGACTCTTGCCAATCGCTCTACACGAACGATACATTCAGGACGAATATTCTGAGGGAGATACCGAACTTGGAAGCTCTCGGCCTCGCACCACAACAGGTCAAAGATGTGAACCGGGGGTTAAGCATCCTCAGCACGCAGGAGGAGTCCGCACCCATCCCGTGCCCCGACGTGAAGGAGGAGGAGGACCTGACCTCTGCCAAGGGGAAGGGGAAGGCGCTAGTCCCCGATACGAGGAAAGGGAAAGAGTCGGTCATCGAGGTCACGAAGAAGAAGCATCCTCGATCACCACTGAGGGCTGCCTTTGCTCCAAGCAAGCATCATGAGGAGAACCTACGTCATCCATTGGGAGGTGTTGGTTCTTCAAGCGAGGACCCCCCCCCCCCACACGAAGGGTCGGCTGCTACATGCAGACGGCACCCCGATCTTCCCAGTCCGGTCCGACGAGCGCCAGCCTGCCGATGTCCCCGTGGGCGATGAGAACCAAAGTGCCAGCGGGGGAATTGGAGGCGCAATACCCATGCAACCCTAGTATAAGAAGCCTCAAACCACAAGTGCCCCTGCAACAGGCACAACGACGAACGTCGGTGGCGACTCTGGAGTGGGATCGAGAGGTGTCATGGCCGTCCTCGCGGATGGGACCTAGCACGGGGCTATGGAATCCCAAGCCACAAATACACCATCCTTTGGCGTGGTGAGAAAGACCGACAGTGGCACCGGTGGAGGTGCGGAGTGGAGCACTAGTTCTGGTGGAGGTACAATAGGGTTCGCGCCGATTGCCGCATCGTCAGCGCTCCCCACGCCTCTGGTGCCACCGAAGGTCCATGGTCGCTGGAACTTCGGGGGTTATTGGTAAGGCACCCTCACCAAGACTTTTCATTGTTGTTCCCATTTTTCTTTTACTTGAACAGCTCCGATCTCTACCGCGTAGGACGTCGCTAGTCGACATGACGCCCATGTTGCTGGAGGTAGCCGGGAGGAGCGTCCCCACCTCTAAGGGCACCACAGGCGGCACGACGGGGTGGACCTTCGGGCCTGTCCGGGAGACCATCCCACCAACACCAGCGCCTGGCGCGATGGTAGAGACACCGACTTCCGGTGACGACGTTGCTCCCCCAAGTGGTAGTCGAGCTCCGATGTCAGAGTATCCTGCAAGCGGTGGGGCACCCGTCCTAGACAGTACATGAGATCTTGTGCCGGAGGCTATTGCTTCGGACGTGGCCCCGAGGTCAGCGCAGGGCACTGAGGTCCCGACCCCCGAAGCTGTTGCTTCGACAGACGGTGTCGCGGCTGATGGCGGTGCCGCTGCTCCAAGTGGCTCCACAGCCTTTGCTTGGCCCTCGACGATGAGGTCTCTAGTGATGGCAGTGTGGTCTACCTTGCCAGTGGAGGAAGAGGAGATCGAGACAATTACCTATCGGCTCTCCATGGTGTCGGCTGAGCCAATTCCCCTCCCTGATGCCATTGACTTGGAACAGTCCGACCTCCACCAGGCACAACTTGTTCTCGACACGGAGTGGGAGTAGCTGCAGGTGGGGGACAAATGCCTCCTGGTCTGGGACAACCTGTTGGGCAAAAGATTGGCGAGGCGAAGGAGAGGATCCATAGGAAGGATATAAGGGTGAGGGAGGAAGAGGAGGCGCTGGAGAAGCAGCATCGCTTGACGAGGGCGATGGACACCAGGTCTAAGGAGATCCTGGCGGAAACCTAAGAATCCCACCAAGCTGCCGACACCCGTCTACACATCCTCGAGGAGTTTCGGGAGGCACTCCTGCTCCAAGAGGTCGTCCTCGCCGAGCGGGAGAAGACGACCCAAGGGATGAAGGAGCAGGTGGCGGAGGCCTTCCGCAAACTGCAGTAGGACCGGGATGAACTACAATCTCTCGTTGAGGTTCTTGAGCTCTATGAGGGTGACCTGGCGCGCGACCGGGAACTTTACTTTAAGGAGCGCCAGACCCTCCTTGAGAGCAAACTCGACATCTATGCTTGGGAGAATGTTGTGGTCCACCATGCACAGGAGGTTTATGACTGGGAAAAGCTGCTGGTCACCAGGGAGAAGAAGTTCTCCAAGGGTGGGCCAGGCGCATTGAAGGCTACGCGGCAGGAGGTGAAGAACTTTCGGGCCTCTCACGCAGCTGAGGCGCAAAAGGTCTGGGACTTCCTGGGCCGCACTGAGGCGGTGTTGGAACCCTTCAGCTTCAGCCCTGTGCGAAGGGGAGAGCAGGCTAGGAGGTGAGTCAAGTGTTCCCCGCACTTGACTGCGCCTACTCAAAGATAAGGTGGTGGGTGCGGTCATCGACCACCGGTTGGAGACAGAGGGGAAGGACCTGGCAAAGGAGGTTTCATCCCACATGCTGGTGTGCTTCCGGAACTGGTACCCAGATATGATGCTGGAGCCAATAGCCAAGGGCCCCCTCGAGACGCGTGAGGAGGTAGCAAAGGCCGAAGTCAAAGAGATCGCCGCGCATGTCACCTCCCAGTTCAAGAGTTAGTGAGGTTGGTGTGGTCTAGGTGGGGCACCTTTGTATTGAGGGCTTGACCTTTTCTAAATAATCTTTTAATGAATTTGAATTCATTTTGTGTTTCCTGGCTTTGTCTTGTGCATTTCAGCTTGTCCACCCGAATCCTTAGCAGCGTAAGGGCTCGAGGAGCTTCGTTGATATCATTAGCTTTAGTCACCAACTGTTCACACTTGATGTAGCCAACCTTGCGTTGTTGGTTGCATGCCACAACAACTTCGCCGTCCTGCCTGTGGAACCCCGCACTGGCCCCTTGGTAGGTGTGGCCAAGAGGTTGGGCACACCTGCCATGTAATTGTAGGACGTCGAAGGCGGGCCTCCGGCGAAGCGCGGGAGCTTGAGCGTAGACATTGGCGAGCCCCTGGGGACGGCAGAAGCTTGAGAGATGATGTCGGCGGGCCCCCTGGGGGCACCATGCTTTGAGGGTTGGTGCTAGTGGCCCCATTGGTGGGAGCCGGAACCCGGTAGATGACACCGACGGGCCCCATGGGGGTGTAGGGCTTGCCTAGGACTCCAGGGGCGCCCTTCTTGTTCGTTTTCGTCGGTGGTAGGCCCTCTGGGAAGCACCGGAGCCGGATGTCAAGCGGCTCCCATTTCCAACTCGTAGGATGCCAACGACGAGCTCCCTGGGGATTTGAAGAGCAAGGAAACCCTATGAGGAATAAGAACGAGACAAGAGAGGATACTCACTCTCCACTTATTGTCATTTTATAGAACATCGATGGTGGCCCCTTGAGAGGTGTGAAGCCTGTCGGGCCGCTGCATGATGGCTCTTGAGCCAAACTCCCTTGCTGTGGTCTGCACACACGACAGAGAAGGAGTAACTTTGCTCGCCAGGCACCCCTCCCCGCTCTTTGGTTTTGTTATGGCTTACAATACTTAGCTACGATACGAGGCATGGGTAATTCGGTACAACAACATACAAAGGCATGGTTGCCGCCTTGCCCAGTGCATGAGATGTCCAGCCCCCTATACTCAACTGTTAGCATTGGGAGGCAAGACGCATAGGACTAGGGTACATGACCAGGCTAAGCAGGTTGCACGTTCTGGACCTCCAGAGGCAAGGTGCGCAGGCTTATGGTATGAAACCAGGCTAGTTAGACTACACACCCTAGACCTCGGACTTGGCGTTAGCCTTTCAGTGTGAGAACCATTTGGCTCCATGGACCCCGAGCAAGAAGGCAACCACAAGAACCCAAATGCACTGCAGGTACCTCATGCAGACTCGTCATTAGAAGGATATCATAACTTCAACCAGGATGAGACAGGGAGAGGGTTGACCGCGCATACGACAGGCAATATGCGAGAGCAAGTATAATTTCATGAACCATAAAATTAATGCGTAATTAAATGAATATGAAAGCGTACAGGGTAAGACAAAGATATTTTCCAATCATGGCATTTAATAGGGGGGGGGGGTAGGCTTTACAAGGAGTCAACAACCCTCCCTAGATGTCAAGGGAGGTTATGTACACGCTTAAGGTACGGGACCAAGCTAAGCAGGATGTACGTTCTAGATTGGTCCCCCAGGGGCTTGGCTGCTCCGAGCGTTGCTCCAAGACGTTATGGGGCCAGTTACATAGAAAATAAAAACTATCCTACCACTTTACTCGGGATAGAAATTACGGAGGTACTCCATGATCCAAGCATCAGGGAGCGGGCCCCTGTCTTTGTGGCTAGGCGGACGCACCCGCGATGGGATACCTTTGTCACTCGAAAGGAGCCCTCCCAGCTGGGGGAGAGTTTGTTTGACCCTACATGATTGTCGAAGGTCGTAAACAACACTTCCCCTGGACCTTCTTAGAGAGCAGCCCGCGGAGGTTCTTTGGATTCACGAGGGCTAGTCCCAGGAGATCGAACATAGCAGGACGATGAACACATGGGATTTGCGTGGTTCGGGCCGCCGGAGCGTAATACCCTACGTCCACGGGAGTGTTTGTGTATTGACTTGCTTGAGCGTGTAAGAGCCTTGGTCAAATCTTCCGTCCTTTTTGAAGGTCGTCTGCCGAGTCCCTTTATAGTTCAAGGACTCTGCAGTCATAAGGTGGGCCCCAGTATCCAACAGGTGGTCCTGGGGAGAGCCAAATCCTATACAAGATCTAGGAGTAATTGCTATCTACTTCCCTTTGTCAGGGATGTCAATGCGCCGTCCGCCACATCGTGCGCCAGGGCTACACATAGTTGGTGATGATGTTCGTGCACGTCCCGTCCATCTTGTCCTCGCGGCCCATTTGCCCGTCTTGCGGCGTGGGTCTGTACCGGCTACTCGGACAAGACAGGACAATGGAGCCTTGACTTTCGCATGCGCGACTCGACGTGCCTGGGGAAGGCGCGCGTACTTAATGCCTGTCTAAGCAGCGCACGCGTTCCTTTACTGCGGCCTCCTACGGCACTGAGTTGACCGTCCGCCACATGGCTGCGCCGGAGCCTGCCTCAGCGGGAAGCAAGGCACTTGACGGAACAGGCCACGTGGCGCATTCGGAGCCCACCCCTATGGAGGGGTGGAGGCTCAGCCCTGCAGGCCACGTGGTAGATCCGGTGCCTTTCCCTGTGAGGATGCGGGCTTGGCCCTGAGGTCCCGATTGGCCACGTGGCGGCTCCGGAGCCCGTCTGAGTGGGGAGGCGTGGGTCCAGTCCTGCCGACCACGTGGCAGCTTGGGAGCCTCCCCCGACGGAGAGGTAGGATCTGGTCCTTCCCCCCTCAATGTGGTAGCCTTGGATTCGGCCTCCTAGGTAGAGGCAGAGCCCTTAGCGGTTTTCTCCTGTGCGCGGGTGTACCCGGTCTGCAGGGTACCGACAGTGGCCCCCGAGCCCACCTCAGGAGAGTCATCGATATCGTAGGTGGGGTCTTCTTCCTTTTCCTCCCGTGCAACTCCTCCGATTCCACTTCGAGGCAGTTCCCCAGGTGACACGCCCCTGCCGTTGAGGCGACGTGTCCCCTTCCGGTAAGTGAAGGTGCTGAACAGGCGCCGTGCGACGTGACACCTGCCTTCAATCGTGCTTTAACTGCGGTGGTTCCCAAGGTGGCTCCTGCACTTCCGCTGCTTTTGCCCTTTCGGAAACCGCCGAGTTACCTCCCGCATAGCTAGCTGCCCGGCTCGCCTTCTTTGTCGAGCGACCCGGGCCCTCATGTCATTGCCTATACGGGTTCATTACTCTTCTACTGAGGCTGCGGCGATCCACACTTTTGCGCCTGTTGGCCTGCAGGGGTGCATAAAAAGAGAACTTCCCCCCTGAGGGTCCTTTCTCCCGCCTCTGCATCCCTGCGCTCGTGCTTTTGCCTCAAGCCCAGTTCTTGCGCTCTAGTTCCCAGTCTCCCCGTCCAGAGCCTCCTCCCTCAACCCCCATGGCGAGCATCTTGCCCAAGTCCAGGCTGTCCAGGTCCGCTGACCTGGCCCCCATGCGCCGGCTTCTCGGCTGGCATACTCCTGAGCGGGAGTCGTGGCTCCGTCCCGGGAGGCTCCCGCTGAGCCTCTCCGCCGGGGAGATGGTCCTCTTCTCATCGTACGTGCTGGCCGGCTTCGTCCCGCCAGCATCCGCCTTCCTGGTCATGCTCCTGGAGACCTTTGGCCTCCAACTCCACCACCTCGCGCCGAACTCGATCGCCATGCTGGCAGTCTTCGCTCACCTCCGCGAGATGTTCATGGGGGTGATGCCGTCGGTGAAGCTCTTCCGGTACTTTTTTGTACTGAGCGCCACCGGCAGGAGTTCGAAGGAGCACCTCGGTGCCTACTACTTCCAGCGCCGGACAAAGGTCCCCACGAGGTACATTGCTTCCTTCCACTCCACGAGGTGGGAGCTGTGGCGTGAAGATTGGATGATCGCCAAGGACGAGGCTCACGACCGGATGTGCCTCCCCACCGGGATCCCCTACTCCGAGCGGCCATTCTGGGAGGAGCGCCCAGAGCTGGAGGAGGCGTTCAACCTGATGCTGGAGAGGATCCAGATGTTGGCGGACCACAGGCTGTCGTCTGCCATGGTGTTGAGGGACTTCATGTCCTGCCGCATAGCTCCGCTCCAGCACCGCGCCCGTCCGGCGTCGATGTTCACCGGCCTGTCGGACTGCACCCGACTCGAGACCGACCCCGACTCCAACCTGGGCGAGCAGCAGCTGCTCGACATGCTGACCCGGGTCTACCCCGACGACATCTCCGCTGAGGCACTGGCTCTTCCGTCGGCCTGCTGCCCCTTGTGCTCGGACTCCGAGTTGAGGAGGCAGCTGCTGAAGACGATGCCGACCCTCGACGAGTCCGGGCTAGCGCGGCGCCAGATCGGGGACCCGTTCCGGGGGGTCAACATTGCCGACGACGCTGAGGGAGGCGAGGCTCCCTTAGGCGTTGTTGGTTCTTCAAGCGACGACTCCTCGAGCGGCTCCCAGCACCATCCATGGGGTGGCATCGTCACCCCCGCCGACAAGGGTAAGGGGAAGGTGCTGGTTCCGGTGCCGGACCCGTCCCCCAAGAAGCGCGCCCGGTCGCCACCGCCGGCCCCTTCTGCCCCTCGTCAGGACTCCGGAGCCCTGCCGTGCTCGTCGCCAGGGGGCGCTGATGGCGCCGCTTTGCCGCCCGAGTCCTCCACGAGCAAGAGGGGGAGGCTCCTCAATGCCGACGGGACTCCAGTGTTCCCTCTCCGTTCGGAGGGGCGCCAGACCTCGGGGGTGCCGCCGACACCACCACCACAGGGGCCGCCAGCACACTCAGGGGCCCCCGCCGCGGGTTCGGGGGGTCCGAACCCCCCAACCCTTTCGGGAAGCGGTGGAACTTCAGCGTCCCCCAGTAAGCCTGCTCAGATTTTACCTTGGGTGTTCTTTGCTGTGCGCCTACCCTGTCAATCTCTTATGGTCTGAGTTTGCTTGATTTCAGTGCCGCCACAGCTACTCCACCATCCGCGGGCACTTCTGCTGGGGGGTCTGCCGCTCCAGCCGGCTCGTGGGGATCTTCTGCTGTCTCGGGCCCTGCTCCGGTGCACCAGGCTGCTGCCGCCGGGGTACCTCGGGCCTCCGTGCCCGAGACCCCCGCAGTGGCTGCCGAAGCCCAGCCGCGCGTGCCGACGACTGCCGCTGCGCCTGCCAACGACTCCGCGTCCACCGGCTACTCCGTGCCGGCCGATGCTGCCGCACCCTCCGACACTGCTACGTCGGCTGGCGCCACTGCCCCGAGTGTTGCTATAAGTGCATCTAGGATATCCCTTGTGGGTTTTGGCTAATTGATGACAAACATATGAGATTCTAATGAAACTACTGAGATGATTGCAGGACAAACAAGTGAAACATTTCGGTGCACACAAAAAGGTGAAAAATGAAGTGGTGTTCAAAGAGAAATACTTTGATGAAGCTTGGAAGACCAAAATAGATTTTGAATGTATAGGGAGTGTATGAAATACACACTCCAAGAGCTCACAACTTTGCGCGAGGGTAAGGGATTAAAATTAACCTAACTTTCACAAAACACCGGACTAGTCCGATCATGGACCGGACTAGTCCGTTCACCTTTCTGGAATCCCACTCACAAGGAGACCGGACTAGTCCGTGCATCCATCGGACTAGTCCGTTGATGTTTCTGGAGTCTCTCATACTGAGGGACCGGACTAGTCCAATCATGGACCGGACTAGTCCGTTGAACTTTCTGTAATCTCCCATTCGTGGAGATCGGACTAGTCCGCGGACTAGTCCGATGAACTTTCTGGAGTCACTTTCGCACAGCACCGGACTAGTTCGAAGTTGGACCGGACTAGTCTGGCGAACTTTCTGGACCTCAAAACACATTGGGACCGGACAAGTTCGGACTTGCACAGGATAGTCCGGTGTTAGGGTTTTTCAACGGCTAGCTTTTGGAAACCCTATAAATAGAGAGTCCACGACTTTCCTATCAACACACACGTCGAATATTGATCGAAGAGCAAACCCTAGCGCCGCCACTTCGTCCCAAGAGCCCAAAACACATCTCCCCACACATCTAAAGTTCAAAAAGAGTGAAATCAATTGAACACTTGGATTCGGGATTGGGAGATCGTCATTCTTTCATTGCGAGCTCTTGGGGTTTGATCTTTCTACACTCATACTCTGCATTGTAATACTTTTGAGTGTATTTGATCACTTTTTCATTGTAATTCTCTTGGGAGCCCTCAACATGTGAGGTTGCCCCACAAACTTGGTGATTACCCGTGATAGTGGAATCAAGTCGGCCTTCGTGGTGACTTGAGGAGGGAAAGGGTTGGAGACCCGGCTTTGTGTGAGCTTCCTCAATGAGGACGTAGATCTCGTGGTGACATCGAACCTCGGGAAAAATTCGTGTGTCTTGTGTCTCATTTACTTTAAATTTTGTTCATTAGATCATTTGAGTGCTAAACTTCAACATAAGGCAATTAGAAGATACACCTGCATTCTTATATTAATCTCAAGTACAAATATCAGTTGTTCTCAATTCCGCTGCTAAAGAAATTTATTTTCCCAATTAACACCTGATCAGCACACATAATTTTTGCACACTGGACTAGTCCGCCCACACAACCGGACTAGTCCGGCCAACCAAGTTTTGATGATTCTATTAAGTGTGCAGGAAATTCAAAAGGCATATTCACCCCCCCCCTCTAGGTCACATTCAGTTGCCATTGGGGAGGGGGCCCTGGTCCCCGCCTCCCCAGTGGTCCTCCAAATGGAGGACGACATTGAGGAAGTGGGGGGTAGGGGCCCGCTGCTACGGTGGAGCCTCTCCCCCTGTCCGAGGCTATGGCCGTGGCCTACTCCGGCTTCCGGCAGGCCCAGGCGGCCCTTGCCCGGGAGAAAGGGCGGCCCGAGGACGAGGACGACCGGCTCCGGGAATGGGCGAGGACCCTGGAGGCCCGGACCCGGCTGGCGAAGAGCCGAGTGGCTCGGCGGGAGGCAGTCGTTCGGGAGGAGATGAAGATCCTCGAGCAGGAGCGCGACCTCATCGCCCAGCTGGACGCCGTCACCCAGAAGCTGAAGGCAGACGCCGAGGCCATCCACGCTGAGGCCAGCTCTCGCCTCCAGGCCTGCGAGGACCTTCAACACCTGCTGTCTCTCCGGGAGGCTGCTCTAGCCGAACGGGAGCAGGAGCTGGCGGCGAAGCAGGCCGAAGTGGAGGCGACCTGCCGTGGGATCATCCTCCAGCAGGAAGGGGCGAGAGTCCGCGCCGCCGAGTTGGACCACCGGGAGGCCGCCGTAGATGAGGCGCAGCAGGCCCAGTCCGTTGAGCACCAGGCCCTGCTGGACCGCAAGTTCAACGTTGCCCTCAAGGTGGGTGACTTGGACCGCCGCGAGGCGGGGGTCCGCGAGCGCGAGAGGGCCCTGGCAGCCAAGGAGAAGCGGTTCCTGGACGGCGGCCCCCGGGCGTTGGCAGCGGCCCAGCAGGAGGTGGAGGAGCTCCGGGCGGCGCGCTCCGCTGAGGTCCAGAAGGTCTGGGAGTTCCTTGGCGGTGCCGACTCGGCTCTGGTGCCGCTCGGCTTCAGCCCGACGCGCATGGGGGAGCCGGCGCAGGAGGTGAGTCAGGTGTTCCCGGTGCTTGACTCCACCAGCTCGAGGATGCGCTCGCTGGGGGCCATCCTCGACAACCAGCTGGAGGCCGAGGGACGGATCCTGGTGAAGGAGGTGGCAACGCACATCCTATCCTGCTACCGGAGCTGGTACCCCGACGTCTCCCTACAGCCGGTCCTCGAGGGGCCCATCACCGAGAGGGAAGAAGTCGCCAAGTCTGAAGTTTCGGATGCGGTGGCACTCATCGCCTCAAGGTTCCAGCGGAGTGACTGAGGGCTTGTAAGGATCGAAACGCCCAAGAGGGGGGGTGAATTGGGCTTTCTTTCAATTTTTAAAACAATTAAGGTTAACGACCTCAAGCCCAATTCCCTATGCGATTAAACTATGCAATCAATGTAAATTAAAGTTGCGGAATGAAGATTGCATAAGTGTAAAAGGGAGAGGGATGCAAACGCTCAAGGGACACGGAGTTTATCCCGTGGTTCGGTAAGATCACAAGGATCTACCTACATCCACGTTGTGGCACCCACCGAAGGGTTTTGCCACTCCCAAGTCACCTAGACAAGGGGGTTCTTCACTATTCTTCTCCGTTCGCCAACCTCGGCAAGGTGGAGCTCAAGCCTTGTACACTTTGGAATCCTCCGGGCTTCCACAATCTTCTTGGCAAGCTCCGGAAGTCACACACACCAAGGGACACTCCCTTATGGCTCTCACTACACTAGAGACTCCAATCACCAAGAATGGAGGCACCCAAGCACTATCTCTAGCTAGTTCTAGCCTATCTCTTGGTGTACAAATGATGAGTAAATGATGTGAAAGTGGTAGCTCAATTGCTTGAATGCTCTAGGATGTGTAGAGTATGTCTGGGCTTCAAGTCTTGTCGATTTGACAGGTTGAAGGGGTATAAATAGCCAGCCTCCACGAGATAGCCGTTGGAAAAGTAGGCTGACATCACTTCTCTGCGAACACCGGATGATCCGATGTCTCCCCTTCAGTTAACATCGGTCAAAGCCAAATTAGCTGATGTCATTGTGTCAGATATGACCGTTGTTAGACCGATGTTGATCTGTCTTCTCATCGGATGATCCGGTGGCTCTTCCTCCAGAATTTTGCTTGATCTTGAGGCTTACTGGGATATTCAACCGATGTATGTAATTCTGTACATCGAATGATCCGGTGCTTCACTTAGTCCAACAGTGTTGCAATCTGTGATGATGGACCGATGTCACTGAGCCACTCACATCGGATGATCCGGTGAGTGTATTTGTCTGAGGTCTTCTTCTTCAGTTGAACCAACTCGACCGATGTAGTCAACTCATAGAACGTCGGTTGATCCGGTGTGTTCAACTTGTTGACTTCGAGTTGTTTTGAGTTGTTCTTTTGGAATTTGAACTTGTGACCTCTTTGACACTTGTTTGAAATGTTGTTTTGATTGTCTTCAAGCATTGAGTGATATCAAGTTAGAGCTTTCACTTCTTGTCTTCATATGATTTGATTTGATCTCATTCGTTGATTTTATATGTGTCTCCAATGTAATTTTGATTTCATTTGATTGAGTGTTATTGAGACCTTGCATTCACAAATTCATTAGTAATATCGAATGGTTGTCATTAATCACCGAAACCGTACCTCATGGGGCCTAGATGCTTTCAATCTCCCCCTTTTTGGTGATTGATGACAACACAATAATTTAAAGCGCAATAATAATGAATTTGATGATAATACTCAAGTATATATGCAATGAATACAGCATAGGACACATTAAGCTTTGTAAAATGCAAAAGAAATTTGTGGAGCGAAAGGCTCAATTGATTAAAATCATAAGCAAATGAGACAAGCGAAAGAGTGCTTAATTAAAATTACAAAAGAGTACTCAAGCACGAATACAAAGGATAAGCACACACACACACTCCCCCTACACTCCCCCTGAGACTACCACTCCCCCTGACTCTTCTACATCTTCTCCCCCTTTGGCATCAAGACACCAAAAAGGGATCAGAACGCCTACAGACCCTGAGAGCTGGGCGTGAGGACGAACTGGGCACCGTCGCAGTCGTCGAAGCTAGAGTCGCCGGTCGTAGGAGCTGCTGGAGCGGCAGGAGCTGTGGAGGTGGCGGCGCGGTCGGCTGCAGCTATTAGGGCGTGGTCGGCGGCGGTGACAGCACGGGAGAGCGAGGCGTCGGGGAGAGAGAAGACGCGGCGGCGCGTGGGTTTAAATAGTGGGACCCAAACCCTAGCCAAAAAATTAACACCGGATGGACCGATGATAGGTGAAGTGAACGTCGGTCGATTGCCACAGAAGGGATATTCAAGAATTGCAATTGACACCGGATGGACCGACGTCTAGGGTTTTGATCATCGATCGAATATCACAGTAAGGATATTCAGGGAGTCACTGAGGACATCGGATGGACCGACGTCAGATAAAAAAGGCATCGGAGGAATTTATCAAATGTTGCAGATTTGAGAACATCGGATGGACCGATGTTTTTCTGTTTGAACTCATTGGATTATTCTGAGATTCTGACTGAATTGGCAATTGAAGATTGAACACCTATTGATCCGATGGGGGAAGGACTTAGGCATCAGATAATCCGATGAAAACTAAACCCCAACATCCCATATATGTCCTTTGACCAAACAATCAAACAAAGGGAAACACATGTCTTAGGACTTTTTGGGCAACCCCTTACCCCTCAAAGAGCTAATGTGCCAATAGCTTGGCTAGACCTTAAAGTAAATGGAACACGGAAAAAATAGAGGGAAAAATATCCAAATGAAATGTAAGGCCCATGCTTTGTGAGGTAGAGTATGAAGACTTCTATCTCTTTGAAGCATGATCCTCTAGGCATTAACGTAACTAACATTTTGTTCTTTCCACCTTATATGAGTTGAGATATTGCATTTCAAACAAGTCTCCTTCTCATGAGGTGGGTTCCCCTTTGTGACAATCTACCGTATGCAATGCCAAACAAATTATAGTGCAAGATATTAAATGAGTGCAAGTTTATATGGCAGGGATCATGCAAGGCATAAAATAAATCTATCTTGCCAAGTTTAAACCTTCCAAAGGCTTCCTCAGGGAAAACTACTTCTAGCTTGCCCCTATCCTTTGGGAGTTAGACAAGACTTATATGATATGCATCCTTACATGAGCATGGCAACTTACATGACGTTAGATGCATCTAGCACATTTAATTCACTTCTAAGTCTAGAAAAGGTTTTCTCATCAAGTGGTTTTGTGAAGATATCCGCCAATTGTTCTTCGGATCTAACACCTTGCAAAGAGATGTCTCCTTTAGCCTCATGATCCCGCAAGAAGTGATGGCGAATATCAATGTGCTTAGTGCGGGAGTGTTGAACGGGGTTTCTAGCTATCTTAACCGCACTTTCATTGTCACAAAGGAGAGGCACACAACCAATTTTAATTCCAAAGTCCAAAAGGGTTTGCTTCATATATAGAATTTGGGCACAACATGCACCGGCCGCTATATACTCCGCTTCCGCGGTGGACAAAGCCACGGAATTCTGCTTTTTGCTAGACCAAGACACTAGGGAACGCCCAAGCAAGTGGCACCCACCGGAGGTACTCTTGCGATCTACGCGGCATCCGGCAAAGTCCGAATCCGAGTATCCCAAGAGTTGGAAGGTTGTACCTTTAGGGTACCACAAGCCCACACTTGGGGTATGCTTGAGATACCGGAGTATCCTAAAGACCGCCTTCTTATGCGATTCTTTAGGAGCCGCTTGAAAGCGAGCACATAAGCATACACTAAACATTATATCGGGCCTAGATGCGGTAAGATAAAGTAATGAACCAATCATAGAGCGGTAGTGAGATTGGTCAGTAGGTTTACCGTCCTTATCCGCGTCGAGATGGCAATTTGTTGCTATTGGAGTGCTTCTTGAGCTACAATCTCCCATCTCAAATTTCTTCAAGAGGTCCTTGGTGTATTTCTCTTGGTAGACAAAAGTTCCCTCTTGAAGTTGCTTGATTTGGAATCCAAGGAAGAAGTTGAGCTCTCCAATCATTGACATCTTGAATTCCCTAGACATCATTTTGCCAAACTCATGGCTAAGAGCTTTGTTAGTTGAGCCAAAAATAATGTCATCAACGTAAATTTGACAAAGAAATAAATATCCGTTGATGTCCTTGGTGAAGATTGTAGTATCCACCCTCCCGATCTTGAATCCTTGCATGACTAGGAAATCCCTTAGTCGTTCATACCACGCCCTAGGTGCTTGCTTGAGTCCGTAGAGCGCCTTGTGTAGCCTATACACATGATTAGGATTCCTCGGATCTTCAAACCCGGGAGGTTGCTCAACATAAACAAGCTCGTTAATATAGCCATTAAGAAAGGCACTTTTCACATCCATTTGATAAAGCATTATGTTATGATGTGAAGCAAAAGCAAGGAGTATGCGAATAGCTTCTAACCGAGCGACCGGAGCGAATGTTTCTCCAAAGTCTAGTCCTTCAACTTGTGAAAAACCCTTGGCCACAAGTCTTGCCTTGTTGCGGACCACAACGCCATTCTCGTCTTGTTTGTTGCGGTACACCCACTTTGTTCCGATGACGTTCTTGTCCTTGGGTCGCTCCACCAACACCCAAACTTCATTGCGGATGAAGTTGTTGAGTTCTTCTTGCATAGCTATTACCCAATTTGGGTCTTGGAGCGCTTCCTCGATGTGAGTGGGTTCTACACACGAAACAAACGAGTAGTGCTCACAAAATGAAGCAACATGGCGGGAACGAGTACTTACGCCCCTTGAAGGACTTCCAATGATTTGGTCCATTGGATGCGCCCTGGAGATGCGTCCATGCCTCATAAGTGGTTGTGAAGCACTTGGCGGTGGTGAAGCGTGTTGTTCCTCTTGTGGTTGGACTTGATCATGGACTTCTTCTCCATCTTGATGTTGTGTTGCTTGTGAGTCTTGAGTTGGCAATGGATCATCTTTCTCCTCTTCGTCTACTTGAGGCGCCATGGAGGTGTTGTTGTTGGAACTTGAAGCTCCTCCTTGATCATGGCCCTCTTCAACTTCCGGCTTGATGTCTCCAATGGTCATGTTTTTCATGGCTTCTCGTAGAGGCTCATCATCTATTTCATCATGACCAAAACTCTCCTCTTGGGAGCCATTAGTCTCATCAAACTCAACATCACAACTTTCTTCAACTAGACCGGAGGTTTGGTTGAATACTCGATATGCTTTTGAGTTTGATGCATAACCAAGAAAAATACCAACATCACATCTTCTTTCAAACTTACCGAGCCTTTTCTTGCGGTAGATGTAACATTTGCACCCAAAGACTCTAAAGTAGGAGATGTTGGGCTTTCTCCCAATGAGGAGCTCATATGGGGTCTTTTGGAGTAGTCGGTGAAGATAGACCCTATTTGCGGCATGGCACGCCGTGTTGATTGCTTCGGACCAAAATTTCTCCGACGTGCCGTAGTCATCAAGCATTGCTCTTGCAAGAGTGATGAGGGTTTTGTTTTTCCTCTCAACAACACCATTTTGTTGAGGAGTGTACGTGGCGGAGAATTCATGCTTCACACCTTCACGGTCACACCACTCCCCAATGTTGTAGTTCTTGAATTCGGTGCCGTTGTCACTCCGGACCTTGATAATGGGAAGTTGGAATTCCCTTTGAGCACGGTTGGCGAAGGTCTTGAACACTTCCGGAGTTTCACTCTTGTCACCTAAAAATAGAGTCCAAGCATAGCGAGAGTAGTCATCAACTATGACAAGACAATAGAGGTTACCGCCAAGACTTTGGTATGTGGACGGTCCGAAGAGGTCCATGTGGAGTAGTTCAAGTGGCTTGGAGGTTGACACCATTGTCTTCATTGGGTGGTGTGAAGCAACTTGCTTCCCGGCTTGACATGCGCTACAAAGCTTGTTCTTCTCAAACGTCACATCCTTCACGCCGGTCACCATCCCAAGCTTGAATGACTTCTTAAGTTTGCTCATTCCAATGTGTGCTATGCGTCGGTGCCATAGCCAACCCAAGCTTGTCTTAGTGAAAAGACAAGTGGTTAGGCTAGCATTCTTGTTGGAGAAACTTACTAAGTAGAGATGTCCATGCCGAAATCCTTTGAAGATACGCTCTTTGCTTGCCTCGCAACTCACAACAACATCATCCTTGCTAAATGTGCATGTTAGTCCAAGATCACAAAGTTGTGCAATGGAAAGTAGATTAAAGCTAAGTGACTTAACATACAACACATTAGAAATGGATAAATCATTCGAGATAGCAATTTTACCTAATCCTATTACCTTACCCTTAGAATTGTCACCAAAAGTAACTTGTTCATGATTACCGGGGTTTTCTATGGTGGTGAACATACCATCATTGCCGGTCATATGTTGAGTGCACCCGCTATCGAGTACCCAATGCTTTCCTCCGGCTTTGTAGTTCACCTACACACATGAAGTTAGTTTTTGAGTTTAGGCACCCAAGCTAACTTAGGTCCTTGTATGTGTGATACAAGTGATTTTGGGACCCAAAGTTGCTTGGGGAGCTTCCCCTTCATGCCCTTAATGTCTTTGCCGATGAACCTTGCCTTCACCTTGCCACCTACTTTGCTTAAGAGATAGTGATAATCATGGAAAGTAGATTTGTAGTTAGGAGGCAATTTGGGAGAAGGACGGTTGGGAAGAGGACACTCCCTCGTGTGGTGTCCGGTGACCTCACAATGTTGGCAATAGGATCCAACTTCTTTGATGAAGCTCGTCCTAAGCTCCGGTGAGGGCACCTTCCCTTTGTTGAGCACCGGGAAGGATCCAAGTCCTCTCTTGTTGAAGCCTTTGGCTTGTTGGTAGAGGATTTCCTTGTGCTTGTCCTCCCCCTTGGAAAGTCTCACCACACTAGTGCGGAGACTTTCAATTTCGTCCATCAATTCCTTCTCCCTAAGGCTTGCTTTCAAAGGCAAAGACTTATCCAAAGTATTAGTGGCATGTGAAATAGTTGATACTTTGCCATCAAGGGTTTCCTTTTTCATGTTTTCCATTTTTAGTTCAATTGCCTCATAAGCAAGGTTAAGCACTTCATGTTTTTGAACCAAGTCATTGTGCTTTCCCAAGAGTGCTTGGTTTGCTAAGTCAAGCTCATGATGATCAAGCTTGATTTGAGCATTTTCCTCCTCGATTTGCTTGACATGTGTTTTGAGCGTGTCATGCTCTTTAAGTATGGTTACATACTTGTCATGCAAATCGAGCTTCGCACTCTCAAGTTTAGCACAAGCTTGTTCAAGTGCTTTAACCTTGCTCTTTTCCCTTTTTATGATGACATGGTATTCATTAATCATAGATGCTAGTTCATCGGGGGAGAGCTCATCATCATCATCGCTAGAATCGTCACATACCTTAGTGTTACCTTTAGCCATGAGGCACATAGGAGGTGGACGAAGAGGTGAGTTATCCTTGTCGACGATGGCAAGGCCCGCCAAGTTTTCTTCATCTTCACTCTCTTCATCGCTTGACTCTTCATCCGTGATCCACTCATTTGCCTCGCACATGAAGACTTTTTGAGACCCTATTCTCTTCTTTGGAAAGAGCTTGGTCTTCTTGCCCTTGTCAAATTTCTTCTTTCCAAGGGAGCGCTTGGGTTTGACCTCTTCTTCATCTTCATCACTTTCTTCTAGCTTTCTATACTTTCCTTTGTGGTTGTCCTTCCTCTTGTCGGGTCTTGGACAATCATATGATATGTGGCCTTGATCACCACAATTGTAGAATGTCTTGTTTTCATCTTTTCTTGGGAGGAAGGCTTTCTTCTTTGGATCAAAAGAGTATCCCTTATTTGCGATTTTGGAGTTTAGACGTGAGAATTTTCTCATCATCGTCATCTTCGCTTGTTGCTTGCTCTTCTTCGCTTGAGCTAGGCTCAACCACTTTCTTTTTCTTGGGAGTTGTTTTCTTGGTTGAAGCCTTGAGAGCAATGGTTTTTGACGATGACTCCTCCATCATTCCAAGTACGCTCATCTCATGAGCATGAATTTCTCCAATGAGCTCCGAGACTTCAATGTTGTCAAGTGATTCCTTTTGGAGCATTGAGTTGATAATGTTGTACTTGGGCTTGGGTAGAAGCATGAGGATCTTGCGGTTGATAAGACCCTTACCAAGAGAAGCAATGTCAAGTGCGTTAATCTCCTCAATGAGCACATTTAAGCGAGAAAACATTTGGTTAACATTCTCATGAGGAAGCATTTTGAATTCATCATACTTGGATTTTAGCAAGTGATATTTGATTTCTTTAACACGAGATGAGCCCTCATGAATTTCAATTAAACATGCCCAAATTTCACAAGCTTTCTCTTTACTAGCAATTCTAGCAAAAACTTCTTGACTTATGCATTCATAGATAGCATTTCTAGCCTTAGCATCCCATTTTAGTTGATCACCAATATAAGCATTATCTCCAAAACCCGCATGAGTCGCTTCCCATACTTCGGGGGCAATAGCCTCAAGGTAAGCGCGCATGCGTGCTTTCCAATAGGCTAAATTCTTGCCCTCGAAGATAGGAACCGAACCCCCAACCTTGGACATTTTCGCTCTCTAGCGGTGAGGCTAGAATGATCCTATGAGCAACCTTGCTCTGATACCAATTGTAAGGATCGAAACGCCGAAGAGGGGGGTGAATTGGGCTTTCCTTCAATTTTTAAAACAATTAAGATTAACGACCTCAAGCCCAATTCCCTATGCGATTAAACTATGCAATCAATGTAAATTAAAGTTGCGGAATGAAGATTGCATAAGTGTAAAAGGGAGAGGGATGCAAACGCTCAAGGGACACGGAGTTTATCCCGTGGTTCGGTAAGATCACAAGGATCTACCTACATCCACGTTGTGGCACCCACCGAAGGGTTTTGCCACTCCCAAGTCACCTAGACAAGGGGGTTCTTCACTATTCTTCTCCGTTCGCCAACCTCGGCAAGGTGGAGCTCAAGCCTTGTACACTTTGGAATCCTCCGGGCTTCCACAATCTTCTTGGCAAGCTCCGGAAGTCACACACACCAAGGGACACTCCCTTATGGCTCTCACTACACTAGAGACTCCAATCACCAAGAATGGAGGCACCCAAGCACTATCTCTAGCTAGTTCTAGCCTATCTCTTGGTGTACAAATGATGAGTAAATGATGTGAAAGTGGTAGCTCAATTGCTTGAATGCTCTAGGATGTGTAGAGTATGTCTGGGCTTCAAGTCTTGTCGATTTGACAGGTTGAAGGGGTATAAATAGCCAGCCTCCACGAGATAGCCGTTGGAAAAGTAGGCTGACATCACTTCTCTGCGAACACCGGATGATCCGATGTCTCCCCTTCAGTTAACATCGGTCAAAGCCAAATTAGCTGATGTCATTGTGTCAGATATGACCGTTGTTAGACCGATGTTGATCTGTCTTCTCATCGGATGATCCGGTGGCTCATCCTCCAGAATTTTGCTTGATATTGAGGCTTACTGGGATATTCAACCGATGTATGTAATTCTGTACATCGGATGATCCGGTGCTTCACTTAGTCCAACAGTGTTGCAATCTGTGATGATGGACCGATGTCACTGAGCCACTCACATCGGATGATCCGGTGAGTGTATTTGTCTGAGGTCTTCTTCTTCAGTTGAACCAACTCGACCGATGTAGTCAACTCATAGAACGTCGGTTGATCCGGTGTGTTCAACTTGTTGACTTCGAGTTGTTTTGAGTTGTTCTTTTGGAATTTGAACTTGTGACCTCTTTGACACTTGTTTGAAATGTTGTTTTGATTGTCTTCAAGCATTGAGTGATATCAAGTTAGAGCTTTCACTTCTTGTCTTCATATGATTTGATTTGATCTCATTCGTTGATTTTATATGTGTCTCCAATGTAATTTTGATTTCATTTGATTGAGTGTTATTGAGACCTTGCATTCACAAATTCATTAGTAATATCGAATGATTGTCATTAATCACCGAAACCGTACCTCATGGGGCCTAGATGCTTTCAGGGCTCCCCGGGCATCCATTTAAGTTTTTGTCTTTCTGTTTTTGTCTTGTGGCTGGCTGTGGTGACAAACTCTTTATTTGTGTCATAAAAAATCTATCTGTGGTGCCCTTTTATACTCAGCTTGCTTTTATTTCCAGCAATGTCTTCCAGCTGCTTGTTGTTCCTTAGCTTCCAGGACCTGCCGTCCCCCAAAGTATGGCCCCCTGACAGGCGTGGCCAGTTGTTATGGGCACACCTGTCATATACTTAGGGCTTAGGGCGGACCGGTGCAGGGGGAGCCTAGGATGCGTAGGTAGCATTGCCGCAGCTGAGTATGCAGGTATGTCGACCGCGGGCCCCTGGGGGTGCCGCCGGAGCTTCAGTCCCGCGGTGGCCACCATCTTTATTGAGAGGTCGACAGCGGGCTCCCTGGAGGTGCCGCCGGAGCTCCAGGCCGGCGGTGCCCGCCATCTTCAGTGAGAGGTCGACAGCGGGCCCCCTGGGGGTGCCGCTGGAGCTTCAGGCCGGCGGTGCCCGCCATCTTCAGTGAGAGGTCGACAGCGGGCTCCCTGGGGGTGCCGCCGGAGCTCCAGGCCGGCGGTGCCCGCCATCTTCAGTGAGAGGTTGACAGCGGGCCTCCTGGGGGTGCCGCCGAAGCTTCAGGCCGGCGGTGCCCGCCATCTTCAGTGAGAGGTCAACAGCGGGCCCCCTGGGGGTGCCGCTGGAGCTTCAGGCCGGCGGTGCCCACTATCTTTGCGGGTACTCTGACGGTGGCTGCCGGAACAACTTCCTCAAAGACCTGTACATAGATCAAAAAAGAAGTAATTCTGTCCGCTGGTCACTTTACCCCTGCTTCTTTTTTTTTGTAGTGTCGCTTGACTTACGATTCTGGGCTGACTCGTGGGGCTTGGGTAATTTAGTGCATCTGCGCCTAGGACTCGTCGTCCATACTAAGCAAGGGTGGTCCATCTGGCCCCTAGTACTCGGCTGTAGCGCTTGGGAGGCAGGGCGCGCAAGCTTAGGGTACGGGACCAGGCTAAGCAGGCTGTGGCCCTGGACCTCCCGCTCGGCGTAAGCCTTTTCCGGGGGAGACCATCTGGAGACACAGGCCCCCGAGTACTGGAACATCCGAGGCCCCAGGCGCATTGCAGGTACCTCAAGCAATCCCACCTGCAGTCCAGTAAGTAAAGCTCCCACTATTGCTAAAGCAGGGGAAAAATGACAGCGCTCATGATAGATCACGAGCTATGGCGGGCTTACAGCAACATCATAAAAATTAAAGATAATTTTTGAATTGACAAACCCTATACCAGGCAGGACAACATTCTTTCATTGTAGCTTCTCATAAGATGGAGCAGACTTTACAAGGGGAATAACCCAGCCTGGGTGTCAGATGGAGTCGAGTGCACCTACTTAGGGTTCTGGACCAGGCTAAGCGGAATGTGCACTCGGAGCCCCATCCCCCTATCCTAAGTGCTATCCTGAGACAATATGTAACTTTTACAATGAAATAGCATTGCCCCAACCCTGGTCTAGGGATAGAACTTACGGAGGTGCTCGATGTTCCATGGGTTGGGTAATCGCTGTCCATCCTCCGTAGCCAAGCGGACGCATCCTGGGCAGCAAACCTCCGTTACCCGGAAGGGACCCTCCCAGCTGGGGGAGAGTTTGTTAGACCCTTCCCGGGAGAGTATGCGGCGCAACACCAGGTCGTCTACCTTTAGCTCCCTACTCCGCACGGTCGTCTGGTGATAGCGCCGGAGCGCCTACCTGTACCGTGCATTTCGGAGAGCCGCTCGCACTTGTCCCTCGTCGACGAGGTCGAGGTCTTCACGCTGGAGCTGGTCCTGCGCGGCTTCGTCGTACCTCCGGGCACGGTGGGAGCCCATGGTAGTTTCTGGGGGGAGGACGGCCTCTGCCCCGTACACCAAGAAGAATGGCGTTTCCCCCGTGGCCCGGCTGGTTGATGTCCGGCTAGCCCACAGTGCACACGGAAGCTCATCCACCCAATTTGCACCATGCTTCTCAAGGTGTGAGAATGTGCGAGTCTTGAGGCCCTTGAGGATCTCTGCATTGGCCCTCTCGACCTGGCCATTGCTTTCTGGGTGAGCAACGGATGCATAGCAGACTTGGATCCCCAGGTCCTCGCAGTATTCCTAGAACGCTGCACTTGTGAACTGGGTCCCGTTATTAGTGATGATTTTGTTCGGGACCCCGAACCGGCAGATGATCGACTTGATGAACTTTACTGTTGACTGCTTGTTGATGGTGACAACTGGGGCGACTTCCGGCCACTTGGTGAACTTATCTACGGCGACGTAGAGATGTCAGAATCCTCCGACGGCTCTGGGAAAGGGTCCTAGGATGTCCAACCCCCATACAGCGAATGGCCATGAGGGAGGGATCATCTGCAGTGCCTGAGCTGGTGTGTGGATCTACTTGGCATGGAACTGGCATGCCTTACATCTCTTTACCATCTCGGCGGCATCCTGGAGTGCTGTCGACCAGTAAAAGCCATGTCGAAAGGCTTTACCGACCAGCGTGCGGGAGGATGCATGGTTCCCGCACTCGCCTCCATGGATCTCTGCGAGCAAGTCACAGCCCTCCTCCCGGGTAATGCATCGCAGTAGGATGTCGTTGGCGCCACGCCGATAGAGATCCCCTTCCACCAGCGTGTACCTTTTAGCCATGCGAACAATCCTTTCTGCCAGGGCATGTTCTTCGGGAAGGATATTGTCTTTCAAGTAGTCCCGGACCTCCGAGATCTATGCATCAGGACTTGCTTGAGCCTCTGGATCTTGGGCGCCTGGTAGCTCAGAGCCCCCGGTGGCGCATACGATCCTTGGCGGACTCCATGGTAGCAGCATCGCCGGGACTGCCAGCTTCGAGGTGTTGGGATCGCCCCCTTCGCCCGGTTCGGCTGCCCGGGCGGTTGGTCGCGGTAACGTCCTTGCAAAGACTCCTTGAGGCACTGGGGCCCCTGTGGAGGCCTTCATTGACAGGTCGTCTGTGACTGAGTTGTCGGCTCGGGGTACATGGCACAAGTCCAAGACTTTAAAGTCCTTCTCCAGCTTCCGGACGTGCAGCAGGTATGCTGCTAATTAAGGGTCGTTGCAGCTGCACTCTCCTTTGGCTTGCTTGATGATCAGTTGAGAATCACCTTTAGCCAAAAGCTGTCGGACATTGAGGGTCAGGGTAGTCTTCAGCCCAAAGATTAGGGCTTCATACTCTGCCATGTTGTTTGTCGCCTTGAAGTCGAGGTGCACCATGTACTTGAACTGCTCCCCAGTCGGGGTGAGGAGCAGGACCCCGGCCCCGGCCCCCTGCTTCCGCGAGGAGCCGTCGAAGTAGAGCGTCCAGGGGGTCTCGGTGAAAAATGGAGCCTTGGGCACCGTTTCGCCGTTGTCCGGGCCCCCCCGGGTTGCTTGGCGATGGGGTCCATTCGACCAAGAAGTCCGCCAGTGCTTGGCTTTTGACTGCATGTCGAGGTAAGAACTCCAGCTTGAACTTAGCCAGCTCCACTGCCCACTTGGCAATGTTGCCAGTCGAATTGGGGCTGTAGAGTACGGTTTTCAGTGGGAAGGAGGTGACCACTGAAACCCGGTGAGCCTGGAAGTAATGTCGGAGCTTCCTCGACGCTATGAGCACTGCATACAGCAGTTTGTGTACCTCCAAGTATCTTGTTTTTGCTTCATGGAGGACCTCACTGACGTAGTAGACTGGCCGTTGGGAGGTCCGAACCCTCCCTGGGGGGTCCGAGGCCCCTTGCAATGCGTCTGCTTCCTGGGGAATGTGGTTCCCAGGGTCTAGCTGGGCCTCCGGGGGCTGGGACTCGTGAGGCACTTGGTCACTGGAACCCACAGCGGGTGGGGGGGGGTCTCTTCTGGGTTCGGTCCTTGAGGCTCAGCCTCCCCCTCTGGGGCTCTTTCCGGTGCTTGTGGCGGCAGCAGCTCCAGCCGCTCTGCAACCAAGACCATGCTGACCACTTCCGTTGTTGCGGTGATGTACAACAGGAGCGGTTCGCCGGGTTCTGGCGCCACCATAATGGGTAGCGTCGTCAGGTGTTTCTTGAGCTCCTGGAAGGCCGCTTCAGCTTCCTCAGTCCACTCAAAGGGACCTGACTTCCGCAGAATCTTGAAGAAGGGCAGGGCTCACTCAGCTAGTCTTGAGATGAACTGGCTGAGGGCTGCCAAACACCCTGCAAGCTTCTGCACGTCCTTGATGCGGGCCGGCGGCCGCATCAGCTCTATCGCCTTGATCATTTCTAGGTTAGCTTCGATCCCTTGGTGTGATACCAAGAAACCAAGGAGCTTCCCTGCTGAGACCCCAAAGACACACTTGTCGGGGTTCAGCATCGTGCGTGTCGTGCGCTGCTTGCTGAAGACTCGGGCTAGGTTGTCTAATAGGGATGTGCTATCCCTAATTTTTACCATGATGTCGTCGACATACACCTCTACCAGATCTATAATGAGGTCCCCAAATGTCTTATGCATTGCACGTACAAAGGTGGGGAGAGCATTCTTGAGACCATAAGGCATGGAGACATAACAATACAGGCCGTCTACTGTTATGAAAGCAGTGTGTTCCTCATCTTCCCTAGACATAGGTATTTAGTGAAAACCGGAATACGCATCTAGGAAACACAAAAGATCACAGCCTGATGTTGAGTCTACTATTTGATCTATCCTAGGAAGAGGGAATGGATCCTTTGGACATGCCTTATTGAGGTTAGTGTAGTCGATGCACATCTGGAGCTTCCCGCCAGCCTTGGGAACGACAACAGGGTTGGCCAACCACCGTGGGTGGTGAACCTCCCGGATGAAACCAGCATCGAGAAGCTTCTTGATTTCTTCATGGACGAAGTTCTACCGCTCGATGGACTGTTTCCTGGGCTTCTGCTGTACCGGTCGGGCGTCGGGGTAGATCTTCAGATGGTGCTCAATCACCTCCCTGGGGATCCCGGGCATTTGTGATGGTTGCCATGCAAACACATTGACGTTGTCCCGGAGGAAGGTGATGAGCGCGCATTCCTATTTGTTGTCCAAGTTCCCCGTGATACGGGTTGTCTGGGCAGCCTCGAAGCCAATCCTGACGACCTTCACGGGGACGTCATCGTTGTTGGCAGGTTGCACACGGGGTGCAGCAGTGGAGGCTCGCTGCGCCGGGCCTTGCTCTGGCCGACTCTCCTTTGAGCCTCCTGGGGCTGGAGCCCTCCCCGCTGCAAGTGCTTGGAGCTGCTCCAAGGCTGACACTGCGGCTGAGCGGTCCCCTCTGATCCTGAGGACACCGGAAGGCGTCGGCATCTTCAGGATGAGGTAGCCGTAGTGGGCTACAATCATGAAACTGTAGAGGGCTGGCCTCCTGATGATTGCGTTGAAGGGGAGGTCGACGTTTGCCACGTCGAATAAAACGCTCTCCGTACGGTAGTTCTCCGGGGTCCCGAAGGTCACCGGGAGGTGTATGTTACCATATGGGAGGATTTGCCCAGGACCGACACCCGAGAACGGGCTCGAGGGTGTGAGCTGGGACATCGGCAGCTGCAGCTTTCGGAAAGCCGCCGTGGAGATGAGGTTGAGGCCCGCCCCTCCATCTATCAACACGTGAAAGACCTTCACGTTGGCGATGGTCGGGGACACCAGCAGCGGGAGCACTCCTGCCCCTGCCATGTTCTTCGGGCAGTCAGAAGCGTCAAAGCTGATCGCCGTGCTCATCCACTTGTGGTGGGGAGCCAGACTTGGGGTGGGGGCCACTGCAGCCACTGCTCGTCGCAGGGTTTTCACCGCATTTCGGGACGTGGGGTCTGTGGCTCCCCCTTAGATGACATGGAGGGTCTTGCGGCTCTCCTTATCACTGCTGGAGTCGGAGTCGCCACCCTCGAAGATGGCCTTGACCGCCCGCTGGGGTTCCTGGAACCCCATCTCGCTGTCATCCTCCTTCTCAGGATCAGCCTTCTGCTTGCCCTCCCTCTGGCGGGGGGGGGGGGGGGGGGTGCGCCCTCCTGGCGCTGCTGCCTCTATTTCTGTTCGCGGAGACGTTCCGCGAACCTCTTCACTTCCTGGCACTCGCTAGCACTATGGCTATTTTACGGTGCACCGGGCACTTGAAGTCAGGCTCCTCGGGCTCAGGCAACTGCCTATGGCGCTTGTCTCGGCGCGACGCTCGGGCTCTGCCGGGTGCCGCAGCCACCATTGTCTGGGCTCTGGGCTTTGGCTTGTTCTTGCCACTGCCCTTCTTCTTCTTCTTACCGTTGCTCCTCGCAGAGGCTCCTTCTTCAGTCGGGGTGGCTTCCCTTGCTTCTGAGGATGGTTGGGAGTGCCAGTTGCGCCCCTCAGCTGCCCTAGCACATCTGTCTGCCAGGGAGAACAGCTTGGAGACATCACGCACCTCGTGCGTGGCTAGCTTCTCGAGCATCTTCTTGTCCCTCACACCTTGTCTGAACGCAACAATAACTGATGCGCTAGCAACATGAGGGATGGTGTTCCGTACCTGGGAAAACCGCTGGATGAATGATCGCAGCGACTCTCCAACGTGCTGTCTAACGGCGTGGAGGTCAAGCTTGGTGCCGGGGCGCTTGTAGGAACTGCCGAAGTTAGCCACAAACTGTCGGCACAACTCATCCTAGGAGGTTATGGACCCCTGGGGCAGGTTCATGAGCCATGACCGAGCTGGGCCGATCAGGACGACGGGGAAGTAGTTAGCCATAATGGCCTCGTCGCCTCCTGCGGCTAATATCGCAGTGGTGTAGATCTGCAGGAACTCACTCGGGTTGACGCTCCCGTCGTACTTCTCCGGCATGTGCGGCCGGAACTTTCGTGGCCAAACCACGAAACGGAGGTGAGGCGCTAGCGCTGCACACCCTTGGCTGGGGCTGATTGGTGCCGGCGGCGGCATCGCATACCCCGGGTGAGCAGGCGGCCCTGCGTACACCTAGTGCTGGGGTGGTGTTGCATACGCCTGTGCAGGAGGCGCGACGTACGCCTGGTGCGGTGGAGGCGCGACGTACGTCTGGTGTGGTGGAGGCACAACATGAGCCTGGGGCATGGGGCCTGGCACGCTGTAATATGCCTCGAGGTTGCGCCGACGCTCCCTCTGGCGCTCGATGGTGACTCGGCAGTCCTCTCCATCCCTGCGGCACTGCAGCCCGGTTCTCAGATCTGTTGTTGAGATCCTGGTCGAGCGCGAGTCTGCCGTCCACCGGTCGATTGACGGCGTTCGCGACAATGACACATGCATTAGCTGGGCATGTGTCTCCCTCGGTGGAGGCGCGTTTAGTGCGGTGGTGATGAGGTGGTCGACGTCGTTGATCCACTGCTGAGCTGCTCCCTGAGGGGCATCCCCTGTAGGAGGGTTGTGGAGTAGCGCGCGCGCTGCCGCGAGCGCACTCTCCGGGCTTGCAGCTGGTGGCGCCGTGATTGTTGTCACGGCCGGAGTATGCCGTGGGGTGGCATGTCGGCCTGCAGCCGGCGAAGTGACTGCAGGGCGACATGAAGGTCCTGACCTTCCTGCCCTAGAATGGTAGCCTGCCCTAGAGCAGGATGATGCCTGATCCTCCGCCACTGTCTGTCGCCGCGACTGCGCCCTGGATGAATCGGAGTTGGATTGGTCGTTCACCATTGCTGCTGGTGGAGATCTTGACGGGGAAAAGGCCCCCTACCTGGCGCGCCAAATGTCAAAGGTCGTAAACGACACTCCCCCCGGACCTGCTTAGAGAGCAGCCCGCGGAGGTTCTTTGGATTCACGAGGGCTAGTCCCAGGAGATCGAACACAGCAGGACAATGAACACAGGAGATTTACGTGGTTCGGGCCGCCGGAGCGTAATACCCTACGTCCACGGGAGTGTTTGTGTATTGCCTAGCTTGAGCATGTAAGAGCCTTGGTCTAATCTTCTGTCCTTTTCGAAGGTCGTCTGTCGAGTCCTTTTATAGTTCAAGGACTCTGCAGTCACAAGGTGGGCCCCAGTACCCGACAGGTGGTCCTGGGGAGAGCCAAATCCTATACAAGATCTAGGAATAATAGCTATCTACTTCCCTTTGTCAGGGATGTCAATGCGCCGTCCGCCGCGTCGTGCGCCAGGGCTACACATAGTTGGTGATGATGGTCATGCACGTCCCGTACGTCTTGTCCTCGCGGCCCATTCGCCCGTCTTGTGGCGTGGGTTTGTACCGGCTACTCGGACAAGACAGGACACTGGAGCCTTGACTTTCGCATGCGCGACTCGGCTTGCCTGGGGAAGGCGCACGTACTTAATGCTTGTCTAAACAGCGCACGCGTTCCTTTACTGTGGCCTCCTACCGCACTGAGTTGGCCATCCGCCACATGGCTGCGCCGGAGCCTGCCTCAGCGGGAAGCAAGGCACTTGATGGAATAGGCCACATGGCCCATTCGGAGCCCACCCCTATGGATGGGTGGAGGCTCAGCCCTGCAGGCCACGTGGTAGCTCCGGTGCCTTTCCCTGCGAGGACGCGGGCTTGGCCCTGAGGTCTCGATTGGCCACGTGGCGGCTCCGGAGACCGCCTCAGCGGGGAGGTGTGGGTCCAGTCCTGCCGGCTACGTGGCAGCTTGGGAGCCTCCCCCGACGGAGAGGTAGGATCTGGTCCTTCCCCCCTCAATGTGGCAGCCTCGGATTCGGCCTCCTAGGTAGAGGCAGAGCCCTTAGCGGTTTTCTCCTGTGCTTGGGGGTACCCGGTCTGCAGGGTACCGACAACGATAAAGTATACACCGCAACACCAGGTCGACCAACTACCCTCATTGACGAGGTCGACGTCTTCGTGCTGGAGCTGGTCCTGCGCGGCTTTAGACGCAAGGGAAGCCTGTGGTGGTTTGTGGGGGAGGGGGGACACGGTCCCGTACACCAAGAAGAATAGTGTTTCCCCCGTAGCCTGTTGGATGATGCTCCCCTAACCATCGAGCGACTTGCGACGTTCATGGTCGCTACTGGAGTCAGAGTTCCTGTCATTGTAGACTGCATGGATGGCCCACTTGGCCTCCTGGTACTCCATCTCCTTATCTTTGTCGACCTGGGGGTCGACCTTCCGGTTGCCCTCCCACTGACGGAAGGGCACGCCATCTGGGCGCTGTTACAGCTGCTCGCGGTAACGCTCCGTAAGCTTCTTGTTCTCCCGACATTCACTAGGGATGTGGTTGCTAGTGTTGTGTATCAGGCATCGCTCGCTGCTGCACGACAGCAACACGTGCTACCTGCTTTTCTGAAGCGAGTTGATGGCACCAATGATGAGATGGTCCACGTTGTTGATCCACTGCTGAGCCGCTCCTTGAGGAGCATTGATGGAAGGTGAGTTGTGGAGGAGTGTACGCGCTGCAGCGGGCGCACGCTCTAGACTCGCAGTTGGTGGCACTGTGGATGCCGATGGTGAAGGTGTCTACCGCAAAGCTCCAGCCTGGTTGGCCGCAGCTGCGCGGGGGCACGATGGACCAGACCGTCTCCTGGAGCAGGATTTGGCCTCGTCTTCGCCCGCAGTGATGCGGCGGCCTCGGTAAGTACCACCCAAAGGCATGATGTTCACCATTGTGTGAAGACGCAATCTTCTTGGAGCAAAAGCCCCCGAACTGGTGCACCAAATATCGAAGTGTTCTTGCGACACTTCCCCCATTCCTGCCTAGTCACAACCCGTGGAAGTTCTTTTTTTAGGAGGGGCTAGTCTCCGAGGATCTTGCGTGTATGTGAGATGGTGAACACGGTAGTTTTACATGGTTCGGGCCGCTGGAGCGTAACACCCTACGTCCATGGTGAGAGGTTTATTGCCTGATTCCTGTGAACTACAGAAGCTTGAGGGTGTGTGTGTGGAGATTTGAGAGCGGATGAGGATTGTGTCTAATGTCGGTTGCTGCCCAGTCCTTTAATAGTTCAAGGCCGTTCAGTCTTACAAGTGGGCTCGTTGCCCGACAGGTGGCCCAGGAGCAATCCTAACCCTTTATAAGATCTAGTGTATTATGGTTGCCTACCTCTTCTGGCTGTGGCTTGAAGACTCGCCTTCTTTACGCATTGGTCGCTAGTGGCCTAGCATGGATGTTGATGATGGCAGTGAATGTCTTGTCCGTCGTATCACCATAAGCTACCCCATCAACAGCGTGGGGTAGCTCTGTGGCGCCTTCACTGCGATGTGATTGGTCACAGTGGAGCGTGTGCCGCACCCATGTGCCTGGGGAAGGCGTGTGCCTTCAATGCGCAACTCAGACAGGAGACGTCACTCTTAACTCATGCGACTTACCACCCAAGGTTGGGGGCAAGGCACATGGCAGCATCAGAGCTCGCCTCTGCGGGGGAAGTCGAGCACCGCGCTGCGGGCCACGTGGCAGCCCCGAAGCCCAACTATAAAAAGAGCCGAGGTCCGGTGCTGCCGGGCATGTGACGGCTTCAGAGCCCACCTCTTCGGGGGATAGCGGCCAGGAGCCCCTGGGCGCGTGGCGGTACTAGAGCCCGCCCCTGCAGAGGGCGGGGTCCCGTGCCACAGGACACGTGGTGATATGGGGGCCCACCTCTACGGGGACGGAAAAAAATTATGCTGCACTGCTACAAACCAGCCCTCCTACAGCACCTTTTAAATCGCCACCACCTGTCCCATGAACGCATCTCACGTATGATGTTTTCCGCTGGCACTGCTGGACTCCTGCTCGATCACGGGCTCACGGCTGGAACCAGCCAGCTCAGTCACTTTTTTTCCGCCTCGGTTACGGCTCGGCCCTAGGCTGGTTATTTAAATCACGATTATATTCAAGCTCTGCACGCAACATTGATTGAAGCGTTGATTTACCTGAACATTCTGTTGCCGCCGTTGCGACAACAGAAGCATAATGGAAGACTGAATCTTCAGCTACATACCACACCCTGAACATCTAGAATTATTGTGCTGGAATCAATGTGTCTCTGTGCAGCAAGAGATCATGCAGGAAATTTGACCGAGAAGCTCTTTCTCAAACTCCATAACACGGTAAACCTCTTCTCAGACGAACTAGAATTAGTCGGCAGATGAATCTTCGACGCAAAGCTAGCCCAGAACGCCCAGCTTGAGTTATCGCATCCAACTTGCGACCGCGGCGAGGGAGGCGGATGGCCGTGGTGATGGGGATGGGCAACCGTGAGGGAGGCTGGCAGCCACGGCAAGGGAGGGGGATGGCTGCGGTAATGGAGACGGATGGCCATGGCGAGGGGCGGGCGGAGACGGACGGCCACGGCGAGGGAGGCGGGTGGAGGCGGCTGCGACCTGCGAGTGAGGCCGGCGGCGGCCGCCGCGAGTGAGAAGGGAATCCAGCGCATTCAATATCGATCGATGAGGAGCAGAGCGAGCCATGACCGTGAGGAGACAATAGGTTGAGGAGCCGATAGGGTGAGGGGCTGCTTTGAGATGCGTTCATGAGACACGTTGCGGCTACCTAGAAGGTGTTGTAGGGGGGGCTGGTTTGCAGCAGTGCTGCATATTCTTTTCTGAAGGCGGGTCCCGAGCCGAGGACGATGTGACAACACCGGGGCCCGTCCTTGAGGAAGGACGGGGTCCGGTCCTGCTGAACATGTGGCACCTCTGGAGTCTGCCTCGGCGTAGAGGCAGGGTCCTTAGACGTTTCTTCCATCGTGCGGGGTATCCAGTAATGAGGTACCAACAGTTGCCAACTTTCTGCTTCTCTTTTGTTTCTTGCATCTACGCATTGGGACATCTGAATATCTGTGAGGCTCAACTTGTTAAAAAAAAAAGGTTCAATAGTAAGGTAGAGACAAACTGATGCTAAGATAGACAAAAGTTTATTCTTAAGAAAACTACTACTCAAGCTTATTCACTACTGACAACATGAGTATCCTACATATACTACAAGCGTGTCATTTCCACGAAAGCTACAGAAAATAGTGCAATCTAAAACTAGTTTACCACACAAGTCCTTTGATTGATATGTGAACAACAAAGTTATTTGATTCATGTCATCCTGATTTGCAAAGAATTAGTACAAAACAGATTGTGGATATAGTTGCGCATAGTAAAAAAAGTTTACAATAATGACATGCCACAATAGAGACAACCTAGCAATCTAGCAAGAGCTCTACTGCAAATCACAAATGTACAAGCCCAACAAAGTACTTACATTTACTCACAAACTACAGAGGACAAAATGTCAGGAACAAATAAAATACTCAGATCATGTGTGTAATTAGTTGTGGGCTGAATATCAAGCTGCAATGGGGAAAGAAGGATGCTATAACAGAGGATAAAGTGAAGGATGCTATAATAGATGAAAAATGCTATAATATAGGATACCAAGCTGCAAACGACAGGTAAAACATATGTTATCTTGTCATGAATCAAAGATCAATGTCTTCATCATTGATGTCCAAGTTCTCACTTGACAATATATGAGAGTAAGATGAAGCAGTAAAATTAAGAAGTTAGAATCTGAAGTTGTACTGCAGGTCTGCAATCAAAAATGTGTATACCTGCAGCCCAAAACCAATCCCGGAGACATACTAAATCCTCAATAGTGTTGGTGGACAAACTTCTTCTGTATTCACTAATAATCCTTGAACCAGTGCTAAATACGGACTTAGATGCCACTATAGAAGCTGGAACTGCCAAGACATCACGAGCCATGCGAGTCAAGATTGGATACTTAGGTGAATGCATCTTCCACCAACTTCCACCAATGTAGTATATCAAAGCTCTCTTCATCATAGGTGAACAAATCATCTTGAATATATCTATCCAACTCAAGTGCCTCTTGCTTGCTTTGAACACTCAAATGATATGACCAATTAGACCATGGACAATCTTGTCTTAGAGACATGGTGTCAGCTTGCTGATTATTAAAGCCACATTTTTCTTGTGTTTGAGAAGAGTATGCATTGAACAAATTAGTAACTACATTATCAACTCTATTGATGTGATCATCCGCACAATCTCCAAAAGCTTGCCTCAAATGAAAGCCAACAAAACCAAACTTGAATCTAGGATCAAGAACCACTAATATGTAATTTGCCAAGTAAGAAAGCTTCCAATACTGAGAAACCATAGATGCAACAAGTGTATTGGCACTTATTGTTCCCTCTTTCAACACTTGTCTAACTTCTAAAATTTGATGAAAATAAAGATTAGAAGTTGGGTATTTCAAACCGGCAACAACTTTGGTGCCTTTCTTGAAGACCTTTAGCAAGCTACAAACCAACTCAGCTATTTCCCACTCTATAGTCAACGGGGAGTACCTATAGTTCAGATCTTGTACTTCAGACTCATGGAAAGCTGTCCTTAGTGGTAGAGCCGACTTAGCATGAGATACGTTGAATTCCAACGCATTGGCACATCAAGTGAAGGTCGTTTCTTGCAAGATATTCCGAGTTCAGCAATAATTTCCTTTAAATTTTGCTTTATGGACTTAGAAGAATTTATGTAGTTCACACTTTCTCTAACGCTATTGATGACACCCTCTATTGCTTGTGAACCATCCTTAATGATGAGATTGAGGACATGTGCAACACAACGAACATGAAACAGTTCACTACAGAACAACAACTGCCTTGTGAAAAGGTGCTCACACAATGAGTCCATCATTGACATGTTAACTTGTGCATTATCCAAGGTTACACTAAAGATCTTATCCTCAATATTATAATAGTGGATAGTCTTCAGCACTACATTATAAATATTTTGAGCATCATGCAGTGTTTTAATGTAACAAAACCTTAGAATTTTTTCTGGACCTTCCAACTATCTTCTATATAATGACATGTGATGCACAACTAACCTATATTTCCCTTGGATGTCCAATCATCAGCTGTCAGTAAAACTCTAGATTTATAATTCTTAAATGTGTCTCAATATTGATCGGTGATTCTGAAAAACTCTAATGCAGTCCAATTTTATAGTTGTTCTGCCGACTAACTTAAATATTGGGTTAAAGCTAGCTAAATATCTGATGAACCTATCATATTCAAGAAGTGAAAATGGAAGTTCATGAAGGATGATCATTTTTACCAGCTCCCCCTAGTCCTTTGAGGATCAAACTTCCAATCTGCTAGAGCAGTTGCTTCATTTGGCAATGTTGAAGACTGCAATTGGTGTACCATGTCATGAATTTTGGCCCTTTCTTCACATATACTTAAATGCCTCTTAATGTGATTTGTTCTTGAATTTCGTGCAGCTGGAAATACTTCATTGCAATGTTTGCAGCAGCCTTTTCTAAGTTTTTCATGATGGTAAATCGGCTCTACTTCCTTCCATATTGTTGATATAAGTTTACGTGGTTTACAACCATGTGAAGTACCAGTAATGTCATATACAAGCAAATAATATAAAGATCAATGACCGACTATCTAAACAAACTACAGAAAATATGTAGTAATTTGTAGTACAAGTCTATAAAAGAAACACTCACCACATAAAGTTCAACGAGTTCTTTCTTCTGGAAATAGAGATAATGATGGTGTAGAAGACCTTGATGGAGACCTCTGCGTAGGCTCTAATGAGACAGGTGCTCTAGGGCATGATGGTTGTGCTTTACATCTTGTTCCCACCAACATATAGGATACCAACAATCTCATCATGGGCAAACTTGTGATAACTGGTTACCTCACTTGCACCCCAATGTTGGGAGATCACTGTTGTTTTGCTTTCAGATTTCTTGTTGTAGGAGACTTCATAAGCTTTGATGTCGGGGCCCTATCGTGCAAAACAAAGTGTGATGCCGATGACTCGGCTACTCCCAGCATCATTATACGGCGTCTACCACTACTACAAAAAGCATTTTCACAGGCGCCTCGATTTTTCAAACACAAGCGGTCCGTAAAAAAGACGATTGTGATAACGAATGATACACTAACCGCCTCTGATGACAGAACATCACAGGTGGATTTTAAAAAACAACTGCCTGGGTAAATACATGATTTTCTCAGGTGGCTATTAATTAAGAACTGTCTATACTCTAGCAAACTTCACAGGCGGTTCTTAATTAACCACTGTCTGGGTAAATACATGATTTTCACGGGCGGACATTGTTTAAGAATCGTATGTACTGGTTCAATCATCACATGCAATTTTTATTGAAGAACCGTCTGGGGAAAGTCATTGTTTTCACAGGCTGCTTGTTAGTTAAGAACCGCCTGTGATGCTGATAAGCTCATGTCAAGCTAATCCTTGCATAACAAGCTCTTGTAGATGCAAGTAACACTCGTGGCTCATCATTTGGATTGTTGAAAGCCACAATTGAAGCCTGACGATCCCTTGGAAGGATTTTCTCATCCATTTGAAGGATTTCTTTTCCTCCTGTCCATTTGAAAACCTAGGAAGATTCTTCTTTCTCAGTTTTAATGCCTAAATATATTGACTAAAAATTAGTACCTACTCTCTTAGTGCTTCACACAAGCGAGGAAGCGAACAACTTCAATTACAAATCTTGTTTTTAGCCTTTCATAAGGATTTGACCTTAATCTTTTAAGCATAGATTTATCAATAAGTGAAGCTTCCTTCTCACACATGTTAATGACAGTTATAAGTGAATGGTGTGCCGAAGCTAACAAAATCTGAATTGGACTGAAGATAAAGAGATCCTGCATATGAGTGGCAATGTTCAGGTTAGACAGCGTGAAGCTATGATGACAACCTTCAACATCATAACTTCATGTTGTCTAACCTGGACATTGCCACTCATATGCAGGATCTCTTTGTCTTCTATCCCGTTGAGATTTCGTTAGCTTCGACACACCCTTCACTTGTAACTGTCATTAACATGTCTGATGAGGAAGCTTCACTTATTAATAAATCTATGCTTGAAAGATTAAGGTCAAATTCCTATGAAAAGGGTAAACACAAGATTTATGATTGAAGTTGTTCGCTTCGTCACTTGTGTGAAGCACTAAGAGAGATGGTACTTATTTGTAGTCAATATATTCAGCCATTAGAACTGATAAAGTAGCATCTTCGTAAGTTTTTTAAATGGACAGAAGAGAAAGGAATCTTTCAGGACTTGTTTGGGTGTACTCAATCTAATTGGAATGAAGTGGATTGGAGTGGAGAATGAACTAATTTTCTCCTCATTCCACTTATATTGAAGTGGATCCACTCCTATCCAAACAAGCCCTCAAATGGATGGGAATTATCGTCAGACTTCAATTGAAGCTTTTAACAATCCAAATGATGAGTCTCGGGTGTTACTTGCATCTACAAGAGCTTGCTGTGAAGGGATCAGCTTGACAGGAGCTTCAAGAGTTGTGCTTTTAGATGTTGGTTGGAACCAAGTTGTTGGAAGGCAAGCCTGATCATCATAGGTCAGAAGAAATTTATATACACATACAATTTGATAACTTATGGAACATGTGAAGGAGATAAATATAATAGTCAACAAGCCGAAAAGGATCACTTGTCCAAATTAGTCTTCTCTACAAAAGTTGAATTTAATAATGTTTGAAACATGCTATCTAAAGCTAAAATGGAGCATTGTTCTAAGTTGATTTCAGAGGATACAAATATATACAATATATATCATACATTTTTCCAGCATTGAAATATTCTCGCATATAGGGTTTCAAATCCGTTTTAATGCTTCTCTCTACGCGCTTGATGTTTTATGGTTCGGTGAAAAGGTACATCTCTTCATACTGATTATATTCATCTCCATTATCTCCCACATTTTCAACCCCAAAAATATTTTTCTTTCCAGAATCAACTACGTGCATCTTCTCACTTTCTGGATCTTGTACATAAAAAACTTGTGCAACACGATCAGCAAGAACCCACAGGTCATCTTTATAACTCACTTTATTCAAGTCTACCAATGTCAGCCCATAATTGTCCACTTTCATACCATCAGTATGTTTGATCCATTGACACTTAAATACGGGCATTACCATTCTTTCGTCATAATTGAGTTCCCATATTTCCTTCATGAACCCGAAGTATATGGTCTTCTGCCCTTGTGAATCATAAGCCTCAATACGAACACCACTATTTTGTGCAACACTCTTACCATCTTTTTATTTAGTGTAAAATGTGTAACCATTGATGTCATATGCTTGTCATGATATCATCAAAGCAGATGGGCCAGAAGATAACTTCTTCATTGTTGCCTCTTCTATGGAGTTTCTGTATGGTATATTTTTGCCCATTAACCATTCAGTGAAACATCATTTGTGCTCTTTCGTGATCCAATCCTCTGTGCGGTCTTGGTTTTTTTTGCAAACCTCAATTTTATGTTCCTCGATGTACGACTCAGCTATTGCGAGTTGTTGTAGTACACCAAAATGTGCACGGTGTACATTCTTGTAATCTTGAACGATAAAAGTTTTCTTACTCACTTTGCCTCTCCCACGTAGTCTATCCTCATGTACTGGTATAGGCACACCTATCGATTTTCCATCTTTGATGTAATCAGCGCAACCCTCAATCACTTCTTCAGTGGTGTATCCTTCCATAATTGAACCCTTTGGGTGAGCACGGTTCCGCACATAACCTTTTAATACTCCTAAATATCTCTCCAACGAAAACATATGATGTAAATATAGTGGCCCTAATGCTTTTATCTGATCAACAAGATGTATGATTAGGTGTACTTGCATATCAAAAAAGGATGGTGGGAAACACATCTCAAGCTTGCACATAGTCTCGATGATGTATGTTTTCAGATAGTCTAAATCTTCACGTGCTATCACCTTTTGCGATACTGCATTGAAGAAGTAACACAAACGTGTGATGACAACTTTTATATGCTCAGATTTGATGACTCTTATTGCAATGGCAAGGAACACTGTCATCATCATGTGACAGTCGTGAGAATTATAGCCAAATAAAGACAAACGAGACTAGTTTGCGGATATTGGATGAGAATTTGACACTTTGATCCCACGCAAGCATTCATAAATTGATTTTTTCTCTTCTAGTGTCAAGTTGTAGCTGGCTGGGGGAAGGTAATGCTTCCCGTTCGCCTTTTCTACTGGATGAAGCTCCGGTCTCATATCAAGATTTACTAGGTCCATACATGAATTTAATCCGTTCTTTGTTTTCCTCGGCATGTCTAGCAAGGTCCAATGATTCTATCAAATACATTTTTTGTAACGTGCAGCAAATCAATACTATGGCAAAATTCTAGATTCTTCCAATACGGAAGATACTTGAAAAAATAGTTTCTTGAAAGACATGTCAGTTGTATCACCCGAAGATGTACTGTTCTTTCTCTTTGTTCCTTTACATTTTTTGTCCTTACCGAAAGCAATATGAATGTTCTTGACCATTTCGAACACGAGTTTTTCATTATAAGGTTTTGCTGCAGTATCTTTTTCGATTTTGTTATCAAATTATTCTTTCATCTTCCTATACTTGTGTGTATCTGTCAAGAACCGCCGGTGTCTCATGTACACCGTCTTTTTGGATTAAGTGAGGTATAGAAATCCAGTTCTAGCCACACACCTTACACAACCTGTCTTCCCTTTCATTTGCCCTGATAATGTAAACAACCCGGGATAATCATGCACGGTAACGAATATCATTGCTCTTAGCGTGAAATACTCCCGCTTGTACTCATCCCATGTACGTACCCCTTCATTCAACAATTTCTCCATATCTTCCATTAAAGATTCCAAGAACACATCAATTTCGATATCGGGTTGTTTTGGACCTTGGATAAGAATAGATAACAAGATATATTTCCTTTTGTGACACAACCATGTCCGTAGGTTGTACATCGTTAAGACCACGGGCCATGTGTTGTGTATGCTCCTTTTTTCACCAAACGGATTCATTCTGTCTGTACCCAAGGCAAACCTTACATTTCTGATTTCCTTTGCAAATTTTGGATACTAAATATCAAAAATTTCCACGTTGCATCATCTGGGTGTCGAATATGTTGTTTATTCTTCTTGCGCTGCTCGAAATGCCAATGCATAAGTTCAGCCTCCTTAGGGTTTGAGAAAAAACGCTTCAAGTGATCAATTACCGGAAGGTACCACATCACCAAGGCAAGAATTTTTGTCTTATTCTTCTCATCTTCATCGCCAGAAGTATCGTCATCATCACCTTCAGGGCCAATAATAAACTTCTTATTCTTCTAAGACTTTTTCATGTTAGTAATGTACTGGTGATTGTTGTCCTTCTTATATCTACTGACACCACAGATGGGGCATCTAGTTGCGAGCTCATGCTCTTTGCGATACAAAATACAATGGTTCACACAAGCGTGTATTTTTGTCACACCTAGTTCTATCGGGCAAAGAAGTTTCTTCGCTTTATAAATGCTTCTGGGTAGTTTATTTGGATTTGGAAGAATTGCTGCCAAAAGATTCAAAAGATCAGAGAAACTACAATTGGACCATCCGTGTGTGGCTTTTAACTTTAGTAGTTCTAAGACTGCACGCAATGTAGTAAACTCTTTTCTCACAACTATTTGATTCATCATATAAAAGCTCCATCACCGCATTCTGCAACGTCTTCATTTTACTTAAACTTTTACTTGCTCCCATAGAAGTCAATACATATGGTTCAATGTGACGCAACATCTCCTCACAATCTAACTCATCATCATCACCACCATCTTGATTGTCACTACCATCATCAATATGAACATTATCGTCATCCGAACCTCTCTCATCATCTTTATCCACTTCATGTGTATCTAACTCACCAAGCTCTGTCCATATTGTGTAGTTTTTTTTTGAAACCTCTTTTCATCAAATGAGATTGGATTATAATAATATCTATCCAATCAATCTTATTTTCGCAGTCGATACATGGACATAATATGTCATCTATCTTTTGCAACTTCGCATGTCTTTTGGATGCTTCAATAAAATTTGCAAAATTACGAATGTATATAGGATCGGGTCTTGGCATTTTATACATCCACGCTCGACGGTTCATGCTTCAATAACAGATTTTTTGTAAGATTTAGAAAATTTGGCCACAGATATTCCCTAAAGGTCTTCTATAAAATGAATTTACAGAGACATAACAAGCTTGTATCATATGAGTGAATACTGGTATCATGTATGTCTGTTCATAAGGGTTCTAAGAAAATTTGTTTCATAATTTTCTCAGCTTCCTATTGGCCATAATGGATTTTTGAAGTTAGGCTTATTCATTGAAACATTTTCATCGAACACGTGATGTGCTTGTATTCATATTCAACCTTTAATACTTCAAATCTACTTCTTGTTCTATAAAATTCATAGGTGAGCTCAAGGGGAGACTCAACTATATCTTTCAACCTTTAATCCTTCAAATCTACTACAAATCTCAAGTGGTGGGGGGCGGGGGTCTGGAGGCATATGCAAACTCAACAAAACGAAACTAAAAACAGGACAACAAATTGAAAACATGACAGTGGAGAAAAAGTCTCTTCTAACCTTTTCTCTGTTCGAAGCTTGATCAACTGATAAATGCAGTACCGGCCCGCGCACGGTGGAAAATTTTGGCAGTCTGGCGGCGTGATGGAAAATCTCCCGAGTTAGGTTTTTTGTAGTGCCCGAGGGGTCTTTATATAGGCGTCGGTTTTCACATACGGTTTTTCACGAAACAACCGCGTGTGATAAAAATTAATAAAGTTCAGGCGGTTTTTTAGACGGTTCTTAACAGCTTCACGAGCGGTTCTTCACTAAAAAACCGCCTGCGATAATGGCTCGAGCCTGTTCTTCAATTTTCTTTTCTATTGCTTCTTTTTTATTTAGATTCCAATATAAATACTCAAACATGTATATATTTTGCAAATTGAGTCCAAATTCGATGATTCTTTCTTCTATATTTTTCAAAAATTAACATCTACCACCTGAACCAAATATTTTAAAACTTGTATAACTAATATTGTAATGTTTGATGAATATAAAATTAATTTATACTCACATATTATTCACATTTTTGTATCTTCCAAAAAAAGGATCCTTCACTGAAATCTGTTTGTATGAACATATTTGTCTTATTTATACAGGTATGAATTTTGTTAATCTTTTTAAAGCATTCCAACATGTCAAAATTCAAATTATCCATTATTCTAACCAAATGCTCATATACATATGAGGCATTCATCAAATTTTGAAAACACATTGATTCAAAAAAATTTAAAAAAAAAATTGAAAAAATCATAGAGGTTGGTATGATGACTAAAAAGTTCCATTGAAAAACTAAATGAAAAACTTATTATATTCATCAAGATAGAAAAATGACAAATATTCAGTGTTATTTGTTTTTTATGTTCTCGCTAATTTCAAATGATTTATGAAGTGAAATTTAATGGTAACCTTTAATACTCAAGCATATTACAAGAAAGTGGAATTTGGGCTTTTAAAATACTCCTCATTTTAAACAAGAATATTAATAAACATTAGACTCAGTAATGGTTTTTAACTGCTTCACAGGCGGTTGTTACTAAACAACCATCTGCGATAATGGCCCGAGCCTGTTCTTCAGTTTTCTTTTCCTTTGCTTCTTTTTTACTTAGATTCCAATATAAATACTCAAACTTGTATAGATTATGCAAATTGAGTCCAAATTTGATGATTCTTTCTTCTATATTTTTCAAAAATTAAAATCTACCACCTGGACCAAATATTTTAAAACTTGTATAGCTAACATTGTAATGTTTTGGTAAATATCAAATTAATTTGTACTCACATATTATTCACATTTCCGTATCTTCCAAGAAAAAAGGGATCCTTCACTGAAATCTGTTTGTATGAACATATTTGTCTTATTTATACATGTACGAATTTTGTTAATTTTTTAAAGCATTCTAACATGTCAAAATTCAAATTATCCATCATTCTGACCAAATGCTCATATACATATGAGGCATTCATCAAATTTTGAACACACATTGATTAAAAAATTAAAAAATCTGAAAAAATTCATAGAGGTTGGTATGATGACTAAAAAGGTCCATTGAAAAACTAAATGAAAAAAATCATTATATTCATCAAGATAGAAAAATGAAAAATAGCAATTGTTATTTGTTTTTTATGTTCTGACCAATTTCAAAGGTTTTATGAAGTGAAATTTAATGGTAAATTTTAATACTCAAGCATATTACAAGAAAATGGAATTTGGGCTTTTAAAAAGCTCCACATTTAATCAAGAATATTAATTAAGCTTACATAAAGATATTTTCAGACGATTGGTACTGAATAACCTCCTGAGAAAAGTATTTATCTCACGCGGATATTGCTTACCAACCGCCTGAGATAAATACATCTTCTCAGGCGGTTGGTAATTAATAACTGCCTGAGATAATCCTCTTCTAAAGCGGTTGGTACTTAATAACTGCCTGAGAAAATAGGCGTCTATATATAGCCATCGGTTGCGTTAGAAAAACCTAACCTGGGTGAAATCACTTAGACGTCGCCAGGCTGCCAAAATTTCATTTGCTGCCAAGTCTCCGCCGCTCTTGCCGCCGAGCTTCGCCGTCACTGCCGTGCTTCAGCCTCGCCACTTCCTTTCCTTCCTTCCAGGTACGCCGAGCTTCGCTCTCGCCGTCGCTGCCAAGCTTCGACCTTGCCGCCAGGTATGCTGCCGCTTCCTTCTCTCCTCCGTCCTCGTGTCGCCTCCCTCCCCGCCCTCGCCGCCGGCCGAGTGATGTCCTCGTCGCTGTCGCACCCTAGATTTCCTTATCTGCCTTCGATACAAGCAATATGCATTAATCAAAGTTTTTGAACCCTAGGTGCCTTGGTCAGTTGCCTCAAACCCTAGGTTCCTATCTAATTTTCATTAATAAAAGTTTTTGGACCTGCAACAAATTTTTGATGGTCACATTGGTATTAAGAAGTGGCAGGATATTTTCCTTATTTGTTCAGTCAACATTTATTTTTTAATAAAGCCTTCCACATGAGTCTATCTTCTAATTTCATATTGCTTTGAAATATTATTTGGTGCACTTTGTATACTCGTGGGTAGTTACTAATGTAGTAGCACAGATGTCTTTTTGTTTAGAGGAATTTGAATTTTGTTTGCTAATTGCTACACTAAAGGTATGTGTGCTATACTCCTAATATATAATTATATATGTTGATATATATAGGGTCGACTAGACATTGTCATAAAAAATGGTCTGGACGATTAGAGGACCGACTAGGGTCGACTAGGATCGATTAGTCACCCTAGTCGACGATTAATTGTCCTAGTCGACCTAGTCGGTGGGTAGGCGACTAGGGTCGACTAGGCGACTTGAAAACATTGTGAATTGTGAATTTTTATTGTTTAATTGTTGATATAATTGTTCTTGTTGACTTTTGATACAAGCAATACACATGCCTAGCTAATACCTTGGTTAGTCGGCTCAAACCCTAAAATGGAACTTGGTCAATCACCTTGGTCAGTTGCCTTAAACCCAAGAATGACTTATCAAACAAGAATGCTTCCATCTTTTTCTTCATGCGACACTTCATGTAGAGTTAATATGCCATTCATTATATTTTTTGTCTTATTAGTTCTAACATGGAAAGCCCTAAGAAGACTGGTGCTGGTAGTAACAATAAAGAAGGCAATGTAGAGTTTAGTGACTCCAGGAGTTCAGGCTCCTTTCACAGTCCATCGGATCCTTTTCCGAATATAAAAATTAAAAAGACTTCAGAGGATCTCGACCCGGAATATGATCCCGCCGACGAGGTATGGATCACAAATCTTAACTTCAGCAGTTCAAGTTAATGTTGGTTGTCAAGTATACGAAGTCTTATAATTCTTTTCTACCTTGATTAATCGCGAAGACAACGAGGTGACTTCGGCTCTTAAAACCGCAGAAGGTTCTCCAATGGATGAATCCTCAGGTTCACTCAAGCGGAAACGAGGGCAACGAGGTCCTAATAAGGGTCCATTGGACCGCATCATGTACATAACAAGGGTCTGTCCAGGTGGGCTTCCCCAAGAACCACTGGATTCAGTTACCAAGTACCGAAATGCATGCAATTTTCTTGTTAGAGAGCTCGTGCCGATCACAACTGTGAATTGGAGAAAATTAACTGAGGAGACCAATAATGAGTTGTGGGAAAGGATAAAGAAACAATTCAAGTTCCTGAAAGGCACGGAAGAAGCTGTCAAGAAAGCAACATTGGTCTCTTGCGACAAGAAGTTTCGTGGCTGGAAGAGTGAAATGAATGCTTATGTTAAGGCCGATAAGGTCCCTAGCCCGAGGAATATGGGAAAAATCACACAAGCTCAGTGGCAAGAATTTGTTCGTCAAAACACCACACCTGAAGCTAAATCCCTAAGTGCAACTAGGTCAGAGCTTGCCAAAAAGAACAAATACCACCATCGCTTGGGGTCTGCCGGATATGCCCCCAAAGTCCAGAAATGGAATAAGATATTAGACAAAATTACCAGTAAGGACAATCCTCACCCGTTAGAATGCTACGATGAGAGAACTCAGCGGTGGGTCTTTGCTCGGTCAGGTTTGACCAGCGAGGGCAAACTTGAAAAGCCCGACTCTGTGAATGACGTAGAGGAAAAAATAAAAGATGTAATTGAAAAGAAAACATAAGGTCCTCTTTAAGCCGAAGAGGGAGAATGACCAACTTACCGCTATCCTAGGAAACCCTGAACACAATGGATGGGTTCAAGCAATCTCTTCTCAAATGTCTTGGCTAGATGGTATCCCGAAAGATAAAGAGACATATAGAAGACGTGAGAAGTTCAAGAAAACTCTTGATGAAACAATTGCTCAAAAGGTCAAGGAAAATGTGCAAGAAATAATTTAACAACTTAGACAATCGGGACAATTAGTGGCACCGAGTACAACGATGGTTCCCGTGCCAAAGGAGCATTTGGTTTCTCCAACTACCTACTCTAGCAGCGTAGGTATTGTGCCAATCTCAGAGTCAACCCATAAGTTTGTCATCGATGATATTGCTAAGGACAGATCTTTTTGTCTTCTTGTCCTGATCGGCAGAGCAAGGAACAAAACCAAATAGGTTGCAACTGCTATGGCAAAGTCTGATCGTGACTTCAATGACAATCCACTTCCGTTTTATTATGTTGTGGTGCAAGTTCTTCAGATCATTGATAATGATTATGAATATTATGAAATAGACCACATTACACATGAAGGGATCATGACTCCGGGGCAGGCTGTCAACCAATTAATACTTTGGCACCAATGCAATATCGTGTTGGACGATGAGCCAATTTCTAGCCCCATCACACCTCAAAATTCTGCAACCAAGTCTTGTAAGTCGAAAGTCCAGGAAGATCCACTCCCAGTCCAGGAAGATCCACTCCCCCTATGTCTCAGCAAGGATGATAGTAACATTGCTTGTAAAGATAACCAAGAGCAACAAGTTGAACAATAGTTTCAAGTTGTATCAGAGCAAGCTGTTGTTAGTAAAGAGCAACCAATTGAGCAACAACTTTAAGTAGTACTAGAGCAAGGTGCTGGTAGTAAAGAGCAATCAGTTGAACAACAAGTTCAACAACAAGCCAGTGTCCAACTTCTGACGACTACTCATCGGTCATTAGTGCCTATCAAAGTTAGCTCATACGAAAATAAGAACCCTTCATCAGAAGTGTCAAAGTATTTGAAAAATATGAAGGAAAATATTAGAAAATCGAGTGCATCTCGTTCTTCACATGAGCCAACATTAGAAGATATTGAGAAGTGGGAAGAAGACGGTGTCATGAATAATCGGCGGACGGTTTTAGTTAAACCAGGAGTTTCAATATACAAGATTGAGGATCCTCCTAAATATGTGATGGGAAGCCGTTCATGACATTGGTACAACTTAGCAAACAACCTATCCCGCTCAAAAGAATGCACGAGCGGTACATCACTGCCAGCACAAAATATGCTCTTTCTTACGTCACATTTCGTGTGCCACAAGATGCATTCTGGAGCACTGGAGAAAATACACGAGCTCTTTTCTTTGAAGATCTACATGTCCTTTTCCACCGGGGCATGCCCGAAATCGACCTGCTACTCGTCTGGTGCTTGTAAGTGACTCTATTATTTTGCATTTGCTTTTCTTACTACACGCATACACATTTCATAAGATTACAATAATTCTGGACTTCTTTTATAGGATACAATACATGGATAATAAAAAGATAAAACGCAAGACAGGTATCCTTGATCCTACACGGATTGCAAAGACGTTATTCGACATTAAGGCGGATCGAGACAAAGTACTATACAAGCACATGAAAAAAAAAAGAATTTGAAAAATCAATTGCAAAACAAAAGAAGGATAGAAGGACAGAAGTTGCATCTTACATAGGACATGCCATGTTTAACTTTGTTAGAGACGACAAGGACCTCGTAAAGGCTCCGTACCACTTCGAGTAAGTTCAACACATGACATTGAAATAGAAATTATTGCTAATTGTTAACCTAAGTGTTTGTATGTGTGCAATAAACACTACATAATGATCTTCATCTAGCCAACGCAGGGTTTGCCAACAATCTTGGACTCAGCCGATTACCCACCAGATCGTTACAAAGATTTCCTTTCCATTTTGAAACTATACGTTTATTTGATACTTTTAATTTACACACATTTAGAATGTGTTGACAAGTTTTATATGACATTTCTTGTATTACAGTGTTTGACATTTTTACGCGGAACGGCTTGGCGGTCAGAGACCTCCCAATATGAATGCATTGGACATTAAAACATATTATATTTGTCTAAAACAGCCTGCTGGGAGTGTCTTATGCAGGTATTATGTATGCGGGCATCTTCGGACCGCCAACGAATATATAGTGAATCGTGAAGATGTAAGTTATCCTTAATGTCGATATCTTATTTTCTTACTTTTGAGTTTTATTTTCATTGTAACTAGCGTATTTTAATACTTATATTCTCTACTGTTCAATATTACTAGAAACATTATTTTCAGATTTTGATTCCAACTTCAAGATTCAATTGCTCATAGTACAACTGCTCCAAAAATTCAAATAATTTCCTGTATACTCTCACTTTGATCTATACTTTGAGATTGTTTAAACCAACACATTCTAAACCTTGTTATGTATTTTATTGCAGCACATGAAGAATGTGAATGAAGAATAGCCGGTTTGTAGAAGTATGCATGGTGGAGGAGCCGACAAGATTGCTGGTGAACTGTGTCAATTCGTGTGTCACAAAATTTTGCACAAAAGAGGGGTGTTCTTTGATGAGAATGGTGTAATAGCTGATGTGCTAGAACTTTGCCACTATGACAATAGAAACAGTTTTTAGTGAAACTTATAAACTATGAGATGACTTGTATGTGTAACTTGTACATATATATATTGTTTTAGTGAAATTGACTTCTGTGAGATGACTTCTGTGATTATATTATTTACTTCTGTGATTATATTGTTGATTCTGTGATTATATTGAATTGACCTGGAAATTAGAAATAACAGCAGGCCTGTGAAATATCATTATCATAGGCGGCTAGATATAGGTAAAGAACCATATGTGATAATCTAATTATCACAGGCGATTATTGTTATGGTACAAACCAGCTGTGATAAACTGTCTTCACAGGTGGCTTGTCATAGGTAAAGATTCGTCTGTGATAACACCATTATCACAGTCAGTTATATATACTGCACGACCCGTCTGTGACAATATGTCTTCACAGGTGGCTAGTCGTAAGTAAAGAACCGTCTGTGATAATATCAATATCATAGGCGGTTTCACTTCTCTGCTTGTGAAATTGCAGATTATCGCATACTCTTTGTTTCAGACGGTTTTAGAAACTGTGTGTGATAATACGTTTGGAGCCGCTTAAGATGAGGCTTATTGTAGCAGTGTACGGTGTATAGTTGGATCGGACGGCGCCACTAGCAACCAAAGTAGCATGCATGTTGTCCAAACGGGACATCTAACATGAGGCACGACATGGACGGGGTGATAGGAATCTGAAAATTCCTCCATCCATGATTAGACTACTCGTAGTGGTGACCCTCTATATCCCACTTCAATACCACTTTTTAGAGTGATCAATAAAATATTTTGTCCTTTTTCATTCTCCACGCTCGTTCACCTTTATACCAACTACCATTTATTTTATACTCTCTCCGGTGTACAAAAAATTGTCGTTTTGGACATGTTCTCGCATACCAAGAAAGCATTAAATAGATTTTCTTTCTTTTATAATACAACTCTCCTTAGTGGTCCAAGTGGTCTTCTTCACGTTTTTCCAGCCAATCTGATGCAGGTTCAATTCCTAGGTACACGTTACCCCATTTTTTTACACCATTTTCCATGGCATGCAGTGTAAAACGACAATTTTTTGTGCACTCTTGGCTCTAGTGTAGAACGACAATTTTTTGTACACCAGAGGGAGTATATGTCATACAACTACCTTTTATTTTCTATTTTCCTCTCTTTCATCTTTATTTGTATTATTTTGTTCTTTTTCATCTTGTTATTTCCCTTTTTCCCGTTTTATTTATTTTCCCTTATTTTCTATATTTTTCCTCTTTTTTTTTCTCTCTTACTCCCAACATCTTCTCCACCTTCCAAAACATTCTCGATGTGGTTTGTTCCCTCAGTTCCTTCTCTTCCGATGTCCTCCCGAAATCACCGCTACTCCGCCGCCTTTGTGTCTTCCCGGTCATCTCCTTCCTCCTCCCCGCCATCTTCTCTCTTCTACCCCGCCTGCAACCTCGCCGCCTCCTCGCTCTCTCCCATGCCAAGTGTCGCCCATGCGCTAGATCCGCGCTAGAACCGGCCAATTTCTAAGGCGGTGAATGTTGCAGTTCAACGAAGATTTCGTTTGCATTTGATTCTCTCCGGAAGCATCGGTTAAAGAAGTGAATTTGAAGATGAGTAAAAGGCAACGTGCATAAATCTGCTTTAGGATATGCATCGATCGACTTCTGTACGTTGCCAGTAATTGGATCAAGGTTCACCAACTTGCCGATATCCGTGGGCTCTACCGAATTTTAAAAAATCAATTATATGCGACGACTGATGGCATCGTATACACGACTACACGAGTGAACAGCGACAGCTTCGTGCTTGATCTATCCACAAGAGCAGTGTCCAGGCAGCCGAAAATATCATATCCATGAATTACTGTGTCATAGTTATCGAAAAAAATTTACTGTGTCATGATGTCGTGAGCGTACGTCGTTACACGAGGTAGCTGTTACAGTTGGCGTCAACGATGTCTGGGACGGTACACGACGCGACGGCGTACTGGTTGCGCTCCTCCTCGTCCAACGTGTCCGACATGTTCCTCCCCCTCGTCTCCGGCAGGCAGACCGCGAAGAGCCCGAGGCACCCGATGGAGAGCCCGAACACGCCGAACGACCAGAAGCTCCTGTCGCGGCCGAGCGTGACGAGCACGGGCGCCACCACGCCGCCCAGCACCAGCGCCTGGCGCACCAGCCCCACCGCCGAGTTGCGCACGGACGTCGGGAACAGCTCGACGGAGTAGATCAGGTCGACGTTGAACGCCGTGCACGCTGCGCAGAAGGAGATGATCTCGGAGGCCATCCGGGCCGCGCCCTGCGGGACGGCGACGCACGCGAGGCTGAACACCCCCGCCAGCACGGTGACCGCGACCAGAGAGACCCGCCGGTTCATCCTGCCGATGAAGAGCCACACCAGGAGGGACGACGGAAGCTCGGCCAGCGCGTTGTACGTGACGCTGAGGTACAGGTTAGACCCCAGGTTCCCAACGTTGAGCGGCATGCCGTAGTAGACCATGCCGATGCCGAAGCTTGCCGTCATGATGGCCGCCAGCCTCCGGAGCGCCCAGGGCCGCTCCCACATCGTGCGCAGCGTGTCGAACATCCCTCCGCCGCCGCCGCCGCCATCGTCCTCCGGCATGATGCACGCGTGCAGCATGGAGAAGCTGGACGTAACGCCGTTGCCGTCCAGCGACGCGATCTGCCGCAGCGTCTCGATGGCGTCCTGCTTCCGACCGCGCACGAGCAGCCACCGTGGCGACTCCTGGACGAGGAAGTAGAGCAGCATGGCGTAGCACAGGCTGGGGACGGACGTCCAGAAGTACATGCTCCGCCACGACGCCTCGCGCAACGCGTAGGCGAGCGCCGGGAGGGACAGGAACCCGACGGTGAAGAAGAAGAAGCCCGCCACGCTCACCGTGTGGCGCCACCTCTTCCCTACGAGCTCCGTGGACAGGACCAGCGTGCACGTGCCCAGGATGGACCGGCCGAACCCGGACACGAAACGCAGCGCGGCGTACGCCCAGATGCTGGGCGCGAAGGCCGTGAGCACGCCGGCCGCGGACATGGAGACCAGGGACACGAGGAGCATCTTCTTGCGCCCCAGGATCGAGTCCGCGAGCGTCGCGAGCAGGAACCCGCCCGCCAGGCAGCCGGCGAAGAAAGACGACGCCGGGAGGGAGACGAGCGCCGGTCCGGCCGCGCACTTGAGCGCCCACTCGGAGACCATCGACGTCTCCGCCGGTCGGTTCCACGCCCACGAGCCGGGCGGGAACGCGCACGGCGAGGCCGCGTCCGGCGAGCAGGACTGCCCCGCGGCGCCGCCCGTGCAGTGCCACCGTGGCTCGGCGTCCGTGAACACGGAGATGAACACCTGCTGCGCGTCGAAGGCCCACGCGAAGGCCAAGAAGATGGCTTTTAGCAGCTGCATTCCCCCCGTGTTGCCGATGTAGTTCTCGACGGCGTCGTCGATGGACGGCGGCTTCAGCTTAGCATTGTGGCTTGTTAGGAGCGGGGCGGAGGCCGTGTCGGCCATTGCCACGGTAGTGTTGTGTGTGTGCGCGTGTTACGTCGCAGTGTCTCTCGATGGGATCTCGCGGGTCGGAGACGAGGCCAGGCGCGGCATTTATACGGAGCACATCAATTTATTAATTGCAACATCAGTACACAGCTTGGATCGGTAGTTGCAGTAATCTTTGTTGTGGCCAGATCATCTGCATGGTTGTACAATTTTCCTTACCTGTACTCCCTCTGTTTTCTTATTGATGTTGTTTTGATAACAGCTTCTATTTAAAAATAAAGTAGAAACATCATTACTAGCATTATCAGTTAGAAGTATTACACTAACATTATCAATTAGAAATCAACATCCTACCCAGCGTACTCTACCACCAGCCTCTAGCTAGTTCCATAGAGTTCCCGAGAACGTTCTACATGATGAGCAACTGGTAAACACCTACTCCAGCAACAGTTTGACGATCTACATCGTTTGGGAATCGGATCGTGTGTGTGTTGAGCGAGTGCACATCAGCACATGAACCACGGGTACTGTATTATACTACTTATTGTACAATAATATCCCAGAGCCGAGTCAGATCCCAGACGACCGCCAACCTACCCAGCTGCCCGCGGTGCCTGCTCTAGCTTGCCGGCCGCCTACTTACCGCTGGCTGACTAGGATTCTTACTCGCTGGCTCTCTCCGGCGCAGTGGGTTTTGCCGGTCTGCGGGCGCCGACGAGGCAGCTGAGACCGCGGGCGGGCCGCAGCGGCACCGTCGGCTCCAGCCCTCCACCTCAGCCAACTTGCTTGCCCCCAGCTGCTCCCTTTGTCTCGGCTCGTCGTCTACTCGTCTCGTCTGGAGCGGCCGCACCCCACGCAGCGGCTAGGCCCACAGGCAGGCACGGAAATGGAAGGTATGGCGCGCGCATGACGCTGCCGCTTGTGTCCCCTCGGCTGCGGCAGAGCACGAGTCCGAGTACGGCAGATTATCCAGCTGATTTTTTCCCTTCGTTCTCAATCATTTCAGCTAGCTAAGCTGCAGTTTGACCTTGGCTACTGAAGATAACAATGGGCGATGCTCATGTTAGCGTTTTCTGTTCTTCCATGCAGCATTTTCCTCCCAATGCAGTAGAGCATAGTATCAAGTACTTTCTCCTTCGTTTCTTTTTATTTGTCATCAGTTAATTCAAAAATGAAATAATTGACGACAAATAAAAAGAAACGGAGAGACTAACAATTAATTTGGGATAGGCAAGTACCGTCTGCTTTCTTCGCGGTCTTCCAATGCAGCGTTTTCCTTCCAATGACGAACCTCTTCGTGGTCGTTACCTGCACGAGTCATGGTCTGATGGTCCTACGCCGGGCTAGTTGAACAGAGGTGGAGAGTAACAGGAGAATTCACGGGCTGCAGGGCGCGAAGTACAAAAGGCTGCAAGACGACGAAGTACAATAGCTGTTCGGTTTCAGATGGTTTTTGCTGTTCAGGGGTTGGATTTGAACGCACAAATTCACCGGCCGCCGCCTACGCTGGCGTGGACTCCACGGCCATGGACACCAGCTTTCTACGTGAATCAACTGCGAGCGGCTGGGCTGGTCGGCTGGGCGCCTGGGCCTAGCCTAAGCTCTCGCATCAACCATGACCCATGACCAGACGACGGTGCCGCTCCTGACTTCGCCCCATTTTATATCAAATTCTGACTCTGATGACAGTATCTCAGTTGTGGATGGGGACAATTGGGCATGTGTTTGCTTTTTCTCTGCTCCGGCCTATCATTTTTTGTTCACGCAGACAACATTTTAATTTTGTTATTATTTCTCCACTGCTTCTTCTGTTAGGCTTGTAGCCTTGTATGAGTATTGATGAGCTCGCTTCATATTGCGGCCTATTTTTACTTTCAGATGCATGGGGCGGCATGGAACTATGACCTCTGATTCTATTGAAAAAACATAAATTAAGAACCCCCAATAACCACCGCTCATCCATCCACGCCTGCGAGATTGCCGCCCCCCAGTCTGACCAGAGCTCCAGTGACGCCCGCCTAGTAGATCCACCTAGGTCAGCTCGCCCAGAAATGTCCGTCCACGAGGACACCCGGCCAGGAGATCGGCGCCGACCGGATCCCGCTGCACTATGGACTCATGCCTTACGTCACGCAAGTAGAAGGTTAATTGCAAAACATTTAGATCTAGCCTGTCCTGGACTTTCACCACAGGAAACTCGTCAATTAATGAGTGTGGAAATTATTTACGATGGTATCGTCGTTAACAAAATTATTAACAACAGTTAAAAATAACCCTCGTAAATAAGGAAACTGTTTATGACGGTTAACGGGAACCTTCATAAATAAAATTATTTACGATGGTACCACCGTAAATACATGATCTATTTACGACAGTTGATCTAACCGTCGTAAACAAGTCTCTTTTGTTTACGACGATTTTCTAGAACCGTCGTAAACAAAAACAAACGCGTCGCGCGCGGGAGGGGAGCAGTTTCGCTCCCCTCCAGCGCGCCACTTTTGTCTACCGCCAGCCGCCACCGCCGCCTCCCGCTCGCCCGCCCGCTTCCTCCCGCTGATGCCACCTCGCGCCCGCCCGCCCGCCAACTCCCGCCGCCGCCCGACGCCGGCCGCCTCCTCCTGACCACTCGCCCAACCACCTCCTCCTGCCGCCGCCGCCTCTTCCGGCCCGACCGCCCGCCTCCTCCCATCGTCGCCCGCCGCCTCCTCCGACACCCTCCCGTTGGCCACCTCCCGCGCCCTCTTAGGTTTATATGAGGTTAATCCTAAACTCTCTTCAAGGTTGTTAATTGCTTAGGTTACTTTGCTTAGGTCTTTTTATTAAGTAATTTACTTTGCTTAGGTTTTTTATTAGGTTATTATATTTTTAGTAGTTTACTTTGCTTGTCAAATTGCTTAACTAGGTTGTTAATTGTTGAATTAGTTTGTTAATTATTTAATTTTTTCAGTTTTTGAATTAATCTGATAATTATTTATTCAGTTGTAAATCATTTAATTAGTTCTTTAAATGTTTAATGAGTATGTAATTGTTTTATTTTTGTTTAATGTTTGTTCAATGTTTGTGAGTGTTTAATACTATATGTATATAAATAGGTCTTGAGCCGGTCCGGCTTGACACAACCTGACCCTGCACAACACGACACATAAATGGGTCGAGACGAGCATGATGGCGGTCAGTGAGAATGAGGACGTCAATGAGCATACGCGCGTGGATGGTGGAACTAGACTAGGAACTTTCAACCCTGACCAACTTTTCTCCTCTTTCTCGTTCTTTCCTCTCTCGTAAATGACTAAAAAATGAATCTGTTTAACATAACTTATATAAATTGATTAAGCGTTCCGAATCTGCACATTTCACATGCGATATGCATGTGAAACGTGCAGGTTCGAAATTGTCCCTTTTTAGATAGCATGAGAGTGACCGAGGATGTGCTTATGACGAGCTAGGTACGAGGTCTGGATCCGGACGTGATTTCGATAGCATAATCTTGTTGTTCTCTGTTGCACCATTTTTGGGCGTGCAGTGAAGAACAACGAGATTATGCTACCAAAATTTCATTTGGATTTGGGCTCCATGTCTCGTCATAAGCATGTTCACTCGGTCACTCTTGGGTGGGTTTATGACCTATCAGTCTAGTTCTAGGGGTCGTGACATACACTAAAAAAATGAAATAATAATGATGTGTCTGCTTTGAAGGTATAACTTGAATCATGGTTGAAGACCGCGCTTGGATGTACTCTAGTCGGAAAAAAGAATGGGCAACACTAAGATGAGTGGTTCAACAAGACAAATGCTTTTATAGAACAAGCTTTTTCGTTGTCCAACAACAATAAGATGTGGTGCCCATGTATGAAATGCGAGAATACAAAGTTTTTTAACAAAGTAACTTTGTCATTTCACGTGTGTCGAAATGGTTTCATACAAAATTCCGCGGTTTGGTACTTTCACGGTGAGACACATTCTCAAACTGTTGAAGAATAAGAGGTGGTTGATAACACACGTGTCAATATGATGGACGAGATACTTAAAGCCATAAATACTGAGTTGACAGAGGATGCTCGTACAAAAGAAGTTGAAATATTCTTAAAGCTTCTGAAAGATTCAGAATAGCCACTTCATGAACACGCAAAAGTGTCTCTTCTTAGTTTCATCACCAGACTTATGGCAATTAAGAGTAAATATTTCTTCTCCAATAATTGTTACAACGATCTTATCAAATTGATCAGCGATATCCTTCCACAACCGCATGAAGTGCCGAAAGATATGTACCAGTCCAAGAAATTAATTTATGGTCTTGACATGAAATATGAGAAGATTGTTATGTGTTTAGACAACTGCATGTTTTTTTGGAAAGAGTATGCTAACTAGAAGAAGTGCTTACAATGTGGTAAGTCGAGGTTCGTCGAAGTTGATAATGACGAGGGGCGAGTGTGTACAGACTGAAGTGGCACATAAGCAGCTTCGTTACTTTCCTGTCACACCTTGGTTGAAGTGCTTGTTTCTCTCCAAAAGAAGTGCTAGACATATGCGATGGCACAAAGAAGGTGTACGTGATAACGACATTGAAGTCATGGTTCACCCGTCTGACAGTGAGGCATGGAATGCGTTGGAACGCTTCGATCCAGATTTTGCCAATGATGCAAGAAACATCCACATCGGGTTAGCGATAGATGGCTTCTCACTATTCAGTATAGACACCACACCATACTCATGTTGACCCATGTTTGTTATTCCGTACAATTTACCACTATCTTTATGTATGAATTATGATTTTATGTTTCTTTGCCTCATCGTACCTAGACCAGATCATCCTGGTTCATGACTCAACGTGATGGTGAAGCCATTGATTGAAGAGTTGAAAATGTTATGAACAGAAATTTAAGCGTATGACTGTTACAAAAAAAAATTCAACCTTCGAGCTGCATACCTGTAGTCTGTTCATGATTTTCCTGCATACGACATGTTTTCTGGCTGGAGCACTCATGATCATTTGACTTGTTCGATCTATGCTGTAGACACGGAATGTTTTTGCCTCAGTTATGGTGGCAAGATAAGTTAATTTGATTGTCATAAATGTTAGTTACCTAAGAATCACATTTTCAGGCAACAGAAAATGCTTTCAGAAAGGACACGGTGTCATAAAAGGATGTCACACCCGGTCCCAACAAGACAACCGAATGACTTCCACATGTATGCCAGGATCGGTTCACATCATACATGTGTAGACGAAAGTGTAATATCATTTATTACAAGCCATGTTCGAATACATAAATGTCTTACAATAACGACTCGTAGGTCTAAAATAAGATTACAAAGCAAAAAAGCGGAAAAGTAAACTAGTGTGGCTCCATGCACAGGCGTTGCCCGGGGGTTGCACCAGCCTAGAACGTCTCGTCCGGATCAGCGAAGAAGTCTTCATTCTCCACCTCTTCTCCATTGTAGACTGAGGAAAGATAAGCAACAAGCAAGTTTGAGTACCAACGGTACTCAGCAAGTGGGGAAAAGATGACATGCAGGTTGTTAGAACGGAAGGCCAAATTTGGGTTAAGCACTAGAATATTACATCCTATCCTTAGCTTTTATTAGCGCCTACTTCTAGGTGAGTGTACCCAACCATAACCCATGTATAAGCCAAGACCAAACCAACCAAACCACCATTCCCAATCACTGACTAATTATGAAATGGACACCAAGCCGCTCTTGTTCGTGAGCACGACTGTCATGACAGTTTCTAAATCTCTGCAGAGAATGTACCCTTTACCCACAAGCCGTGATTTCATCCCCTGTTGCCAGGTGGACTAAGTAAACCTCCCTGATGCCCGTGGTCGTGAACCACATTGCACACTTCCTTTGGTGTGAGACCAGGAGATCACTACGAGGTCTTTACAAAGGATTCTCCCGATATGTACTAGCCCTCTGAGGTTTCACCCCTGTACAAAAGTGTGAGCCGTTACACCATGACTCAACACCCCAGTTGCCCCCTCTTGAGCCATGCGGATCCCAAGGCAGTACACCCTGAACCAATTCCCTGCACTATCCAATCACTAATACTACGCCGGGAGAGGCCTAATTAATCGACCAAGCTGCCCCATACTCGGCCTTGTGGCGATACTAATAAGCTTAGTGGCTTCCTCCATAAACCGGTCCTTAGAATCCGGTAAGGTTCATACCCCAAAACCCGGGTCTCGTGCGTACTGCACCATACCAAACAAACCAACCCACCAGATTCCTATACACTATAATTCAATTCACCAAATCTCAATAAATGATCACAACAACTAATAGTATAACATGTATGTAGAGAAATTCCCTCCCAAAACTAAGCATGACTAAGTGTAAAAGTAATAATAACATCTACCCAAACCAACCTGGTGACAAGGAATTTTATGGAAGGGTGCAGTAAATAGGATTCAATTTATTAAGCATGCAACTAACTAAAACTTAATAAAACAGGTGCAAAATGGTCAAGGAACTTGCCTTCTTCGAAGTGTGGGTCGGTGAAGTGGTAGTCCTGAAGATTGTAAGTCGGCTCGGGAACCGACTCTAAATACATCATCGCATGCGGAATGGAAAGTAGCAGCACACAATAAGAAACAAGAGAATAAATGCACACCACAAATAAGTAAACACAAAAGAAAACCTATGCAATTATGTCGCTAACACTATGTCCTTAGTTAAGACTTTATTTAGTGGTGTGGGTGGAAGTTTGGATTTTAGTGCCTATATGGGTTTATTAGGAATTCAGCACAATCAGCCAATTAAATACATTATTTTATCCTGAACAGATTAGGAAATAATAATAAAATAATACCCTAAGTGATTTGTGCAAAAAGAGAGAGTACTCATGTGATTTTATGTAATTTACAATTAGTACAGGGGCTTTTATGCAAAACAAACATGAACAAGGGCCTAGAAATACTTTATAACATAACCAAGGGGTTAATCATAATTTACAGAGGCTAAAAACATAATTTGTGGTGAAAACTGGGGCTAAAATACCATATTTATTCATTTTAACAGTGCTGACATAATTTAATTAAAGTCCAGGGGCTAGTTCATAAAGTACAGGACCTCAGTGTAATTAATTTAAATTCACGCAGGGGGCTACGCGCAAAATGGGCTACGGTTTAAACGTCTTTGAATCTGGGCCGTTGGATCTAACGCGTGCGACCCAGATTTAAAACGCGCGAAGGGGTACGCCCCTTCTAATCTCGATCGTCGGCCCTAGATGGGCGGCCGAGATTGGGCCACGTCGCCCCGTGGGCGACAGAGGCGGCGCGCGTGCCAAGGCCGGCGGCGCACGGCGGCGGGGGTCGCCGGAGATGGCCAGAACGGCCAAATCAGCGCCTAACTCGAGTGATTCCTACACCAAACGGAGGAGGGGGCGACGCATACTCACCTAGGGTGGTCGCGGGGCTCGGATCGGGGCGGAGGCGTGTCGGCGTCGGTGAGAGGCGGCGGACTTTGGCGGCGCTCGTCAGAATTGATGAAGCGACGGCCAAATCCCCAAAAGAAGGTGTCCGGCGGGCTCCTAGCGACACAGCGAACAATGTGAGCAAGAAATCGAGGAGGGGCATCGGCTGGAGTGACGAGAACGGCGGCGCCATTACCTTGGTGCGGCGGCTAGGGTTGCGAGCTCGGGGGAGGGGAAAAACGTGGGCGCCGGCGGGTATTTATAGGGGGATTCGAGGTGGTAAAACATGGAAGGTGATCCCCAACGATGGAAGGCGACTGAGGCCATTATGGATGGTGATTTCTTGTCGGTGTTTTGAACCGGGGCGAGATCGACGGGCTCAATCGGGCGCGGGCGACAGGAGGAAGAAGGAAAGCCCTGATGGGTGGGATCCACGCGTAGGGAAATAGAGAGAGAGAGAGAGAGAGAGAGAGAGAGAGAGAGAGAGAGAGACACGGCTGGCCTTGGGCTGGCGGGAGGGGAAAAAGGAAAGGGGGAGGGGGAAGGATTGGGCCGGCGGCAAGGATTTGGCCCAAGCGGCATTTTTTCCTTTTTATTATGTTTTTCTCTTTTCTTTTTCATTTCTTTTTACAATTTTAATTTCTTTTCAAATTTCAAACGAATTCTAGCGCATTTTGAAATTGAATTTTCAATCAAATGCAAACATACATGATGCATTCCTAGTACATTTTCCTGGTTTTCAAATTTTGAAAATTTTGGGTGTTACAACTCTACCCCCCTTAAAAGGAATATCGCCCCCGAGATTCGGATGTCCTAAGAGAAAAGGTCGGGGAACTCGATCTTGAGGTCTTCTTCTCTTTCCCATGTTGCTTTTGCCTCGGAGTGATACTTCCACTGCACTTTGCACATGCAAATCGTCTTGTTTCTCATGACACGTTCTGATGTCTCTAGGATCTTGACTGGTCGTTCTGCGTAAGAAAGATCCTCTTGCACATCTATAGCTTCCATGGGTAATTGTTCCTCTGGTACTCTCAAGTATTTCTTTAGCTACGACACGTGGAACACATCATGCACATCTGACAGTTGAGAAGGTAGCTCGAGACGATAGGCTACTTCTCCTCTTCTCTCCAATATCTTAAACGGACCAATATAACGGGGTGCTAGTTTTCCCTTCACTTTGAATCGTCTTAGACCTCTTACTGGTGATACCTTGAGATACACAAAGTCTCCGACCTCAAAGGTTAGATCACGACGTCAAGCATTTGCGTATCTCTTCTGCCTTGACTACGCCGTTTTCAGGTTATTCTGGATCTCTTGTACTTGTCATTCCGCTTCTCTTAATATCTCCGGTCCAAACACCTGACCTTCTCCGTTCTGATTCCAAAATAAAGGTGTCCTACACTTTCGCCCATAAAGTGCCTCAAACGGGGACATCTTGAGACTAGCTTGGTAACTGTTGTTGTAAGAAAATTCCGCGTAGGGCAGATTCTTGTCCCAACTCTTACTATTCTTCAAGGCACACGCTCGCAGCATATCCTCCAAGATTTGATTGGTGCGTTCTGTCTAACCATCCGTGTGCGGGTGATACGCTGAGCTGAAATTCAGACGAGTGTCCATTGACTCATGTAGCTTCTGCCAGAATCTTGAAGTGAACTGGGTACCTCGATCAGATACTATCTTCTTTGGAACACTGTGTAAACACATAATTCTTGCCATGTATAATTCTGCCAACCGCGAACCATTGTAGCTTTCCTTGACCGGAATGAAGTGAGCAACTTTGGTCAACCGATCCATGACAACCCGTATCCTGACTGGGTCCTCAGCAATCCCAAAATAAAGTCCATACTTATCTCTTCCCATTTCCACTCGGGTATCTTGAGGGGTTGAAGTAGTCCAGCGGGTCTCTGATGTTCCGCCTTGACTAACTGACATGTGTCACACAGAGCCACATATTCGGCCACATCACGCTTCATACCAAGCCACCAGTATCGATCCTTAAGGTCTTGGTACATCTTGGTACTCCCAGGATGAATGGAGTAGTACGAATCGTGGGCTTCTCTCAATATCAACTCTCGGATCCCCTTGACATTCGGCACGCATATCCTCTTTCCTAACCACAGGGTTTCATGTTCATCTTCCCTAAAATCTAGGGCTTTGCCAGCCTTCATCAGCTTCTTAAGTTTCTGGATCTTCTTATCCTCTTTTTGGCCTTCTCTAATGTCTTGTTCCAATGTGGAGTCCACTTCCATAACTACTGCGTCTGCATTAGACACTATGCACAGGTTTAATCTTGCAAACTCTCCACATAGCTACGGTTGATAAGCCTGGATCATCATACTGTTGCATTGAGTTTTCCTACTCAAAGCATCTGCGACCACGTTTGCTTTTCCAGGGTGATAGTTGATTCCAACATCGAAGTCATTAATGAGCTCTAACCACCTTCGTTGGCAAAGATTAAGGTCCGGCTGAGTGAATATGTACTTCAAGCTTTTTGGTCGGTGTAGATCTCTGTCCTTTTCCTGATCAGGTAGTGTCTCCATATCTTCAGTGCATGAACCACAACTACTAATTCCAGATCATGGGTCGGATAATTCTTCTCATGCTTCTTGAAGTTGTCTCGAAGCGTAGGCCACCACATGTCCCTCTTGCATCAACACACATCCCAATCCTTGTTCGGAAGCATCACAATAGACCGAGAACTCCTTCTGCATATCCGACATAACCAACACTGGAGCAGTGGTCAACCTCTTCTTCAACTCGGCAAAGCTTGCTTCACATTCCGGTGTCCACTTGAATGTAGCTCCCTTCTCGAGTAGTTTGGTTAGCGGCCGAGAGATCTTTGAAAATCCCTCAATAAATCGTCGATAGTAACCAGCCATTCACAAAAATCTTTTGATGTGTCCCACATTTTCCGGCGTCTCCCACTTGAGAACATCTGCCACTTCGCCCGGATCCACTGATATTCCTCCTTCTGATATTACATGTCCCAAGAACGATACCTGCTTCAGCCAAAACTCACACTTACTGAATTTAGCGTATAATTGGTGCTCTCTAAGCTTCTGTAGTGCCAACCTCAGGTGTTCCTCGTGCTCTTCTTCACTCTTGGAGAATATCAAGATGTTGTCGATGAATACGACCACAAATTTATCCAGGTACTCCATAAATACTTTGTTCATGAGGTACATGAAGTAAGTTGGAGCATTGGTCAACCCCAAAGACATAATAGTATACTCATAAAGACCATATCGAGAGACGAATGCAGTCTTGGGAATGTCCGATGGTCGAATCTTCAACTGGTGGTAACCCGAACGAAGATCAATCTTAGAGAACACACATGCTCCTCGCAACTGGTCAAACAAATCTTCAATCCTTGGCAATGGGTACTTATTCTTGATGTTCAATGCATTCAATGCACGATAATCCACACACAACCTTTGAGTGCCATCCTTTTTAGGCACGAATATGACAGGAGCACCCCAAGGTGATGAACTAGGGCGGATGTATCCTTTCTTCAACAACTCTCTAATGTGATCCTTTAGCTCGGCTAACTGTTTATCATCCATTCTATATGACCTCTTATTTATCAGGGCCGTTCCAGGCACTAGGTCAATGATGAATTCAATTTCATGGTCAGGAGGCATACCCGGTTACTCCTCAGGGAACACATCTGGGAATTCACTAACAACTCGGATCTCTTCGGCAACCTCAGTTTGATTTAGCCTGATCCTCTGTGTTGGAGCTTGATCTGGAGAGAACTCAACCCTGGTACCATCGGTATGGGTCAAGGAGACTGTCCTTGTGGCGCAGTGGATCACCCCATGGTACTTGGTCAACCAATCCATTCCCAGGATAATATCTAGCCCTTGAGATTCCAGAACAATAAGGATTGTTGGGAAAACTACCCCCCTTATGTCTAGCCTTACATTAGGGCATACTTGCCGTGTTATCATTTCTCCACCAGGGGAGTGAACTATAAGTTGGTGAGTCATTAAATGCACTACCATGTCATGCCTCCTCATGAATTCCTTAGATATGAATGAATGCGTAGCACCAGAATCAAACAACAATGTAGCTAGATGAGAGTCGGCTGGAAACGTACCAACAACCACATCTAGTGCATTGTGCGCCTCCTCAAGTGCCACGTGGTTAACTCTCCCACGTGTAGGTTGCTGCAACGGCTTCTTCGGGCAACGATTGGCGAAATGTCCCATCTCACCACAGTTATAGCACTGCACGGCCGCATTGTTGCCTTGGGATCTATTACCTCCTTGAGGGTTCTGTTGCAGCTGACCATTAGGGCGGGGTGCTGGAGCTGCTGGGCGAGGGGGTTGCATTGGTTGGTGTGGAGGCTGTGGTGGTTGGCGCATCTGCTGGTTGTATGGTGTGGGTGGCCTATAGGAGGAGTTTGGGTACCTTTGTCTCGTGTGAGAGTTCATAGGATGAGTCATAGGCGCCCTAGGATGAGGGGCATAGCAAGGGCGCACATTATTTCCAGAACTGTGTGCTTGTGCCAGCTTCCTCTTCCTGTCATCATCATCCAACTCTTTCTTGGTTCTTTCCACTTCAAAATCTTTGTCCACCAACTTATGGAAACTGTTGTAGTCACTGGAAACCATAGCGAACTTCATCTCCTTGTCAAGCCCCTTCTTAAAACGAAATTGTTTCTTTGAGTCAGTGTCCACGTCTTCGGGTGCATAGCGAGACAATTGTGTGAATTTATTCAGGTACTCTCGCACACTCATACGGCCCTGCTTTAGCATGAGAAACTCCTCACGTCTCGCCTAGACTCTCCTTCAGGCACGAAATGACTGCGGAAGTAAATCTTGAACTCATCCCATGTGATATTATTCGAGTCCTGATGGGCTTCGGTGAACGAAGTCCACCAGTCGGCTGCAGGTCCCTGGAGTTGGTGCGAGGCTAACAGTACCTTCTCCCTCCCTTGACATTGGATAATTCTTAGCTTGCTCTCAACTGTTCTCAGCCAATCATCAGCATCCATTGGCTCACTAGCGGTGGCAAAGGTGGGTGGATGGGTGTTGAGAAAGTCTCTCATGCGGGATCGGGGTCCGGGTGCTGGCTGTGGCTGGGGCTGATTTGGTGGTGGAGGTGGAGGGGCTTGCTGGGCTTGCTGCATGTTGGCCACCACTTGTGTTAAATTCTGCATCATTTGCATCTGCATGACCATCATTTGCTGCATATGATTCATCGCAGGTGCGCCACGGGCACCTCTCCCATTCCATTGCGGTAGCTGGAATCCAGCTTCATCATCACCGAGGGGCATACCACGCCCACGGCCATGGCCTCTTCCCCTGCCTGCCATCTGAGTAGGAAGAGAATATAGTCTTAGGTACTACTATAGTGGAAGACTACTATACGTTACCCTTACTATATGCAAAAATCACAACAAACACGAGTATATAAGAAAATCCTTTATTAATAGCTCACTAATTAAGGAAGTATCAAAAAGGTGCGATTGTGGACAAGTCACCAAGGTGTTCCACAACTCACACAACACACCAAGAGGAAAACCATGAAAAGAGGTAACACAACTTATGGTCACACGAGTACGTCTACATCGCTCTTATTTAACTAATTGGGGGTGTGCCTATCCTTGAGTCGTGGCATAGGTCGAGGACTACTCATCGTCAAGTGGGAACTTCACCGGGTCCTCGTCGTCGTCGTCGTCATCCTCGCCGGGGTCCTTGGGGTCGTGTGGTGGTGAGGCAGCAGGCGGCGGTGGTGCGGCAGATGCCACACTAGACGGCTCCTCATCAGAAGACTCCTCAGAAGACGACCCACGCTGGCCGTCACCACGGTCTGGAGAGTCTGGGGTCCACGTCGAAGTGTCAGACGCGTAGTCGTCCGGGTCCTCGTCGGTGATCCGACAATACCTCCTGATCATCGCCTTGTGGCGCTGGGCGAGGTCACGACCATCTTGAATCTCCTGCTGCGCCCTCTTAAGTCGGGCACTGAGCTGGGCCACATCGTCAACAGTCTGACGAGACTGTGGAAGGTCCAGGGGTCCCGCCACATGTCTGGAGACGAATCCTGCAGTGCCACTGGGACACTGCAGAACAAAGGCATGCACTGTGTCCTCCAGACGGAAACGGTAGGTGTGACTCCAAAAGGTAACTGCTTCCTAGCTAGCATACTGCTCCGCATATCGGCGGGAGCTCCTCCAAGCAGGACTGCTGTGGGTCTTCACCAACTCATCACCATAGTAGATGTAAATCTTGCAGTTCCACTCCTTCCTGCCGGGGCGCTGCACTCTAGTGGTGTGGTAGGAGAGCAAGAGGTTGTGGTGACGGTAGCCAGCCTCAAGGAGTATGGCCAGGAGACGAATTCGCAAGCGTCCTGCGGCCCTGCCGTCAGAACGGACCACAACGGGGTGTCGGGGATCAATGGCTGGAGAGCGACTGGCCAGCCTACGCGGGGGCACAAGTCCACCGGTCGACTTACGGGGGGTCGTCTTGGTGCAGGCCATCTACAAATTTTGAAACAGGAGTGTGTCAGTAACAAAACATATAAATAAGGAGTAAATAAAACAAGTATACAAGGTAGGGAATACAAAGCAACTTTATAAATTACTTTTTAGAATATAGTAGGGTCCTTAAGTCATCCTTTTCTAACTAGGCTTGCGTCCTACGGGTAACACGGCTCTGATACCACTTTGTCACACCCGGTCCCAACAAGACAACCAGATGACTTCCACATGTATGCCAGGATCGGTTCACATCATACATGTGTAGACAAAAGTGTAATATCATTTATTATAAGCCATGTTCGAATACATAAATGTCTTACAATAATGACCCGTAGGTCTAAAATAAGATTACAAAGCAAAACAGCGGAAAAGTAAACTAGTGTGGCTCCATGCGCAGGCATTGCCCAGGGGTTGCGCAAGCCTAGAACATCTCGTCCGGATCAGCGAAGAAGTCTTCATTCTCCACCTCTTCTCCATTGTAGACTGAGGAAAGATAAGCAACAAGCAAGTTTGAGTACCAGCGGTACTCAGCAAGTGGGGAAAAGATGACATGCAGGTTGTTAGAACGGAAGGCCAAATTTGGGTTAAGCACTATAGCATTACATCCTATCCTTAGCTTTTATTAGTGCCTACTTCTAGGTGAGTGTACCCAACCATAACCCATGTATAATCCAAGACCAAACCAACCAAACCACCATTCCCAATCGCTGACTAATTATGAAATGGACACCAAGCCGCTCTTGTCCGTGAGCACGGTTGTCATGACAGTTTCTAAATCTCTGCAGAGAATGTACCCTTTACCCACAAGCCGTGATTTCATCCCCTGTTGCCAGGTGGACTAAGTAAACCTCCCTGATTCCCGTGGTCGCAAAACACATTGCACACTTCCTTTGGTGTGAGGCCAGGAGATCACTACGAGGTACTTACAAAGGATTCTCCCGACGCGTACTAGCCCTCTAAGGTTTCACCCCTGTACAAAAGAGTGAGCCATTACACCACGACTCAACACCCCAGTTGCCCCCTCTTAAGCCATGCGGATCCCAAGGCAGTACACCCTGAACCAATTCCCCGCACTATCCAATCACTAATACTATGCCGGGAGAGGCCTAATTAATCGACCAAGCTGCCCCATACGTAGCCTTGTGGTGATACTAATAAGTTTAGTGGCTTCCTCCATAAACCGGTCCTTAGAATCCGGCAAGGTTCATACTCTAAAACCTGGGTCTCGTGCGTACTGCACCATACCAAACAATCCAACCCGCCAGATTCCTATACACTATAATTCAATTCACCAAATCTCAATAAATGATCACAACAACTAATAGTATAACATGTATGTAGAGAAATTCCCTCCCAAAACTAAGCATGACTAAGCGTAAAAGTAATAATAACATCTACCCAAACAAACCTAGTGACAAGGAATTTTATGGAAGGGTGCAGTAAATAGGATTCAATTTATTAAGCATGCAACTAACTAAAACTTAATAAAATAGGTGCAAAATGGTCAAGGAACTTGCCTTCTTCGAAGTGTGGGTCGGTGAAGTGGTAGTCCTGAAGATTGTAAGTCAGCTCGGGAACCGACTCTAAATACATCATCGCATGCGGAACGGAAAGTAGCAGCACACAATAAGAAACAAGATAATAAATGCACACCACAAATAAGTAAACACAAAAGAAAACCTACGCAATTACGTCGCTAACATTATGTCCTTAGTTAAGACTTTATTTAGTGGTGTGGGTGGAAGTTTGAATTTTAGTGCCTATATGGGTTTATAAGGAATTCAGCACAATCAGCCAATTAAATACATTATTTTATCCTAAACAGATTAGGAAATAATAATAAAATAATACCCTAAGTGATTTGTGCAAAAAGAGAGAGTAGTCATGTGATTTTATGTAATTTACAATTAGTACAGGGGCTTTTATGCAAAACAAACATGAACAGGGGCCTAGAAATACTTTATAACATAACCAGGGGTTAATCATAATTTACATAGGCTAAAAACATAATTTATGGTGAAAACAGGGGCTAAAATACCATATTTATTCATTTTAACAGTGCTAATATAATTTAATTAAAGTCCAGGGGCTAGTTCATAAAGTACATGACCTCAGTGTAATTAATTTAAATTCACGCAGGGGGCTACGCGCCAAATGGGCTACGGTTTAAACGTCTTTGAATCTGGGCCGTTCGATCTAACGCGTGCGGCCTAGATTTAAAATGCGCGAAGGGGTACGCCCCTTCTAATCTCGACCGTCGGCCCTAGATGGGCGGCCGAGATTGGGCCACGTCGCCCCGTGGGCGACAGAGGCGGCGCGCGCGCCAGGGCCGGCGGCGCACAGCAGCGAGGGTCGCCGGAGATGGTTGGAACGGCCAAATCGGCGCCTAACTCGAGCGATTCCTACACCAAACGGAGGAGGGGGGCGACGCATACTCACCTAGGGTGGTCGCGGGGCTCGGATCGGGGCGGAGGCGTGTCGGTGTCGGTGAGAGGCGGCGGACTTCGGCGGCGCTCGTCGGAATTGATGAAGCGACGGCCAAATCCCCGAAAGAAGGTGTCCGGCGGGCTCCTAGCGACACAGCGAACAATGTGAGCAAGAAATCGAGGAGGGGCATCGGCTAGAGCAATGAGAACGGCGGAGCCATTACCTTGGTGCGGCGGCTAGGGTTGCGAGCTCGGGGGAGGGGAAAAATGGGGGCGCCGGCGGGTATTTATAGGGGGATTCGAGGCGGCAAAACATGGAAGGTGATCCCCAACGATGGAAGGTGACCAAGGCCATTATGGACGGTGATTTCTTGTCGGTGTTTTGAACCGGGGCGAGATCGACGGGCACGGTCGGGCGCGGGCGACGGGAGGAAGAAGGAAAGCCCTGACAGGCACGGTCCACGCGCAGGGAAAGAGAGAGAGAGAGAGGCGCGGCTGGCCTTGGGCCGCTGCGGGGTTGGGCCGGCACGAGGGCAAAAAGGAAAGGGGAGGGGGGGAAGGATTGGGCCGGCGGCAAGGATTTGGCCCAAGCGGTGTTTTTTCCTTTTTATTATGTTTTTCTCTTTTCTTTTTAATTTATTTTGACAATTTGAATTTCTTTTCAAATTTCAAACGAGATCTAGCGCATTTTGAAATTGAATTTTCAATCAAATGCAAACATACATGATGCATTCCTAGTACATTTTCCTGGTTTTCAAATTTTGAAAATTTTGGGTGTTACAAAGGACCACCACAACATTTGAACGGGTCAGAGATTCTTGCAATGTTAGACAAACTTGTACTAGATGAAAATCGTCCTGGATATTTTATTGTTTACAGAGAGGATCACAATTGGACTCATGTATGTGCATTATGGGAGCTACCATATGTGAAGTTCTTAATTAATGCACAACATTGATGTCATGCACCAGGAGCGTAACCTCGCCGAGTGCATTGTAAGCACATGCTTGGATATGATGGGCAAAACAAAAGATAATCTAAAAGCTCGAAAGGATTTGGCAAAAATTTGTAACCGTCCATGTCTTGAGCTCACTGAAACCGATGGTGAACCCCACACATCTTTCTATCTTTGACCTAAAGACAAGAAAGAAGTCCTTCAGTGGTTCAAAAAGTTGAAATTCCCAAATGTTTATGCTGCTAGCCTGAGAGAAGCTGTAAATTTTAAGACAGGAAAACTCATTGGGTTGAAAAGTCATGATTATCACATAATTATGGAAAGACTTCTGCTAGTAATGCTTCGGGGCTATCTTGATGATGCGGTGTGGAAAGTGTTAGTTGAGCTTAGCTATTTTTATAGACAATTTTGTGCTAAAGATATCACGAAGGAGATGATGGAGAAGTTGGAAATGGATGTACCTGTGTTGTTATTGAATGTGGCCTCGAGGGGGGGTTAATAGGCATTTTTAAAATTTGTTGGAACCTGCAACACTTAACAACCAGTTCAAAACCAGAGATATCAGACTAGTCCGGTAAAGTGCGGACTAGTCCGATGTGTACCGACTAGGTTGATTAAGTTTGATCGATTAATTTGATTCTTCTATGTATGCAACAGAAATATACAGTCAAATAAAGTGTTGCAAGATTATGGACTAGGGTATATCACAATTCAATCTTATATTTAATGATTCTACGTAAAGTATGCAATAATGATTGAAACCCTAGATTGTTGTGATGAATAAGAACGGTGAACACAAAGCAAGACACAAGGATTATTCCATGGTTCGACTCCCACAAAGGAAACCTACGTCCACGTTGAGGAGTCCACAAAAGGACCGGTTCTTCTCCAACCCTACCCTCGTCAGATTGCCACGAAGGCCAATCCTCTTCCACTTATCACAAAGGGGTGAATAAACGAATTCAAAGGGGCCTTCTCACACGTTGAGGTCTCCCTTAGATTACAACACGAAATACCACCAAGAACACACTCAAAAGATTACAATGAAATCACAAGAGTGTGTTAGAGAATCAAACCAAGAGCTCAATGAGTGTTAAACATGTCTCTCCAATAATCTAGAGTGAATCCTCAAAGGATTGATCTTTGTTGCACTTAATTTCATGGAGAGATGTGGTTTTGAGGCTCTTGGGAGGTGTGACGGCGCTAGGGTTCAAGAGAGTTTAAAGTTGGGTCGTGTACCTCTATTTATATGGGGTTTCTAAAAGTGACCGTTAGGGTTCAGAAAGATCGGACTAGTCCGTGGTGGACACTAGACTAGTCCAGTGTGCTGTGCGTAGCATACCCTAAGTGTCCCGAAATATCGGACTAGTCCGGCTAGGAGCGGACTGGTTCGATTTTGCTTCTGGAAATCTTCGGACTAGTCTGATAGTCATCGGACTTGTCCGAACATGTGAAACCCTAAGTGGTTATGAGGACAAGTCCGCACTTGGAGGAATTGTCCGATTTAGGTCAGAGGGTTTTTCGGACTAGTCCGTGCTAACATCGGACTTGTCCGATTTAGTTCAGAATGAATATCAGACTAGTCCGGTGGCGATCGGACTTGTCTAATTTTGTGTGACTTGTTAAGTGTTTTGGGGACTAGTCCGCATTGGGGGGGACTAGTCCGATTCCAGTCAGAGATATATAGTACTAGTCCGATTGATATCGGACTTGTCTAATTTTGTGCAGAGAGGATATCAGACTAGTCCGGTGACATTCGGACTAGTCCGGTCCTGTATAAGTTTGTGCAATGTGTGTGTTTAATGGTGATTGAGCTCTTGGGGGGTGTTTACTTGACACACTCCATACACAATGATCTACTATTCTTCTTCCTTGAGCTCATTTCCACTTTGCTCCTCATTCTTCCTTCTTTTTGGCACTTTGCTTATTTTGCTATTAAAACCTGTGCTCATCTCAACAAATATGTTAGGATCTCATTTGCTTGTGATAAATCATCCAAAACCCACAAGGGATTCGTAGATGCACTTTCAATCTCCCCCTTTTTGGTGATTGATGACAACCAATTGAGATTTCACAAAATGTGATAAAAATTGAGATTTTCATAAAGTATGCACATATGAGTCTAAAATACATCAAGCAGTGAAAAAATAATCCATATGTGCATTCTTTATGGTGGGATGCATAACTAAGTACATTTAAACAGTGAGAATGACATAATTGACATTATTTAACCAAAAGCAAGCATATATGACATTCTAGGAGCAAAATCACAGATTTCAACAAATACTTCTCAAATTGATCAAGCATTGCATCACAGAACCATAATTAACTTAAGAATATAGTTAAAGCTTTACAATCGACAAAATAGTCAAAAAGCATACAAGAGAGCTCTCTCCTCGCATCCTACAGCTAAGGCTAAGACCCCCCCTCAATCTCTCCCCCTTTGGCATCAAAACACCAAAAAGAAGGAGAGGAGGGTCCTAAGGTCTTCACTCTTTGCTGTCAGTCCTCTCATCATTGTCTTCTTCATCTTCATCTTCAGCCTGATGAGGAGGAGGAGGAGGTGCGGAGCCACTCGAGCCCCCAATGCCAAAGTAGCCAAGCTCAGAGGGGGTCAAGGGCCTGAGCTCGGTGAAGTTTGAGTATGAATCTTCAGAGATTACTGGAGACCCAATGGGTTCGATCTCCAGTTTTTGGCAAATTTCCTTCACATTTGCCTTCGCATACCTCGTATCTTCCTTTCTTCTCTTTTTGAGCTTATGGGCCTTCACTTCGGCCTTTTTGCAGGAAGCGAAGATGGCAGCCAAGTATTTGAAGATCCCACTGGCTGATCCCCTTTGAGGGGCTGCCCTACTGGTAGGGGCAACTCTTGCATCTTCAGTCCTTCTTGACGGTGCCTCAGGACTGGAGGCCGACGAGGGAGTAGCCTGGACACTTGGCTTCTGAGGCATCTGAGGCCTCAAAGGTAGATGCTCCACATCCTTGACGAATTCAATCCCGGTGACCTTCTCGATCACAAACATCAGATATGGGGCATACCCACAAGACTTGTTGGGTGTGCAGGATATGTTGACCATGTCATTCTAGATGTAGTCTGCCACATCAAACTGGCGGTCGCTGCTTATCACTCTCATACATGTCCGGAGATAACCCTGCACACTCCCAGAATCTCCATCCTTGGGAGCTATGGTCTTCCTCAAGACTCTATTGAGCACTACAAAGAACGGCTTCATGTTCTTTGTGGATGGAGGGTTGAACTTGGAGTTTGGCTCATACAGGAACTTCATCCTATCCTTCTCAATGACAGCTTGGATGATCAAGCAGTCAGATCTTGAGGTGTCAAGGTGAAGTAGGCTTGCAAAGTCTTCTTGAGTTATACTATACTTGGATCCGTGGGTCATCCAAGTTACACTTTCCTCATCTTCACTTGAGAAATGGCATGTTGCAAAGAATTGTGCTATGACCTCATCATTCCAGTTGTTCCTGAAGGCAAACAGATCCTTCAGGCCATGCCTCTCAATAGCTTCCACCACTTCAGTGAACGGGGAGCAGCCCTTCTTCTCAAAGTGTGCCCAATCAATCCATTGACTGCGCACAACCGGTGTCTTCATTGGGAGATACACAGATTTGTAGAAATCTGCATGGAAGTTGCACCAAAATCTTCCATCGGCAGCTTGCTTTGGTCGGCCATACCAATCAATGCTTCTGATCTTTACCGCCGAATCACTGCCCTTCCCGTTGAACTTCTCTTCAATGGGGTCCCGGACCCCTTCTCTCGGAGCATGGAGCTTCAACGGGCTAACTGGACCCATTGCTATCCCTTTGCCCTTGCCTTTGGCTAGGCGGGCACTTGCCAAGCTGGGGCCACCACCGATGGTAGCCCTAGAAGCTGGCACCTTGGAGGTCGGCTTATTCGCTAGCACTTTCCTCCGAGCCTGTGGAGGAGACGAAGCTGGCTTGAAAGGTCTCTCTTGGCGCTTCTTGCCAAGACTCATCGAGGTCCGAGGTGCCACCTCGTGGTCCATCTCGGCCTCAAAGTCGGAAACTTCACTCGACATGTCCTGAGAATGAGTGGCATGAATGAGAATGAATGGTACAAGGCATAGGTGTGAAAGGATAGCGAGGAATTGCATTGAGGAATTGAAAAGTTAGGTTTTGAGTTCAGAAAAATCGGACTTGTCCGTGCATGGACCGGACTAGTCCGATATTCATCCTCAAGAACCTAACCGACTGGACAAGTGTTGATTCCTAATGCAGAACTGGCTTAGCATAAACGTAATACATCAAGGAGGCATGTATATAGTGAAATATGCTAGGCTATTTGATCAACAATGAAGAAATTTGGGATTTCTAGGGTTAGGGTGAAAATTACCGAAGAAATCGTTTGAAGCTTGGAGATGAGGGTGTTGAAGGCCAGACTTGTCTGAGAACTTCAATCCCGATGCGATGACGATCAAATTCCACCCAAACTTGCGTAGTTCCGATGGAGAAATCAAGTAATCGCCTTGGGAGCTCGAGTGGAAGAGAGAGAAAGCGTGAGGCAAGATTGAGGATGAAGGGATTAGGGTTTTGGTGGTGACTTGTGGATGTCCTTCATGTCCGACATGATCTTCTTCGAGCGATTAGTCTCTTTCTTGAAGAACCTGCTCTGATACCAATTGAATATGGCCTAGAGGGGGGTGAATAGGCCTTTTTGAAATTTGTCGGAACCTGCAACACTTAACAATCAGTTCAAAACTAGAGATATCGGACTAGTCCGGTAAAGTGCGGACTAGTCCGGTGTGTACCGACTAGGTTGATTAAGCTTGACCGATTAATTTGATTCTTCGATCTATGCAGCGGAAATATACAGTCAAATGAAGTGTTGCAAGATTATGGACTAGGGTATGTCACAATTCAATCTTATATTTAATGATTCTACGTAAAGTATGCAATAATGATTGAAACCCTAGATTGTTGTCATGAATAAGAACGATGAACACAAAGCAAGACACAAGGATTTATCCCGTGGTTCGGCTCCCATAAAGGCAACCTACATCCATGTTGAGAAGTCCAAAAAAGGACCGGGTCTTCTCCAACCCTACCCTCGTCGGATTGCCACGAAGGCCAATCCTCTTCCACTTATCACAAAGGGGTGAATAACCGAATTCAAAGGGGTCTTCTCACACGTTGAGGGCCCCCTTAGATTACAACACGAAATACCACCAAGAACACACTCAAAAGATTACAATGAAATCACAGGAGTGTGTTAGAGAATCAAACCAAGAGCTCAATGAGTGTTGAACATGTCTCTCCAATGATTTAGAGTGAATTCTCAAAGGATTGATCTTTGTTGCACTTAATTTCGTGGAGAGATGTGGTTTTTGAGGCTCTTGGGAGGTGTGACGGCGCTAGGGTTCGAGAGAGTTTAAAGTTGGGCCGTGTACCTCTATTTATATGGGGTTTCTAAAAGTGACTGTCAGGGTTCAGAAAGATCGGACTAGTCCGTGGTGGACACCGGACTAGTCTGGTGTGCTGTGCGTAGCACACCCTAAGTGTCCCTAAATATCGGACTAGTACGGCTAGGAGCGGACTTGTCCGATTTCGCTTCTGGAAATCTTCGGACTAGTCCGATAGTCATCGGACTTGTCCGGACATGTGAAGCCCTAAGTGGTTATGAGGACAAGTCCGCACTTGGAGGACTTTTTCGATTTAGGTCAGAGGGTTTTTCGGACTAGTCCGTGCTAACATCAGACTTGTCTGATTTAGATGAGAATGAATATTGGACTAGTCCGGTGGCGATCGGACTTGTCCGATTTTGTGTGACTTGTGAAGTGTTTTGGGGACTAGTCCGCATTGGGGAGGACTAGTCCGATTCCAAACAGAGAGATACCGGACTAGTCCGATTGATATCGGACTTGTCCGATTTTGTGCAGAGAGGATATTGGACTAGTCCGGTGACATTCGAACTAGTCTGGTCCTGTATAAGTTTGTGCAATGTGTGTGTTTAATGGTGATTGAGCTCTTGGGGAGTGTTTACTTGACACACTCCATACACAATGATCTACTATTCTTCTTCCTTGAGCTCATTTCCACTTTGCTCCTCATTCTTCCTTCTTTTTGGCACTTTGCTTATTTTGCTAATAAAACATGTGCTCATCTCAACAAATAGGTTAGGATCTCATTTGCTTGTCATAAATCATCCAAAACCCACAAGAGATTCCTAGATTCACTTTCAGTTATGTAAGATGGAAAAAAATTTCCCTCTAGGGTTCTTCAACCCAATGCAATACATCCTAATCCATCTTTCGTATGAAGCTAAAGTAGGTGGCCCCGTTCAATACAAGTGGATGTACCATATTGAAAGAGCACTCAAATGTCTGAAACCAATGGTTTGCAATAGGGCAAGGGTTGAAGGATGCATCGCTGAAGCATTTGCACTTCAGGAGATAGGATATTTTTCAAGTGTTTACTTTGCAGAGGAAGACAATGTAAACGCTCCAACATTGAGGTAAATGTGGATGAAGAACCCTCTTGTAGCGACCTCTCCATTTTTCAAACGAGTGGAACCACCGTTGGTAGTAGCACGAGCTACGATGCTACACCAGAAGAAAAGACAACTTCTATGCTTTACATGTACTCTGATATAGAAGGGATGGACAAATATTTTAAGTAATTTTTTGTTCACTATCTATACTAATAAGCACACATGTTAGCATAGATACTAATCGTCCTGTTTTCTCCTTATGTAGTTTGTTTCACCAAGAAAATTGGAAGCATAAGCATCAACCTACAAGCAATCAAGTACTAAAGATATGACGTAGGGGAATAAATGGAGGAACTAACTTCCCAACCTGGTTTTGCGATTGTCGGTACCCTAGAAACCGTACACCCATTGAGGTTACAAAGATCTCAAAGGAAAGTCATATACTTGATTTTAAGACCCTCGGAGGCCCACATGTCAGACATAACCGGACCCGCTTCTCCAACATGGTTAATCCCATGGTCACCACGTGTACTACCAAATCGGAGCTACCGCCCACAAGGGGGAAGCTCCGGGCCATGTACCGAAATGGCACCTCCGGACTTAACCCCAGACCGAGAGAAGCTCCGGACCTGACACGTGTCAGGTAGCTCCGGAGCTCCCTGTTTCCCACAGTATGCTCCAGAGCTGCCACGTGTCCAATCGTCGAATCTTCAACACTTAACCTTCGGAAGACCCCCGCAACGGCTCTGGATCTTCCAAGGGGAATCAAGGACTTCAAGACCCGATTAAGTGTCATTAATACCATATTAATGACACTTAAACGGACGATCTTAACACCAGTAACGGTGCTGTCAAAGCCCGTTACAGGGTCATTAAGGGCAATTAAACGTGTATCAATACTAGTAACCGCCGGGGCCACATGTCGGGCCAGGCTAATTTGTAACGGCCTGCCCTTGTACTATAAAAGGACAGGCCGACGACACGTTCAGGGGGCAGAGACACACACGCCATTGACGCTCAACACAAGCTCATACAGCTAATACAACACCAACACATCCGTGGAGCAGGGTATTACGCTCAGGTGGCCCGAACCACGTAAACTCTTATGTCTCCTGTGTCAATTCCTACTCACCTTCTTGAATCTCCGCGCACCCACACCGAACATCAAACTCCCCTATCACTTTAGCAGTGTAGGGAGATCTGCCGGTTCCGAACCACCGACAGTTGGCGCGCCAGGTAGGGGGTGCTTGAGATTTTGAGAATGGTGAAATCAGCTGCTGGATCATCCAATGGTCAGCCTGCTGCTCAAGCTGTTGGGGGCAATCCCTCCAATAGGCAGCCACCAGCAGGAGCCTCAGCACCAGCAGGAGTCACACTCCCACCACCACCGTCTCCTCCAGCAAATCGTACTGGGCAACGTGATGGTGCGCCGGCGTCAATTACTGCGTCGGCAAATCATGACAACCCGGAACACGCGCTCCATGCAGCGCTAGCTCTTCTCCAACGCCCACCACCACCGGATGCATCCCGGGATGCACTGGAGCAGTGGAGGGCCGATGTGGAGCATTTGGTTGTAGCAGCAGCCGAACGCCTCAGCAACCAGGGTCCTCCTCCTTCAGGAAGAGCCCCGTCGCAGCGGCGGACTTTGTCTGGAAGACTTGGTTCGCACGTTTCCAATAGCAGGAGACGTGATGTGTCACAACAAGTGACGTCATTGCCCTCCGGGGCACGACGTACTCACACGGTATCCAAGCTTTCGACTCATGACCTCCGGGCGGAGCTTGATCGCCGATACCGCCACCAGGACGGCCGAGTCCATATTGTGTGTGCCCGTGAATGACGGGAGGCTCAGGACCTTTCTGCTCCTGAAGGAGTGGGAGGAGGCTGTTCAGCCCTGGCCATGCACCTGCGCATGGTTAGGTGGCCACAAAAGTTCCGGCCTCATCTGCCGGAAAAATTCGACGGGACTGTCAATCCTGCTAAATTTCTTCAGATCTACTCCACTGCAATCTTGGCAGCTGGAGGAAATGAGGCTGTGATGGCCAATTACTTTCCAGTGGCCTTAACTGGGACCGCCAGGTCCTGGTTTATGAGCCTTCCACCCAACTCTATCAACAGTTGGGAGGAGCTGTGCCGTCAGTTCACTGCCAACTTCGGGAGTTCATCCACCCGACCAGGCACTGAACTAGACCTTTTTTCGGTCGTGCAAAAGGGGGGAGAATCCTTGCGATCATTCATCCAGAGGTTCTCTCAGGTATGAAACACTATCCCTTCTATCTCTAGCGCCTCTGTCATTGTGGCATTCAGACAGGGTGTACGGGACAAGAAGATGTTGGAGAAACTGGCGATCAAGGAGATCACCAGTGTCACGGAACTCTTCAGCTTGGCTGACAAATGTGCCAGAGCTGCGGAGGGCCGTGAGATGCACTCCAAACCAACCTTGGAGGGTCACAAGAAATCCTCCAAAGAAGAAGCCGCTACCTCCGGGGGTAGCAAGAAGAAAAAGAAGACCAACGGCAAGAAGAAGCCGTCGGCTGGCACATCCAACGTTGCAGCTGCTGCAACTCCGGGTGGCCGGGGGCCACGCCCCGAGAAGCGACCTCGACCGTCTTCTGAAGACGGTGGCAAACCCAAAGTGTGGTGTCCCATTCATAAAACGGGCAGCCACAGTTTGGAAGACTGCCGGGAGGTCCAAAACCTTGCAGAGCGCTACAACAAGCGCCGGGAAGAATCTCCTTTCCGACAGAGAGAAGGAAAGCAAAAAGTCGACGAAGCTCCGGCTGAAGAGGAGTTGGGGTTTCAGGATCCCAAAAAGGTCCTGAAGGCTGTCTACACCTCCGTCGACGATGATTCTGATGTTTCTGACAACGAGCGTCGGAAGACCATGAACACCATTTTTGGTGGATCATGGGATATCACCTCCCGTCGCGTCATCAAGACTATGCATCGGGATATGACCGCTGTAGCTCCTACAGTCAGGCCGGAACCTCATCGGAAGTGGATGGACACTGCCATCACTTTTGATGCTTCGGATTGTCCCTGGAGCATGGTTGGAGCAGGTCAGTTACCTTTGATGGTATCTCCTACCACCAATTACATCCAGCTCCACCATGTCATGGTAGACGGAGGTTCGGGGCTTAACCTCATCAGCTTTGAAGATTTCACTAAGCTTCAGCTCCGACCTTCGGATCTCCACCCCTCTTGACCTTTCTCCGGAGTAGGTCCGGGGACCATTACCCCACTCGGAGCTATTACTCTCCCCGTTACCTTCGGGACACGGGAGAAGTACTGCACTGAGAAGTTGGTCTTCGACGTCGCTCAGATCAACTTACCATTCAATGCCATCTTGGGAAGGCATGCCCTGTACAAATTCATGGCAACCGCTCATTATGGTTATCTGGTGTTAAAAATGCCAACACCAGTAGGCGTTCTCCAGATCCGCGAAGATCGCACTGCCGGAGTAACTGCACTGGAAGAACTCCATGCACTCACCACGGCGCAAGAGGAGGACTCCAGGCAGGAGCAAGCTCCGAAACCCCCGAGCATTCGTCAACGAGGCTCGACTTCTGCACCTCGAGTGCAGCCAAGCGGCGACACCGACATTCCCGTTAAAGTCGTCCAAATTGGTTCCGATGCCGCTCAAACCACCCGTATATCGGGGGGATTGAACGACAAATAGGAACTCACGCTCATCACTTTCCTCTGGGCTAACGTTGATGTGTTTGCCTGGCAACCGTCACAAATGCCTGGGATCCCCAGGGAAGTGATTGAGCACAATCTGAAGATCTACCCCGACGCCCGACCTGTGCATCAGAAGCCTCGGAAGCAATCCGTAGAGCGACAGAACTTCATCCGACAAGAAGTGAAGAAGTTACTCGAAGCCAGATTCATCCGAGAAGTCTTCCATCCAAAATGGCTGGCAAACCCAATCGTTGTGCCCAAGGCCGGCGGGAAGCTTCGAATGTGCATCGACTACACCACACTAAATAAGGCATGTCCAAAAGATCCATTCCCATTACCTAGAATAGATCAGATAGTGGATTCCACCTCCGGGTGTGAATTACTGTGTTTCCTAGATGCATATTCCGGATATCATCAAATCAGGATGTCTAGGGAAGATGAAGAGCATACTTCATTCATCACAGTAGATGGATTGTACTGTTACACAGCCATGCCCTTTGGTCTCAAGAATGCAGCTTCAACTTTTGTACGAGCTATGTACAAAACTTTCGAAGAACTCATTAGAGACATAGTGGAAGTGTACGACGATGACATCGTGGTCAAAGTCAGGAACAAGGAGTCACTCCTTGACACCTTGCAGGCTGTCTTCGACAAGCTCCGGGCCATCCGCACAAAGCTAAACCCAGACAAGTGTGTCTTCGGGGTTAGCTCTGGAACTTCTTGGTTTCCTGGTAAGTCACCGGGGCATAGAAGCTAATCCGGCGAAGATTAAGGCCATTGAAGACATGCGGCCACCAACCCGCATCAAGGATGTCCAAAAGTTAACTGGATGTCTAGTAGCCCTCAGTCGGTTCATCTCAAGACTGGCGGAACGGGCACTCCCCTTCTTCAAGTTATTGAGGAAGTACGGACCATTCCAATGGTCTGAAGAAGCAGAAAAGGCATTCCAGGAGCTGAAACAGTTCCTCACCACCCTACCAACTCTGGTAGCTCCGAACCCTGGTGAGCCTTTGTTGCTTTATATTTCAGCTACTGACGAAGTCGTCAGTATGGTTCTGGTTGCGGAGAGACCAGAACTACCCCATACTCAGGAATCCAGACCCCTTCGGGAGGGTCCGGAGATTCCTGAAAGCGAGTCTGGGTCCCAGCTCCCAGATTCGGATCCACAAGAAGTTACTTCAGGAGACCGAGACCCCTCCGGGAGGATCCAGGTCACTTCTGAAGAAGCTCCGGGCTCATCCAGCCAGAACCCGGAGGTCCCCGAAGAAAATCCGGATTCCTCCGAGAGGATCCGGGTCAGTGAAGAGGAAGCTCCGGACCCCTCCGGGAAGGTCCGGACCATTCAACGCCCGGTGTACTTCATCAGTGAAGTATTCCATGATGCCAAGACTCAATACCTAGAGGTGCATAAGCTACTCTATGCAGTTCTTATTGCCTCTAGAAAGCTTCGCCATTACTTCCAAGCTCACAAAGTCTCAGTGGTGACCTCCTACCCACTTCGAGCAATCTTGCATAATCCCAATTCAACTGGGAATATTGCAAAGTGGGCAGCGGAATTGGCTGAATTTGATCTTGAATTTATTTCAAGACAAGCAGTCAAGAGTCAAGCATTGGCAGATTTTGTGGCAGAATGGACTCCCTCTCCATCAAACCTTGGGGGCCCCAGTGAGCAGAAGACGGAGCATCAAGCTCCAACCTTCACCAAGCCTCACTGGACCCTCTACTTCGACGGCTCCATGCAGAAGCAGGGAGCCGGAGCTGGAATCCTTCTCCTTGCACCGACTGGGGAGAAGGTGAAATACATGGTACACCTTGACTTCAAGGCAACCAACAACATGGCAGAGTATGAAGCACTCATTTACGGACTAAAGGTGGCACTGTCATATGGTGTCAAGCAATTGCTGGTCAAGGGAGATTCACAGCTCATCATTAAGCAGGTGAAGGGTGAATGCTCCTGCAATAATCTCCAGCTAGTTGCTTACCTCCTTGAAGTCCAGAGGCTTCAGAAGGATTTCGAAGTCCTAGATCTCCACCATGTTCAGCGTGCCCATAACGCTGAAGCTGATGAACTCTCGACCAAAGCGTCAACCAGAGCTTCGGCTCCTGACGGAATCTTTGTACGGAGGTTGTCAAAGCCAACAACTCAGCCTGCCGAACTGAGCGAAGGGGGCGAGATCAGCATCCCAAAGCTGACAGTCCCGATGGCCCTGTTACCATGGCAGCCATCAAGGGTCGTAGGTGCTGCCGGAAACTCCAAGCAACCCAACACGCAAGACTCAAATGTTCAAGTTAGTTCCGATGCATGGATCTCGTAGATCCGGAACTACTTGAAAGACAACATCCTTCCTGATGATGATGTATCCGCTGATCGGGTAGTCAGATTGGCTAAAAGATACACGTTGGTAGAAGGGGATCTCTACCGGTGCGGTGCCAACGGCATCCTAATGCGGTGCATCACAAGGGAAGAAGGCTGCGAGCTCCTCGCAGAAATCCATGGAGGCGAGTGTGGGAACCACACGTCTTCCTGCACGCTGGTTGGTAAAGCCTTTCGGCATGGCTTCTACTGGCCTACAGCACTCCAGGATGCAACTGAGCTGGTGAAGAAATGTGAAGCATGCCAATTTCATGCAAAGCAAATTCACACACCAGCTCAGCCCTTACAAATGATACCTCCTACATGGCCCTTCGCTGTGTGGGGGATGGACATCTTGGGACCTTTCCCAAGAGCCGTCAGAGGTTACAAGTTCCTGTACGTCGCCATTGACAAGTTCACCAAGTGGCCGGAAGCAACTCCAGTTGTGACAATCAACAAACAATCTGCTATCAACTTTTTGCAGTCCATTGTATGCAGATTTGGAGTCCCAAACAAAATCATCACTGATAATGGGATTCAATTCACAAGCTCCGCATTCCAAGGATATTGCGAAGACCTCGGCATACAGGTTTGCTACGCCTCCGTAGCTCACCCAGCCAGCAATGGCCAAGCCGAGAGAGCAAATGCTGAAATCCTTAAAGGACTTAAAACGCGCACTTATGAGCGCTTGAAAAAACATGGATCCAACTGGATTGAAGAGCTTCCGCCCACTTTATGAGCCAACAGGACATCCCAAAACCGGTCAACTGGAGAGACACCCTTCTTTCTGGTGTACGGAGCTGAAGCAATCCTTCCTCCAGAAATCACCTTGGGTTCACTCCGGGTCCGGACCTTCGACGAAGCCGCGCAGGACCAGCTCCGGCGTGAAGACCTAGACCTCCTTGAGGAGGGAATGTGCCAAGCAGCTGTTCGGAATGCCCAATATCGCCAAGCCCTACGGCGTTATCACCAGCGGCATGTACACAACCGACAGCTCGAGGAAGGCGATCTGGTGCTATGGAGAATACAATCCAGAGAAGGGTTAAACAAACTCTCTCCCGGCTGGGAGGGGCCCTTCCGAGTGATTAAAGTATCCCGTCCCGGAAGCGTTCGCTTGGCTACCGAGGATGGGACACCTCTCCCAAATCCTTGGAACATCGAGCACCACCGTAAGTTCTTCACTTAATACCACGGAGGTGAGTCTTGAGTAACTTGAGGTGTATGTTATAGAGTCATTGTACAGAGTCGGGTAGTTCCTCCGGGAGAGCAGCCGGACCTTTCCCGAAAGGTCCGCAAAGCTCATGCAACGCTTGTCACAGTCTCAGGACTAAAAGTGTTGCTAACTACCCTAGGTCAAACGAGAAATGAAACACGCTTAGCCTGGTTCCGTACCCTAAGAGTGTACTTGTTTCCCCTGTACCCCGGACCTATAATGAAAGACATTTTCATGTGAAATAGACTCCACGTGCATTTATTTTGTACAGGCTCAACATTTTTATTTTTCTCTTTCTTGTCTATAACAAAGACGTGCAATTCTTAAGAAGTTTTAGTTCAACCGGTTTATATACGATTCGAGTTGTATTGTCAATTCTTTTGGATTCAAATATTGTTCATGGCCAACTCGCCTGAAAGCCGCCAAGCCAACCTAGGGCTGGAGTGTGCTATCGACTTAGCCTGGTCAAGCACCCTAAGTACGCCACTCTACCTACACCCCGGCAGGCCGAAGTAAGGCGGGTCCGTGTACAGTTGGATCTAGAAGAAAAGACAACGCATTCGATTGTATTTAGAATCGTGTTTGACTTAAAATCTTCCTGGGAGTCGTAAGCCGCGACAAAGTTATAGACAAGAAACAAATTTTACTATTTTTCTTGACTTCAGTGTGCAGGAAAAATAAAATACACGTTGATGGAGAAAAGCCGGAGCTAACAGAGCTCCGACTCCCCTAGGTGGTTTGTAATCGATGTTACGCATCGAAAACAAGAATCACCGGACTAATCAAGCTCCGGTAAAGCTAGGGGGGTCAGCCGTCAACGCTGAATAAAAGATGGTGAGAAGACCCCTCAAAGGGAGTCTGTTGTCGACAAGTTACATGTTGGCAAATGTTATCACCGGAGCTACTAAGTTCCGACACCCCGGAGGATTAACTATCGATGCTCTACGTGTTTATAGAAACTATTGCCGGAGCTACTAAGCTCCAGCGATAGACAATGCCGGAGCTTCTAAGCTCTGACAACCCCAGGGGGCCTTCACTATCGAAGACTTCGAACCTAAATTCTACAAGTTCGGAGCAAAAGAGTCTTCAACAAAACGCAATATCCTCTTGGTACATGTTCACAATCAAATTGTGTACATCTACCAGGGGGCCAAGTGAAGACAAAAGTGTTGAAGACAAAAAGTGAAATTCACAAAAATTTGGGGATTTCATTCATCTGGAGACAAGGGATTACAAAATTGAGGAAGAAGAAGAGAAAATACAAGTGAGAACTATAGAGATGGTCCTAGACCCTATGGAAGAATTGGGCGACCTTCTGGGCAACCTTCGATACGCTGGCTCGGGTAGCTTCGCCTTCTCCTTCGACGGGACCTTCAAGCACCGGGTCCAGAGGAAATTGGGAGTTCCGGCTGGTGTAGCACGTCAGCACATACTCTGCGACGTTCTTCGCCAGGGATTGCCCCTCAACCTCCAGTTGGTCCGCGATGACATCACCCACCTTGGAGAGCTTGCTACCTGCTGCGCTCAACGCCTGCAGCGCTAGGTCCGGCTCCGGCTCCAGATCATCCGGGGGCACAGGGCTGAAACCCATCGGTGTCAGCGCGTCATTGGCCTTGCCCAGGAACTCCCAAATCTGTAGGGAGTCCGCAGTCCTCAAGCCCTTCATTTCTTCCAAGGATCTCCTGGCCGCCGTCAGTTCGGAATTCTCACGGGCGAGGCGCTCAACTTCTTTGGCGTTTTGCTGAATCTTTTCAGCAACCCGCCTTTCGAGTTTTCCGAGCTCCTCCTCCCGGAGGTGGATCTTGTTCCGGCGGTCAACCAGGTCCTTCTCTCTACCCCTCACTTTCTTCTATCTGGCAGTAAGGGCACACTCTTGTTCATAGAGTTCCTGCCCTCGCACCCAAACCTTCTCCTCTTCCTGTTGGCAGCGCTCTTCCAATTTCTTGGTGCGCTCCTCGAGGCCATTGTCAGCCAGAGCCACCTTCTCGGTGAGCTCCTCCTCCCTCCTCAGGATGTCATCCCGCAGCTCTAGGAGTTTCTGCTCTTCATCTTCGGGCCGTTTCTCCCTCTCTTCAAGTGCCTCTCGGCGCTTGATGAGTGCAGTGTTAATGGCCTCAAGCTGTTCATGGCGTGCATCGGCCGCATTATTGGTTGCTTTGGCCTGATCGTAGATCTCCCAGGATTGAGCGTCGAGGGCACAAGTCATACTCTCCCTGTCATCCAGTAACTTGCCCCAGTACTCCAGGCGGATATTCTCCCACTTGATCCACTCCTTGTCATCCGCTAGCCTCGACTACGCTAGCTTGGTCTCGAAGTAGAGCCGATTACGCCACCGCCTAAGGGTTTGGCGCTCCTCTTCAAGAGCCTTGTTGTCGTGGAAGAAGGCCAGTTGGACTTGACGCAGACTGGAACATGCGTTGTCAATGGACAGCGACAACGGGATGGGTTCCGGACCTGCCGGGGTCTCCTCCGCTGGTTCCAGCGGGTCTTCGAATACAAAAATTGGGTCCCACTCTACAAGAGTGGTCCCCTGAGTCTCCATGGCACTAGGGCCGTCCTCCGGGATGACCTTAGTCGCCATCGAGGAAGGCCCAGCCACCAGGTCTTCGTTCACCCCCTCAGGCAGGGGCCAGCGACTTCGCCTGGGCACTCCGGCTCGGCCGCAGGTACCTCCGACATCGTCGCTTCCGGAGCAGGAGCCGCTGCTGACTCCGGTCTGGGCACCTCTTCTGATGGGGGCTCAAGCTCTGTCACCTCTTCAACAACCGGCTCAGGAGCCGGAAGATCATCAACATCAACCGGCCCGTTGGTCGGAGCTTCAACGATGACCGGCTCAGCGGCCGGTGCTTCGGAGGTAGCCGGCCCAACTGCCGGAACTACTTCAGTTTCCGGCGCTTACGTCGGAGCTTCGGTTACCTTCGGCTCAACCGCTGGGGTTTCGACAATTTCCGGCTCAGAGGCCAGGATTACTGCTTCCTCCGGCTCAACAGCCGGAGCTTCCATCATCGCAGCACCAGAACCCGGAGCTTCAACCTCCGGGACAGGTGCCGCTGGCGCATCTTCACTCCCGTGGTCCGGCGCTACCATGGGAACTTTTGGGGATGAGTCGAGGTCCATGACCACGACAGCCAGCGCCGGAGCTGTCGCAGCTTCAGCCACCACTTGGGGCGGCACCGGGACAAGAGCAGAAGCTCCCACCCTCACGGACTCAGACACTGTGGCTGAGGGTGGATCCTCACTCCCCTTCTTGGGGACGCTGTAGATGATGAACGAAGAAAATTAAAAAATAGTTGCTACAATTAAAACAACTATCCAAGGTAGAGATTAAAAATTACTTTGGGAGGCTTCCGCAACAGCTTGCGCGGAACCTTTTTCCCGGGCGTTCTGGGCTGGTCATAGCCGGCGTGGAAGCTCTGGAAGGGCCCCCGGAACTTGTCGCGGCCACGGGCATTTCTCGAGTCGAGGCTCTCCTCGATCGGGAAGAACCCCCGGACCTGGAGGCCTCCACCGGCCCAGGTGCTGGAGTCGCGCGCCCGGAGCTAACACCCCGAGAGGACCCCACTGTGGGAACAGACGCGCTCCAGGAGGACCCCACTGCGGGAACGGTCGCATTCCGGGAGGACCCCATTACGGGAACAGTCGCCACGGTTGTAGAAGACCTTCCCCTCCGGGGAGAAGGAGTCGAGGCAGAAGTAGCGGGCCTGACGGACCTTTCATCGGCATACTGCAGCTTCCTCTTCCGACTCTCGGGTTCATCCGCCAGCTCCTTGCCCTTGCCGACGACCTCGACCCTCGGCTTTGGGGCAGGGACAGAGCCATCTTCGGGCATTCCGGGGATCGCCACCCGGGTGGTTGATCTTCTCTCGACGACACCAAGGTCGTCAAGTACAAGCATCTTTCGCCGGAGCTCTCTGCTGAACTCCACTTCCACGTTCAGAGGGAGAAAGGCTGACGGGGAGTCAAGTCATCACCGTCGACGTCGATGCCGTGCTGGAACTTCTTGAGGTGGAAATCCAAGGTTTTCCCCACCATGTTGGACTTCAACCCGGTCTCAACCCGGTCGTCGTCCATCACGCTGTTGAGGGCCCAAGCGAGTTTCTCCCTCCTCTTCAACGGCGCCCACCTGTTGACCAAGAAATTGCAAAATACCGCCTGAGGAGTCAATCCTCCCTCCACGCATTGGCGGATCCTGGTCAAAGCAGGGTTGAAAGCTTCCACCAGCACCAGAGCTTCACTCCAGATTGTCGTGTCGATATCGGGAAGACCATCGGGCAGCTCCAACCTCTCGTGCTCCTCCACCCTGACGAATATCCAGTCTTTCTTCCAGTCATCCCACTTCCTAGAGGGAAATGACCAGAGGTACTTGAATGGGCACTTCTTGTGCTTCACGAAGTAGTAGAAGCCAAGGTACTCATTGCTCCGGCCGGTGGTGTGGACGGTGAAGAAGGTCCGGAAGAGTTCAATGCAGGGGGGATGCCCACCCACATCTCACAGAAGTGGACGAAGATAGACACGAAGATAGACACGAGGAGAATGGAGTGAGGACCACCCCATGAGGGCCCGGACCTTCTTCAGGTCGCCGTCAGTCTTCAAGCGACTCTCGCGGAGACCCAACTCCATCGCGGCACAGCTAGGCAAGAGAAGAAAAGCGAAGCACAAGTTGGGAGTTTGATCGCAAGAACAAATGAGAGACGTAAAGAACTCCCGACGGTGCGCACTTTCCTTCTTAAGTAAGCCCTCACAACGCTTGGATGGAAACCGCAAGGAAGTCGAAGGTACCACCCAAAAATTCCACCCAGACGATGACAAGCGGGCCCGGGACCACCCCGACGATCAAGTTGAGGTTCTTACTCAGGTGAACGGTTGTCATCAAGAGGCGGGAAGCCCAAAGGCGGCGGTCTGACAAGGCGCGCGGAACCGATACGGTTTTCGTATTGGGAACCGGTGACCTTCAATTGCGTGAGATCCGAACGCCAAAGATCTCATCTGCCGCACGCGGGATACGCCACGCGGCGAGGATTTAATTCCAAGTCCTTGCCAACGGCACCTTCGAAGACCCTTGAAGACTCAGTTCAAAAGTCGCGAGGATGGACCCACCTCCGGCGGAATGACTTCACCCCAGTGGTCTTCCCCGGAGGTAGGTCCAGGGGGCCACTGTCGGTACCCTAGAAACCGTACACCCCTTGAGGTTACAAAGATCTCAAAGTAAAGTCATATACTTGATTTTAAGACCCTCGGAGGCCCACATGTCAGACATAACCGGACCCGCTTCTCCAACATGGTTAATCCCAGGGTCGCCACGTGTACTACCAAACCGGAGCTACCGCCCACAAGGGGGAAGCTCCGGGCCATGTACCGAAATGGCACCTCCGGACTTAACCCCAGACCGAGAGAAGCTCCGGACCTGACACGTGTCAGGTAGCTCCGGAGCTCCCTGTTTCCCACAGTATGTTCCGGAGCTGCCACGTGTCCAATCATCGAATCTTCAACACTTAACCTCCGGAAGACCCCCGCAACGGCTCCGGATCTTCCAAGGGGAATCAAGGACTTCAAGACCCGATTAAGTGTCATTAATACCATATTAATGACACTTAAACGGACGATCTTAACACCAGTAACCGTGCTGTCAAAGCCCGTTACAGGGTCATTAAGGGCAATTAAACGTGTATCAATACTAGTAACCGCCGGGGCCACATGTCGGGCCAGGCTAATTTGTAACGGCCTGCCCTTGTACTATAAAAGGACAGGCCGACGACACGTTCAGGGGGCAGAGACACACACGCCATTGATGCTCAACACAAGCTCATACAGCTAATACAATACCAACACATCAGTGGAGTAGGGTATTACGCTCAGGCGGCCCGAACCACGTAAACTCTTGTGTCTCCTGTGTCAATTCCTACTCACCTTCTTGAATCTCCGCGCGCCTACACCGAACATCAAACTCCCCTATAACTTTAGCAGTGTAGGTCTGCCGGTTCCAAACCACCGACAGCGATCATGTAACGATTTATTGTATTCCTCTCATTTTACGGAGAATGATTATTGCGCAAAAATTTCTTCTAACTTCTATATTTTGGACAATGCAAAAAAGATGCAGGTGTCCATGAGGACTTGCATCAATTTTCCTACAAATCGTTTAAAGTTAGAAGCTATGGTCGATACGATGTCAATGGGTTCTGATTTCGTTCAACTGAATTTGAAGATCTTCGTCCTCTCTCGGCAACATGCAATACCGGAGTTGTGAATACAGGTGTTGATGCCGAAGGACGGTATTTAATTATTATAGGATTATAAAAAAATCCTTGAATTCAATTTTGTCGGGAATAAGGTGCTCAAAGTAGCCTTTTTCGATTGCGATTGGTTTGATAATAATAAAGGAACTTGAGTAAACCAATTTGGCATGGTCAAAGTGAAACACAAAGAATTGCTACAAGGCTGTGACACATTCGTCCTTGCATACCAAGTCGACCAAGTGTATTATCTAAAGTATCCATGCGGAAAGCTAAGTGCTTGGTGGGTTGTACAAAAGGTTAATCCTCGTGAACGGTTACGTACACCAGACGATATTGGGTACCATGATACTCCATTGTCGTTGAACGGTGAGATTGATGAGGTTTACCAAGAAGAAGAGTTACCGGACCAATTTGACATCAAGTCTGGTCTAGAACTCGATGAATTACTTGGAGATGCTCAAGATGTAGAGACTCATAAGATGCGAAAATGAAAACGACAAGCACTCTCGGTGGTCCGGCTTAAGAAGTAGAGCACATGGTTCTGATACTGATGAATTCTGAAACTAGTTTCAAGTAATGTTTCTTTTATCTCTTCTATTAACTTATTTATTTTCGTTTTAATTAATTATCAAGTGTTCCTATAAACAGGATGTTGTCGAGTAAGGGAAAGGGAAAGGGAAAGAAGTCGGAGAAGGGTTTTCTACCCACCAGCGAGGTCTTTCGCGGCAGTCAGTTCAGCGGTGACAGACGGGTCGCGTTGTTGAGCCACTTACTTGAGCGGTCTTCTGAGGTAAATATCATTTTCATCAATTATCATAAGTTTTATATCGCATAAGTACTATATTCATCTGTATTAAATTTTCAGGACAACTCTTCGCCCGACTCCGAGGCGAAGGGTCCACTTCAGCCACCACTCTTTGGGGTCACCTGATGTCGAGCCTCCTTGAGTGCGTCGGACTAGGAGTGGTCACTTTGTGCCTCCTCCTAATGCAGCAAACCCACATGACGCGATAGTTATTCGTCCGATTGGCGATATGTAAGTAAATCTCTAACACTTCAATTTACCTTGTTTTAGTCTTATATATATAATGATTGATAATTCTATTTCAGGGGTTGGTCGATGACTCATTCTCGGGTCAAGGAAGGCACAGACAGGTCAACGGTGTCCTGGACAGTCTCATCCGTTTCCACTACCCAGGTGTAGTGAACAGTGTCACCGCGTCGTCGTGGGGCGATTATGCGACCGTCGCGCACGTGGTACATGACAACCACCAGGAGGCTGTGTGGTCCGATTTCATGGTACGTATCAAATAAATTACTTTAATACAGGTCAATGATATTGTTCATACAATTACTTACAAATTTGTTATGTAAGGCACAATACCGTTTGGAGGATGAGGATGAGGTGGACCATGCCAGGATAGTCTTCCACAACAATGCCAAGAAGATCATGATGCAATCCCTTTCGAGTGCCCGAATTCAAGCTACAAACAAATACTTCAAGCTACATCCGAAGGAGCGAGAGGCGTGCCAGTTCAAGGAGACGCGAGAGCCGGGCCAACTCAGGGAGATGTCTTCCACGTACCTGACTGCGGGGGAGTATATGGAGGTTGTCGGTGGTTTTGATCCGGCAGATCTACCGACACTACTAAAGTGTTAGAGGAGTTTGAGGTTCAGTATGGGCGCGCGGAGATTCCAGAAGGTGAGATGTCGAGTGACACAAGGGACACCAAGATTTACGTGGTTCGGGTCGCCTGAGCGTAATACCCTACTCCACGGGGTGTGTTGATGTTGTATTGGATGTATGAGCTCAATGTCAATTGAGAGTGTAAAGTCAGCTTGTCTCCGGAGAGTGTCCCCTATGTATCGTCGGCCTGTCCTTTTATAGTACAAGGGCAGGCTGTTACAAGTTAGCCTGGCCCGACATGTGGCCCCGGCGGTTACTGATATTGATACACATTCAACACGTTTAATTGCCCTTACTGACTGAGTTATGGGCTTTGACAGCACCGTTACTGGTAATTAAGGTCGTCCGATTGTGTGTCATTAATATAGTATTAATGACACTTGATCGGGTCTTGAAGTCCTTGATTCCCCTTTGAAGACCCGGAGTCGTTGTGGAGTCTTCCGGAGGTTAGAGGCTGAAGATCCGACGGTTGGACACGTGGCAGCGCCAGAGCACACCGTGGGGAACAGATAGGTCCGGTGTTACCCGACACGTGTCAGTTCCGGAGCTTCACTCGGTCTGGGGTTAGGTCCGGGGGTGCCATTTCGGTACATAGCCTGGAGCTTCCCCCTTGTGGGCGGTAGCTCCGGTTTGATAGTACACGTGGCAACCCTGGGACTAACCATGTTGGAGAAGCGGGTCCGGTTATGTCTGACATGTGGGCCTTCGAAGGTCTTCAAATCAAGTAAATGACTTTCCCTTGAGATCTTTGCAATCCCAAGGAGTATATGGTACCCAAGATACCGACAGTGGCCCCCTGGGCCCACCACTGGGGAAGACCCCTTGGGTGAAGTCATTCCGCCGTAGGTGGGTCCATCCTTCGACTTTTGAACTGAGTCTTCAAAGGTCTTCGAATGTGCCATTGGCGATAGTTTGGAGTTAAATCCTTGCCGCGTGGCATATCCCGTGTGCGGCAAATGAGATCTTTGGCGTGCGGATCTCACGCAATTGAAGGTCGCCGGTTCCCGATACGAAAATCGTATCGGTTCCACGCGCCTTGTCACGCCGCCGCCTTCGGGCTTCCCGCCTCATGATGACAACCGTTCGCCCGGGTAAGAATCTCGACTTGATCGTCGGGGTGGTCCTGGGCCCTCTTGTCATCGGCTGGGTGGAATTTTTGAGTAGTATCTTCGACTTCCTTGCGGTTTCCATCCAAGCGTTGCGAGGGCTTACTTAAGGACGAAAGCGCGCACCGTCTGGAGTTCTTTATGCCTCTCATCTGATCTTGCACTCAAACTCCCAACTTGTGCTCCCTGTTCCTCTCTTGCCTTGCTGTGCTGCGATGGAGTTGGGTCTCCGCGAGAGTCGTTTGAAGACCGAAGGTGACTTGAAGAAGGTCCGGGCCCTCATGGGATGGTCCCCGTACTTCTTCAACTGTCTGGTCCGCGCCAGAAGTGAGCTCCCGTTCGAGAAGGAGCATGTCGGCGAGATGGTGTACTTCTCTTCGTACGCCATGGTGGGGTTGATCCCACCTTTTTCCTCCTTTTTCTTGATGCTGCTAGACTTTTATGGTCTGCAGCTATACCACCTTGGCCCCCACTCCATTCTTCTTGTGTCTATCTTCGTCCACTTCTGTGAAATGTGGGTGGGCATCCCCCCTGCATTGAACTTTTCCGGACCTTCTTCACTGTCCATACCACTGGTAGGAGTAATGAGTACCTTGGATTCTATTACTTCGTGAAGCGCAAGAAGTGCCCATTCAAGTACCTCCGGTCGTTTCCCTCTGGAAAGTGGGATGATTGGAAGAAGGACTGGATAGTCATCCGGGTGGGGGAGCACGAGAAGTTGGAGCTGCCCGAAGGCCTCCCCATCATCGACACTGCAGTCTGGAGTGAAGCTCCAGTGCTGTCGGATGCCTTCAACCCTGCTCTGACCAGGATCCGCTAGTGCGTGGAGGGAGGATTAACTCCTCAGGCGTTATTTTGCAACTTCCTGGTCAACAGGTGGGCACCGCTGAAGAGGAGAGAAAAACTCGCTTGGGCCCTCAACAGCGTGATGGACGACGACCGGGTCGAGACCGGACTGAAGTCCAACATGGCGGGGGCAACCTTTGAGTTACATCTCAAAAAGTTCCAGCACGACATCGACGTTGCGGGAGATGACTTGACCGCGCCATCAGCCTTTCTCCCTCTGAACGTGGAAGTAGAGTTCAGCAGGGAGCTCCGACGGACGATGCCGGTGCTTGACGACCTTGGTGTCGTCGAGAGAAGATCGACCTCCAGGGTGGTGATCCCTGGGGCTTCCGAAGGTGGTTCCGACCCTGCCCCGAAGCCAAGGATCGAAGTCATCGGCAAGGGCAAGGAATCGGCGGACGAACCCTTGAGCCGGAAGAGGAAACTGCAGCATGCCGACGGAAGGTCCGTCAGGCCTGCAACCTCTACATCAGCTCCTTCTCCCCGGAGGGGGAGGTCTTATACAACTGCGGCGACTATACCCGCAGCGGTGTCTTCCCGGGGTGCTAGCTCCGGGCATGCGACTCCATCACCAGGGCCAGTTGAGGCCTCTAGGTCCGGAGGTCCTTCCCGCTCGAGGAGGGCCTCGACTAAGGAAGTGCCCGTGACTGCAACGAGTTCCGGGGGGCCTTCCGGAGCTTCCACGCCGGCGGCGGCTATGGTCAGGCCAGAACGCCCGGGAAAGAGGTTCCGCGCAAGCTGGTGCGGAAGCCTCCCGAGGTAATTTTTAATCTTTACCTCAGACAGTTGTTTTTTTGTAGTAACTATTTTTTAAATTTCTTCATCCTTCATCTGCAGCGTTCCCAAGAAGAGGAGTGAGGCTCCACCCTCAGCCACAGCAGCTGAAGTTGTGAGGGCGGAAGCCTCTGCTCCTGTACCGGTGCCGCCCCAAGTGGTGGCTGAAGCTGCGGCAGCTCCGGCACCAGCTGTCGTGGTCATGGACCTCGACTCATCCCCTGAGACTCCCGTGGTAGCACCGGACCACGGGAGAGAAGATGCGCCAGTGGCACCTGCCCCGGAGGTTGAAGCTCCAGGTTTGGGTGCTGAGATGATGGAAGTTTTGGCCGTTGAGCCGGAGGAAGCAATAATTCCGGCCCCAGAGCCGGAAATTGTCGAAGCCCCGGCGGTTGAGCCGGAGGTAATTGAAGTCCCGGCGTGCGCGCCGGATGTTGAGGAAGTCCCGACGGTTGGGCCGGGTACCTCTAAAGCACCGACCGCAGAGTCGGTCGTTGCTGGAGCTCTGGCCGTAGGGCCGGTTGATGTTGAAGCTCCGGCTGCAGGGCCGTCTGTTGTTGAAGATCTTCCAACGCCTGAGCCGGTCGTTGCGAAGGCGTCAGCGCTCGAGCCCCTAGTAGAGGAGGTGCCCAGGCCGGAGCCAGAAGCAGTTCCTGCTCCGGGAGTGACGATGCCGGAGGTACCCGCGGCTGAGCCAGAGTGCTCTGATGAAGTCGCTGGCCCCCTGCCCGAGGGGACGAACGAAGATCTGGTGGATGGTCCTTCAGAACCACTTCCGGAGGTCGGAACTTCATCAGCGGGACCCTCCTTGATGGCGACTGAGGCCATCCTGGAGGACGGCCCTGGTGCCGTGGAGGCTCAGGGGACCACTCTTGTGGAGTGGGACCCAATTTTTGTAACTGAAAACCCGCTGGAACCAGCGGAGGAGACCCCAACAGGTCCGGATCCTATCCCGTTGTCATTGTCTATTGACAACGCCTGCTCCAGTCTGCGTCAAGTTCAGCTGGCATTCTTCCACGACAGCAAGGCTCTTGAAGAGGAGCGCCAAACCCTTAGGAGGTGGCGTAATCGGCTCTACTTCGAGACCAAGCTGGCGCAGTCAAGGCTGGCAGATGACAAAGAATGGATCAAGCAGGAGAAGGTCCGCCTGGAGTACTGGGGCAAGTTATTGGATAACAGGGAGAGCTTGAATCGCGCCCTCGACACTCAATCCTGGGCCATTTATAAGCAGACCAAAGCAGCTAATAGTGCGGCTGATAAACGCCAAGAAAGGCTTGAGGCCATTAACACTACTCTCATCAAGCGTCGGGAGGCACTTGAGGAGAGGGAGAAAAGGCTCGAAGATGAAGAGCAGAAACTCCTAGAGCTGCGGGATGACGTCTTGAGGAGGGAGGGGGAGCTCACAGAAAAGGTGGCTCTGGCTGACAAGGGCCTCGAAGAGTGCGCCAAGAAATTGGAAGAGTGTTGTGCTGAGGAGGAGGAGAAGGTCTGGGTGCGAGGGCAGGAACTCTACGAGCAAGAGTGTGCTATTGCTGCCAGGGAGAAGAAAGTAAGGGGCAGGGAGAAGGACCTGGTTGACCGCCGGAACAAGATCTACCTCCGGGAGGAGGAGCTCAGAAAACTCGAGAAGCGAGTTGCTGAAAAGATTCAGTAAAACGCCAAAGAAGTTGAGCGCCTCGCTCGCGAGAATTGAGGAACAGGAGAGGAGAAGAGGACTAACCCTTTGTTTTAAGATCCACTGAAAATCACCGCAAGACTTTTAGAATGAAAGAGAGAAAGAACAGGGCAAAAAAAGGACAGATCTGGTAGCCACTTATTCTGCCATAGCAGGGAGGTCGTAGAAGGGCAACAAAAAATCAATACGGACCGATATAAAGCACGTCTCTCTATAGAGAGAATGGGAGACGGGCCGGCTTCCACAACTAAAGGAGACGCGCCAGACCGGTGGTTATGGGAGACGCACCTTATTCCATAATGAAAGGAGATGAGCTGAAACCAAAGTTCGTCTCAGTTACCAAAAAGATATGAGTCGCGCTTAATGACAGTGCGTCTCCCGTTTTCATAGAGTAGGGCGTGTCTCAAATACATACTTAACTGAGACGGGCTATATTGTAACGTGTCTCCTTGTACGTTCAACCGAGCCATGTCAGATCCTTGCTGAAGCAGGCTCGTCTTGTTTAAGCTTATCAAAGAAGTTCTCCTGTTAGCACGTCACCCATCTTTGTCTCCTATTTAAGTTTCTTATGTAGTGGTCGCCGCCGCACTGCAGGCTTTCATCGCCACTACCTGTAGGCCATCAAACATTCAAGCCTCAACCCTGGTCACCGCCAGCTCACAATCATCGTCTCATTGATTCGCATTGACACCGCCGCCTACTGAAGAAGAAATATCCACTGATTGTGTACTTGGATACTTGCAGGGTACAATAACTTCGTGGGGGCATGAACCACTGTGTATTTGTGTTGCTGCTCGATATGGGACCACCTACGGAAGAAGAAAAAGTCACCATTGCTTGCTTCCTATTTCGACCACCGCCTCCACAAGGATCAGAACCTGGCATTTGTGGTGGTAGGGGCAGTATCCAGAAGATAGTAACCAGGCATGTTGCATCTACATCCAAAGGTATAATATGATCTCACTTTAATTTGATCTTTGTTTTGTATTTGTAATGACAACACTGAGCTTATGTGACTGTGATGTTGTCAATTATCAGGTTCGAAAAGGAAGATAAGTGAGTTTGCATCATCTTCTGCGTTAGCAGCTAGAAGTGCTACAGGTGCAAGTACAACCCAGACCGTTGCATCTGATAGGATTGAAACGGGGGCACTGAGGGTGCATTGGAAATTTCAGCACCTCCGACTATTGGCAGTACCACAGAGGGCAATGGCACACAAGGTTAGGAGCAGAGCAATGATGTTGCCGCTGCAACTGCAACAGCCGAAGATGATGCTACTAAACTTGATGACACCACTCACAACACTCAGCCAAGGAAGAGAAGAAGCGCACATCCATGGTTTGGCAACACTTTGATAAGAAGACAATTGAAGTCGAAGAGAATGGGAAGATTTACAAGCAACAGTGAGGTTTTTGCACATTCCCTAAATGCAAGGCTAAATACAGATGTAAGGGAAGGTTTGGAACTACTGGATTTATTAATCATTTGAGATGAGCACATAGCATAGTTAAAGGGAAACAACAACTCAGTTTGGTAAAAGACCATGAAAAAGACATTGTTGTGGTGGGGCCCTATAGGTACAATCAAGTTATTAGTTTAAAGAAATTCTATTTGGCAATAATCATGCATGAGTATCCATTTAGTATTGTTGAACATGAGTATCTTGTTGATTTTATCAAGTCACTGCGCTCCAAGTTTCTCGTATGATAGCTAGGAAAGATATCATGGATATATATTTAGAAGAGAAGGATAAATTGTATGATTGTTTCAAAAATGTTCATTATCGCTTTGTGCTACTATGGACATGTGGACCTCATGCAAAAACAAGTCTTATAGGTGTGTTATCTTCCACCGGATTGATGCTGAATGGCATATGCAGAAGAGGATTTTGAGTTTTTTCCATGTAGAAGGCAGCCATATGGGTCAAAAGTTGTCATAAAACTTCACTGAATTGATGATTAAATGGTATGTTGAGAAGAAATTGTTTCCTTTGACTTTAGACAATGCAAGTGCAAATGAAGTGGCATTTCATGACATAATTGCTGGTCTGAATGATAACCATGATTCTTTAATATGTGATGGTCTATTTTTTTCATATTAGATGTGCATGTCACATACTAAATTTGGTTGCTAGAGATGGTATAGCTGTAATTTATGGGACTATTGAAAAAATCAAGAAGCTCGTACTAACTGCAAAGGGATCTCCATTGCAATTTGAGGAGCTCATAAAGCGTGCAAATGAGTGTGGACTGGATACACAAAAGGGGTTGTCATTTGATGTTTCTACAAGATGGAATTCAACATACTTGATGTTGAGAGAAGCTTTGTATTACAAGGATGCCTTTATTAAGCTTAGATCCTCTGACCATCATAAGTATAATAGCATAATTGCTCCTTTGAAGAATGTGACATGGCTTTAAAGCTTTTTCAAATACTTCTTACTCAACTGCAAATTAGTTTTATACAAGCTTTTGTTATATAAAAGAATCGATTGATAGATGGTGTTGTAGTGATGATATTATTATTAGCAAAATGACAGGTGCAATGAGTGAAAATTTGATAAGTATTGAAAAAATCTAGTACTGCCCTTGCCATGACATGTTTTCTTGATCTGAGGTCAAGAAAAGGCTTATAGAGTAGTACATGAACAAATTTTTATGGTGGTATGAATCATGAAAAACTTGATGATTTTGTTAGCATCATAAAGAAGTTGTACAAATTTTATGCTAGTTTAGCTTTTGGACCATCAAATCCAAATAATAGTGCACCTGAAAATTCTAGAACAGATGATATGTTAATGAATTCTCAAGATGATGAACTTGATCGATTTTTATATGATTCAAGCGGTGTTGATGTGGATGAGTTAAGTGAACTGAATAAGTACATGAAAACACATCTTTTGAAGAATAATGATGGTAAATTTGGTATTTTGTCTTGGTGGCAATCTCAGACAAGAGAACATACGATTGTTTCACACATTTCTTGTGACGTGTTGCCCATTCAAGTATCTATTGTTGCTTCTGAGTCTGCATTTAGTGGTAGTGGTCGTGTTATTGATCCTTACCGTTGTAAACTTGATCCAGAGATGGTACAAGCACTTATTTGTACCAAAGATTGGATCGCTGCAGCAAGAAAGGTACATATAAATTTCCTATTACGTGTATTTTTGCAATACTGCCTATTTGTAATGCCTTTGTGCTTGTCTATTCAGATTCTAAGCATGTTACTACTCTGGTGGCTGACCTTGATAATTTAGTGAAGTTTGCTACATATTCGATATCTGAGTATGAACAAGTATGCATGCCACTTTTTTTAACTGGTATGCATGTCTGGATGCTTTATAATAATCTGGAGCATATATTGTCTATTTTCTTGCTGCTATAGGTGGATGAAGAAGAGAATGATGAATCTGATCCGGATAAAATGAATGATGAGGAAGAGCTTTTTGAATGACTGCATGTTAGATTGTCACTTAATATATTTTTTTGTATTGCAGGCAACAGATTATTTGTTAGGCAAACTTATATTTTTTGTTGTTGTTGCAGGTAACAGGCAGACGGCAGCAAGCTATTTGCCTTGCAGGTAGGCAATGCAGCTGAAGAAAATACTCAAGGGCCAAGGAGGATGTTAGATTGATACTTTATCATTATGTGTTAATGTATGAACTATGTATTCATGTATGTGTATGGACTATGTATTCATATATGGACTGTGTATTCATGTATGGACTATTTATTAATGTAAGAATTACATATAAAAATGTGATGTATCACTATTCACTATATATGACTATATTAAGTTGACATACTTTCGCACCAATTTGTTTATTTTTGAATAACCGGCAATATGGATTTCGCACCCCGATCGTGATTTTTTGTTTTTGTACCGTTCAAAAATTATGAAAATAAAAATGATATTGATGTTTTTTTCGATCGTTTTCGTCCTTAGAAAGTGAGCATCTCGTAATTTCCCCTCGTGCACACATGTTTGCTTCTGAGATCAACTTCACAGACAGATTGGTATATCATGGCATCGAAGGAGCACGTTCTACATGATCCCAAGGTTCTCAACGGCGACGATGACGACCATGCAAGACGCAACCTCTGCATCCTTGAGCGACAGAATCAGCTCAAGGAACTCCTTTTTTAACCACGGGAGGTAGGAGAAGTCTGAAGTGCACAAGGAAGACAACAACTGAACCTTAACTACTGGCGGTGACAACAACTTGATCGACGATTTCGGCACCAAATACAAGAGCATCACATCTGATTTTGTTGTCTTGTCAAAGAAAAAAGGCAAGACTAGAATACAATTCTAGTTACAGTGTAATCATGCAATCAGTCATTTCTATCTATTGGATCTATATCCTACGGTTGTTACATTTTTTACTTAACACCCTCCATCTAATACAGATGGAGGGAGTTAAGTAAAAAAATGCAACAACCGTAGGATGTAGATTCAATGATTAAGGATGGTTGATTGCATGATTGCACCGTATCACGGGTTGCATTCTAGTCGCTATCAAGAAACAAAGGGCCAGATGTTTCTTAAACGAATATGAGATGTGTGTTTCTATGGAATGGGAACCGGAGGGGTACAAATGCACTCGCGAACTCGTCTTCCTGAATTCATGTGTCCACCAATCAACAAGCATTTGAGATGAAAAAATGTGAGATGCAGAAGAGGGGGATGAGTGAGCTGGAGAATGCCGACCTACGTTAACTCGTGGAGGACATCGCGGTGACACACAAGCTTCTGCACTACAGGAATCCCGACGATTTGCGACGGCCACGGCCGTCGCAAATAAGCTATTTGCGACAGCTTTCCTTATTTGCGACAGTTTTTTGCCGTCGCAAATAAGTCGTCGCAATTAAGCTTATTTGCGACGGCCACCGTTGCAAATAATCTTAATTGCGACAGCTAGGAGCGGCCATCGCAAGTTATTGCCACGGGCCGGTGGGCCCCGCAACATTATTTGCGACGGTCGGGCTGTCGCAATTAAAGCTTATTTGCAACGGCCAGGCTGTCGCAATTAAGTGCCACTATTTGCGACGGCCAGGCCGTCGCAAATAAGTTCAGTGGGCAGGGCCCACGTGTCCTCTTTCGGGACCCACGCTGCTATTTGCGACGGCCTGGCCGTCGCAATTAAACCTTATTTGCGACGGTCGGCCCATCGCAAATAGCAGTGGCTTAATTGCGACGGCTGGAACCTTATTTGCGACGGTACTGTATAAAAAGCCGTCGCAAATAAGGTTTTTTATTTTTTAAAAAAAAAAAACAAAAAATACTACCCGGCTCGATGGCCAGAATCACAGAACAGAAACAATACACACAGTATATACACACACAAACATCATCACAATCACAAACTAATAAGTCCCGATACATATCACATCGTCATCAACAAAGCAAACAAAAGGGCTCACTCGGCCATCTGACCTCCGTAGCCACCTCCGGAGCCACCTCCGAAGTCGAAGTCGTCATCGCGCCTCATTCCGGGCGGCGGTAGCAACGGCGACAGCGTTTGTGCAACCGTCGCGGGTCCCTGCAATTAATGAAACTTAGAGTTAGAATATAAATGCATCAACATCTCTCTCCCTCCCTTCCTCTCCCTCTATCTTCATTTAGATCCCCCTCTCTTCCTCTCTCTTTTCATTTCTTTCTTTGTCTCTCACTCTATCTCTCTATTGCTATCCTTTTCCCTCTATCTTCCTCCCTCTATCTCCATCTACATCTCCCTCCCTCTATCTTCCTCTCTCTCTATCTCCATCTACATCTTACTCTCTCTCTTCATTCTCATCCTACTCTATCTAACTGTCTTTCACTCTTTCTTCTGTCTCTCTTTCTTCTATCTCTATCTTTCTTCTATCTCAATCATTTTCTTCTATCTAACTATCTCTCTCTTTCATCTATCTCAATCTTATTATGCTAGAGAAGAAGGATTACATAGAAACTTACCTGACCCGCTGAAGAAGGATCGCCTGGAAGGACCGGTGGTAGTACCGTCAGCTGGATTCCCAGACCTTGCGCCCGAGCCATGGCCTGTCATTGCAAACATTAAATGTTACCTATTAGTAAGTCATTTACGCTGAATTAATGAGAACTTTAGTTTTTATTTTGTTACCTCCATTCCTTCCCGCATCTGCGCCATCCAGGCTGCCTGGGTTTGGATCGTGGCCTCCATCGCGATCCTTTGGCGTTCCACCTCCCTCCTTTCCTCCAAATTTCGCCTTTGGTTTTCTTCTACAGTTTCTCGGAGGGACTGCATCTCAATGTCCCTCTATGATACGCGGCGACCTGCCGTGCCCATCGACGAAGCCTGCGTGGAGCTGCCTCTCGCGGGTCTCCCCGCCCTCGAGTCGACAACTCCGTCGAATATGGCGAGCCTATAAAAAAGAGATTCAGTAATATGAAATTAAAATATCTTGAATACTTTGAATTGAAAACAATAAAATGACTTGTAAACTCACCTTCCGTGTGCTTTTCTACCACCGCTTGCATACGCGGCTTGAGGATCGATCGGTTCACGTTCCCAATTGAAATCCTCGCCGTGTATCTTCCTAGCCTCCTCCCCGTACTTAGCCTGCAAAACAAGAAAACTGTGTAAGTTCAACAATCTATATAGTTATATTTAATATGAATGATTTCTAAACTTACCAACCGCTCGGCTGCAGCCTGACTGCACCCCGTCGGCTGAGAAGGGTCCCTGTGACCTCTCTTCCAGACCTCAGCAGGGGTGGGTGGCACCTCCGTCTCGCGCTCCTGTCAATACGTGTTAGTACGAACAATATATTATGAATATATAAACATAAGTTACACACACTTACCATGCGTTTAGCTAAACGCAAGTGGTTATCTTACCCGTGCCTGCTCTTCCCCTCGACCCCTCTGCAGTCTCGAGCCTTCTCGAACTTAGCTTTAAACTCATCGCTAGCCCAGTAGCGACAAAGGGCCCAAAATGCATCGGTCCGACCCTGCAACCAGCTCACATGGCCCTACACATAGTTGGAAGTCGTTAAAAATACCATCGAGGAAACTATCAAAAAAACTTACTACACTCCACGTACCTGCGTGTACTCCTCCTCCGTCAAGTGCATCTCGCTCGCTTGCCGGAAGTGTAGCACGGGCTGCTGGTTCGCCTTCAAGTGCTCATTAACAAGTTGAATGCGGGTGTTCGACAAAGCTTGTCGAAGCGCCTTGGCAGCGTTGTAGTGAAACACTCGCCTCGCATCCTCAAATTGGTGAGGGTCGTTCGGGTCCTCTAAAGTATATCTTGCCTACGATAAAGAATATATTGAAGAGATGTTCACTAAAAGAGTTTAAGAGTTGAAACTTACAAACTTTTTTAACATACTTACCATAAAATCGGCCCATACGGCCTCCTGAAGGTTGTCATGCTCCTAGTGATGGATGAGTGCGTAGTCCTCCCACGAAAGAGCAGGCACCCCGTCGATGACCCCGGGATAGTGCAAACGCACTATGGACCCGAGGACACCGTTCACCGGTCTATGGTGTCTCTCACCAGTGAAAGATGTGTCGTCCCAAACCCTGCAAGATATTTATTCATTCATTACTTAAGTAATCAAAAGAAACTAAAATTGAATACTATAATTTTTATTACCTGTCTCCGACTGGACGAATCACGATCCTCTGTGAAGGGACCGCGAGAGGACTGACAAAGTGAGTCCTCCTCGTCCTCCGCGTCTGCTGGGGTGCCACGTCAGTTGACCCAGACGGCTCCTCACCAGCTGAGTCAAAGGCCTCAGGAACAAACTCATCGCCAGTCGGGGGCTGGCTGGCCGAGGGCTGGCTCGCTGAGGGTTGGCACGCCGAAGGCTGGCACGCCGAGGGCTGGCTCACCGAAGGCGCCGCAACCTCTGAGTCAGCCGGTGAGGACTACAACATTCAAATGATTCATAAGTAAGTTTAATGTGAAATTGATTTAAAGAATTTGTCAAAAATGAGTGACATTTACCTGTGACGAAGCTCTAGAGCTGGTCTGAACATGCCCCAGCAGCTGAGAGCGTCTGCTGCCAGTCGACGAGGCACCAACGAAAGCGTCCTCAGGTCTAGAGGGGTAGAACCCCCTCGTCGGCGGCACCTTCTTACCCTTCTTTGACGCCATCCTGTTGTAATTAGATAATTAGTAAACATGCAAATAAAATATATAAAATTCATGTTACTATCTTCAAGAAAACATTACTTGTAGTCACTTTCAAAATTCATTAACATCATTGTCATGTGCCTGTGCCCTACTCCTTAAACCAGCCCAACGATCTTCCACCATGGCCTGTTCTAATTTTCGTTTTCGCGTATCATCTGCCTCTACATCTTCAACGTCTTCAACATCTCCAACTAATTGATCGAGTCCTGCACCAAGCTCGACGATAAAAGTGTCTGGCAACTCTTCTTCTTGGTACACTTCTTCAACGTCTTCGCTATCATGGTAACCATCATCCCCAGGAGTATATAGCTGCTCACGAGGATTCACCTTATATACCACCCACCAAGCATTGAGTTTCGTGCATGGATAAGGTAGATAATACACTTGTTCAACTTGATGCGCAAGAACAAATGTATCGTAACCTCGTAGTCGGTCCTTATGTTTCACTTCCACCATTCCAAATTGGTTTTCTCGAGTTCCATGAGTACGATCAAACCAGTCACAGTCAAACAAGACAACTAGAAGGGTCTTATTTCCGGTAAAAGTAAATTCAAGGATTTTGTTAATGATCCCATAATAATCGGTTAAATTCCCTTGAGTGTCCATTGCTCTCGTCACAACACCGGAATTTGATGTTGCCGCGAGATGACGATGAGCTTCAAAATGAGTTGTACGGAATCGGAAGCCATTTACGTCATATCGACCATAGCTTCTAAAATTCACCAATCCATAAGATAGCTGTCGCAAATCTTCATGGACATTGTGAGTCCGACACTGTCATAAATGATCGTGAGTTAAAATAATACTTCTTTAATAATAGTAACTTATAATACATAGAAGACGAGATAATATTACATATTCTCGAAACTAGGATAGAAAACTCGGCCCCCCATTTATTCCTTCCTTTCGCATCGCTTCTACTTGTTTGGCCGTAGGTTGATGCCTATGTGGCCAATATTGTCTGTGGAACTCGTTGAACATGAAAAAACATCTTTTAGAGTACATGTGTAGCAAAATATATCGATTGGCATAAACGTAGGAGAAACACTTACTCGAAGTATACTTGCATGCCTTCTATATTTGCGTACATGTAGAGTAAAGCAACAGTCCTTTCATGTTCGGATAGCACGTAGGTCGTGTAGCTACCAACGGTGGCGCCTCTCATTTGAAAAATGGAAAGGTCGCTTAGAGGGGGTGTTTCGTCCACATTGTACCGCATCGCCGAAGTATTGATATTGTTTTCTTCCGCAAAGTAGACACTTGAAAAGTATCCTGCTTCCTTAAGAGCATATGCTTCAGCGATGCACCCTTCCACCCTTGCCCTGTTGCCAACCATTGGTTTCAGATATCGTAGCGCTCTTTCAATATGATACATCCACCTATATTGCACAGGAACGCCAACTTTAGCTTCGAATGGAAGATGGATAAGCAGATGTTGCATTGGATTGAAGAAACTCGATGGAAAATTTTTGTCCATCTTCCATAAAAGTATGGGTATCTCCTTCTCTAACTTATCCATCATCCCGATCTTGATTTCTTTAGCACAAAGCTGTCTATAGAAATAGCTGAGCTCGGTTGAAACCTTCCACACCGCATCATCTAGATAGCCTCGGAACATAACAGGTAGGAGTCTTTCCATTATAATGTGATAATCATGACTCTTCAACCCAGTGAGGTTTCCTGTGTTAACATTTACGGCTCGTTTTAGGCAAGCTGCGTAACCATCTGGGAATTTCAAAGTTTTCATCCATTTCATAACTTCTTTCTTTTCTTTCGATCAAAGACAGAAAGAAGCACGTGGATTTCCACCACTTTCAGAGATTTCAAGAGTTGGACGGTGACAAATGTCTGCCAAATCTAGTCTAGCTTTATAATTGTCTTTCGTTTTGCCAGACATATCCATGCAAGTTCTTATGATACTTTCGCTCATATTACGCTCCTGATGCATGACATCAATGTTGTGCATTAGAATCAACGACTTCACATATGGTAGCTCCCAAAGTCCACATATGTGAGTCCAATTGTGTTCCTCTCCATAACCTACGAAATATCCAGGACGACCTTCATCAGGCACCAGTTTGTCCAACATATCAGAAATTTCTGACCCGTTGAGACACTTCGGTGGTCCTTTAGTGACAACAGTGTTCTTTCGAAAGACATGCCTCTGCTGCCTAAATATATGATTCGAGGGCAGCCAACGTCTGTGACAATCGAAGTAAGATATTTTGCCTCCATGAGTTAGTCGAAAGCAATCCGTGTCTGAAGCACATATCGGACACGTCAGACGACCGTGAGTGCTCCATCCAGAAAACATGCCATATGCTGGCAAATCATGGACGGGCCACAAATAAGTAGCTCGAAGGTTGAATTTCTGCTTCTTGTAACTGTCGTACGCTTCGACTCCTGTCCACAATACTTTCAATTCTTTGATCAGCGGTTTTAACATCACGTTGAGACGTGACCCGGGATGATCAGGTCCAGGTACAATGAGGCTGAGAAACATGAACTCGTTCTTCGTACAAAAAGCAGGTGGCAGGTTGTACGGAATGACAAAGACAGGCCAACATGAGTATGGCGTGGCATTCGTACTGAACGGTGAGAATCCGTCTGTCGCTAATCCGATGCAAACATTCCTCGCATCACGAGAAAAGTCTGGATTGAAACGGTCTAGCGCCTTCCATGCATCACCGTCGGACGGATGCGTCAAGAATTCATTGTTCTCACGTTTACCTTCTTTGTGCCATCTCATGTGTCTTGCGGTTCTTTTTGAGAGAAACATCCGCTTCAACCGAGGTGTCACAGGCAAGTAACAAAGCTGTTTATGTGCGACATCTGTCATCACATTATCGCCATCGTCATTAACAACTTCGACATACCTCGATTTACCACATTTCAAGCACATCTTCTCATTGGCGTGCTCTTTCCAGAATAGCATGCAGTTGTCTGGGCACACATCGATTTTCTCATACTTCATACCGAGACTAGATATCTTGATCTTTGACTGATACATATCTGGTGGCGCTTTGTGAGGTTGTGGAAGGATATCGCAGATCAATTTCATGAGATCATTGTAACAGTTGATGGAAAAAAGTACTTGGACTTAATTGCCATAAATTTGGTCAAGAAAGCAAGTACGGTCACAGTCGTGTGTTCATGCAACGGCTCTTGTGATTTCTTCAGCTCCTCGAAGAACTTCTCTGCCTCATTTGTAAGAGGATCCTCCGCTTCCAGAGCTTCTAGCATCTCATCCATCCTATCAACCTCTGTTATATCATCATCCTTATCCACTTCGGCTATGACTCGAGAATTAGTCTCGTCGTGAAAGGTCCACACTTCATAATGTGGAGTGAAACTGTTTCGACAAAAGTGAAACGAAAGCTCCAATTTTCTCAAAAACTTGGTGTTCCGGCATTTTGTACATGGGCACCGCACCATATCTTCCATTTACAACGAAAATGCTCGATCCAAAAATTGATCTAACTTGATAAACCACTCATCGGAGTGACCACCAGTTCTGCTCTTCCAGCTAGTATACATCCAACTGCGATCTTCACCCATGTTTGGCTCTGCAGTTTAACGCGAAAGAAATTGTCGTTAATGTATTGTTGTGTTATGTCACGGCCCTACAACCTAGGCAGATAGATCCTAAACCCACCCAAGAGTGACCGAGCGGAGCGTGCTCATGACGAGACGCGTGATCCGGATTCGAACGAAATTTCGGCAGCATAACCCCGCTGTTCTCCACTGCACGACCAAAAATGGTGCAGCAGAGAACAACAGGGTTACACCACCAAAATCTCGTCCAAATCCATACCCGCGTCTCGTCACAAGCCACGCCCCCTCGGTCACTCCGAGGCTGTCCAAAAAGGAACAATTCCGAACCTGCACGTCTCACATGCCAATGGCATGTGAGACGTGTCGATCCGAAATGGGTAATACATTGCTATAGGTTATGTTGCTCATTTTCATTTTCATATCATTTAAGAGAGAGGAAAGAACTAGAGAAAGAGTGAGAGGAAAGTTCCTCTTAGATGACAATTCCACATCCATTTCCACCATCCACGCAATCGCGGGTCATTGACGTCCTGACCAACCCATTCGCTTCCGTATCGACTTGACACATACGGTACCACTACAATGGTCTACACGGCACAATCACACTTATTACGTGTCGTGCCCTTCCGGGTTGGTCCGAGCAGACCCAAAACCCCTTTATTTATATATATTAAGTAGTCACTCAAAAACATTATATGAATGCACTAAAGTCCAAACATACACTAAACAGAATAGAAATTCAGAATGACAGACTAAGCTATAGACAAAAATATATAAAACATATACAAAATCTAATTATGCATTTACTACAAAATCTGAACAAAAAACATATTAGCCACAATGGACAAGTGTGAAATCACAAGTGTAATACAAGACAACATATAAAGCATATTAGTCAATTATGCAAGACAAAAAGCATATTAGCCAAAATAGCCTAAAATCCAATTATGCTAAATCTAATACAAGACAACCTTATAGCACAAGTGTGAAATTTTGTATACTGCACAATAGACAATTAGCCACAATGTAAAAACAAATTCGAGTAAACCTAATACCTAAAAGGGGGCGGGGGCGGGCGCAGCAGGGGGCGGGGCCGGGGGTACACAGATTAAGTGACAAGGGTACATTGTACACAGATTTGATCATGACAAAATGAATACTTGCACTCTTAATCTAAGACAAAACCAATCACTATTACTCTTGGGTGCAATGATCCATTTTAAGATGTTTCAAACTGAATCTATGCAGCCTATAAGAAAAATGTTTAATAAACTTGCTCATCTGTGGAGACCAATGAAACCAGCAATATAGCACAGAAGTTGTTTTATTGTGTTTGCTAGGTAGGGTTATTTATATTGTAGTGGCTGGGATAATAGATTTTAATTCTTTCTAATTGCTCGATTCCATTGTAGACCATATGCCCTCTTACATAGACAATTGACCCCCAAAACCTTAATCTATCCCTAACACCATATGACCAAGCTGGTTGCCCATGACAAATCATTCATCAACTAAAACAATCATTATATACTGATTATGTACCAAACTAAAACAGAAGTTACTTGATTATTGAATGTTTGCCTCTTTACAAAATATTATTAGTATGTTGCCCAACTAAAATGAAAGCAAAAAAAAAAACGAGCTCACCTCGGTGCCGGAGTCGTCGGGGGCGGGGGCGGCGGGGCGCGGAGGGGGAGCGGCGGTCCGGGGCCGGCGAGGCCGGGGGCGCGGCGGGCCGGGGCGGCGGGGGCGTGGCGGGCTGAGGCTGGGGGTAGCGACCCCGGGGCACGACCGACTGGGGGCGGCGATGTCGAGGGCGCGGCGGACCGGGGGCGGCGATGTCGGGGGCGCGGTGGACCGGGGGCGGCGAGGCCGGGGGCGGCGAGATCGTGGGCGGTGTGGGCGCGACGGGCTGGCGGTGAGAGCGGGAGCGGGGGCGGCGGGGCCAGGGGCGGAGCGGAGCGGGGCGGCGCGCGTAAGGATAGGACAAAGAGAATGAGCTCGACCTGACGGTATAGGACGTTAACTTGCGACGACCCGTTTAATTACGACGGTCCTAGGGTTAGCCGTTGCAATTAACACTATTTGCAACGGCTAACGGAAAAGGCCGTCGCAAATAAGCTTTATTTGCGACGGCCCGCTTATTTGCGACGGCCATTTTAGACGGCCGTCGCAAAAAAGTGTATGTTTGCGACGGTTCACCTAATTTGTGACGGTCATCTACGGGCCGTCGCAAATAGGTTTATTTGCAACGCCGGCCGTCGCAAATACGGCTGGCCGTCGCAAATGACCGCGTTTCCTGTAGTGCTGGGAGACGAGACAAAGGTAGTGGCAGACATGGAGAAGGCGCAACGGCTCATGGCGTTGTTGACGTCACTTAGCTTGCCGAGCAGCGACTGGATCTCGAACTCCATGGACTTTCACGAGGTGCAGCGGCGTCGAAGAAGGAGGACAGTGCATATATAGCAGGAGAGCGTGATCGATGCAGAGGTTGTCAACGAGCTTCTGCGTCTACCACCGCAGCTCCTCTCCTCCCCACCTAGACTCTCGTAGCTCCAGCACCGCTGCTGCCACGGCCCACGGAGCTCAATCCAATCTGGCGAGGGCACTCGCTTGCCGAGCTTGTGATCTGAAGAAGAAATAATCTCTTTAGATTTCATGTGCCTAAATTTTTTTAAAAAAAATCATGCACCGGGCAATTAGCAATTAATAACTAATATTAATCTCTAATCCTTATAACTAACCATTAACCATTAATGGTATAGGTTAATCAATTACAAAATTATTTTGTTTGTTTATTTCACAACTAACATAATCCTAAAAATAACAATTAAAAAAAGAGAAACCACTAATCTTCATCAGGCGAGTGCGGCCGGCACTTTGCAACTCGGCGCCGGCGCTTGAGTTTTTAGTGCTTACCATTTTCCCAAGAAATGGGGCTCTCTCTAAAAAGGAAAAAGAAGAAATGGGGGGAGTGGTACACAGCGCTTCTGATCTCCGGTCCGTGCTGTGCCTTTGACCTGCTGACCAATACGTGGTCAAATGCGACGTCTCAAAACTGAGCAAATTTACACTTGTGCTTCCCCTTAAAAAAAACAATTTACACGCTTGATTTCAAACTACTCGTACGGAAACATTCAGCGCGAAAGTACTTTTGGTAGCACTTTCATTTAGCTTGCCATTTCCATGGACAAAAATCATGGGCGATCGACCAAGCCGGTAATCCTATATTTAACCAGGCATATCGTTTATCCACGTCTATGGGCACCTATGGTGCAAACAAAAGCGAAGCCGTAGTTCTAGCCAAAGATTTATGATGATGCCTATTTTGCGACACATTTTTATCCCCGCCAGTAGACTCTCAGACAATGTTTAGCGCGTTTTGTTGGCTTTGCACGCAAATCAAAACCGCATGCACGCACGTGGATGCGGATAAACGTTGTTGTGCCCAAACTTTGTCATTAAGCAAACGAACATATAATTTGCCGGAGCGTTAACAAGCTCATTTAGTGATGGATACTTGCCACCCAATCAAATTCGCCGCTCCGCAAGTTGTTACCGGCTACCTTCCCATAAGTAATAAAAAGAAAACTATTTAAAAACTTTAACGCAAGTGTTTCACAGCTCACGGCTAGTTGTCCCGAAACAATCGGATTTTTTGAATAACCAGAGAGCAGAAACTCGAAATACACGCGCCGGAAAATCAGTGAGTCAGCGCGGCGGACCGACCTCCCCACCTATTTTAATTTTTTTTATTTTCCATGTCACGGCCACATCACCAGCGCAGCCCAACCCCAGCCGCCGGGCCACGTCCCACGTCCCACCCCACTCCTCCAACGGCTAGTTTCCGGACCACAAGATCGCGACACGTATTCGATCCGCCACGCGAGTGCCGCGCCGCGCGCCGTCCGATCCACGAGTTCCCACCGCCCACGAGGGCAGATGCGCGCGCACCCGCCTCGATTCAAAAAAGAAATCGCTGTCAAACCCACGTTTCTCATATCCTCCTACTGACACCGACGTATGGACCACCATGTCACGGACCCACGAACCAACGACTCGTCACGACAGCCCAGAACGCGCGGGTGCGGGGTTGGAAAAGGTCAGTCACAACACCGACTATGTTCTGGCGGCTGCTGTAAATTTCTGGAAAGCCCCCCGCGCGCTAGATATTTCCGGGCAGGTTCCTCTAGAAGGGCCTTCCTATGAAACCGGTGAGGGAGGTGAGCTGTTTATGTTTAAAAGCGCAAGTCCTCGACCATTCGCAGGCGACATTGTTCAGCAATTGGGGAGCAGAGCACATCCAGGTCCGATCCACCCACCCACCCATCAAGGCCGGTCGCAATAATCTCGCGCGTGATCATCGAGAGGAAGGAAGGAACCCGCAGCTTAGCCGGAGGAGGTGACAGGTGATTTTCCTTCCTTCCTTCCAATCTGGCGAGGGGCGGGAGAGATTTTTGCTCGGGCTGTTGGCTGTCCTGCTTTCCTTTCCGTGGTTCTGTTCCTGAATAATCGGATTGCTTTCGCTGGTGTCAAGGCATGGTCGTTTACGACTAGGAATCTCTTATGAGCTGTTGTATAGATCATACTTTCCCAAGTTGCGCTGTGCTTTGGCGGCGGGTCGAACTGTTCTTCGGCTTGGAAACTCTGTTGCAGGAAATGCGTTGCCGTTTTTTTATTGCGGAATGGGGTGGTGCTTGAGGCTGATCGTTGTTCTTTCCTTTTTATTTCCTTCGCGCTCGGATTGTTGCTTTCTGCTGTGTCGGAGCTTCCGTCCTCTGTTTAGTGGATTTCTGATCTGAATTCTCAAAAATGAATCAGTTGGTTTTCTTTGTTCTGCTGCTCTAGGGAAAAAAATTCCATTCTAAGACTTCAATTCCTTTTAGCGTTTTGATTGAATCTCTCTAATCCTATGCAGACGAATCTCCTATCCGATTTGTGTTTATCGCCAGCAACAGAACCGTTTAACGAAGCGAAGGTGGAAAAAATGGCAATTCGTCAGGCTTGTACGAGGAAGGTTTCTCTTGCCACGAGCTTGAGCTTCCCGAGCACCAGGAGCAGCACGAGGATCCTGGGGAGGAAGAGGGTCGCCGTCCCGACGGCTCCGGGCTCCCCTGGCCTGCACTCGCCGGTGCGTGCTCTGCGCAAGCAGCGCAGCACCCGGCTGCACATGGAAGACGCCGTCAGCCTTCTCGAGTCGCTGCCTGAAGATGTCCTGGTAATTTTTCCCATCTGATCTGCTTTACTTCGAATGGTGTATGCTAGTAGAGTTCAGTTTTGATTCGGCTATTGGATCATCAGTGTTGCTTATCCCAATTTGAACAAATTTTATTGCCAGATTAAAGTCATATGCAAGGTGAACCACAGTGATCTTAGGCAGCTCCTCCTTGTGTCAAAATCAGTTAGCGAAGCAGTAAGCACTTTGATCCCTCACTCGTCTGTGCAGTTTCCTTTTTAGTGAATTACACTCATATTTATAAGAAATTGAATAGACGATCCTTTCCGCCTAAACCTGTCCGCACACAGCATTAGAATTAAACTAACATGGAATGTTGATCTCTGATATTGCAGACCACCGTTGCTAAGGAGCTGCATTTCGCATTCGCGACTCCGTCCGCGAAAGCCGGCTTCTTCAGAGGCGAGGAACGCGGCGAGGACGACGAGCACGGCTGGGCGCCTAAGCAACGAAGGGTTGCAGGGCGGTCGCGCCTGGGCGGCAAAGACCTGGCCGGCATCGCCGTGAACCTGGCGGCGGCGTTCGACAGCTTGCTCTCAGAGGCTTAGTAGGATTGTACATACCACGTCAGCACAGGTATTCGGTTTTCCCTTTTCCGTTGGAGCCGCCCGTGTATTTAGTAGTGTCAGGTTGCGAGGTTTTGTAGCCCACATATAGAGGAACAGTTAGGTAGTGAGATTGTAGCATACCACTTATAAGTGTTAGTAGATTATATATTATATATATATATATCTATGGTCGTTCTTCAATGCTGTGATTGAAGAACACACGCAGCTCTTTATGTAACTAGCCAACTTTGCTCGTGCAAATGCACGGGCTAGTTATCTTATTTACTTTGGTGTATTACTGTCTCTCGTTTGCTTTTTTCATATTACTAAGAATTATAGCGATCAAGTTTAAGCCTTTCATTATTTGCTGATTCTTACTGTATATTTTAGTTTTAAGCAAATGCAATTCTTCTAGAACTGACAATTTCCTTAAATTTAAGTGATGGATAATCATTCATACAGTTGTAAGTTTAATCATCTTTGGACGCATATATTGATAATCAAATATCATATATGTCATAATTAGGGCAAGCAGAATGGTGTTTTCCGTCATAACTCAGAACTTTCAGTTGTAAACCAAACATACATTTGCAGACTAAACAAACTACTTTTTGTTGTAAACCAAACACGACATTGCGGACTAGTTTTGGCACTGCACATCATTTGGTGCCAACGTTGGTCACGATAGTTTGTGCAACACTACTTGTCACGCTAGATATCTGGCCCGACGTCCCGCTTTGCGAATTTGATGGTTCCTCGACCCGAACGGGGACGACCCAATACTTGACTGGGGAACTACCCGGTGAACAAACGTTCGTGCCATCATTTGAGCGGCCCGGCCCCAAATCTTCCAGCAAGGCGGTTTTTACTAACCAGTACCATTAAAATTACGGCACGAACCTTGCTATGGCAAAGTCTAAGCCTCAAAAAGTTCAGTAAAAAATAGTCTAATCTGAAAAGAAAATCCCGCATACTAGTGGTAGTAGGACAAGCAACGAATGATCAGCGAAGCGACGAGGCCCCCACGCGTTTACGCCGGCGGCAGGCCACCATGACGCCTGACTAGCGAAGCGACAAGCTCCGGCCCCGCACCGAAGACGTGGTCGCCGCCGCGGCAGGCGGCACGGGGCGGTGCTTCAACTCGGCGGCCGGGCATTTCGCCGTTTCGGTACAGCAGAAAAAAAAACCGCGGTGCACGGCACGCGGTTCGGGGGCGACCGGTGGTGCCGGCGCCGAAACACCGAATTATCGGGACGCCGGCCGCGCGGACCAGACCACACATGGCCTTTCAGACAAGGAGCAGTTTACTCTTCCCTAGAGCTCGTTCCTTGGTCGGCTGTCAGGTCGGTTGATAGGCTGGCTGCCTTTTTTTTACGACCCGTGGCCGCCGGCATTGCCCGGGGCATGAGTGCGTCGCAAGGCTGCCGGCGAGCATTTGGTGCGGCAAGTAAGGGACGAGCTCATGTGAGAGAGACGTATTCTCTGAATTGTGTTATGTTCGATCATTTTCTCGTTCCACCCATTGGTCTTAGACTGTCCACATCGGTTATACTGGATATGTTATTAGATAGTGTAAATTTAGCGTAAATGCTGTAAAAATAGAAAGAGAATAGTGTATAGAGTAGTGTATAGAGTAACGAATGCGGATGGTCTTAACCCCTTACAGCATTGGCCCACCGACCCATTACACCATGGCCCAGCGGCCCACACGACACGACATCATGAGACAGACACCCGCACCAATCCTCGCCATGTCGGGGTGGGCAAAAAAACCGAGACCAAAAAACCGAAATCGAAAAATTTGAGATTGGAACCGAAAAGACCAAAATATCGGGTATCGGGTACTTTTCGGGTAGCAAATATAAATAACCAAAAAATAAATGTCGGGTTCGAGTACCACTCTCGAGTAATTAAAATAACTAAATAGTTGGTCCATCAAATAATAAGTTAAATTATGTGTGGTAAACTATAAATAATTCAAATCTAGATATTTTATTTTCGAGTTGTGATGTGTGAAGTTGTTGGATTTAAACGTTTATTTTTTATTTTTCATTTGTCAATTTATAATAAATTACCTCATAGGATTAAATTTATCAATCATATTAAGTTTGTGCAAACATGACATAGATATAATGTATAATTCAGATATATCAGGTAGGATCGAGAACTGGAATTTTGATGCTCAAAATGTTCGGATACCTACTATTATTACAACAATTCGGATAGTGATTTCAAGAAACCAAATTTTGAAAATGACTGAAATAACTGAATCAAAATATCGAGTAAACCGAATGACCACGTAGAAGGCATGCCGGCGGTTATGACACTTTTTCTTCAGCCATTCACCCAGCAGAGCAGTGAACGAGCGCAGTGGAGAGCAAGCGGTTCCATTCGTTTCCCGCTCGCATGGACTTCCGAGCCCCAACGCCGGCCCGCCAAGCCTTGTCGCGGAATTGTCCCTTGTGATGTGCCCACGTGCGTGACGCCTCTTGGCCCAAGGGCCGAAGCAGTCGAAAGCCTTTCCGCGGCGAGGAAGCTCGTCGTACCCTGGTGAATGTGAATGGCTGCAGTAGTGACTGCAGTCATCATATCGGGCAAAGTTTATAGTATGGAAATAAATAGGAGTATTGCAGTCATCATATCGGGCAAAGTTTATAGTATGGAAATAAATAGGAGTATTATCTGCGGTCACGCATGAGCTTAGAGCCTAACTATTACTAATAATATAAATAAGATAAAACTTAGCACAACAAAGCGTTTGTAGTCCAACGGTTAGGATAATTGCCTTCCAAGCAATAGACCCGGGTTCGACTCCCGGCAGACGCATTTGCATTTTATTTTGTAGCGGAACTGGATTCGGCCCAGTGTACTTTTTAAGCAAGATCTGGATAAAGCCCGCCCAGTTTTGTAGATGGACAGTCCAACCAAACGGCTAGTGTAAGATCCAAATCTCTCCATTTAGGCCTCATGATGCTACTGTTCCCTCCCTGCCGCGAATAGAATTTGCCCCGTGTGGTTTCATCAGACTTCAGGCAAGCTTCTGCCCCTACGTCTCTCACTTGCCATTTCAAAAAACAGAATACTTTGGCCATAAGTTCTCCCGCGAAAACGGGCATATTTGTGTCAGATACACGGCGATTTTAACCCCGGTGGCGACACGGTCATCTCCAAAAAAAGGTTCCCGTTGATGGTTGGTAACCCCATCGTGACGAGTCGCGTCGTGCCTGTCAATTTAGGTTCCCGTTCGCCACACGGTCATCTCCAAAAAAAGGTTCCTTGTGGCGACACTGTCAATAGCTAGCTAGCTCCGTGCACCGCACTGCCCGTACGTGTCCCACACGCGAACGCAGAGTGGGTGGCGCATAATAACTGCAACACTTGCAAGGACGACATAATAACCTGCGTCTCAAGCTTGCAAACCACGTGGAGAGCACGAATGGAACGGTCATAGCTGACGCTGACGCTGTACTATTATGGCACAACAGACCAACAACGCATTCTCTCTGGCCCCCGAATTCTTGGGGCTCTCGCTTTCAGATTACAAGTGCACGTCAACGTCAAATAAAAAAGATAGAGGAGTGAAAAATAATCTGCCTAGAATGATTAATAAATTCTTAATTCAGAACGCCCGTTTTGCACCTGTAGCCGATTCCAGGATAACAACGTACACGGTACATGAGTACTCACTCTATTTACATTTATTTGACGTTGAACGAACTAAAATACGGAGTGAGTATATTCTTCTTTTCTGCGGGTACCTCGCTTTACACAGTCACACGTACACTAAACATAAGCATTACCTCCTCCATTCTAAATTACTTATCAATCTTTAGTTCTTTTTAAAAATAACAGTCAGTGGGGATCCTGGCGTTGTATTATAAGCAGGTAAAAGTGTTACATGTACAAGATTATTCCCAAGTTTAGCTCACACGTGAGCCAGCCCTGTGAAAACAGAGGATAGCAATGCAGTAATATGCTTACAGCCAGCTAAACTCCAAATGTGCACTTCGTCGCCGATAGCTCATACAAGTCTGGATGTCGACCGCTCCTCCGCGGAAATTGTCACTCTTTAATTTATTTTTGAACTAGAGAGTGACAAATAAATTAGAATGGAAAGAGTGGTACCGCGAGGGCGTGGGGCCCGGCGTTCTGTGATGCAATGAGAAACGAATCCGCTCACGCGTGATTATTGGGCACTGACATGAGTGAGCGTGATAGATATGCAAGTACACTCGAGACAATGTATATATGCTGACCTGTGACGGTGGATATTCCGATTTGGTGGCGATTGATGAATGCGACGGCGGGAAATGACAGTTTTAACTGTGTCGTGACAACAGTCTCGCAATACGTACCGCTGCCAGTGACCGTGACCATGGAAATATGGAACCAACTCCACGATCTCCTCCAACACGGAAGACCCCGCTTCATGTGGTTAAGATAGATACTCCATCCTTCTCATATTATTTGTCGTTTAGGACAAGAATTTTATTTCAAAATGAACTAAAATTCTTGTCCTAAACAACAATTAATATGAGAAGGAGGGAGTAATACAGAGCTCAAAATGTTACGGCTGATTGTCTTGTCCGGCAGACTAGAGCTTCAACGCACAACAACACTTGTGTTATCATTTGCAGATCATTCAACTTCATGCCTGATACCGGCCAGTTCAAATAGCATTAGTGATACTTGGACTTTGTGGTGATGATCAGGTTCGACCTAGGCAAAGATTGCCGAATAATTTTGGCTGAGGGAAAGATTTCCTGTCTGCAAAACTTTTTATCTGCGATGATCTCCGACCATATTAATGATACTGGAAGTGGAATGAAATATTCTGTATAAAAATAAGGAAAAAGTCTATTTTACTTCTCTGAACTATCAGTGAAGTCCGCATAACCTCTGAACTTCCATTTCTATTTGGTTCATTTTACACCCAATCTTTACTAATCCGGTTCACTTTACACTCTTAATTAGTTTATTAATCCCGTTTTGCTGATGTGGATTGGAATTAAGCTGGGATTGTGGATGACATGGAAAAAGGCCACGTAAGCACATCACTGTCGTCTCTGGGCTGGAGGTCGCACTCAACAGCCTGATCCATGACCTTCATCCCGCTTCGATAGCTGCCCCACCCCCATCCTCCCCGCCCCACTCCGCCTCGAGTCGTGGCCCCGCCGAGCTGATGCGCGCGCTGCCCATGCAGCTGCGCGACTCCAGGCAGGCTGCCGTGCTGCAAGGGGACACCGCCACTCGGCCATATCAGAGTACTCTGCATTGCTGTCATTCAAATGTTACTGCTCTGAAATTACTTTGTATAGCATAACAAACACACTTGAAAAAACGTGTTAAGCCTGAGAACACCAAGCTGGAGCCCGCAGTAAAACCTGACGCTATGCATCATGAGAAGACAAAGCAGTTAGATAGCTGGCGCGGGAACACGTTCTCTGGCGGTGTGGGGAAGACAAGCAGCGGCAACGTTGTTGGTGTTTGGTAGATCGAGGAGTTGTAGTTCGGTAATGGGCGCGCAGTGAAAGACACGTGTACATAGAGATTTACGTGGTTCGGGCCGCTTGAGCGTAATACCCTACTCCACAGGGTGTGTTGGTGATGTATTAAACTTGTGAGTCTAGAAGAAGCTCCAGAAGAAGAAGAAGCTCGTCTAGCTCAGGATGTTCAGTAGTGGTCTCGAACCGTCCTTTGTGTATCGTCGATCAGTCCTTTTATAGTACAAGGACTGATCGTTACAACGTTAGCCTGGCCCGACAGGTGGCCCCAGCGGTTACACATGCTTGATACACAATAAATGGGGTTAATTACCCGTAATAGCCTGGTAACGGGCCTTAACAGTGTCATTACCAGTATTAAGGATCATCCGATCGTGTGTCATTAATATGGTATTAATGACACTTAGTCGGGTCTTAAAGTCTTTGATTGCTCCTTGAAGGTCCGGAGCCTTTGGGGGGGGGGGGGGTCCACCAGTCTGATTGTTGGAGTTGAAGGTCCGGCGGTCGCCACGTGGCAACACCGGAGCTTATCGTTGTGGACGAGTAGGTCCGGTGCTACTGAACACGTGTCAGTACCGGAGCTTCCCTCTGTCTAGGGTTAGGTCTGGAGGTGCCATATTGGTATACCGACCGGAGCTTCCCATGTGTGGGTGATAGCTCCGGTCTTATGATACACGTGGCGGCCCTGAGACTAACCATGTCGGGGAAGCAGGTCCGGTTACGCCTGACATGTGGGGCCTTCGGAGGTCTTCAAATCTGGTAGATGGAGTTTTCTTGTGATCTTTGCGATCCCAAGAGGTATCTGGTATGGAGGGTACCGACAGTGGCCCCCTGGACTCACCTCCGGGAGAGACCTTTTGGATGAAGTCATTTCGCCAGAGGTGGGTCCATTCTTCAGTTTCTGAACCGTGTCTTCAAGGGTCTTTGGTTGTGCCGTTGGCGGTAGTTCGCAGTTAAACTTCCACCGTGTGGCATATCTCAGAGGCGACAGGTGAGATCTTAGCGTGTGAATCTCATGCAATTGAAGGTCGTCGGTTCTCAATACGAAAATTGTATCGGTTTTGAGCGCCTTGTCAGGCCACCACCTTCGGGTTTCCCGCCTTTCATGATGACAACCGTTCGCCTGGGGTAAGAATCTCAACTTGATCGTCAGGGTGGCCCTGGCCCCCCTTGTCATTAGCGGGGTGAAATTTTTGATTGGTATCGTCGGCTCCTCTGTGGTTTCTTCCCGGGGTGCTAGCTTCGGCCAGGTGACTCCGGTCCCAGGGCCAGCTGAGGGCTCCGGGTCCGGAGGTCCTTCCCGGTCGAGGGGGGCTTCGACCAGAGCAACGCCGATAGCAGCAGCAAGCTCCAGGGGGCCCTCCAGGACTACCACGCCAGTGTCGGCTGGGGCCAGTCCGGAGTGTCCGGAGAAGAGATTTCGCGGGAACTAGTGCGGAAGCCTTCCGAGGTAATTTTTGATTTTTTTACCTCAGTCGGTTGTTTTATTGTTAACTGTATTTTGAGTCTCTTCGTCCTTCATCGACAACGTGCCCAAGAAAAGGGTTGAAGCTCCGGTCCCTGCAGCAGCGGTTGAGGCCGTGCAGGCTGAAGCTCCAGCTCTGATTTCAGCGCCGCCCCAAGAGGTGGCTGAGGCTGCGGCAGCCCCGGCGTCGGCTATCGTGGTTTTGGACGACTCATCCCCAGAAGCTCCCGTGGTAGCGCTGGACCACGGGACTGAAGATGTACCAGCAATGCAGCCTCAGAGGTTGAAGCTCCGGGCTTGGATGCTGTGTTGTTGGACGCTCCGGCCGCAGAGCCGGAGGAAGCTGCGATTCCGGCCCTAGAGCCGGATGTTGTTGAAGCCCTGACAGTCGAGCCGGTGGTTGACGAGGTCCCGACAGTGGAGCCGGGTGTTGATGAAACTCCGACACTTGAGCCGGCTGTCGAGGAAGCTCTGACGGCAAAGCCGGTTGCTGCATAAGTTCCGGCTATGGAGCCGACCGTTGAAGAGGTTCCGGCGTCCGAGCCAGTTGCTGCAGAGGTGTTGGTGCCTGAGCCTTTGGTGGTCGAAGCACCAGCGCCGAAGCCCATGATGGTCGAAGCGCCAGCACCTGAGCCAGCGGCAGAGGAGGCGCCAGCGCTGGAGCCAGAAGTAGCTTCTGCTCCGATCGAACCTTCAACATCCGCTCCGGAAGTGGTGATCCCGGAGGTGCCCGCTGCTGAGCCAGAGTGCCATGATGAAGCTGTTGGCCCCCTGCCGGAGGAGCCAGTTGTTGATGACCTAGCGGCTGGGCCTTCGGAACCAATTTCAGAGGTTGGAACTTCGGCTGCAGGTACTTCCTCGACGGCGGCCGAGGCTATCCCGGAGGACGGCCCTAGTGCCGCGGAAGCTCAGGGGACCGCCCTCGTAGAGTGGTCCCCAATTTTTGTTGCTGAAGATCCGCTGGAGCCAGCGGAGAGGACCCCAGCAGGTCCGGACCCGATCCCCCTATCGTTATCTATCGACAACGCCTGCTCCAGTCTTCGCCAAGTCCAGTTGGCCTTCTACTACGACAGCAAAGCCCTCGAGGAGGAGCGTCAAACCCTTAGGAGGTGGCGCAACCGACTCCATTTTGAGACCAAGCTGGCACAGTTGAGGCTGGCTGACGACAAGGTGTGGGTGCAAAGGGAGAAGGTCTGCCTGGAGTACTAGGGTAAGTTGTTGGATGAGAGGGAAAGCATGACGCGGACCCTCGATAACAAGTTCTGGGCCATATATGATCATGCCAAGGCTGCAAATAGTGTAGCTAATGAGCGCCAGGAAAGGATCTCCGCCATCCACGATAGTCTCGTCAAGCGCCGAGAGGCTCTTGAAGCTCGAGAGAGACGGTTCGAAGATGAAGAGCAGAAATTCCTGGAGCTGCGAGACGACCTCGCGAAGAGGGAGGAGGAGCTTGTCCAGAAGACAGCTCTGGTTGACAAGAGCCTCGAAGAACGCACCAAGAAATTGGAGGAGCGTTGTAACGAGGAGGAGAAGAAGGCCTGGGAGGGAGAGCAAGAACTCTACAAGCAGGAGAATGCCATCACTGCCCGGGAGAAGAAAGTGCGCGGCCAGGAGAAAGATCTGGTCAACCGTCGGAATGAGATCCACCTCCGAGAGGAAGAGCTCAGCAAGCTCGAAAGGCAGGTTGTTGAAACGATTCAGCAGAATGTGTAGGATGGAAGAGCACGTGAAAAGCTACCAGAGGGTGGGTGAATGGTAGATTTAAAAATCTTACGCAGCGGAAACAATTAAACTCCAACCCTTTCGGCAGAAAAACGATCTGTTAAAGAAATCATGTGTGAGACTAATCTAAACGTGTTTCACCATGAAAAAATGATAGATATCAGAGAGAATCAAGTAACAAAGACAACACAACAAGAATCACTCAAATCCGTTGAGAAAAACTCAAGTTATGATCGAAAGATCAAACAAAGGTCAATCTGCCCTACCCGAGAAAAACAGTTCTGAAACGCTTCAAAGAAACTCGTGTAGATCATAGACCGCAAATCCAATGACCGTAAAATTTTGACAGATGATAGATAATCAAGTTTTGAAGACAAATAAAAAAGAATAACGTCAATTGGATCTGTAAAACTTTAGTTATGATAAAACCACCAACGAAAGGTAGTGCTGTCCAGAAACTCGACGAGTAAAACTTGTGTGGAACAAGTCTGACGAACAAGGCACAAAAGTTCCTTCAAACTACAAATTTTATTCAATAGAAAACAAGAGGAACAACCCCAAAGTCGTGCACGACGAGCTATGGGATCCCTTTCTTATATAACCAGCTCGAAAGCCAACTCAACTCAGATCAGGAACCTAATCCTACTCTGTTCATGAATCATAACTTTCCATAACTGCTTAGGATTCTTCTATACGCAGATAGAAGCAATCTCAAGACTTCCAAACACCTTAGGAACATATCCCACATTCCTAAACAACTCAAATCTGTGACCCACACGAAATCCTATCATAACCAACTCAAATCTTTCCATATTTGAGTCAAACCCGACTCAGCCGCAACCTGAGTCCATAACCTAGTCGGTTGGACCTTTCCGACCAACTCTTTACGTCCACATCTCTTCATCACGTCTCGGAACCATGTAGCCACGTCCATGCACTTATTGCACACGTGCAAACATCTTCCAATGACGTCCACGATACCTTCACATGTATTGTTCTTGACTAAATCATGATGCGCAACCTCCTGATCAGCTCAACCACAATTCAGGAGCTCCTGATCAGCTCAACCACAATTCCTCCTGAATTTGGTTGTTGGAACCTCATCTTCTCCCTGAGACTAGTCCAATGGATCCCGTCACCAGCCATGTCTTGAACTCAAGCAACACCTGCACATGAATAAACAACCAATCCATACGAGCCCAAGTCCTCGACTTGACTCAAGTTAGTTCCAAACACAACACCTTACATGAGAACCTCACATAAGCATGTTGCAAAACCACAGTAACACGATATCATCCATGTAAACCAAAAACGCACCAAAGACTTAGCAAATGAATACTAAGCAATCTTTCCAGAGATGTAAAGTAAGTACAAAACATTGCAAATGAAAAACAGAAGTATTGCGGTCAAGTTCCGGACCTTGCCAGAGCAACCCGGACCTTGAGGCGGAGCTAACAAAAGCATGTCGGAGCTAAATAAAAAACTCACCGTAGCTAACCAAAAACATGTCGGAGCTTAACAAAACTAGTCGAACCTTGCTGTAGCTCGGAGCTAGAGTCGGACTATCGGTACGCTGGGTACCATATACCCCTTGGGATTGCAAAGATCTCAAGGGAATGTCATCTACTTGATTTGAAGACATTCGGAGGCCCACATGTCAGACATAACCGGACCCGCTTCTCCAACATGGTTAGTCCCAGGGTCGCCACGTGTACTATCAAACCGGAGCTACCGCCCACAAGGGGGAAGCTCTGGGCTATGTACCGAAATAGCACCCCCGTACCTAACCCCAGACCGAGGGAAGCTCTGGAACTGACATGTGTCAGGTAGCTCTGGACCTATCTGTTTCCCACAGTATGCTCCGGAGCTACCACGTGTCCAACCGTCAGATCTTCAGCCTCTAACCTCCGGAAGACTCCATAACGGTCCGGATCTTCAAAGGGGAATCAAGGACTTCAAGACCCGATTAAGTGTTATTAATACCATATTAATGACACACGATCAGACGACCTTAAGTACCAGTAACGGTGCTGTCAAAGCCCACAACTCGATCATTAAGTGCAATTAAACGTGTTGAATGTGTATCAGTATCAGTAACCGCCAGGGCCACATGTCGGGCCAGGCTAACTTGTAACGGCCTGCCCTTGTACTATAAAAGGACAGGTCGGCGATACATAGGACACGCTCGGAACACATAGACGCGACGCGCTCACTCTACACCCTGAACTCACTTTAAGCTCATACATCCAATACAACACCAACACATCCCGTGGAGTAGAGTATTACACTCAGGCGACCCGAACCACGTAAATCTTCGTGTCTACTGTGTCATTTACAGTAGTGTCAGGAGATCTGCCGGATCAAAACCACCGACAGTTGGCGCGCCAGGAAGGGGGACCAGAGATTTCAAGAATGGTGAACTCAGCTGCTGGATCATCCAACGGTCATCCCGATGTTCAAGCTGTTGGGGTAATCCCTCCAATATGCAGCCACCAACAGGAACCACGGTTCCAGCAGGAGTCACACTTCCACCACCGCCGCCTCCACTAGCAAATCAAGCTGGACAACGCGATGGTGCACCGACGTCAATCACTGCGTCGGCGAATCTTGACAACCCAGAACACGCGCTTCATGCAGCACGTGCTCTTCTGCAGCGCCCACCACCTCCGGACGCATCTCGAAATGCAATGGAGTAGTGGAGGGCCGATGTGGAACACTTGGTTGCAGCAGCAGCCGACCGCATCAGCAACCAGGGTCCTCCTCCTTCAGGATGAGCCCCGTCGCAGCGATGGACCTTGTCTGGCAGACTTGGTCCGCACGTTTTCAACAACAGGAGATGTGCTGCATCACAGCAGGTGACGTCGTTGTCTCCGGGGCACGACACACTCACACGGTATCAAGGCTTTCAACTCATGACCTCCGGGCGGAACTTGATCGCCAATATCGCCAACAAGACGGCCGAGTCCATATTGAGCGTGCTCGTGAAAGATAAGAAGCTCAAGACATTCCTGCTCCTGAAGGAGTAGGAGGAGGCTGTTCAGCCCTGGCCATGCATCTACGTATGGTCAGGTGGCCACAGAAGTTCCGGCCTCACTTGCCGGAGAAGTTCGACGGGACCGTTAATCCTGTCAAATTTCTTCAGATTTACTCCACTGCTATCTTGGCAGCTGGAGGAAATGAGGCCGTAATGGCCAATTATTTCCCAGTGGCTTTAACTGGAACCGCCAGGTCCTGGTTTATGAGCCTTCCACCCAATTCCATCAACAGTTGGGAGGAGTTGTGCCAGCAGTTCACCGCCAACTTCGGGAGTTCTTACACCCGACCAGGCACCGAACTGGACCTTTTTGCAGTTGTGCAAAAAGGAGGAGAATCCCTGCGATCATTCATCCAGAGATTCTATCAGGTACGAAACACTATCCCTTCTATCTCTAGCACTTTTGTCATTGTGGCATTCAAACCAGGGTGTACGGGATAAGAAGATGTTGGAGAAACTGGCGATCAAGGAGATCACCAGTGTCACGGAACTCTTCAGTTTGGCCGACAAATGTGCCAGAGCTGCGGAGGGCCGTGAAATGCACTCCAAACCAACTCCGGAGGATCACAAGAAATCCTCCAAAGGAGAAGCCGCTACCTCCGGGAGTGGCAAGAAGAAGAAAAAGACCAACGGCAAGAAGAAGCCGTCGGTCGGTGCATCCAATGCTGCAGCTGTTGTAGCTCCGGGTGGTCGGGGGCCATGCCCTGAGAAGCGACCTCGACTGTCTTCTGAAGACGGTGGCAAACCCAAGGTGTGGTGTCCAATTCACAAAACGAACAGCCACAGTTTGGAAGACTGCCGGGAGGTCCAAAACCTTATCGAGCGCTACAACAAGCGCCAGGAAGAAGCTCCTTTTCGACAGAGGGAAGGAAAACAAAAAGTTAACGAAGCTCCAGCTGAAGAGGAGTTAGGTTTTCAGGATCCCAAAAAGGCCTTGAAGGTCGTCTACACCTCTGTCGACGATGATTCCAACGTCTCTGACAACGAGCGTCGGAAGACCATGAACACCATTTTTGGTGGATCATGGGACATCACCTCCCGCCGCGTCATCAAGACTATGCGTCGAGACATGGCTGTTGTAGCTCCTACAGCCAGGGCGGAGCCTCATCGGAAGTGGATGGACACAACCATCACTTTTGATGCTTCAGATTGCCCTCGAAGCATTGTTGGAGCAGGTCAGCTACCTTTGATGGTATCTCCTACCATCAATAACATCCAGCTCCACCATGTCATGGTAGATGGAGGTTCGGGGCTCAACCTCATAAGCTTCGAAGCTTTTACCAAGCTTTAGCTCCGACCTTCGGATCTCCACCCCTCCTGACCTTTCTCTGAAGTAGGTCCGGGAGCCATTACCCCACTCGGAGCTATTACCCTCCCCGTTACCTTCGGGACCCGGGAGAAGTATCGCACCGAGAAGTTGGTCTTTGATGTTGCTCAGATCAACTTACCCTTCAATGCCATATTGGGTAGGTCTGCCTTGTACAAATTCATGGCAGCTGCTCATTATGGTTACCTGGTGTTAAAGATGCCAACACCAGTAGGCGTTCTCCGGATCCGCGGAGATCGTACTGCCGGAGTAACTGCTCTGGAAGAACTCCATGCGCTTACTACGGCGCAAGAGGAGGACTCCAGGCAGGAGCAAGCTCCAAAAACCTCGAGCATTCGTCAGCGAGGCTCGACTTCTGCACCTCGTGTGCAGCCAAGCGGCGACACCGACATTCCCGTCAAAGTCGTCCAAATTGGTTCCGATGCCGCTCAGACCACCCGTATATCGGGGAGATTGAACGACAAATAGGAACTCACGCTCATCGCTTTCCTCCAGGCTAATGTCGACGTGTTTGCCTGGCAACCGTCACAAATGCCTAGGATCCTCAGGGAAGTGATTGAGCACAATCTGAAGATCTACCCCGACGCCCGACCTGTGCATCAGAAGCCTTGGAAGCAATCCGTAGAGTGACAGAACTTCATTCGAAAAGAAGTGAAGAAGTTGCTCGAAGCTGGATTCATCCGAGAAGTCTTCCATCCAAAATGGCTGACAAACCCAGTCGTTGTGCCCAAGGCCGGCGGGAAGCTTCGGATGTGTATCGACTACACAACACTGAATAAGGTATGTCCAAAAGATCCATTCCCATTACCTAGAATAGATCATATAGTGGATTCCACCTCCGGGTGTGAATTACTGTGTTTCCTAGACGCATATTCTGGGTATCATCAAATCAGAATGTCTAGGGAAGATGAAGAGCATACCTCTTTTATCACAGTAGATGGATTGTACTGTTATACAGCCATGCCATTTGGTCTCAAGAATGCAGCTTCAACCTTTGTACGAGCTATGTACAAAACTTTTGAAGAACTCATTAGAGACATAGTGGAAGTGTACGTCGACGACATCGTGGTCAAGGTCAAAAACAAGGAGTCACTCCTTGACACCTTGCAGGTTGTCTTCGACAAGCTACGGGTCACCCGCACAAAGCTAAACCCAAACAAGTGTGTCTTCGGGGTTAGCTCCGGAAAACTTGTTGGTTTCCTGGTAAGTCACCGGGGCATAGAAGCTAATCCGGCGAAGATCAAAGCCATTGAAGACATGCGGCCACCAGCCCGCATCAAATATGTCCAAAAGCTAACTGGATGTCTAGCAGCCCTCAGCCGGTTCATTTCAAGACTGGCGGAACGGGCACTCCCCTTCTTCAAGTTATTAAGGAAGTATGGACCATTCCAATGGTTTGAAGAAGCAGAAAAGGCGTTCCAGGAGCTAAAACAGCTCCTCACCACCCTACCAATTCTGGTAGCTCTAAACCCTGGTGAGCCTTTGCTGCTTTACATTTCAGCCACTGACAAAATCGTCAGTATGGTCCTGGTTGCGGAGAGACCAGAACCATCCCATACTCAGGAGTCCAGACCCCTTCAGGAGGGTCTGGAGGTTCCTGAAAGCGAGTGTGGGTCCCAGCTCCCAGACTTGAATCCACAAGAAGTTACTTCAGAAGACCCAGACCCCTCCGGGAGGGTCCAGGTCGCTTCTGAAGAAGCTCTGGGTTCCTCCAGCAAGGACTCGGAAGTCCCCGAAGAAAATCTGGACCCCTCCGGGAGGATCCGGATCAATGAAGAGGAAGCTCCGGGCCCCTCTGGGAGGGTCTGGACCATCCAGCGCCCAGTGTACTTCATTAGTGAAGTACTTCATGACGCTAAGACTCGATACCTAGAGGTGCATAAGCTGCTCTATGCAGTTCTTATTGCCTCCAGGAAGCTTCGCCATTATTTCCAAGCTCACAAGATCTCAGTGGTGACTTCTTACCCACTTCGAGCAATCTTGCATAATCCCAACTCAACTGGGAATATTGCAAAGTGGGCAGCGGAATTGGCCGAATTCGATCTCGAATTCATTTCAAGGCAAGCAATCAAGAGTCAAGCATTGGCAGACTTCATGGCGGAATGGACTCCCTCTCCATCAAACCCTGGGGGCCCCAGCGAGCAGAAGCCAGAACACAAGGCTCCGGTCTTCACCGAGCCTCACTGGACCCTCTACTTCGACGGCTCCATGCAAAAGCAGGGGGCCGGAGCTAGAATCCTTCTCCTCGCACCAACCGGAGAGAAGGTAAAATACATGGTACACCTTGACTTCAAGGCGACCAACAACATGGCGGAATATGAAGCACTCATTTACGGACTAAGGGTGGCACTGTCATACGGTGTCAAGCAACTGCTGGTCAAGGGAGATTCACAGCTCATCATTAAGCAAGTGAAGGGTGAATGCTCCTGCAACAATCTCCAGATAGCTGCTTACCTCCTTGAAGTCCAAAGGCTTCAGAAGGACTTCAAAGTCCTAGATCTCCACCATGTCCAGCGTGCCCACAACGCTGAAGCCGATGAACTCTCGACGAAAGCGTCAACCGGAGCTCCCTGACGGAACTTTTGTCCGGAGGTTGTCAAAACCCACAGCTCAGCCTGCCGAACTGAGCGAAGGGGGCGAGATCAGCATCCCAAAGCTGACGGTCCCGATGGCCCTGTTACCATGGCAGCCATCAAGGGTCATAGGTGCTGCCGGAAGCTCCGAGCAACCCAGCACGCAAGACTCAAATAATCAAGTTAGTTCCGATGCATGGATCTCGGAGATCCGGAACTACTTGAAAGACAACATCCTTCCTGACGATGATGTATCCGCTGACCAGGTAGTCAGATTGGCTAAAAGATACACGTTGGTAGAAGGGGATCTCTACCGGCGCGGTGCCAATGGCATCCTAATGCGGTGCATCACAAGGGAAGAAGGCTGCGAGCTCCTCGCAGAAATCCATGGAGGCGAGTGTGGGAACCACGCGTCTTCCCGCACGCTGGTTGGTAAAGCCTTTCGGCATGGCTTCTACTGGCCTACAGCACTCCAGGATGCAACTGAGCTGGTGAAGAAATGCAAAGCATGCCAATTTCATGCAAAGCAAATTCACACACCGGCTCAGCCCCTACAAATGATACCTCCTACATGGCCCTTCGCTGTGTTGAGGATGGACATCTTGGTACCTTTCCCAAGAGCCGTCGGAGGTTACAAGTTCTTGTACGTTTCCATTGACAAGTTCACCAAGTGGCCGGAAGCAACTCCAGTTGTGACAATCAACAAGAAATCTGCTGTCAACTTTTTGCAGTCCATTGTATGCAGATTTGGAGTCCCAAACAAAATCATCACTGATAATGGGACCCAATTCACAAGCTCTGCATTTCAAGGATATTGCGAAGACCTCGGCATTCAAGTTTGTTACGCCTCCGTAGCTCACCCAGCAAGCAATGGCCAAGCCGAGAGAGAGCAAATGTTGAAATCCTTAAAGGACTCAAAACACGCACCTATGAGCGCTTGAAAAAACATGGAGCCAACTGGATTGAAGAGCTTCCTCCCACTTTATGGGCCAACAGGACAACTCCAAACCGGTCAACTGGAGAGACACCCTTCTTCCTGGTGTATGGAGCTGAAGCAATCCTTCCTCCGGAAATCACCTTGGGGTCACTCCGGGTTCGGACCTTCGACGAAGCCACGCAGGACCAGCTCCGGCGTGAAGACCTAGACCTCCTTGAGGAGGGAAGGTGCCAAGCAGCTGTTCGGAATGCCCGATACCGCCAAGCCCTTCGGCGCTATCATCAGCGGCATGTACACAACCGACAGCTCGAGGAAGGCGATCTGGTGCTACGGAGAATACAATCCAGAGAAGGGTTAAACAAACTATCCCCCAGCTGGGAGGGACCCTTCCGAGTGATTAAAGTATCCTGTCCCGGAAGCGTTCGCTTGGCTACCGAGGATGGGACACCTCTCCCAAATCCTTGGAACATTGAGCACCTCCGTAAGTTCTACACTTAATATCACGGAGGTGAGTCTGTAGTAACTTGAGGTGTATGTTATAGAGTCATTGTACAGAGTAGGGTAGTTCCTTCGAAAGAAGAGCCGGTCTGAAGGTCCGCAAAGTTCATGCAACACTTGTCGCAGTCTCAGGACTAAAAGTGTGGCTAGCTACCCTGGGTCAAACGAGAAATTAAACACGCTTAGCCTGGTTCTGTACCCTAAGAGTGTACTCGTTTCCCCTGTACCCCAGACCTATAATGAAAGACATCTTCATGTGAAACAGACTGCACGTGCATTTATTTTGTACAGGCTCAACATTTTTTATTTTTCTCTTTCTTGTCTATAACAAAGTTGTGCAATTCTTAAGAAATTTTAGTTCGACCAGTTCATGTACAATTCGAGCTGTATTGTCAATTCTTTTGGATTCAAACATTGTTCATAGCCCACTCGCCTGAATGCCGCCAAGCCAATCTAGGGCCGGAGTGTGCTATCGACTTAGCCTGGTCAAGCACCCTAAGTACGCCACTCTACCTACACCCCGACAGGCCGAAGTAAGGCGGGTCCAAGTACAATTGGATCTGGAAGAAAGAAGGCAACACATTCGGTTGTATTCAGAATTGTGTTTGACCTAAAACTTTCTTGGGAATCATAAGCCGCGATGAAGTTATAGACAAGGAGCGAATTTTACTATTTTTCTTGGCTTCAGTGTGCAGGAAAAATAAAGAATCCACGTTGATGGAGAAAAGCCGGAGCTAACAAAGCTTCGACTCCCACTAGGTGGCTTGTGATTGATGTTAAACATTGAAAACGAGCATTACCGGAGCAACCAAGCTCCGACAAAACTATGGGGGCCAGCCGTCGACGCAAAATAAATGATGGTGAGAAGACCCCGCAAGCGGAGTCTGCTACCAACAAACTACACGTTGGTAAAGGTCACTGCCGGAACTACTAAGCTCCGACACCCCGGAGGACTAACTATCGATGCTCTACGCATTGATAGGGACTATTGCCGGAGCTACTAAGCTCCAACGATAGACAATGCCGGAGCTTCTAAGCTCCAGCAACCTCAGGGGGTCTTCACTATCGAAGACTTGTGACCTACACTCTACAAGTTCGAAGCAAATGAGTCTTCAACAAAACACAATATCCTCTTGGTACATGTTCACAATCAAATTGTGTACATCTACCAGGGGGCCAAGTGAAGACAAAAGTGTTGAAGACAAAAAGTGAAATTCACAAAAATTTGGGGATTTCATTCATCTGGAGACAAGGGATTACAAAATTGAGGAAGAAAAAGAGAGAATACAAGTGGGAGCTACAGAGATGGTCCTAGACCCTATGGAAGAACTGGGCGACCTTCTGAGCAACCTCCGACACGTTGGCTCGGGTGGCTTCACCTTCTTCTTCAACGGGACCTTCAAGCACCGGGTCCAGAGGGAATTGGGGATCCCAGCTGGTGTAGCACGTCAGCACATATTCTGTGATGTTCTTCACTGGGGATTGCCCCTCAACCTCCAATTGGTCCACGATGACGTCGCCCACCTTGGAGAGTTTGCTGCCTGCCGAGCTCAACGCATGCAACGCCAGGTCCGGCTCCGGCTCCGGATCATCCGGACGCATGGGACTGAAGCCCATCGGTGTCAGCGCGTCATTGGCTTTGCTCAGGAACTCCCAAACCTATAGGGAGTCTGCAGCCCTCAAACCCTTCAATTCTTCCAAGGATCTTCTGGCCGCCGCCAGTTCAGAATTCTCGCGAGCGATGCGCTCGACCTCTTTGGCATTTTGCTGAATCTTTTCAGCAACCTGCTTCTCGAGTTTTCCGAGCTCCTCCTCCCGGAGATAGATCTTGTTCCGACAATCAACCAGGTCCTTCTCCCTGCCCCTAACTTTCTTCTCCCTGGCAGCGATGGCACACTCTTGCTCGTAGAGTTCCTGCTCTCGCACCCAGGCCTTCTCCTCCTCCTCAGCGCAGTGCTCTTCCAATTTCTTGGCGCGCTCTTCGAGGCCCTTGTCAGCCAGAGCCACCTTTTCGGTGAGCTCCTCCTCCCTCCTCAAGACGTCATCCCGTAGCTCTAGGATTTTCTGCTCTTCATCTTCGAGCCTTTTCTCCCTCTCCTCAAGTGCCTCCCGGCGCTTGATGAGAGTAGTGTTAATGGCTTCCAGCCTTTCTTGGCGTTCATCAGCCGCACTATTAGCTGCTTTGGTCTGCTCATAAATGGCCCGGGATTGAGCGTCGACGGCGCGAGTCATGCTCTCTCTGTCATCCAATAAGTTGCCCCAGTATTCCAGGCGGACCTTCTCCCGCTTAATCCACTCTTTGTCATCTGCTAGCCTCGACTGCGCCAGCTTGGTCTCAAAGTAGAGCCGGTTACGCCACCGCCTAAGGGTTTGGCGCTCCTCTTCAAGAGCCTTGCTGTCGTGGAAGAATGCCAGCTGAACTTGACGCAGACTGGAGCAGGCGTTGTCAATAGACAATGACAACGGGATAGGTTTCGGACCTGCTGGGGTCTCCTCAGCGGGTTTTCAGTTACAAAAATTGGGTCCCACTCCACAAGAGTGGTCCCCTGAGCCTCTATGGAACTAGGGTTGTCCTCTGGGATGGCCTCAGTCGCCATCGAGGAAGGTCCCGCTGATAAAGTTCCGACCTCCGGAAGTGGTTCCAAAGGCCCCACCGCCAGGTCTTCATTTGCCCCCTCAGGCAGGGGGCCAGCAACCTCTTCTGGGCACTCCGGCTCAGCCGCGGGAACCTCCGGTGTCGTCATTCCCGGAGCAGGGGCTGCTTCTGGCTCCGGCCTGGACACCTCCTCTACTGGGGGCTCGAGCGCCAACGCCTCCGCAACAACCGGCTCGGGAGCCGGAAGGTCTTCAACATCAACCGGCCCTGCGGCCGGAGCTCCAACAACGACCGGCTCTGCGGCCGGTGCTTCAGAGGTAGCCGGCCCAACCGCCAGGACTTCCTCAACATCCGGTGCGCACGCTGGGACGTCAATTACCTCCGGCTCAACCGCCGGAGCTTCAACAATTTCCGACTCTGGGGCTGAAATTATTGCTTCCGCCGGCTCAACGGCCGGAGCTTCCATCATCTCTGCACCAGGACCCGGAGCTTCAACCTCCGGGGCAGGTGCTGCTGGCGCATCTTCTCTCCCGCGGTCCGACGCTACCCCGGGAGTCTCTGGGGATGAGTCGAGGTCCATGACCACGACAACTGGAGCCGAAGCTGTCGCAGCTTCAGCCACCACTTGGGGCAGCACTGGAACAGGAGCAGAAGCTCCCGCCCTCACAGCTTCAGCTGCCGTGGCTGAGGGTGAAGCCTCACTCCTCTTCTTGGGAACGCTGCAGATGAAGAACGAAGAAATTAAAAAAATAGTTACTACAAAAAAACAACTGTCTTAGGTAAAGATTAAAAATTACCTCGGGAGGCTTCCGCACCAGCTTGCGCGGAACCTCTTTCCCGGGCGTTCTGTGCTGACCATAGCCGCCGTCGGCGTGGAAGTTCCAAAAGGTCCCCCGGAACTCGTTGCAGTCATGGGCACTTCCTTAGTCGAGTCCCTCCTCGACCGGGAAGGACCTCCGGACCTAGAGGCCTCAACTGGCCCTGGTGATGGAGTTGCATGCCCGGAGCTAGCACCCCAGGAGGATGCCGCTGCGGGTACAGTCGCCGCGGTTGTAGAAGACCTCCCCCTCCGGGGAGAAGGAGCTGATGCAGAGGTGGCAGGCCTGACGGACCTTCCGTCGGCATGCTGCAGCTTCCTCTTCCGGCTCAAGGGTTCGTCCGCCGGCTCCTTGCCCTTGCCGACGACCTTGACCCTTGGCTTCGGGGCAGGGTCGGAGCCACCTTCGGAAGCTCCAGAGATCACCACCCTGGAGGTCGATCTTCTCTCAACGACACCAAGGTCTTCAAGCACCGGCATCTTCCGCCGGAGCTCCCTGCTGAACTCTACTTCCACGTTCAGAGGGAGAAAAGCTGATGGCCGAGTCAAGTCGTCACCCGCGACGTCGATGCCATGCTGGAACTTCTTGAGATGAAACTCCAAGGTTGCCCCCGCCATGTTGGACTTCAGCCCGGTCTCGACCCGGTCGTCATCCATCACACTGTTGAGGGCCCAAGCGAGTTTTTCTCTCCTCTTCAGCGGTGCCCACCTGTTGACCAGGAAGTTGCAAAACACCACCTGAGGGGTTAATCCTCCCTCCACGCACTGGCGGATCCTGGTCAGAGCAGGGTTGAAGGCATCCGACAGCACCGGAGCTTCACTCTAGACTGCAGTGTCGATGATGGGGAGGCCTTCGGGCAGCTCCAGCTTCTCGTGCTCCTCCACCCGGATGACTATCCAGTCCTTCTTCCAATCATCCCACTTTCTAGAGGGAAATGACCGGAGGTACTTGAATGGGCACTTCTTGCGCTTCACGAAGTAATAGAAGCCAAGGTACTCATTGCTCCTACCGGTGGTATGGACGGCGAAGAAGGTCCGGAAGAGTTCAATGGAGGGGGGGATGCCCACCCACATCTCACAAAAGTGGACGAAGACGGATACAAGAAGAATGGAGTGGGGGCCAAGGTGGTACAGCTGTAGACCATAAAAGTCTAGCAGTATCAAGAAAAAGGAGGAAAAAGGTGGGATCAACCCCACCATGGTGTACGAAGAGAAGTACAACATTTCGCTGGCGTGCTCCTTCTCAAACAGGAGCTCTCCCCCGGCGCGGACCAGTCGGTTGAAGAAGTCCGAGGACCATCCCATGAGGGCCCGGACCTTCTTCAGGTCATCGTCGGTCTTCAAACGGCTCTCGCGGAGACCCAACACCATCGCAACACAGCAAGGCAGGAGAGGAAGAGCAAGCACAAGTTGGGAGTTTGAGCGCAAGATCAGATGAGAGGCGTAAAGAACCCCAGACGGTGCGCGCCTTCCTTCTTAAGTAAGCTCTCGCAACGCTTGGATGGAAACCGCAAGGAAGTCGAAGATACTACTCAAAAATCCTACCCTGGCGATGACAAGAGGGCCCGGGACCACCCGGACGATCAAGTCGAGGTTCTTACCCAGACGAACGGTTGTCATCATGAGGCGGGAAGCCCGAAGGCGGCGGCCTGACAAGGCCGCGGAACCGATACGATTTTCATATCGGGAACCGGCGACCTTCAATTGCGTGAGATCCGCACGCCAAAGATCTCATCTGCCGCACACGGGATATGCCACGCGACGAAGATTTAACTCCAAACCATCGCCAACGGCACATCCGAAGACCTTTGAAGACTCAATTCAAAAGTCGAAGGATGGAACCACCTCCGGTGGAATGACTCCACCCAAGTAGTCTTCCCCAGAGGTGGACCCAGGGGGCCACTGTCGGTACGCTGGGTACCATATACCCCTTGGGATTGCAAAGATCTCAATAGGGGTGGGCGCGGTTAACCGCATAACCGTTAACCGAAATTAACCGCACCGAATTAACCGAAATTTTCGGTTAATTCGGTTTTCGGTTATCGGTTCGGTTATGATTTTTTCACTATTCGGTTTTCGGTTAATAATTCGGTTTTTAATCCGATTAACCGAATTAACCGAATTAACCGAATTTTATGTGATTTGTTCATGTCTATTTTTGTTTCTCTTGGTTTATAATTTATCAAACATGGATGTATGCTTGTATATTAACTTATATATTGGTCTTTTTATGTTTGAGTTGATTTCATGTTGTTTTATTATTCAAAATTTCAAATTTTCTTTATTTATTTTTATGTTTAAACTGTGTTTTAATCTATATGCGGTTAATTCGGTTAACCGATTAACCGAACCGAATTAACCGCAACCGAATTGTGCGGTTAATGTTTTTGTTCGGTCATATTCGGCTATCAATTTCTATTAACCGAATTGACCATTAACCGAATTAACCGAACCGAATTAACTGAATGCCCACCCCTAGATCTCAAGGGAATGTCATCTACTTGATTTGAAAACCTTTGGAGGCCCACATGTCAGACATAACCGGACCCGCTTCTCCAACATGGTTAGTCCCAGGGTCGCCACGTGTACTATCAAACCGGAGCTACTGCCCACAAGATGGAAGCTCCGGGCTATGTACCGAAATAGCACCCCCAGACCTAACCCCAGACTGAGGGAAGCTCCGAAACTGACACATGTCAGGTAGCTCCGGACCTATCTGTTTCCCACAGTATGCTCCAGAGCTGCCACGTGTCCAACCGTCAGATCTTCAGCCTCTAACCTCCGGAAGACTCCATAACGGTCCAAATCTTCAAAGGGGAATCAAGGACTTCAAGACCCGATTAAGTGTCATTAATACCATATTAATGACACACGATCAGACAACCTTAATTACCAGTAACGGTGCTATCAAAGCCCACAACTCGGTCATTAAGGGCAATTAAACGTGTTGAATGTGTATCAATATCAGTAACCGCCAGGGCCACATGTCGGGCCAGGCTAACTTGTAACGGTCTGCCCTTGTACTATAAAAGGACAGGTCGGCGATACATAGGACACGCTCAGAACACATAGACGTGACGCGCTCACTCTACACCCTGAACTCACTTTGAGCTCATACATCCAATACAACACCAACACATCCTGTGGAGTAGGGTATTACGCTCAGGCGACCCGAACCACGTAAATCTTCGTGTCTACTGTGTCATTTACACTTCACCTTCTTGAATCTCCGCGCGCCCACACTGAACCTCAAATTCCTCTAACACTTTAGTAGTGTCGGGAGATCTGCTGGATCAAAACCACCGACACGGACCTTGATAAAAAGGTGTTTTGGTGATATTCAAAACTTTTATCATCAAAGCCAAGTGTATTCACTACAAGCCAATGTATTCAGCACACATAGGTCTTACAATCTCCCCCTTGATGAATGCATTGGCAACACCATTTAAAATCCGAACATTGGCTTATTCTGTAACACCCTCATTTTCATGCATCATGTCTTGCATACATTCATATACATGTTTAACATTAATCCACATAAAGAGGAACAAGTATAAAATTGATTTGGAACGAAATCGCACTTAAAACGCAGGAAAGTGCGGACTAGTCTGATTTTGTGCGGACTAGTCTGATTTCTCTCTCACTAAAAATGGACTTGTCCGTTTTTGCTGCGGACTAGTCCGATTTTTGGCACTGGAAACTTTCGGACTTGTCCGATTTTGTGCGGACTAGTCCGGTATTCCAAGAATCCTTGAAAATTTGCTAAATCCCTGGTTTTTTCCGGACTAGTCCGGTGTTCGAGCGAACTTGTCCGTTTTCCTCTCTGTTCAAATTTGGACTTGTCCGATGTTTGGCCAGACTTGTCCGATGTTCTCTCTGGACGACTTCGGACTAGTCCGGTCCTGTCCGGACTTGTCCGATATTTCGCGACTCCGAGTTGATCTTTTGTTTTACGACTTGTTTCTTGGGTTTCACGTTAAGTGGGCATAGGGACGTCGTGCCTAACTCTTTTAGAGCCCATGTGGGACTCTAAACCGGCCTCTACTCATCCCAAAACTCAAAATCCATCTTATCCTAGCCTCCACCTCTATATAAACAACCCCACCCTTGGATTGACATCTATTTGCACTTTTCCACCCACCCAAACCCTAGTTCGTGGAGATCCACCATCAAGGAGGGAGGAGAAGATCCCAAGCAAGAAGGAGAGGAGGAAACGAAGGAGGATCAAGATCTCCACCAAGCTATCGTTCTTCATCACCAATTCATCCCCAAGTTCATCACCAACCCTAGATCATCAAGATCCAAGTGTATCTCCAAGTTTCTTGATTTATTGGAGTTCTAAACACCTGGTATACCTTCTATTCTCTTTTCCTTACGTGAATTCAACCCCTAATCTCCAAATTCACGTCGATCTAGAAAACCCTAATCCGCTGATCTCACAGAGTGTGGACTTGTCCGGTCCCTAGCGGACTAGTCCGATCTTTCTGGTTAAATTGTGTTGAATTAATTCTAAAATTTGATCTAATCGAATCCAAACCTGTATAAACTTGTTAAAAGCTATTAGAACTAGTTAGTGATCATTAAAAGCAATCAAGTAACAAGTTCTACCTTGCATTTGCATTAATCATACATGTCATGACATATTAAGTAATATTTGTGCACTCTTTGATTGTATTTCTTGTCTTGTATGTTTATTGTGTGGATTAGACGGATTTGCACTAGAGAGTGCCGCGGGGGATATTCAGCACCAAGAGTTTGAAGGCTTTGATCCTAATCAACAGCAAGAGCAAGGCAAGTGTCCTTGAAGCATATTGATCCTATTTTTTTTAAATAAATGGTTGGTTTGCAAAATTGCATGTTGTGTCAATTTGATGGGAATCCTATGGTAGGAAATTTACTAGATTTGTTTAACCACCCTTGTTACCTGGAATTTATGGTAGAGAGAGTCGGGAAGGGTTTTTACCTTTTTGCTTTGCTTAATTAATTGGGATAGAAAACAACACTACACATTTAATTATGTATTAGTGATATTCTGGTTAATGTGAACTGGTCAATATGATATGGTAATGGGTGATCTAAGCAAGCCTGGTATGTGGATGGGTTGGATGTTATGGTGGTTTGCTTGCTTTAGATCTAAGGACCGGTTCATGCGAGAATAGGCCAGGACTACAGTACCACCACGAGGCCAAGTATGGATGCGGCGTAGCTAATTAATTAGGGCTTTGCTAGTGCTGTTTGGACCATTGTGGATGCTCGGGGAAGGGGTAGCCGGATTGGGTTTGTTGATGATTGGTGGGACTACCCTGGGATCCGAATGGCTCAAGAGGGGGCCCTTGGTTGAAGATGTGCTCTGCGGGAGACATCGCCACCGGTGAAACCTCAGCGGGGTCTAAATAGGCTAGTAATCCCTTTGTAAAGGCTATTTTGTGATCTCTTGGCCATACACCAAAGGAAGTGTAATTGGCATAAGGGAGGTTCTTTAGTCGCCGACGGGTGATGAAATCACAAACACGTGGGTAAAGAGGTACAAACTCTGCAGAGTTAAATAAAACTATCATGATAGCCGTGCTCCCAGTTATGAGCACCTGGATGACCTACATGATTAGAGGGAACTCGGTGTTGAGATGATATTTGGGATGGTTATGGTTCGATAATGGTTATGGTCAGTAATATAGTTATGGATTTATTTCTGGTATTGAATATGGTTATTGGCAAATGGTGAAATCTGGAATTATTGATGAGGATGGTGAATTGTGGACTGGTATTATGATATTATTTATGATTATGATGGGTTTATTTCACATACATATAATATATTGCTTTTCAAATGTTTTTATGTACTATTCAGCACTTTGCCATTATTATTTTCGTCATTTGAATCAGCCACATATCATACTTTCCACACTTGTTAAGTACGACATGTACTCACTCTTGCAATCCCCCCAACAGTTGCAGGTCAGGATTGAGAGTTTAATGGTGATAATGCGGAGTTCTAGGCCGTGTCTGCCGTCAGCTTTGCTTGTGATGTTATTGGAGCTGCGCTATACCCTATTGCTTATGCTGCCTAGCTGTTTAGTTTGCTTAATTAGTTTATTTCTGCTGCATTAGTTGAACTTGTCATAAATATTCATTAGAGCTTGTATTCGAGGATAATCTGGTTTGTGTAATAAAATTTGGTTAATTAATCTTGTTCTGTGGTAATTATCTGTATACTCTTTTGTGATTGCACTCGTGTATGTGTGATGAACATCCTGGGCACACATATATGTTAGCTTGGTTCATTTTTCGGAACCGGGCGTCACATATTCACATAAAAGTTTTGAAGGCAATTTCCCCCCCTTTGTAAATCAAAAGTAAAATGAGAAGAAAATCCAAAAATCATCCAATTATCCCATATTATCTCTCCCCCTTTATTATCTCTCCTTATGCACATATTCTCTTTCTCTTCATGCTTATCTCTCCCCCTTTGACAATGTATTCAGCAAGTCATGAGCATATAAACAAATTATCTCTCCCTCTTTAATTGTTATGAGCATATTATAACATATACATATAAACAAAGCTCATCCAAGTCATACTATCAAGTACCTTACATTATCACATCAATAAAATACATAAGTAGTGTAAGCCATGCTAGAGATCAAATGTAATTTTCAATTTAAGTAAGTCATGATCTCACAAACTTAACTATTTCAAAACCTGAAATCATGACACTAGTTGCTGCATTTTATTATTTTTCAAAGCATAAATTTAGATCATATGATATTTGCAAGAGATTATTTGCGCATCTGCCTTATTCTAACCAACCAAGCAAAGTCCATGTCATTTGACAATCAGAAGCTTAAGGACATGGTTTTAGTCATACACAATTTCTTCCAAGTTCATATCTAAGTACAATGATAAGCCATCTCAAAAGAAGAAGTGTGATGCATGCATATTCTCTTGATCGTTTCTCAATTTACATTTATTCATAAAAACTCAACATGTGAGTTGATTACTTGATTAATTCTTAATGATTAAAAGCACTTGTGAACATGTAACAAGTTCAAAACAGCAAGAAAGTTCGACCATGACCAGTTTTAGTGTAAGTAATTATTCCAATTACTAGACATGGCAAAAACTACACAATGTATAACACGAGTAATGTAGTAAGAACTTTCAGCATGTAAGAGTAATCACAAAGTCATATATGTATGAAATACTATGCTCATATTATTTTAATTTCAGATTCACACATAGACTTCTCAAGTTTCAAAACTCCCCCTCAATTTAAGCCATGAGGATGCATAACCCCTATTTCACTAGGAATGTAACTAAAACGAGTGAAATACAATGGTTTTGTAAAAATGTCAGCCAACTGTTGTTCGGTATCTACATGGTGAAGCACAATGTTTCCTTTTTCAACATTATCTCGGAGAAAGTGATACCTAATGTCAATGTTCTTAGTTCTAGAATGTTGCACGAGGTTTTTAGCAATGCAAATGGAACTAGTGTTATCAGAGAACAGTGGAACACTATCTAGATCAACCCCATAGTCCTTAAGTGTTTGAACAATCCAAAGAATTTGTGAGCAAGCACTAGCAGCAGCTATATATTCAGATTCAGCTGTGGATTGTGCAACTGAATTTTGTTTTCTAGAGGACCAAGCAACAAGAGAATTACCAAGAAAATGACAAGCACCGGAAGTACTTTTCCTATCAATCCTACAACCCCCAAAATCAGCATCCGAAAAAGCTTTCAAAGTAATGATTGAGGAAGAAGGAAGAAAATTTCCAAATTCTTGAGTTCCATGTAAGTACGTGAGAATCCTTTTGACGGCTTGATGTGTAAGCACGTGGGGAAGCTTGAAATTGTGCCCAAAGACATACGCTGAATTGTATGTCTGGTCTTGATGCCGTGAGGTACAAAAGTGATCCGATCATGCTTCTATATTCTTTTTGATCCAAGGGTTCACCATCTTCATCAAGTCCAGGTGTTGTTGTTGTTCCCATTGGTGTCCGAAGAGGCTTGCTTTTTTTCATGTTGAAGCGCTTTAGGAGATCTTTTGTATACTTCGTTTGATGCACAAAGGTACCCTCCTTTGTTTGTTGGACCGTGTGACTCGTTCGTGCAAGCTTCCAATCATCTGTTGTGGGGGACGATCTTTGTAAAACTGTAGGGGAACAGATGTCTCACAAGCTTCTTCTTCTTCATGTTCATCACAAATCGATGAGCTTGTGACTTGAGGATGATTTGAATCATCATTGATGGTTGTCGGTGCTGGTTGAGAATTAACATCCGGAGCTGAATCAAAGTCTTTAGCTGCTGAATTTTCGGGCAGAAGCTCCAATTCTTCCTCATCTTCAACGAAAATGCTCCCCCCTGCGGATATGGATCTCGACCTGCAATGTTTGAGCTAGTACCTGGGTTAGCTTCATCAAAAGACACTTCACAAGTCTCCACAATTTTGTTAGTATCAGGTAAAAGCACACGGTAGCCTCTAGTATGAGATGGATAACCAAGAAACATGCCATCAATGGATCTAGGTTCAAATTTATCAATATTACCATGTTTCTTAACAAAGCATTTGCAACTAAAGACCCGAAAGTGTGTAACACTAGGCCTATGTCCAAACCGGAGCTCATATGGTGTTTTACCTAGCTTAGCACGCAAGAAAACACGATTTGAGACATAACAAGTGGTTGCTAACGCATCAGCCCAAAATTTCCTAGGAGTTTGATATTCATCAAGCATAGTCCTAGCCATCTCAACTAAGGTTCTGTTCTTTCTTTCTACAACACCGTTTTGTTGAGGTACATATGGTGAAGAAAATTGATGATCTATTCTATTTTCAGCATAAAAGTGATCAAAAGATTGATTTTTAAATTCAGTTCCATTATCACTTCTAATTGCTTTTAAAAATCCTGGGTAATCAATTGATAATCTAACAAATAAACTTCTAAAGTGACTAAAAACTTCATTCTTAGACGCCATAAAGTAAACCCAAGAGTATCTAGAATAATCATCAACAATCACAAGTATATACCATTTACCTCCGAAGGATTGAACACGTGAAGGTCCTACGGTGTCAAGATGCAAAAGTTGACATGGTTCAGTTGTCATGATCATTGTGAGAGAAGTATGTGAACCTGCAACCATCTTAGCATGTCTACAAGAAGAGCACACAATTTCTTTGTCCCCTTTAAGCTTAGGTAGACCACATATGCGATTAAGAGCACTAACACACGTTAGGTGATCAAAGCCTACGTGACCAAGTCTACGATGCCAAAAATATAGGTCCTTTGAATCATTAGCAACCAGACACCTATGCTTAGAGGAAGACATATCAAAATCAGCTTTAAAAACTCTTCCAAACCGAGACATGTTAAAAATAAGCTCACTATTTGAACTTACAACTTTGCAGCAATTTTTATTGAAAATAATTTCTGGATTTTCATCTAGTAATTGTGAAACAGAAAGCAAGTTGTATTTCAAATTTTTGACAATTTCCACATCCTTCAAAGTGTAGTGATCATTTACTCTAACCGAACCCTTAGCAATTATAGGAGTTGAAGAATTATCGGCAAAAGTAACATTCTCTACACATGACATAAAAGAGAGGGAGGAGAACCATTCTTTGTTTCCTGTCATGTGGCGTGAGCAACCTGAATCCATAATCCAAATGTTCTCCTTCCTTAAGCATGTAAGCTACATAGACGCACAATACTGGGGTTAGTCAAAAGGCATTTAGGAATCCAGTACTGAGTCACGCGACGTGCAGCAGGAAAAACACGCGAAAGCTGAGACAAAAACAACAGGTTTATGAGTCAAAGTTTGAGATTTTTTATTCTTAACTACTGACCTATAAGGTGTTACTTGTGTAGCACAAAAATCAGTAGCTCCGGAGGCAAAAACAGAAGGTTCGGAGGTAAACTTTGAATGTTTTTGACTCAAAACAGCAGGTTGTACATTCGGTTCAATATGTGTAGCAAATTTTGCATGAAAGTTATGAGATCTAGCAACCATTTTTTCCCTTTTCTGTTGTTTAGCTAGTATATAACAAAAATCTATGACATGACCATCTCTAGCACAGTAGGTACAATGAAATTTAACTTTGTGTTCATGTCTAGATGAGCAAACAACATTTTTATTTGAAACTGAATGAGACAATACTCCTACATATTTGGAAACCACTTCTTTTTGTTTAGGAACTGTTTGAGTCAAAGCACTTCCTAATGACTTTACAATTTTAGGTGGATATGACTTAGCATGAGCATGAGAATCAAAACCTAAACCAGTTTTATCATTGCAAGACTTGGATGAATTCAGCAGCAAGTTTAAGTTCTTATTCCCATTACAAAACCGATCAAATGTCTTATGCATGTTATCAAGTTTATTGGACAGATCAAGACAATTTTCACATGAAGTTTTTCCTTTTAATTTGCAATTGGAACAATATTTAACTTCATGACAACGTAAAGCATTGTTCAATATAGAGATTTCATTCATAGCATCTTGCAGTTTCTTATCAAGATCATCACAATTAGAACAATGTAAATCAATTGTAGAACAAGAAGCATCTTTTAAGTTTCCAATATTAAGTGCAGCAAGCTTTTTGTTCTTTTCAATTTCAAGTTCAAGTTTATCAAGTGTGGAGGTATGTACACTTCTTAGGGAGGACAATTGTTCATATATTAAGTCACATGAGGAACAAGAATCATCACTAGGAATCAAGGATTTCAAACGATTAATTTCAGATTCTAGTGACTCAATTTTAGTAGCATTGTCCCTAAGCTTTTTGTCCTTTTTCTTAACAATAACAGTGGCACGAGAAATAGCATCACTCATTTCTTCGCAAGTAGGACATACCTCTTCATTGTCGCTATTGTGTTCTGCCTCCTCCATATTTGATCTTGACTTGCCTGCCATGAAGCACAAGTTTGCCAAATCATCTTCATCTTCATCACTTTCAATGTCCACGTCGCTTGAGCCAAGTTCCTGGAGTGCTGAGATAAAACTGCTCACCAATTGACGTCCTATAAAACCCTTATTTTCTTCGTATCTTTTGCATAGGAGTGCTTCGTTCTTGTTTTCTTTTCATCCAGGGAAGTAGGACCTGAAAGGTTAGGGCAATCCGAACGAAAATGTCCTGTCTTACCACATTCAAAGCATCGTTGAGGTTCGGAGCTTCCTCTCCTTCTAGTTCTCACATTTTGCAATACTTTTGAGAACCGGGTAGAGATGAGCGCTAGCTCCTCCTCTGGAAACTCCTCAACTTGTTCAAGGGTTAGAGAGGACAGCAAAGCAAGTGTACCATAAGATGATATTTTACCGGAACTAGGCATGTCACGTTGAGAAACAAAAGCAATAGACTTGTTGGGGTTCTTACGTGAGATTATGTCAATTTCATGAGTTTTTAACTTGGAATATAGCACATCTAAAGTAAGTGAACTCATGACAGTAGATTCACGAATAGATGTGACTTTCATCTCCCAAATTGACATATCTAATGCACTTAGCAATTACCTAGCATTTTTAGCATCTGAAAAATTAACATTGACACTACGCAAGTTACTGAGAATCTTATTAAAGCGAGCAAAAAGGTCATCAATAAACTCACCGGGTTGCATCTCGAAGCGCATGTATTCTTTCTTGAACATGTCTTGACTTACCTCTTTGATCGTGTTGGGTCCTTCGTGGTAGTCACAAAGTGCTTTCCACAAATCGTATGCAGATCGGAGGTGTGCAACACAGTCGAAGTCGCTTTGTGTTAATCCTTGTATGATCAAGTTCCGAGCCTTGTTGTTGTTGTCGACATCTCTCAGATTTGTAGCTGTAACTTGATAATTTGATGGCACTTTGTAAGGCTTGTATACCTTCTCCCATATTGCAAAGCCTTGTGTCTGGATGAAAGCCTCCATGCGTGCCTTCCAAACCTGAAAATCAATACCAGCGAACACACAAGGTTTGACAGAGTACTTCTCCATGATGATTAGTCAAAAATACGCGCAAATCACAAAGATTAGAGCACCGTGGCTCTGATACCAATTGTAGGATCGAAGAGCACGTGAAAATCTACCAGAGGGGGGGTGAATGATAGATTTAAAAATCTTACGCGGCGGAAACAATTAAACCCCAACCCTTTCGGCAGAAAAACGATATATTAAAGAAATCGTGTGTGAGACTAATCTAAACGTGTTTCACTATGAAAAAAGTGATATATATCAGAGAGAATCAAGTCACGAAGACAACACAACGAGAACCACTCAAATCCGTCGAGAAAAACTCAAGTTATGATCGAAAGATCAAACAAAGGTCAATCTGCCCTACCCGAGAAAAACAGTTCTGAAATGCTGCAAAGAAACTCATGTAGATCATAGACTACAAATCCAATGACCGTGAAATTTTTACAGATGATAGATAATCAAGTTGTGAAGACAACCCAAAAAGAATCACGTCAATTGAATCTGTAAAACTCGAGTTATGACAAAACCACCGATGAAAGGTAGTGCTGTCCAGAAACTCGATGAGTAAAACTTGTCTGGAACAAGTCTGACGAACAAGGCACAAAAGTTCCTTCAAACTACGAATTTTATTAAATATAACACAAGAGGAACAGCCCCAAAGTCATGCACCATGAGCTCTAGGCTCTCTTGCTTATATAACCAGCTTGAAAGCCAACTCAACTCAGATCAGGAACCTAATCCTACTCTGTTCACAAATCGTAACTTTCCATAACTGCTTAGGATTCTTCTATATGCAGATAGAAGCAATCTCAAGACTTCCAAACACCTTAGGAACGTATCCCACATTCCTAAACAACTCAAATTCGTGACTCACACGAAATACTATCATAACCAACTCAAATCTTTCCATATTTGAGTCAAACCCGACTCAGCCGCAGCCTGAGACCATAACCTAGTCGGTTGGACCTTTCCGACCAACTCTTTACGTCCACATCTCTTCACCACGTCTCGGAACCATGTAGCCACGTCCATGCACTTCTTGCACACGTGCAAACATCTTCCAATGACGCCCACGATACCTTCACATGCATTGTTCTTGATTCAATCATGCTGCGCAACCTCCTGATCAGCTCAACCACAATTCCTCCTGAATTTGGTTGTTGGAACCTCATCTCCTCCCTGAGACTAGTCCAATGGATCTCATCACCCGCCATGTCTTGAACTCAAGCAACACCTGCACATGAGTAAACAACCAATCCATACGAGCCCAAGTCCTCGACTTGACTCAAGTTAGTTCCGAACACAACACCTTACGTGAGAACCTCACATAAGCATGTTGCAAAACCACAGTAACACGATATCATCCATGTCAACCAAAAATGCACCAAAGACTTAGCAAATGAATACTAAGCAATCTTTTTAGAGATGTAAAGCAAGTACGAAACATTGCAAATGAAAAACAGAAGTATTGCGGTCAAGTTCTGGACCTTGCCAGAGAAACCCGGACCTTGAGCTGGAGCTAACAAAAACATGTCAGAGCTAAAGACAAAACTCACCAGAGCTAACCAAAAACATGTCGGAGCTTAGCAAAACTAGTCGGACCTTGATAAAAAGGTGTTTTGGTGATATTCAAAACTTTTATCATCAAAGCCAAGTGTATTCACTACAAGCCAATGTATTTAGCACACATAGGTCTTACAGAATGCCAAAGAGGTGGAGTGTCTTGCTCGAGAGAGCTCGGAGCTGGCGATGGCCAAAAGATCCTTGGCGGAGATGCGTGGTGTAAGGGCTGCGGAGTCCCAACAAGTTTGGGACTTCCTGGGCAAGGCCAACGACACGCTGACGCCAATGGGCTTCAGTCCCATGCATCCAGATGATCCGGAGCGAGAGCTGGACCAGGCGTTGGAGGCGCTGGGTTCAACAGGCAATAAGCTCTCCAAGGTGGGCGATGTCATCGCGGACCAATTGGAAACGAAGGGTCAGTCCCTGGCGAAGAACGTCGCACATTTTGTGCTGATGTGCTACACCACCCGGGACCCTCAATTCCCTCTGGACCCGATGCTTGAAGGTCCCATCAAAGGAGAGGGTGAAGTCGCCCGAGCCAACGTGTCGGAGGTGGCCCAGAAGGTCACCCAGTTCTTCCATAGGGTCTAGGACCATCTCCCTGTAGCTCTCGCTTGTATTCTCTCTTCTTCTTCTCCAATTTTGTAATCTTTTGTCTCCAGATGAATGAAATCCAAATTTTTGAGAATTCGAATTTCATTTTTTGTCTTCAACACCTTTGTCTCGCTTGGCCCCCTGGTAGATGTACACAATTTGATTGTGAACATGTACCAAGAGGATGTACCAGTTGTTGAAGACTTGCGTGCTTCGAACTTGTAGAATGTAGGTCTGAAGTCTTCGATAGTGTAAGCCCCCTGAGGCTGTCGGAGCTTAGTGGCTCCGGCATTGACCATCGCCGGAGCTTAGTAGCTCCGACAATAGTCTCCATCAACGCGTAAAGCATCGATAGTTAACCCTATGGGGTGTCGGAGCTTGGTAGCTCCGGCTCCATTCACCATCATCATGAAATGTTTATTTTTCCTGCACATTGAAGTCAAAAGAAAAACAGTAAAATTTGTTTCCTATCTGTAACTTCATTGTGGCTTACTGTTCCCGAGAAAGTTTTAGGTCGAACACAATCCTAAATACAATCAAGAGCACCGTCTTGCTTCCTCCATACCCGATCGTTTCTGGACTCGCCTTACTTCCGCCTGCCGGGGTGTAGGTAGAGTGGCGTACTTAGGGTTCAGGACCAGGCTAAGTCGATAGCACACTCCGACCCTAGATTGGCTTGGCGACATTCAGACAAGTAGGCCATCAACAATGCTTGAACCCGAAAGGATAGACAATGCAACTCGAATTGTACATGAACTGGTCGAGCTAAAGTTTCTTAAGAACTGCACAACTTTGTTATAGACAAGAAAGAGAAAAATAAAAAATATTAAGCCTGTACAAAGTAAATGCACGTGGAGTCTGTTTTCACACAATAATGTCTTTCATTATAGGTCCGAGGTACTGGGGAAACAAGTACACTCTTAGGGTACGGAACCAGGATAAGTGTGTTTCGTTTCTCATTTGACCCAAGGTAGCTAGCTACACTTTTAATTCTGAGACTGTGATAAGTGTTGCATGGACGTTGCGGATCTAGCGGGGTAGGTCCGGCTGCCCTCCCGGAGGAGCTACCCAACTCTGTACAATGACTCTATAACATACACCACGTGTAATTACAGACTCACCTCTGTGATATTAAGCGTAGAACTTACGTAGGTGCTCAATGTTCCAAGGATTTGGGAGAGGTGTCCCATCCTCGGTTGCCAAGCGAATGCATCTGGGACGAGATACTTTGATCACTCGGAAGGGTCCCTCCCAGCTGGGGGAGAGTTTGTTTAACCCTTCTCTGGATAGTATTTTCCGTAGCACCAGATCACCTTCCTCGAGCTGTCGACTGTGAACATGCTGTTGGTGATAGCGCCGAAGAGCTTGGCAGTATCGGGCATTCCGAACAGCTGCTCGGCACCTTCTCTCTTCAAGGAGGTCAAGGTCTTCACGCCGAAGCTGGTCCTGCGTGGCTTCATCGAAGGTCCGGAACCGGAGCGACCCCAAGGTGATTTTCGGAGGAAGGACTGCTTCAGCTCCGTACACTAAGAAGAAGGGTGTCTCTCCGGTTTACCAGTTGAGTTCCTATTTGTCATTCAGACCTCCGATATACGGGTGCTCTGGGCGGCATCGGAACTGATTTGGACGACCTTGACGGGGATGTCGGTGTTGCTGCTTGGTTGCACGCGAGGTGCAAAAGTTGAGCCTCGTTGATGAATGCTCGGGGGATCTCGGAGCTTGCTCCTGCCGGGATTCTTCCTCCTGCACCGTAGTAAGCGCATGAAGTTCCTCCAGAGCAGTTACTCCGGCAGTACGGTCTTCGCGGATCCGAAGAACGCCAGCTGGTGTCGACATCTTCAACACCAGGTAGCCATAATGAGCAACAACCATGAATTTGTACAAGGCGGGCCTGCCCCAGAAGGCGTTGAAGGACAAGTTGATCTAAGCGACGTCAAAGATCAACTTCTCAGTGCGATAATTCTCCCGAGTCCCGAAGGTCACGGGGAGAGTAATGGCACCAAGTGGTGTTATGGCCCCCGGACCTACTCCGGAGAAAGGTCGGGAGGGGCAAATATGTGTGGGTGATAGCTCCGGTCTTATGATATACGTGGCGGCCCTGGGACTAACTATGTCGGGGAAGCGGGTCCTATTACGCCTGATATGTGGGCCTTCGGAGGTCTTCAAATCTGGTAGATGGAGTTTCCTTGTGATCTTTGCGATCCCAAGAGGTATCTGGTATGGAGGGTACCGACAAACGAGATTTTTCCCATGTCGCTGCGAGTCCATGTCAACAAAACGTGATTAGAAAACCGAGTAAGAGTGTAAAGCGAACTGGATTAGTAAATATTGAGTGTAAAATAAACCAAATAAAAGTTTCGAATGTTATGCAGACTTTGCTGATAGTTCTGAGAGTAAAATGGATTTTTTTTAAAAAAAAAGTATTACAATACAATCTGTACCCCAGAGGGCCGACTGATCCTAGCTCTGACCCCACTATAGCCACGTTGCGATGCTCTGACCCCACTGCCTTTGAATATTCCCGGACTTTGATGTGGACATGTGGACCACAGTCTACTACCGCTCCCAGAAAACTCTTCCAACGAGGCTGCTTCTTGGCCGGTCCACACAAGTAATCCCCGTAGCTGGTCCCAGAAGGGAGCCAATGGCGCGCGCACGCGTCGTAATCCGATTGTCAGCCGGGTAGTCGTAGCCGACGTACGTGCCGCGGATGGGCCGTATCGCAGGGGCAGTAACCCCAAGGAGTAGCAGTAGGATGCAGGCAGGGTTCGGGCTTGCACTCACAGCGGCAGCGCGAGAAGAACATGCAGCCACCAGGTAGGGGTGGAATTCGGTTAACCGGTAAAATTTTGTTCAGTTTTCCGATTTATTTAAAATTTGGTTTCTGAAAAATAAAAGCTGAAATATAACATATAAACTGAGAAACCGGCTCATCGGTTAATTGGAAAATTCGGTTTGGTATTTGTTTAAATAACCGAACTTCTCACTAGATCTAGCCATCGGGAAAATGGCAGGGGCAGGGGCGGAGGCGCCCGACGGCACAGTGGCCATCGGGGATAGCCGAGGGCGCGGAAGCATTCACGGGTGACGGGGTGAGGAACGTGCGAGATCCCGACAACTGGCGAGGGCGGAGCTGCGGCGGGGCTCATCGTCGACGAGGTGGGGCAGAGCGCCGCAGGCGGTGCAAATTGGAGGAGCGACGGGGCAGCCCACGTCGGGGCAAGCGCCAGAGCGCGAGCTTCGTAGCCGACGCGTGTCGGAGGAGCGACGGGGTGGCGCGCATCACCGTCGAGCGGTGGGCGGAGAAGGTTGTGGGATGCGTGCGTAGGGGGCAAGCTGACGGGGCGTGTCGCATTGGCGCGTTGAGCTGTCGATGGCACCGCGGCGACCATGGGGTGGAGCTCGGCGCGACACCAGTGAGCGGCACGTGTGGACGACCGACGGCGCTGCACAGAGCGGTGCGGAATAGGGTTAAATTCCTGGTTGATAGGGATATGAAGGCGGGGGCGTGGCCGCGTGGGACTTTTCCCACTTCCTAGATGGGCTGTCGCTAGGTGCCAGGCCCGGTTCCCGGGTGAGCCATTTAACACACTCACATATATCTCGATTTATCCGATAAACCAGAATAAAAAACTGAAAACCGAGAAGAAATTCAATTTTCACACTGCTAGAACCGAAATTGAATCCATTTTAATCGGTTCCGGTTGATTTGGTTTTAGTTCCAGTTTTTTTTGCAACACCCAACTGCGGGCCGATCGAACACGCGTCTTGTGGTCGACCTCAGCATTGGACAACCCGTCCGCTGGGCGCTGGCTCGATCTCGTCATCGCTGTGACGCATGCATCACACTAATCGACCCAGTGATCTCATGCTCCTCTCGGCTCGGCTGTCTCCTTGGCGCGCATATCTCCGTCGATCGATCGCTGATCTCGAATCGCGTCCCAGCCTCCCCGGCCATGGCCCGTACGTGGCAGCAAGCAAGAAGCACGGAGCCCACCTGTAACCTGTTTGCCGAGCCGGTAGTAGTAGATTTTTTTAAAAGAAACACTAGGCTCGGTGCAAACGAGCCCATCCTCTTTGCGTGTTTGTACTCATTGCACTTGTCTTACCGTCTTAACGATCGCCTGTTGGCATCGATGGCTGATCAATACAACAATGGGAGTGACGCATGTGTACCACACTAGCGGTATAGCCATGCCGTAGATGCAATGCAACACCGCTGCAAACGCTGCCTCCTTGTGTTAGAAATCGGGAAACGGACGGCGACAGCTGCTACACCCTACATCGAGCTTTCTCGACCAAAACTGTCAAAGAGCTACTACTCTCTTCATCTCAAATTACTTATCACTTTCTAAAACATTAAATTAGAGAGTGATAAGTAATTTAATATAGAGAGAGTACATCCAAGTTGTCCAACCGCTTTTATAGACGCATGTGTTCGTTAAAGCCGGAGCGTGTGTACACGTCGGGACTCTATACTCTGGCTGGACGGCGATCCTCGGCTCCGGAGGAAGAGGAAGGCGTTCACGTTCACATTCGTGCCGGCTCGGGTCTTTCCAGGAAGAAGAACAGTTGGATAAGTGGTTTTATCCACTGCAACAATTAATACACGGGGAAAAGAAATCAAGCAGGAAAGGGGTTGGGCAGCGCTGGATCTTTTTCAGTCCAACCCTCGGGATTTCGTGGGCCTTTCTCACACCACGGAGCCCCGAACGGCTATAAATTCTCGCCCACCCCTGCTCGTTCAACACTACTCACTCATCCACCTACTCTGCAGCTCTCGCACAAGTCCTCACGAGCGCTTCGTGTTAGCTATTCGACTGATCTCTGGGAACGTCTCACTTGCACGAGGCTTTTCGTAACATCTCTTTGCGCGGAGCCCGTGATCTTGCGAGGCGAAAGCTTGTGTGCTCTGGTAGGTAGAGCTTCTTCTCGTTGCCATGGCCGGCGGCGCGGTGGTGAACACGGGAGGAGGAGGAGGAGGGAAGGACTACCCCGGCAAGCTCACCATGTTCGTGCTCTTCGCCTGCGTAGTCGCCGCCACCGGCGGCCTCATCTTCGGGTACGACATCGGTATATCCGGTAAGGTCATCACGCGCGCGCCTCTTCGTTTCGTTTCATTCGCCCCCGTTCTCGCAGCCAGTTCCCTGTGATTGTTATGGCTGTTTTTATTCTCCCCTCCGTTTATTTAGTTATTCTTGTTCTTGCAAACCCAAGAAGAATCTTTCCATGTAGCACCTGCCCCTCTTTGAATCTATCATAAGCTTTTTATTTTCCACCACAGCAGTTGTGATAAAATTATCTCAAAACAGTCCCTGAGAAAAAAATTCTGATGTTGTGTGCAATGCTGGGGTCGATCAGGTGGCGTGACGTCGATGAACCCGTTCCTGATGAAGTTCTTCCCGTCGGTGTACCACAAGGAGCAGGAGGCGGAGAAGAACCAGAGCAACCAGTACTGCAAGTTCGACAGCCAGCTGCTGACCATGTTCACCTCCTCGCTCTACCTGGCCGCGCTCGTGGCCTCCTTCTTCGCCGCCACCGTCACGCGCGTGGCCGGGCGCAAGTGGTCCATGTTCGGCGGCGGCGTCACCTTCCTCGTCGGCGCGGCGCTCACCGGCGCTGCCGGGAACGTGCTCATGCTCATCTTCGGGCGCGTCCTCCTCGGAGTCGGCGTCGGCTTCGCCAACCAGTCGGTCCCCGTGTACCTGTCGGAGATGGCGCCGGCGAAGCTGCGCGGGATGCTCAACATCGGGTTCCAGCTCATGATCACCATCGGCATCCTGTGCGCCAACCTGATCAACTACGGCACGGCCAAGATCAGGGGCGGGTGGGGCTGGCGCGTGAGCCTGGCCCTAGCGGCGGTGCCGGCGGCGATCATCGCCGTGGGCGCGCTCTTCCTGCCCGACACCCCCAACTCCCTCGTCGACCGCGGTCACGCGGAGTCCGCCAAGCGCATGCTCCAGCGCGTGCGCGGCACGGACGACGTCGAGGAGGAGTACAGCGACCTGGTGGCGGCCAGCGAGGAGTCCAAGCTCGTGGCCCACCCGTGGCGCAACATCCTGCAGCCCAGGTACCGGCCGCAGCTGACGATGGCCGTCGCCATCCCCATGTTCCAGCAGATGACCGGCATCAACGTCATCATGTTCTACGCGCCGGTGCTGTTCAAGACGCTCGGGTTCGCGGACGACGCGTCTCTCATGTCCGCCGTCATCACGGGGCTCGTCAACGTGTTCGCCACCGTGGTGTCCATCGTGACGGTGGACCGGCTCGGCCGGCGGAAGCTGTTCCTGCAGGGCGGCGCCCAGATGCTGGCGTGCCAGGTCGTGGTGGGCAGCCTGATCGGCGCCGAGTTCGGGTTCTCCGGCGTGGCGGAGATCCCCAAACTGTACGCGGCGATGGTGGTGCTCTTCATCTGCGCGTACGTGGCCGGGTTCGCCTGGTCGTGGGGCCCGCTGGGGTGGCTCGTGCCGTCGGAGATCTTCCCGCTCGAGATCAGGTCGGCAGGGCAGAGCATCAACGTGTCCGTGAACATGCTCTGCACCTTCATCATCGCGCAGGCGTTCCTGCCCATGCTCTGCCGCTTCAAGTTCATCCTCTTCTTCTTCTTCGGCGCCTGGGTCGTCATCATGACCGTGTTCATCGCGCTCTTCCTCCCCGAGACCAAGAACGTGCCCATCGAGGAAATGGTGCTCGTCTGGAAGGCGCACTGGTACTGGGGCAGGTTCATCCGCGACGAGGACGTGCACGTCGGCGCCGACGTCGAGATGCCCGGCAAGCTCTCCATGTAGCCGTGACGTCTGACGGTGTTCGCGAATAATTTCAGCTATATTCTATGTGTTGTTCCGATTTTAGAGGGAAATTTAAAGGTTCATTAAGTGTTCTCTGTATGTTAATTGCTTCACTAGTTAGGATGACTGGATGATGACGAAGATTATAATAAAACAAGTTTTTCATTTGTATGTTTTTTTTCCATTTCTTTTCTCCATGTGCCAGATACCCTATGTGGGTCACAGTTTGGACCAAATATTTTTTCAAAAAACCGTAAAATCAGCATTTACAATGCACCGGTGCTGCAAGCGGGAAGCAAATTTTCTGCACCCGGGTCACACGCCTGGCCGCGTGCGATTCCTGCCCGGATGCCGTTCGCTGGAAGCCGCTGAATCTTGAAACTGCGACGAAAATCTCGCTTCACTCGGCTCCCGCCCGCTCTTGGCTCTCGTAAGGCCCGCCCGCGCTCGGCTCCAGCGGAAAACCCGCGGCTCGGCTCCCGCACCCGACGTTTTGGAGGGCGGTGCCACGGCAGGCGCGGAAGCCGCCCACGACGCCAGCTCTGTTGAAAAACATGTGTAAACAGATGATGCCGGCGGTTGCTCCTTCACCGAACAGGCGCGACGACGGCAGCGGTTCCCTCCCCCTCGTGTCCATTCAACATGTATATAAGAATGACAAAAGGTTAATAAAATTCATTCAGAAGTTACAATTGTCTCAAACATTGTCTACATTCTACTTTTAGTCATAACACGTTATCAGATACTAAGTTCTACCAGGCGAGTTCACAGGCATAGCAAGAACAGAGGAAGGATTAGACAAAGGTAAATGGCAAAGAACAAACACATTACCGAGTTTCTAATCCAACATCTTCGGGAAATGCTAGACTGCCTTGGATCATCCAGCGGCAGTCGCCGCAATCGTCGGCGGCGGTTCTCCACAAGGCGCAGGCACAACAGAGAAGGCCATAGGCCTACTCATGAACAACAGCAACAAAGAAAGGGCCATCGCCACCGGTGCCACAGACGGAGAAACCGTCGACAACCCGGCCAGAATCACAATCAAGACCGGCTTCGCCGTGAAGAATCAGAGGTCGGGAAGAATAATTCACAGGGCCAAATCCCTAACCCTAGGGTTAGGGTTGACGAGCGCCCAAGACCCTCATCCCCAAATCATTGGCATATATGCCGATGGAACCCTCAGATCCGGCGGATTCACCATGGAATCGCCGGAGGTTGCCGTGCGCCATCCATGGCGCGGGCCCTTGCTCGTACCCGGTTGCGCATCAACAACTGATCTTTTCATCACCGGGAAGGGAAGAGGGAGAAGGAGAAGAGGGACAAGAGGAAGAAACCGACTGTGTCGGTAAAGAGTATGTCACCACCGTTGAACAAGATGGCAACACACTCGTGGTGGCCGTCGCCGCCGGAGACGACCAACCGGTCGAATCCGACTCGGTGCCCGAGTCCCTACCACCGCGCCCATACAAGCAAACTGCAAGGATCCGAATCGGGCCACTAGGACGCCCTACCGGACCCCTAGCACCAAGAACAAGTGCAAAAGAAGATGAACAAAGGGTAGAGGTTATCGGATCCGGCGACGAACCGACGGAGCAACCGTCAAACCCTTCGGATTCAACCGCAACAAGCGAAGAGCCGCCGCTCCGGAGCCCCAACGGGGGCCGAATCCTCAAGCGCTTCGCCCACCTAGCAAAACCGAGCACATCGGGCCGACGCCCGGGGGCTTGGTCTTTCTCCCGTCGGTCTTAGTGACCATGAGACGGGGGGAGGGGGTGGGGGATGCGGAGGAGGATGGAAGTGCGGTGCCGTCGGCGTCGCATGACCGAAGCGTCGAGCGACCGAGGAAGCGGAGCGACCGAGGAGGCGGAAGGTCCGAAGACCCGAGAAGCTGCGGCGCAAGGGGGTGGACTGGGGTGTCGGCAACCCTATCCACCCCTCCCCCCCACTCTATACCGGCTGGTCGGATGGGCCGGCTGGGTCGGCTGGGCGGGCCAGGCCATGTGGCCGGTTGGGCCGGAGGCTGAAAACAGCCAAGCGGGCCAGGCCAAAAGGCCAAATGGGCCAAAAGAGAAAAAAAACAGCCCAACTGGACTGTTGTGGTATATATGTACAGTTTTTATTTGCTTTTAGTGTGTATTTAGCATTTAAATTCTGTAAATTTCTGTTTAGTATTGTAAAATGTATAATTATGGTATTGTAATTGTACTTAGTCATTTTCCATTATGTGGAAATTGAATATATGGTTTTTCAATGATGTATTAACCATAATTTTATGTGAGGCATGAAATTATGATTATTTCTTGCAAAATTCATCAAACTCATGGAGTTTAAAGAGATGAATTACACATAAAATGATAAACTCATGGAGTTTATTTTACAACAACCATAATTATAAAACTAAACATGAAATTATAGATTTCATTTGATGTGAAATCAGAAATAACAACACATGATGTTGTATGAGTGTTAGTCACTCAAATATCACAAAATCACTAATATACTTGTGTATGTCACAATATAACCTTGATTCTAATAAATCTTGGTTGAATATTGTAGGATAAATGGCTCGTGAATTTGAAGAGCTTGCTCTAGATGGGCATAACTATCCTACATGGGCGATGGACATCAAGATAAGCTTGAATCTTAGAGGGATTTCTGATGCATTACTTCCACCAGAAGAAAGACAACAACAGTTGCCTAACACATATATATACAATGCTTTGTATATATTAAGGAATCACATACACCCTGACTTGAAGGCAGAGTATGTGCTGGAGGAAGAACCAAGTGTTCTTTGGAGTGCTTTATAAAATAGATATGAACAGCAAAAGGCAGTAATCCTACCTGAGGCTAACCATGATTGGATACAATTACGCCTACAGGATTTCAAATCTGTTGGGGATTACAATCACGCTGTTCATAAAATTTGTGCTAAACTACGGTTTTGTGAGAAGGAACCAACTGATGAGGAGAAGATTGAGAAAACTCTCACCACTATGCTCCCATCAGACAGGGTCTTAAAGCACCAATACCGTGCTAGAAATTACCAACGTTACTCAGAACTCATACAAGACCTTCTACAAGCAGAGAAGCATGATGAACTCACTATGAGAAATCATCACCAACGTCCTGTTGGTGCTGCTCCACTGCCTGAGGTCAACTATGGTTCAAAGGTTAAAGGAAAGAAAGATGATTTTAAATCATCTAAAAATGTTGGTAAATTTAAGAAAAGTAAGAAAAATAAGCACAAGAAAAACAAACCCAAAGGACAGAAAAAGGAGAAAGGAAAGAAACCATACAAGTGCTACAGGTGTGATGGTCCTAATCATATTGCAAAGAAATGCAAGACTCCTCAACACTTGGTTGATTTATATCAGAAATCCATCAAAGAAGAAGAAAAAGCTAAAGGATCATATGAAGCACACTTTAATGATACATCTGATGAGGCTACTACTTCGAGAAAGGACCCCGATGAAGAAATTAAGCCAAGTCCATCAAATGATGATGACATTGACGACGAAGAAATGCTCGTTGAATATAACAACGATGTGTATGGAGATCAAGAGTAGCTCCATTTGTCTTACTAGATTTTCGTTAATCTAGCGTCTATGTAAATATTAGTGATAATATGGATTGTGATATGTATTGTATATATAGTATGTAATATACTATGTAAATAGATATACCTATGTATATATGTATTCTATACTAAATAAAGTTGTTATTTTGTATAGATCCTTGAAGTCAATCCAATGGAACAAGAAATGTGCCTTGTGGATAGTGGCACAACAAACACTATACTTAGAGAGACAAAGTATTTTTAAACTCTTACAAAGAGGACTGAGAATATTTTGACCATTGCAGGACATGATACAAATATAGTAGGCTCTGGACGTGCTACTATAGTCCTTCCAATGGGTACGCAAGTAACAATCGAGAATGCATTGTTGTATCCCGATTCTACTCATACATTGCTAAGTTATAGAGATATAAGAATGAATGGGTTACATGTGAATACCCATGAACAAAATAATGAGGAGTTTCTCCACATTATTAAGAAAAATGGTGATAGCTATGATATTCTAGAAAGAATGCCATGCTTACCATCTGGATTGTATTATACATACATACGACATGTACCACATGTTTCATACAAGGTAATCTTCCAACATGTAGATGCATTCAAAACCTGGCATGAAAGACTTGGACATTCGGGTGTTGGAATGATGAGGAAGATTATTGGTAATAGTTATGGTCATAATTTAAAGACAGCCAAAATGCCTAAATCTTCAGATTTTGTATGCACAACATGTGCAACTGGAAAATTAATCTTAAAACCATCACCTCTTAAGATTAAAGTTGAACCACTTAAATTCCTTGAAAGAATTCAAGGAGATATTTGTGGACCTATAAGACCCTTATCGGGACCATTCAGGTACTTTATGGTTTTAATAGACGCATCTACTAGATGGTCACATGTGTGTCTTTTGTCCACACGAAACCATGCATTTGCTAAATTTATGACTCAAGTCATAAGATTAAAGGCAAATTATCCTGAACATAGATTGAAATCTATAAGATTAGAAATGCTGCAGAATTTACTTCAAAAGCCTTCAATGATTATTGTATGACTCAAGGAATTGAAGTGCAGCATTCAGTACCATATGTACATACTCAAAATGGTTTGGTTGAATCACTTATTAAGAGAATTAAGTTGATTGCAAGACCATTATTACATAACTGTAATTTACCTATTACATGTTGGGGTCATGCAGTTTTACATGCTGCAGACTTGATACAATTGCGACCAACTGCATATCATAGTGTTTCCCCACTACAGTTAGTACGTGGTAATGCCCCGAGTATTTCTCATCTGCGGAAATTTGGGTGCGCAGTATATGCACCAATTTCACCACCGCAGCGTACACAAATGGGTCCTCATAGAAAGATGGGTATTTATGTGGAATATCATTCTCCCTCAATTATAAAATACCTAGAACCCATGACTGGTGATTTATTCACAGCAAGATACGCTGACTGTATATTTAATGAGGATCATTTCCCGGCATTAGGGGGAGAATTTCAGAATAGTTCAGAATGCCAGGAAATAAATTGGGATGATAAATCCATAATATCCTCAGATCCACGTACACAAGAGACTGAACTACAGGTTCAGAGAATAATAAATTTGCAGAATGTTGCAAATAATTTGCCAGATGCATTCACAGATTATAGTGGAGTTATGAAATCTTGGAATCCCGCGGTAAATGCACCCGAACGAGTGGAGGTACCAAAGAAAACCACTCTGACTCCTTCTACACAAAAGAGGGGGAGGGTACAACCTAAAAAGAAAATTGCTAAAGAAAAGCAACCAAGAAAAGAGAAACCAAAAGCTCCAAGAAAACCTAGGAATGTGAGAAAACCAAGAGGTAAACAACCTCAAGTGAATGTGAATGATCCACAGTCTAGTTCTCAAGTGCGCAATATAAATGAGACTAGAGGATCGGAAAATCCCGACAATCTCGTATTGGGAAATCATGAGATGTCAAAAGGGATGGAAGAGATTTTTATTAATTATACTAGTTCAGGGGAAGTTTATAATCGTAGTACTACAATTGCAGACCTATGCTTCTCAACAATCATTGCTGAAAATTTCCAAGATGATCCAGAACCTAAGTCCATGGCAGAGTGTAAGACACGCTCAGACTGGAACAAATGGAAAAAGGCAATTGAAGTTGAGCTTAACTCACTTAAGAAGAGAAGGGTATTTACTGAAGTAATACCTACACCTCCAAGAACCTTTCCTATAGGATTCAAGTGGGTTTTCGTTCGAAAAAGAAACGAAAATAATGAGGTGGTAAGATATAAAGCGAGGCTGGTTGCACAGAGTTTTACGCAGAGACCTGGAATTGATTTTAATGAAACTTACTCCCCAGTAATGAATGGAATAACATTTAGATATTTAATATTTCTGGCAATGCAAAAGCATCTATCAATGCAGTTGATGGATGTCGTGGCCGCGTATTTATACGGGTCATTAGATTCGGATATATACATGAAAGTTCCAGATGGAATTTCTGTGCCGAATAGAAATATAAATCGCAATATGTATTGTGTTAAACTTGTTAAATCCTTGTATGGATTAAAACAATCAGGAAGAATGTGGTATAACAGACTAAAGGAATTCCTTATAAAAAGAGGATATTCAAATAATGATGATTGTCCATGCGTGTTCATAAGAAAATCCAATACTGGTTTTTGTATAATATCAGTATATGTGGATGACCTAAATATCATTGGTCATGAAAAGGATATAAATGAAGCACGTAATCATCTTAAGAAAGAGTTCGAAATGAAAGATTTGGGTAAAACCAAATTCTGTTTAGGACTACAAATAGAACATCTGCAGAAGGGTATCCTTCTGCATCAGTCTGCTTATGTCAAGAAAGTATTGGAAAGATTCAATATGGACAAAGCATATCCCCAAAGAACTCCAATGATAGTTCGTGCCTTAGAAAAGGATAAAGATCCATTTAGGCCAAAACAAGAAGATGAAGCAGTATTGGGAGCAGAATACCCATACCTTAGTGCCATTGGTGCATTAATGTATCTAGCAAACAATACGAGACCCGACATTGCGTTTGCAGTGAATTGTCTTGCTAGACACAGTTCAGCACCAACTATGCGTCATTGGAAAGGAGTTAAAAATATCATGAGATATTTAAATGGCACAATAGATCTTGGTTTATTCTACCAAAGAAGACAAGAATCTGATTTAGTCGGATATACCGATGCAGGATATTTATCTGATCCACATAATGGTAGATCACAAACGGGTTTTGTGTTTTTACACAATGGGACTGCTATATCATGGAAGTCATCAAAACAGACTTTAATAGCTACGTCCACAAATCACTCAGAAATAATAGCACTATACGAAGCATCAAGAGAATGTGCATGGTTACGAAGAGTGATTAACCACATAGAAACTTCATGTGGTATAGGTGAAATGAAGTCACCTACGATTATCTATGAAGATAATGCAGCTTGTGTTGCTCAGATGCAAACAGGATACATAAAAACTAATTACACGAAACATATCTCTCCAAAATTGTTTTATCCATATGAGTTACAACAACATGGAGAAATATGTGTAACCCAAACGAAGTCTTGCGATAATCTTGCAGATTTATTCACAAAGTCATTACCACTAGCCATATTTGACAAATGTGTCAAAGGCATTGGAATGAGAAGACATAGATATTTGCAGGGTTCAGGGGGAGAACCTATGTAAAGTATCCTAATTAAAGGCATCACATTGTACTCTTTTTCCCTTTATGAGTTTTTATAGAATGTCTCATTGAAAGGTTTTTAACGAGGCAATGTGCACACAAGATTATGTCTGTCTCTCGATTTTTTCCCACTGGGTTTTTGAAGGAGACATATAGACATGTAAATATAAGATAACTAAATAATAGATGGGCATCAACTGTCCAAGGGGGAGTGTTGAGAAACATGTGTGAACAGATGATGCCGGCGGTTGCTCCTTCACCGAACAGGCGCGACGACGGCAGTGGTTCCCTCCCCTCGTGTCTATTCAACATGTATATAAGAATGACAAAAGGTTAATGAAATTCATTCAGAAGTTACAATTGTCTCAAACATTGTCTACATTCTACTTTTAGTCATAACAAGCTCGACGCCGCCGGGACGTGCGGCAGCACCAGCACACCGGGGTCCCACTCCCACCCCCCGCACCGCCGCGGGTCATGCACAGTGAGAATTCGCGGCCACCCTCGACTCCGCTTGACAGGTTGATGTTATGGTACATAGACAATAACAACATTGGGGATTCCACAGTTCAGAGGAATAGACTTGCCAGTTTGATGTTGAGGATAAATGAGCGGGCTTCCAAGTGCAGTGCAGTGCAGTGCTACAAGCACAAGCTCATGTCCTTGAGAGACTAAGAGGCATTTCTCTCTGATCACCTGTCTTCAGGCCATCCATCTCATTAAATGAGTTTTCTGCTAGCGATATGTTTAGGAATAGGAAACCCGGCAATCAGACCAAACTCATTGTTCCACCCAAAGCAGTGAATCAGATGAGGAATTTGCAACCATCAATTCGAGTAATTTCCACAGGTCACATGGACCGAGCAAGAGTGCGAGACAACTTTCCTTCGACTACAGATTAAACTGTGGGTGCGGACGCCAAGCGGCGGGCTTTCCGTGGGAGCCGAGCACGGGCGGGAATGTGGGAGCCGAGCGGAGCGTCATCGAAGTTTTCAAGATTTGTGCGACGAACGGCATTCGGGCGGGGTCACATGCGGGTAGGCGTGCGGCCTGCCGCAGAAAGTTTGCTTTCCTGCAAGCAGTGGTTATATTGTACTCCTTCGGTCCTTAAAAATTTCTCGCTTTCTATTTCATTTTAGACACTTCAGAAGACTTTTCACCATTTTCAATGGAGTTATTATCATCCCGCATGCTGAAGCTGAACTCTCAACTCATTTCAGGCCACAAAGAAAAAGGGCGCGCCTAATCATACACAAGCATTCCCCCCCCGGCGTCTTATCCACGACGATAAGATCATGAGTCCAACGACATCACGTACAGAACCAGAAACAAGGAATGCGTGTGAGAAGTTATTGAAAAGCAAGCAAATCGAGGAGGTGCCATACGACCAACTCGATCGAAGCTCCAGATCATCTCGACCACGAACCATCGCGAGCAGCTGGAGGAGGAGGAAGACTCCTGTGAATGCCGGCCGGCGCCGCTTCCTTTTCCGCCAAAAGGCGCGTGTTGCCCGGAGCCGGAGCAGTGGCAGCCCGCACAGCCAGCTAGGAGTTCCGCTGGCTGATCCGTAGCCTCGTATCTTGGATAATTGTCTTATCGGTAACGATCTTGAGGCTGATTCGACGGCATCAACTACTTTGCTCACGTGTTGGGAGATCGAGGAAAGCGAGAAGAGGACAGAGAGAGATCCATCGGTCCACCAAATGAAGCCCGGAGCAGTTACGCCCCGGAGATCACACCAAAAGAGGCTCGGCAGCCACCCACCGGCATCGAGCCAGCGGAGATCACATGACGCTCGGTTTCCAGTGAGTTGTAGGGACGGACGCGTCGGTCACGAGGCCGTCGTCGTCGTGATGATGAGGAAGCCATCGAAGAACGTGGAGAAAGTCGTTGTCGTTCCCGGCCGTCGATCCGGATTGGATTACCACCCATTAAAGTTGCTCTGACACCTGCGAATCCCCGTAATTTAATCCACGCTCCTAGGTTTAAAGAATTTTCTAAGAAGTTGGTTGTTGGCCGCAGACGCATCACGCGTGTCTGTGGAAATGTGATACGGATAGATTTATGGATAAACCCTGTGTTTTTGCTCCCCCGGCGGACGTGTAAAGCGATCAACCGAGCGAGCGAGCGAGGGAGGGAGCTTCCCGGCCAACCACTGGAACCGTGGCAGCGATTGGCGAGAGCTTGGGCGCCCGATCCAGCCCAGCCAGGCAAAAACGTTGCCAGGCTAAGTTGTGGCAAATGGTTTCAGTGACCTCCATTCTGCCTTCGACGGGAACCATAATCCAGTGATCGATGTTTATACCCTGCAGTGTTTTGTGCGGCACCACTGGTGCCTAAATCTTGTAAAACAAATTCCTTTCTATCTTAATATATGGACCTCATTGGGGCTTTTAGAAAACTATTATTCGACCATGACGCAGCCAGATAAGCTGAAGTTGGTGGAACGCATACAAAGCTCCGCCATGTTTTTTGGGCACGAGAAGACGCTGCATTTCTTATGCGCGGCATCTGCCATCTGGGTTCCGTTCAAATGGACGCTTCTCACGTGGCCTATTTAAGTTTTTGAAACCACACGGCTGCGTGACTCGCTCGGGCCGAACGAGTAGCCCACTAACAGATGATGTGTGGGTCAAGATGTAATGCACGACAGCCCACAAAACAATATAATATACTTCGTTTTATGCGAGCACTGCTAACAGCAGGGTGTGGGCGGGCGCGGGTTCTCTGCTCGTGTTATGTTCTTCCATGCGTGCTACTGCTTATGATTTTATTGATTTTTTCATTTATGTTTAGTCTAAGTATATGTCACACAAACGGCATCATCGGTTTCGAGCGTGAGCTGATGGAGTAAGAAGAAGCAGAGCGTGTAGAAAGCGCGGGAGTGTGTCTAAATTTGAAACTTTGAATTGAGTTGGCCGCTGGGCCGAGAGAAGCCCAAGACCGGGTTGTACTTTAAATACCGACCGGTGGACCCGAGAAGAAAAACAGAATTCAGTTTTTCCGTACAAACGCAGGTTGTACTTTAAATACGTACAAGTGGAACTAGGTCATTTCTAAATATAATGTGTGTAAGAAATATTCATTTCTTCACATAATTGTGTTATATTGATGATCGAAATTGATATATAACGATTGTCAACAAATTTCTCCAAGCTTACCCTTTGCTCGTTCCGAAGCAAAGATAAAGACTTAGGTTGTTGATCAGGGTTTGCTACAATATTCTGTTTTGCAAGAGTACCAAGTGCACAATAAAATATTCTACCTTGCATTAAATAAATTGGCTATGTTACCCCACTTTTTTTCTTAGTCTTTTTGGAGCTTATGTCTTATCCTTTTCTTGAGTGGTTGAAGGACAAAACGGCAAAATGAGCATGCATCGCCTAATATATGAGTTCCACTCAAATCTCCAGAGAATTTCGAATGGTGTTTAGATTTAAGTTCCTCAAATGATGCACTCAATCACTCCTATGTGGAAATATGTATCTTCAAGTAGGCAATGCCTTTCTTGTCCTACATCTAAATAAAGCTTGTATGTGGAGTTTGGTAGGAATAAAGAGTATGCATATTTACAACACATATATTGCTAAGTCAAAAGACTAAGCCTTAGGAGAAAACATATCATACTTTTGATCAAGATTTGTGCAAGTGTGATGAGATATTTGTGGAGTGAATTTGGATTTTGAGATGACTCCTATTTGTGTAGACTCTCTTAATTGCAGGATGAAATATGACTACTTTTTTCTCATGCTTATGATGTAAGCATGCACTTTTTTCTCATGCTTATGATGTAAGCATGCATTTTTTTCTTGTATTCATGTCTTCTATTCTCTTTTTATGCAATAAACGTGAAGAGAGTACTAAGCATGAAAGGCGTGGAGTTTCTCTTTTTATTGTGGAATGATGATATGAAGTAATTTTGCTATCTTCTACTGTAGAAGTTTAGCATGTGTCCGCACTTTGATCTTAAAAGTATAAAAAAATTCTTACATAGGTCTATACTAGTTTGACCAAGATCAATGTGAAGACAAATAGCATATACATAAGATTTATCTAATTCAAATCACCATATGGCTTTGGTAGGAATTTCTATCAAATGAGGAACTCCCATTTTAAATTATCTCCATAAAATCAAGTTTCACTTTCAACTAAGATAATAGCAGCTCTTATCACTATATCATATCCCACAAAAACCTAGAATTGGACTTAGCTTTTGCTACCCACAATTTCCAAGTTTTAGACAAGAATATTCTACGCCAATAAACTCAATCCTCGAAGAATACTAAGTTTTATGCAAGGGACTAGAGAAAAAAACAGAGCAACTATTCATCGTTTCATTTCAACTTATATAAAGTAAAAATATTCTTACCGCGTATTGCTTATTTTATTAACCTAACCTATACTATCTTATTATTGCTTTAGCTGCAAATATGGTGGAAAGAAAGAAATAAAATAAAGGAATGCAAATGGAGTGTGATACAAGTTACCTCAAGTGGGGGTTCTCTCCCAAGCTTGTACTTGGTCAAGGACCATGATAGAGGCTGAAACCCTAACGACGGATGTAGGCTATGAGGTTGGCTTAACCTTGTTGTAGCATGACTTTGGCATTAGAAGGTTGAGTGTCGATGTTAAGTTGCCTTGCATGGGTTCCATGAGTGTGGTCGAGGAGGGTGTTGTCGATGTCGCTCATCCACATCTGAAGGTTTCTATAGGTTGGATGTATCTTGTTATTCTTTGGATAAGGTAATGATAACCTTTTAGCTGCAAAGGAATAATGTGCACTCAACATGGTTGAGTGTGTTCCATCATTCTTTGGCTAAGGTGTATCATACCTTCTTACCATAGAGGAATGACTTGTACCTCTTATACATTGGGTGTGATCTGTCATTCCTTGCCTAAGTTAATGATAACCTTTAGCTAGAAAAGAGTAACTTATATCCAACATGTGTTGAGTACGATCTGTTATTCTTTGGCTATGGTACAACATACCTATAACCACAAAGGGATGACGTGCACTTAACATGGCTTGAGTGTGATCCATTGTTCCTTAGCTAGGGTATAAAATACTTTCTGGCCACATAGGAACAACTTGCACCCAATATACGTTGAATGTGATCTTGTCATTCCTTGGTTAAGGTGCATCATATCTTTTAGCCACAAAAGAATAACTTACACTCAATGATGCTGGCAATTCCCTTGAGCATGAATGAGTGCTTAGAATAGTTGAGAGCATAATGCTCTCACATATTTATAGCAGCCCATTGGTTGCTCTTGGAGGGTTACCATTTCAAATCTCCGTCCTCGTATAGTTACGGTTGACCTTCGGACTAAATTTTCGATAGGTAGCAACCATCCTAATTTATTCTTTGGCCAAGAGATGTAGAAATGGAATCCTTTAGGGATTCCAATAATCGGGTCTTTGAATGTCTGCATAGTTATTTTAATCATGCAAACTTGCCCTTTATGATAAATAGGGATGGTTAGCTCTCGATACTTGTACAAATGAATTTTCAGGATAGGTAAACAAATCTTCATTTGTATGTACGGGGAAGAACAAGACCAAAGATGCATTGCGTCTAATTTCAAGTGTATTCATGAAAAATGTATTATTCATTGATAGGAGTGGGGCTTTATGGATAAATCAATTTGCACATTTTCTAAAGCTCCTACTCATAACAATGTAAGTGATATAAATACACTATATGGATCCCTTCACCTTGTAAATTTTCTAACCATCATAGTTTTCTACACAAGAGCAAATGTTATCATTTGGATCACAACAAACAATATTCTCAATTTCATCCCCCTGAACATTTTTAATTTCTTGCTAAGGAATTAGAAATTTAGTGATCCATGCATGAATGAGTTTCAAATCAAAATTATGGACATCACTATTTCTAGGTTGCTACATACCAATTCAACCATTAAGTAATTTCATAAGCATTACCTAGGCAGAAAATGTCTAAGTCAATTTTAGCAATGCTTATAAAATTTTAGTTACTTATTTAAATTTATTCTTAAGTAAGGTGACATTCCCTTTTGAAGAACCAAAAAGAGCAATGCTAACACTTACTCTTGTGAAGATGCATAAGAATTGAATGATGAGAAAGTGTAGACCTTACTTACTAATGTAAGCAAAAATCATTCAATCCTAATGTAATTTCAAATGACGGAAAATTTTTAAACTTGTACCTCAATTGAAGAGCAGTCTGGATTGGAGGTCATTTTGTGAGAAACTCACGACTATGGATTTTGGTTTAGCCTTCATGTTCAATGTCTTCTGCCAAGTTGAGGTTGGAGTTGAATGAGCTTCATCTTGTTCCTCCATTGGGCCACCATCTTGAGCATTCCTCCACCACGAACTCAAAATGAGATCGATGGAGGGATATGCACTTGATGAGGCCTTCCAACCTCTTTACAAATTTTGTCTTGGCTGCACTAAAATCAATAACAAACAAACAACTCGAAAATGGGTTATGTTAGCTCAAAAGCATGTTTTACCCTTTGTCAAATTGTTTTGCCCAACTTAAAACAACTTGCAAATGCATTGAATATTAAGGGAAATATTTTTGGTTTCAATTAGGAAGATGAATTCAAGTGGTTACGCCCAAAGTTCATATCCAAATAAATTTATTTCCTAATCCAAAATTTTAGTTTTATGAAGGTTGGAAATTTTACTCTCCAACATACATGCGTGAAAATTCAAACATGCTAAATGCAAATGCAAAGATTGATGAAAATTTTGAATATGCAATTGAGAAAGCAAATATGAGATAACTACCAATTAACCTATTGGCAATGACTCACCAAATTTTTTTTGAAGTCCGATAAGTGAGACTTACCCCCGTACTATTTAGTGCAATTTTGTCCAATCCTTGAGTTGAAGATGTGGACAACTTCTTTTGATTGACAAGTCAAATCTCCTTTGACATGTCAGTTGGACATGTGGACCACATGATGGCTCTAGTCTCTCTGTCATCTTGATGAAGACTTGTTGATATAGTGACGGCTTTTCCCTCTTGAAGATATTCTCTCATGAGCATGGTGAGGCTTGTCCTTCTTTAGGGGTGTTACTTCGACCTTCTTGATATTGCTTTGAGCTAACCACACTTTGATTATAGATCAAAGACTTCCTTGGGAATGTGACATGTGGACTCCACAATCAAACAAGAAACGCTTCATCCACAATATCACTTGCCTTAGGTTGCATGTGCTTGGTTGAAGGGTAGGGATCCAACAATTGATTGTGGGATACATTGGATCTTGAATGCTCTTTAAGTTTCTTGTACTTATCCAAAAAGCTTCATGTAAATGTTATCTTGATTTCTTGCTTGGCCATGAACAAGATACTTCAAGGTAGGCTAGTTGATCTTGAATTCATTGAAATCCCCATAGTCTCCTTGATTACAAGGAGTGATGTTGATTCTAGAGCATTCTTCAATCCACCCCTTGAGTGGAGACCATATTCTCATCCATGATGAATGAGAATAGGACTCCATCAGCTCCAGCACGAATGTGGTCATGGATTGGTGGTGCCAACCCATGACATGAGTGTTGGGTGAAGAGCCAATTATCCATCCCATGATGGAGGCAAACCAAAAAGAACTCTTGGAGGCTCCCCAAATCTTGGGAAATGGATGACTTTGACTCCTACTGGAAGCAGAAATTTTCCCGCGAAAGAAATTGGAGTTGCCTAGCGGACATTTGTTGAGGTACGCCTTGAATTATTTTGTAGTTGAGCACTTGCGTCCTCGTTGGCGATCCCATAAAATGGGTTAGCCAACAGTACTCTGTTTTCACACAAATGGAGAAAACAAACAAGAGTAATCCTGTCTAATAAATACTAGTACCTATAGCTTAATCACAAGTGATAGATATCCTTCACTTCCTTTGCCTTCCCCGACAATGGCGCCCGAAATGTTTGTTGACGTTTCTTACGTCACAGATAAAAATCCGCAAATGCACGGAAACTGTCGTATAGCATTTCACCTAAGAGTATTCCCAAGGGTATCGTTTTATTTCAAAGAAAGGCAATGGAGTAAAGTATACACCACTCTTATGATCAAGTTATGGGATACTAGTCAATTATCAAGATAGTGGTAAGTTGACAATATGGGTAGTGGGACACACACCTAAGCAATCTATTCTAAAGGGTAAATGGGTCCTAATGGAGATTAGACTAAGAGTTGGGGAGTTGCTCCTACAATGCTTCTAATATACTTATACATAGCCTAGGTTAGGTACTAGTGAGCATGTCAATATCGAATCCTTATGCTAAGTTGTACAACACATTGGGCACGAGCTTATCCCTAGCAATACTAGGATGACTCCTGCCAAGAGCCTGTGATATAGGCGAATGTGGAGGATTAAAAAGGACAGATAGGGTTGTCACCACCCATTGCCTACCTCTTCAATTCGTGGGTTTACAAGACATCCAATGTTACTTAATATTCTAGCACCACGCTAGCATATTAAGTAAATACCTTAAGAGTCATGACACAAGCCATCTTAAGGCAATGACTAACCTAAACATCGTTGGACCAATGTTGAGACATAGCATAAGTTATTCATATCAACATGATCATATCATAACTAATTAGACTATAGTGAGGGTTTGTAGTGTTTATGATGATAGAACAATATTTTTATGGCATAATCATAATGACTACTCCTACCACACATATAGAATCCACAATCAAACAAGAAACGTTTCGTCCAGTTAAATGAATAAAAGAAGATTAAAGATAATATCTTTAATATGCATAAAGTCACAAATACAAGAAAAGATACATGGGCCATACCTTCCCCAATTTGGACTTGGAACTAGAGTCTCCTCTCTACAGCCTAACCTCCACTAAGGAACTAGGAGAACTAATGTATACAATAGAATGATGCTCAAGTGGTGTGTGTGTGTGTGTGTGAAGTGAGGGTAGGAGGTTCTATTTATAGGTGGAGAAGGGTTGGTTCCCGCTACCAAATGCGCGCGAATCAGTCATAATTATCTTCAAGAAGTCAGGAGGAGCCAACACGTGTCGATTGATCGAGTTTGGCACCAGGACCATGTCGGCCGACTAGGGGGGTCGACCGACCTGGTCAGGGCTCTATTGGAGCTGTGTTTTCTCCAAGTCCCTGATAGGTGGGTCCCCCTTACTGATATAGGTGATACACCGTTGGATGGCCTCGGATACTTCTATTTGTGGGCTATTTGATCCATGTGGTGCCACATATTGGCACTTGATTGATTGGGATGATATTTTATTGGATTGCTCCCCCTCTTTTACCTCAATTCTGTATAAAATACATGCATGCACTAATTTCTCCAAGTACAAGTGAAACTAGGTCATTTCTAACTATAATATGTGTAAGAAATATTCATTCCATCACATAAATGAGTTAGATTGACGGTTGAAATTAGTATATAATGACCGTCAACACTTATCATCCACAGACCGACGGTCAAAGTAGCGCGTCAACCAATGCCTAGAGATGTACTTGGGGTGCACAGTGCATGAAATGCCCCATCAGTGGAAGAAATGGTTGTCGCTGGCGGAATTGTGGTACAACAACTCGCATCACTCATCACTTGCGTGCTCTCCATTCAAGGCTCTCTACGGGTATGAACCTAACTCTCTTGCAATTCCTAGTGATGTCACTAATGTGGATGCTTCAGTTGCTGACACACTACAAGAGCGAGCTGCCCATTTGGAGGTGCTGAAAAAGAATCTGGCAACAACGAAAAACCGGATGAAGTAGAAGGTTGACTGTAACACCCAAATTTTGGAAGAAAAAAATGTAATTTTTTTCAAGAGCTACAAAATAATTTATTTTGGTATAAAATTCATATAAGGAAATTGCATCATATGATTTGATTGTGTGATTTTTTTTTCAAAATTAAATTCGTAAGAAAATTTGGTTTAAAGTTCAAATCATAAAATGGAAGGAAAACAAAACAGAAAAGAAAAATAAAAAGAAGAAAACCTCACCTGGGCCGCCCATCTCTCCCCAGCCCAACTCCCTCCCTTCTCTGCGCCAGCCCACGTCCGCGCCTCCCCTCTCTCCCTCTCGCTGCCAGCCGCGGGCCGCGCGTCAGCTTCGTCTTCCACTGAACCCCCGCACCTCGCGTGCTGTAATGCACGCACACGTCGCGCCGCACACTCCCCCCCGATTCAATGTCGACAGTTTCACCCTCAATCAAGTGCTGACTAGTGCCCTATGATGGTGCCACACATTACTCCACTGAACCCCTATAAAACCCAGCCTATTCCCCTCGTGTTTCGTCGCCCGGACCTCAAACCCTAGCAACCGACAGCTCGATAATGCCGACCCCGTTCCCGTCATTTCACCCAATTCCACAGCCCGAAACCTTGTCTAATGTGTTCGTCGTATGCTCAGGAGCTCATCGGACATCACCATCGGGGAGGAAAGCCGTTGTGTCGCCGACTTCATTGGGCGCGTCGAGACCAGCTGCCGTTCATCGCCATCGACCAGTATCCATCCCATTTCCGGCCTTGCGACGACTCTCGGTGAGCTCTCCACATCCTCCTCTCTATTTTCCTCTATAGAGTTGTCTCTTACGATCCTTTGCCGGGCGATTTGGTCGTCGCTGGCGAAAGCGCCGCCGTGCCGTCGCGCGCCGCCGCCATGGTCACCGTGGGTGACGTGGCCGCTCGGCTGCCGTCCAGTTTGAGCGAACGACCGAGATTAGAACGGAGAATACCCCTTCGGCCTTTTAAATTCGAGCCATCCATTTTAAATCCTATGACACATATTCAAAGACCCATAACTATTGGATACTTTTCCAGATAACCCCCTGGATATTTTGAACTACCTACAGATTGGCCCAGAAATTTACAAAATAAACCTTAACCTTTCTGGAATTTAGAAATAACTAGATAATGATGTAAAAATATTTTAAAGCCCCTAGAATATTAGAAAATAGCAAATAAATACTGGAAAAATTGTAGAATAACCCCTGGACTTTATAAAAATAGTTTTTAACCTCAGGAATAATTCTATTTTTGCAAAAAAGCCCCTAAAAATACTAGAAATTAAATAAAAGTCCATAATTTCTATAAAATATTATAAAAATAGTTTTATAAATATTTTTAATTTATACTCAATTCTGTAATATTTTTATTAATTTATCTAAATTGCTGATTTATGGATAAAATGCTTTATAAATGTATTTAATTCATAAAAATTAATTTACACATAGAAATAAATATTAAAAATGGTGTAAAAATTTTAAAATGCACATTTTATGTTATAAATTTATTTTGAGCATATTTTTGAAGAAGAAAACTTTCTGGAAAATAATAATAGGTTTCAAATAAATATAAAAATTGTATAAAATTGCTAAAAATATGTTTTATTCCAATTATCTCATTTAAATTCAAATTCTCAAATACATAATTTATGCCTATGATTTAAGTTAACCATGAAATCATAAATGTGTAGGAATTTATGTCTATTTAATTGTATTGTGTGCACTTTGTGATTGTTCTTATGTATGCTATCATTTTATGTGCATCATCGTATCTAGAGTCGGGGCCAGAACCAACTTTCAATCTCCAACAACACCAGTTTCCCGTCGACCACCAAACTCACTTTGGAGGCAAATTCCTTGACCATCTTGCACCCTTTTTATTAAGTTTTAGTTAGATGCATGCTAAATAAAAAGTTGAATTTTATGTTATGTTTTCCCTAGATTTTCCACAGTCTTCCTTGTCGACATGGTTTGGGTGGTTTTACTATTAACTAGTTCACGCTTAGCCAGGTTTAAATGAATATTAACAAATTGTCTACATGTTATATTTGATTTACTGTGATTCATGAATTGTTGGCAATAATTGAAATTAGTGGATAGGAATCTAATAGGGGGTGTTGGTTGGTATGGTGCATGCGTGCACAAGACCTTGGTTTGGGGGCTTGACACCTATCGGATTCTAAGGACTGATTTATAGAGGAAGTTGCTAAGCCTTACAGTATCACCACAGGGTTGTATATGGGACAACTTGGTTTAGTAATTTGGTCTCTCCCGATGTAGCATTGGTAATCGAACAAGCAGGGAATTGGTTCATATTACTGCCTTGGGATCTGCATGGATCAAGAGGGGGCTTCTCCTAGCGGAGGGAAAATAGACTCTAGGTGCTGGAGCGGTGAAACCTTAGAATACTAATTGCAAGTTGAGAGAACCATCAGAAAGACCTCGTAGTGATCTCCTGACCACACACCTATGGAAGTGTGTAATGTGGTTAACTACCACGGGCTACAGAGAGGTTTACCTTAGTCCACCTGGCAACAGGGGATGAAATCATGAACTATGGGTAAAGGATACACACTCTGCAGAGTTTCGTCAAACTGTCTAGACACCCGTGCTCACGGACACGAGCGGCTTGGGACCAAGTTCATAATTATTGAGATTAATGCAGGTTTTAATGAAAGAATGAAGAAAGCGCCATTTTTAATGAAAGAATGAAGAAAGCTCCAAAAAGAAAGGAGAATGAGGATACATTCAGAAAATAGCTCAAGAACTAAATAGAACACATCATTGTGTAGGGAGTGTGGTGGTGTATCACATCCCAAGAGCTCAAGCACAAAAATCCTCACACACTTCACATTTCACAAGAAAAACGGACTAGTGCGATATACACCAGACTAGTCCAATATCCTTTCTGGACAGGTTCGAACAAGTCCAGTCAATGCGGACTTGTCCGCACCGGACTAGTCCGAAAAAGTCCGGACTAGTCCGATAATGCCTCTTACTAAAATCGGACAAGTCCTCCAAATGCGGACTTGTCCTATATTCACTAAGGGCATCACCACACCGGACATGTCCGATATCAGCACGGATAAGTCCGAAAACCGTTTTGACTAAAATCAGACAAGTCCGCTCCTAGACGGACAAGTCTGATATTTCTGGATACTTAGGGTTTCCTGCACGCCGCACACACACTAGTTCGGACTCCACCACGGACTAGTCCGGACCCTCGAAACCATAACAGTAACTTTTGAAAACCCTAATATAAATAGATGTGCACGGCCCAACTATCATAACTCTCGACCCCCTGCACCATCACACCTTCCAAGAGCCTAGAAAACACATCTCTCCACGAAATCCAACACAAGAAAGATCAATCCCTTAAGGATTCAATTTGGATCAAAGGAGAGATGCAATTCCACACGTTTGAGCTCTTGGGTTTGATCTCTAACACACTCCTGTGGTTTCATTATTCATCTTATGAGTGTGTTCTTGGTGGTGTTTTGAATTGTAATCTTGGGGGGCCCTCAACTTGTGAGAAGGCCCCTTGAACTTGGTGATTTGCCCCTTTGTGATAGTGGAAGAAGAATTGGCCTTCGTGGCGATTCGACGAGGTTAGGGTCAGCGAAGACCCAGTCCTTTCATGGTCTCCTCAACGTGGATGTAGGTTGCCTCTGTGGGAACCGAACCACGTGATAAAATCGTGTGTCAAACTTGATTTAAAGTTTCTCATATCATATTCTAGGGTTTGATTTATTTTGTTCATCTTACGTTAGAACATTCATATCAAAGCTAATTTGCACTACACTTAACTTCATTGAATCAATACTTGTAAGTTACATACTATTTTCCATTGCATACTGTGCCTGAATTGAAATCATTGATCGAACTTGATCAATCTAGTCTGCACGCACCGGACTAGTCTGTACTTTATCAGACTAGTCTGATATCTCGGGATTTGATCAGTTTGTTAAGTGCTGCAGGTTCCGACTAAAATTCAAAAAGGCCTATTCACCCCCTCGAGGCCACATTCAATTGGTATCAGAGCAGGTTTCTTCGTAAGAGACTAATCACTCGAAGAAAACATGTCAGACATGAAGGATGTACACAAGAGTCTTAACCAAGAGAAGGTGGAAGACAAAAAAGCTCAAAAGTTGGAGAAGCTCCTCGATGCCATCCAGGACTTCGAGGATGACGATGAGGAGACGCTTGGACTCAAGGTGCTCTTAAGGAAGAAAGCTCTCTCAAAAGGGAAAGTGAAGGTCGAGGACGAGAAGAAGAAGAAGGGGAGTAGTCACACCGACTACTCCCGATATCCTTTTAATTATGATATCTTAAATTCTAACAATAATCATTACCTATCTATTCCCCTTGGAAAAGCCCCACATTTTGATGGCAATGACTACTCAATGTGGAGGCAAAACATGAAAATGCACTTGATCTCACTCAATCCAAGCTTGTGGTACATTGTGGTTATAGGAATAGATATTCCCGACGATGATGAGGAGCTCAAGCCTAGCAAAGAGCAAGCAATCCATCGAAATACCCAAGCTGCAGAAGTCATCACCTCATCACTAAGTTGTGACGAGTTCACCAAGGTGGATGGACTCGAGATTGCAAAGAAAATATGGGACACACTTCAAACTGCACATGAAGGCGATCGTCATGTGCGAGAGGCAAAGATCAAAATGATCGAAGGCAAATTGGGAAGATTCGCCATTGAAGAAGAAGAGTCGCCGCAAGACATGTACAACCGCTTAAAGACGCTCATCAAAAAGGTTCGAACATACAGAAGCAAGAAGTGGAACAATCATGAGGTGGTGAAGCTCATCCTTAGAGCTTTCATGCCTCGCAAGGTCACCTTGTGCTCGATGATTAGAGAAAGCCCCGGGTACAAGAAAATGACCCAGGATGAGCTACTTGGGAAAATCATCAATTTCGAGATGATGGAAAAGCAGGCAAAGCATGTCAAAGAGATTGCCGACCTTACCCCGGCAAAGAAGAAAGGGGTCGCTTTGAAGTCCACTCTCAAGCCCTTGTCTAAAGAAGCTCGAGAAGCTCAACAAGAAGAGGACAACGATGACGAGAGAAGCGAAATTGACGAAGAAGACATGATCCTCTTTATGAAGAGATTTAAGAAAATGATGAAGAGAAGACAAGGTGGAAAATCATGTGCAGGAAAATACAAAGAGAAGCCAAGACCAAAGATGAGGCGGGCGTGCTACAACTGTGGTGTATATGACCACTTTATAGTTGATTGCCCGTATGAAGAAAATAATAATAAGACCAAGGAAACAAAGCCTCATCCCAAGAAATTCTTCAAGAAAAAGAAGCAAGCTGGACAAGCACATCTAGGAAAGGAGTGGGACTCAAATGACGAGTCCTCATCCGAAGAGGAAGAGGATATGGCTAGCATAGCCATCGAGAAGACATCCCAGAAGTCCACCCTCTTCCCAACTCTAAGCGCATGGAAGGGCAACAACACTTGCCTCATGGCAAAGGAAAGTAAACGAAAGGTAACAACCAAATCCTCTTCCTTGCATTCTCATTCTAGTGATAGTGAAGTTGCTAGTGATAATGAAGACATACTAGTTGACTTAGATAAGAAAACATCAGCAAAAATGAAATTCCTACTTGATCAGCTTGTTGAGAAGGATAAGTTAATCATTCGTCAAGAAGATATGATTATCTCCCAAAAAGAGGAATATCTTGAACTTGACAAACTTCTCGAACTTGAAAAGGAGCAAGACAAGTCACTGGAACTTGAGTTAGCCTCAAGCAAGGAAGCTTGCTTGAAGTTAAGCAACTCAAACACCACCATCAAGGATGAACTTGCTAACCTCTCCAAGGTTAACAAAATCCTTGAGGTACAAGTTGAGTCACTCAAACAAAGTGACCCCTCATCCTCTTCAAGCTCACCTTCTCAACCACTTAAATATGAAGCTGCCATTATTGGTTCATGTGCTAAAATTAACACTAGCTTGAAGGAAAAGTCTACTTCTACCAAGGACAAGCATCCTTCCCAAAGTGGCATATTTGACAAGGAGAAGATCAAATATGCACGTAGTGCGTACTTGGTCACAAGACCTCCTAATGTCAAATATGGCATTGGTTATCCTTATGGTGAAAAGCAATATGCTAGAAGCCATAAAAATAACAAACATAGCATTTCCTTTGTGAAGGGAAACTTCTCTCAAGCCAGAAAGACCAATTATGCTAATAAGTCCAAAGTCAACACACATGATCACCAGACTAGTCCGATCCCTACTCGGACAAGTCCGGTCCTTCGAACAAGTCCGGTTTCCCGGACTAGTTCTGTTCATCTACAACAGTAACTATTATTCAAGACTTTCAATGCATCCTATGTTCTAATGAGAAGTAATTTTGGTAAAGTTTATGCTCATTATGTTGGGCCACGCCATGGGAACACCAAGTCTCAAGTGTGGGTGCCCAAATCTCTTGTAACTAACCTCAAAGGACCCAAGCAAGCTTGGGTACCTACAACCAAGGATTGATTTGTTTTTGTAGGCATATTCCTCCGGTGGATCGAAATGAGTGCTAGACAGCGGTTGCACCAACCATATGACCGGAGAAAGAAGGATGTTCATTGAGTATGAAGAAAATGAGGATCCAAGCGAAGGCATCTATTTTGGAGACAATAGTCAAGGAAAGGTGCTCGGTACCGGTAAAATTGCCATATCATCTCAACATACTCTTTCTCATGTGTTACATGTTGATTCCTTAGATTATAACCTGCTATCTATATCTAAATTATGTGACAAAGGTTATAATTGCTTGTTCACTAATGAGGGTGTGACCGTCTCTAGAAGGGGTGATGGTTCCATTGCATTTGTCGGTACCCTGCGTACCGTATACCCCTTGGGACTACAAAAATACCAAAGGAACTTCACCTGTCTGAGTTGAAGACCTGCGAAGGCCCCACATGTCATACGGAACCGGACTTGCATCCCATCTATGGTTAGTCCCGGTGCTGCCACGTGTATACTGCAACCGAACCTCCATCCCACACATGGGATAGCTCCGTACTAAACACTTGTGCGGCACCCCCGGACCTAACCCCCGACAGAGGGAAGCTCCGGTACTGACACGTGTACATCTACACCGGACCTACCCGTACCAGACGGAAAGCTCCAAAGCTGCCACGTGTCCAAACCGCCGGACCTTCAACCTCAGCAATAAGACTGGTGAACCCCCAACGGCTCGGACCTTCAGGGGGCAATCAAAGACTTCAAGACCTGATTAAGTGTCATTAATACCATATTAATGACACATGATCGGAAGGCCCTTAATACTAGTAATGGCACTGTCAAGTACCGTTACCATGCTATTAAGGGTAATTAATCTCATTAATTGTGTATTAAGCATCAGTAACTGCTAGGGCCACATGTCGGGCCAGGCTAATGGTGTAACGACCAGCCCTTGTACTATAAAAGGATTGGTCGACGATACACGCGGGGACACACGCTCTCTCCTATCGGACTTTGAGAGACTCTCTGGAAGCTCTAGACTCTTAGACGCTCAATACAACAACTACACACCCCGTGGAGTAGGGTATTACGCTGAGGCGGCCCGAACCACGTAAATCCTTGTGTCTATTTGCCATCGTCTTTTGAATCTCTGCGTACCCAATACTGAACTACAAACTCTGCGAGCTACCAATGGTAGTATCGGGAGAATTGCCGGAGAAACACTCCGATAGTTGGCGTGCCAGGAAGGGGGAGCCCGAGATTCGAAGATGGTGAACTCTGTTGCTGGATCGTCCAACGGCAACCTTGCAGTGCAACCTGCTAGAGGCAATCCCTCTAATGTGCAGCAGCCAGCAGGTGCCATGGCTCCAGCAGGAGTCATGCCTCCACTGCCACCGTCTGCACCGGCAAATCAAGCTGGATAGCAGGACGGGGCATCTGCGTCGGTCACGACATCGGCTAACAACAACCCTGAACACGCGCTCCATGCAGCGCGTGCTCTTATCCAACGCCCACCACCTCCAGGTGCATCCCAGGGTGCAATGGAGCAGTGGAGGGATGATGTGGAACATTTGGTTGCAGCAACAGCCGATCGCATCAGCAACCAAGGTCCTCCCCCCTCAGGGCGGGCCCCATCGCAGCATCGTACCGTGTCGGGCAGACTTGGTCCGCACGCTTCCCAGCATAGGAGGCGCGCTATGTCTCAACAAGCGACATCGCTGCCTCTCGGGGCGCGACACACCGATACGATAACCAGGCTTTCAACTCACGACCTTCGGGCGGAGCTTAATCGCCATTACCGTCAACAGGACAACCGCGTCCATATCGAGCGTGCTCGCAAAAGGCGAGAGGCTCGAGACAGTCTTGCTCCCGAGGGAGTAGGAGGAGGCTGTTCTGTCCTGGCCATGCACCTACGCATGGTCAGATGGCCACAAAATTTTCGGCCTCACCTGCCAGAGAAATTTGACGAGACTGTCAATCCCGCTGAGTTTCTCCAAATCTACTCTACCGCAATCCTTGCGGCCGGAGGCAACGAGGCTGTAATGGCCAACTATTTCCCTGTGGCTTTGACTGGGACCGCCAGATCCTGGTTCATGAGCCTTCCGCCCGACTCCATCAATAGTTAGGCGGAACTGTGCCAACAATTCACCGCCAATTTTGGGAGTTCATACACCCGACCAGGCACCGAATTGGACCTTTTTGCTGTCAAGCAGAAGGGGGGAGAATACCTGCGATCCTTCATCGAGAGGTTCTCCCAGGTACGAAACACTATTCCTTCTATCTCTAGTGCCTCTGAAATTGTGGAATTTAGATAGGGCGTGCGAGACAAGAAGATGCTGGAGAAGCTGGCGACCAAGGAGATCACCAGCGTCACGAAACTCTTCAGCTTGGCAGACAAATACACCAAGGCTACGGAAGGCCGTGAAATGCACTCCCAACCACCTCCGGAGGATAATAAAAAAATCCTCCAAGGGTGAAGCCACTACCTCCGGGAGTGGCAAAAAGAAGAAAAAGTCCAACAACAAGAAAAAGCCGTCGGTCGGCACACCTATTGCTGCAGCTGCCGCAGCTCCGGGTGGCTGGAGGCCACGCCCCGAGAAAGGACCTCGGCCGTCATCTGAAGACGGTGGCAGCTCCAAGATGTGGTTTCCTATACATAAGTCGAACAACCACAACTTGGAAGGCTGCCGAGAGGTCCAGAACCTTGTCGAGCGCTACAACAAGCGCCGGGAAGAAGTTCCTTTCCGTCAAAGGGAAGGAAAACGGAAAGTCAACGAAGCTCCAACTGAAGAGGAGTTAGGCTTTCAAGACCCTAAAAAGGTCTTGAAGGCTGTTTACACCTCCGTTGACTACGACTCTGACGTCTCTAACAATGAACATCGGAAAAGCATGAACACAATCTTTGGTGGTTCGTGGGACATCACCTCCCGACGTGTCCTTAAGACCATGCGGCGGGACATGGCCTCAGTAGATCCCACCGCTAGGGCGGAGCTGCACCGGAAGTGGATGGATACTGCCATCACTTTCGATGCATCAGACTACCCTCGTAATATGATCGAAGCTGGCCAACTCCCATTGATGGTATCTCCGACCATCAATAACATCCAACTCCACCATGTAATGGTGGACGGAGGTTCGGAGCTGAATAAGCTTCAAAGCTTTCGTCAAACTTCAGCTCCGACCTTCGCCCCTCCTGACCTTTCTCCGGAGTAGGTCCGGGGGACATAACCCCACTCGGTGCAATTACTCTTCTGGTGACCTTCAGGATCCGGGAGAACTACCGCACTGAGAAGTTGGTCTTCGACCTGGCGCATATCAACTTACCCTTCAACGCTATTCTGGGTAGGCCAGCCTTATACAAGTTCATGGCTGCTGCTCATTATGGCTACTTGGTGTTGAAGATGCCAACACCAGCTGGTGCTCTCTGGGTCCATGGAGATTGCACCGCCGGAGTGACAGCTCTGGAAGAACTCCACGCACTTGCTACGACACAGGAAGAAGAATCCATAAAGGAGCAAGCTCCGAAACCCCTGAGCATTCGTCATCGAGGCTCAACCTCCACACCTCGCGTTCAACCAAGCTGCGACACCGACATTCCCTTCAAAGTCGTCTAAATCGGTCCTGACGCCGCTCAGACCACCCATATATCGGGAGGTCTGAATGACAAATAGGAACTCACGCTCATCACTTTCCTCCGGGCTAACGTCGACGTGTTTGCCTAGCAACCGTCACAAATGCCTGAGATCCCTAAGGAAGTGATCAAGCATAATCTGAAGATCTATCCTGACGCTCAGCCTGTACATCAGAAGCCTCAGAAGCAATCAGTAGAGCGACATAACTTCATACAACAAGAAGTGAAGAAGTTGCTCGAAGCTAGATTCATCCAAGAAGTCTTCCTTCCAAAATGGCTGGCAAACCCAGTCGTTGTACCCAAGGCCGGCGGGAAGCTTCGGATGTGTATCGACTACACTACACTGAATAAGGCATGTAAAAAAGATCCATTCCCAATACCTAGAATAGATCAGATAGTGGATTCCACCTCCGGGTGTGAATTACTGTGTTTCCTAGACGCATATTCTGGGTACCATCAAAACAGAATGTCTAGGGAAGATGAAGAGCATACCTCCTTCATCACTGTAGATGGATTATATTGTTATACTGCCATGCCATTTGGTCTCAAGAATGCTGCTTCAACATTTGTACGGGCTATGTACAAAACTTTTGGAGAGCTCATCAGAGACGTAGTGGAAGTGTATGTCGATGACATCGTCATCAAGATTAAGAACAAGGAGTCATTCCTTGACACCTTGCAAGCTGTCTTCAACATTTGTGAGTCACTCGCACAAAGCTGAAACCGGACAAGTGTGTCTTCGGGGTTAGCTTCGGAAAGCTTCTTGGATTCTTGGTGAACCACCGAGGCATAGAGGCGAATCCGACGAAGATTAAAGCTATTGAAGATATGCGGCTGCCAGCCCGCATAAAGGACGTCCAAAAGCTGACTGGATGTCTAGCCGCCCTCAGCCGATTTATTTCAAGGCTGGCGGAACGGGTGCTACTGTAACACCCTCAATTTTTGCATCATGCATTACATACATGTTCATGCATTAAGTATTAATAGAATAAAAGAAAAATGATAAAACATACATATATGATGTAGCAAAAAGAAGAAATAGAAAATAATAGCGTAAAATATGTATTAGGGAATAAATATAAAAATAATAATAAGAATATAAAAAAGAAATATATATAAATAAAACATATATAATAATAAATATATATATATATATATACAAAAACAATAATAAATAATAAATAAATAAAATGAATAAGATAAATAAAATAAATAAAATATAAATAATAAAATATATAATAATAATAATAATATAAAAAGAATATATAAACAATAATGTATTTATAAAAAAAGAAAAAAAAAGAAACAAAATCACCGCCGCTAGCCAGGCCGAACCGGCCCAGCCAGCGGGCACCACCGCGCAACCCCCGACGACCGCGCGCGCTTGCGCTGGCCCCACCCCGCCGAATACCGCCCGACGCCTCCCGCTCCCGCACGATTCCCGCCCCCCCGCAGCGCGCGACGCGCTAGCGCACGCCCGCTCGCCTGGGCCCTGCCCCGCGCCCCGCACCGCAACGCCCGCCCGACGCACGCGCTGACCCCGTGCGACCCCGCCCGACGCCCCGAATTGCGGTACGAGTCGGTACCGATGCGCGTCCCGCCGTCTATAAAAGCGCCCGTAGCTCCGTAAGTTTTTCCTGATCCAGAAGACGTCGCCTCCACGATAAAAAAAGGGCCCCGCCGCCGGAACCAGAGACCAGAGGGCTACGCCCAGGGAAGAAAAAGAAGAAAAAGGAGGGGAAGAAGAGGAGGAAAAAGAGGAGGGCGCCGCCGTCCGCTGGAGATCGTCATCGCCATCGCGTCGCCGTCGTCGTGCCGCCGGAGGACCCTGCTCATCTACTTCGTCTACGCATTGTCCCCATCTCGCGATCATCGAAGCCATCACATCTACGGTAGGCCATGTTCCCGATGCGAATTTTAGCGACCATATTGAATCTAATAGACGTAAATTGATCGTAGTTGCGTCATATTTTTATTTTCAACAGCATTAATCCACCCTAAAACCCCCGTAAACTCATATGAACACGTATGAACTAGTTGCATCTAATTAATAAACAACCGTAGTAAATTAATTATGAATTGTGCATGTATACATGTCATTGCATGTTGATTATTTTGTGTGCATTATATTGAATTGTATGTACTTTCCTGTATGTATGATCACGTGTAGAGGAACGTGCTCAAGAGGCTGCATACGAGGATTTCCAAAATCAAGACTTCGAAGCGCTTGAGCAACCCCATCCGTCGGAGCAAGGCAAGTGTACTTGAAGCATATTGATCCTGTTTTAAAATAAATGTTTTGTTTGCAAACTGCATGCTTGTGTCAAATTGATGGGAATCCTATGGTAGGAAGTTTACTAGTTTTGTTTGACCACCCTTGTCACCTGGAATATATGGTAGAGAGTCGGGAAGGGCTTTTTACCTTTTTGCTTCGCTTAATTAATTGGGATGACAAACAACTCTACACATTTAATTATGCATCAATGATATTCTGGTTAATGTGAACTGGTCAATACGATGGGTGATCTAAGCAAGCCTGGTATGTGGATGGGTTGGATGTTATGGTGGTTTGCTTGCCTTAGATCTAAGGACCGGTTCATGCAAGAATATGCCAGGTCAACAGTGCCACCACAAGGCCAAGTATGGGTGCGGCGTAGCTGAATAATTAGGAGCGCTGATAGTATTGTATGGACCATTGGATGGCGCCGGGAATGGGAGTCGAGGAGGACTGCCCTGGGATCCGCATGGCACATGAGGGGGCCCGTGGGTGGGAGAATAGAGATTCAAGCCTGCCGGTGAAACCTTAGTGGGCCCGTACATACTAGTAGTCCCTTTTGAAAGGCTATTTTGTGATCTCTTGGCCACACACCTACGGAAGTGTGAGATGGCATAATGGAGGTTTCTTAGTCACCGAAGGGTGATGGAATCACAAACATGTGGGTAAAGTGGTACAACCTCTGCAGAGTGTAAAACTATCATGATAGCCGTGCTCCCGGTTATGAGCGCCTGGATGACCTACATGATTAGAGTTGGATTTTGGTATTGGGATGGTTGGTTAATGGTTATGGGTTGGTAATGGTTATGGATGGTTTTTGGCTTATGGTTATGGATATGAATTTGAGTTATGGTAACTGGACATGGATAATGATGATGTTGGCAATAATTGGATATTGTTTATATTATGTTAATATGATGGTTATGATGGGATTGTTTCACATAGACATAGTATAATGCTTTTCAAATGTTTTACTGTAATTTTCAGCACTAAGCCATTATTACATTCGTCATTTAAATAAGCCACATGTCATACTTTCCACACTTGCTGAGTACGACATGTACTCACCCTTGCAATCCCCCCCCCCCAACAGCTACTGGAGACAATTGGGAGTACCCTGAGGATCACGTGGAGTACTAGGTTGCGTACCGCCGTCAATTTCCTATGGATTGGAGTCGTACTGCTCAATTTATTTTCCGCTGCATTATTTAGAGTTTTATCATTCGTGAACTATTGGATTATTGTAATAAAGTACTTATTTAATAGTTGAGACGTGGTTAAATTCTGTATATCGTTTGTGATGCAACCGTATATGTGTGATGAACTTCCTGGGCACACATATGCGTTCGCTTGGTTCATATTCGGAACCGGGTGTCACAGCTACCTTTCTTCAAGCTATTGAGGAGGTCCAGACCATTCCAATGGTCTGAAGAAGCAAAAAAGGCGTTCCAGGAGCTGAAGCAACTCCTCACCACCCTACCAACCTTGGTAGCTCCGAACCCTGGTGAGCCTCTACTGTTTTACATTTCGGCAACTGACAAAGTTGTCAGCATGGTCCTGGTTGCGGAGAGACTAGAACCGTCACACGCTCAGGAATCCAGACCCCTCCAGGAGTGTCAGGAGGTTCCTGAAGGTGAGTCTGGGTCCCAGTCCCCAGACTTGGGTCAACAGGGAGTTACTCTTGTTGAGAAAAAAGAGTTGGACCCCCCCTGGGAGGGTCCAGGTCACTCCTGAAGAAGCTCTGGGTTCCTCCAACAAGGATCCGGTGGTTCCCGAACAAGAACCGGACCCCTCCGAGAGGGTCCGGGTCGATGAGGAGGTAGCTCCAGGCCCCTTTGGGAGGGTCTGGACGGTCCTGCGCCCAGCGCACTTCATCAGTGAAGTACTCCATGACGCCAAGACTCGGTACCTTGAGGTACATAAGCTGCTCTACGCAGTTCTTATTGCCTCTAGGAAGCTCCAACACTACTTCCAAGCTCACAAGATTTCAGTGGTAACCTCTTATCCACTACGTTCAATTTTGCATAACCCCAATTCCAGTGGGAACATTGCAAAGTGGGCAGTGGAATTAGCCGAGTTCGACCTTGAATTCATCCCAAGACAAGCGATCAAGAGTCAAGCATTGGCGGACTTCATGGCGGAATGGACCCCCTCTCCATCAAATCCTGGGGGCCCCAGTGAGCAGAAGTCGGAACCCAAGGTTCCGGTCTTCACTGAGCCTCACTGGACTCTCTACTTCGACGACTTCGTGCAGAAGCAAGGGGCCGGAGCTGGAGTACTTCTCCTCGCTCCGACTGGGGAGAAAGTGAAATACATGGTGCACCTTGACTTCAAGGCGACCAACAATATGGCGGAGTATGAAGCACTAATTTATGTTCTCAAGGTGGCACTGTCGTATGGTGTCAAACAACTGTTGGTAAAGGGTGATTCACAAACTTGTTGTAAAACAAGTCAAAGGTGAATGTTGCTGCAACAACCCTCAACTAGTTGCATACCTACTTGAGGTCCAAAAGCTTCAGAAGGACTTCGACGTCCTGGATCTTTGCCATGTCTAGCGTCTCAACAATGCTGAAGCTGACAAACTCTCGACGAAAGCTTCAACCGGGGCTCTGGCTCCTGACGGAACCTTCGTCCGGAGGTTGTCTAAATCTACAGCTCAGCCTGCCGAACTGAGCGAAGAGGGTGAGACCAGCACCTCAAAGCTAGCGGTCCCGATGACCCTGTTACCCGGCATCCATCAAGGGTCGTAGGTGCTGCAGGAAGCTCCGAGCAACCCAGCACGCAAGACTCAAATGCTCAAGCTAGCTCCGATGCATGGATCTTGGAGATCCGAAGCTACTTGAAAGACAACTTCCTTCCTGAAGATAATGCATCTGCTGACCAGATAGTCAGATTGGCTAAAAGATACACGCTGGTAGAAGGGGATCTCTGCCGGTGCGGTGCCAACGACATCCTAATGCGGTGCATTACAAGGGAAGAAGGCTGCGAGCTCCTCATAGAAATCCATAGAGGCGAGTGTGGGAACCACGCGTCTTCTCGCACACTGGTCGGTAAAGCCTTCCGACATGGCTTTTACTGGCCCACATCACTCCAGGATGCAACTGAGCTGGTGAAGAAATGTGAAGCATGCCAGTTCCATGCGAAACAAATTCATACACTGGCTCAACCTCTACAAATGATACCTCCTACATGGCCTTTCGCTGTGTGGGGGATGGATATCTTGGGACCTTTCCCAAGAGCCGTTGGAGGTTACAAGTTCCTGTACGTTGCCATTGACAAATTCACGAAATGGCCGGAAGCTACTCCAGTTGTAATAATAAACAAACAATCAGCCATCAACTTCTTACAGTCCATCGTATGCAGATTGGGAGTCCCAAAAAAATCATAACTGATAATGGGACCCAGTTCACAAGCTCTGCATTCCAAGGATATTGCAAAGACCTCGACATTCAAGTCAGCTACGCTTTCGTAGCTCACCCGACAAGCAATGGCCAAGCCGAGAGAGCAAATGCAGAACTCTTGAAAGGACTTAAGACGCGCACATATGAGCGTCTGAGAAAACTTGGAGCCAACTGGATCAAAGAGCTTCCGCCCACACTGTGGGCCAACAGGACAACTACAAATCGGTCAACTGGAGAGACACCCTTCTTCCTGGTGTACGGAGCTGAAGCAGTCCTTCCTCCGAAAATCACCTTGGGGTCGCTTCGGGTCCGGACCTTCGATGATGCTACGCAGGACTAGCTCCGGCGTGAAGACCTTGACCTCCTTGAAGAGGGAAGGTGCCGAGCAGCTGTTCGAAATGTTCGATACCGCCAAGCTCTTCGGCGCTATCACCAACAGCATGTTCACAACCAACAACTCGAGGAAGGCGATCTGGTGCTATGGAGAATACAATCCAGAGAAGGGTTAAACAAACTTTCCCCCAACTGGGAAGGACCCTTCCGAGTGATCAAAGTATTCAGTCCCGGATGCGTTCGCTTGGCAACCGAGGATGGGACACCTCTCCCTAATCCTTGGAACATTGAGCACCTCGGTAAGTTCTACGCTTAATATCACGGAGGTGAGTCTGTAATTACATGTGATGTATGTTATAGAGTCATTGTACAGAGTCGGGTAGCTCCTCTGGGAGAACAGCCGGACCTTCCCCGGAAGGTCCGCAAAGTTCAGGAAACACTTGTCACAGTCTCAAAACTAAAAGTGTAGCTAGCTACCTTGGGTCAAATGAGAAACAAAACACACTTAGCCTGGTTCCGTAGCCTAAGGGTGTACTTGTTTCCCCTGTACCCCGGACCTATAATGAAATACATAATTGTGTGAAAACAAACTCCACGTGCATTTATTTTGTACAGGCTCAATATTTTTTCTTTTTCTTTTTCTTGTCTATAAAAAAGTTGTGCAATTCTTAAGAAACTTTAGCTCGACCAATTTATGTACAATTCGAGTTGCATTGTCTATTCCTCCGGGTCCAAACATTGTTAATGGTCTACTCGTCTAAATGCCACCAAGCCAATCTAGGGCCGGAGTGTGCTATCGACTTAGCCTGGTCATGCACCCTAAGTACGCCACTCTACCTACACCCCGACAAGCCGAAGTAAGGCGAGTTCAGAAACGATCGGACCTGAAGGAAACAAGGCAGTGCACTTGATTGAATTTAGAATTGTGTTAGACCTAAAACTTTCCCGGGAATAGTAAGTCACAATTGAGTTATAGATAGGAAACGGATTTTACTGTTTTTCTTGACTTCAATGTGCAGGAAAAATAAAGACAACATAATGATGGTGAATGACCAGAGCTACCAGAGCTCTGACATCCCCTAAGGTGGCTTGTGTCGATGTTCCAAACATTGATAACGAGCGTCTCTGGAGCTACTCAGCTCCGCTAAAACCAGGGGGCCAACCGTCAATGTGAACAAAAGATGGTGGGAAGACTCTACAATAGAGTCTGTTGTCGACACACCGCGTGTTGACAGAGGCCTGAAAGCATCTAGGCCCCCATAAGGTATGGTTTCGGTGATTAATGACAACCGTTGGATATCACTAATAAGTTTGTGGATGCAAATCCTCTCATATAACTCATCACACTTAATGGACTCTATATTTATATCATCTACTGCTCATTGGATACAATTGGAGACCCCTCAACAAACTATTTTATGAGGTCAATCGATTTTCATGAAGACTGAAAGAAAAAACATATATGTCAAAATTATTCCATCAAAATTGACAGCACACGAGACTTAGTCGTCATCAGAAGAACATTTCAAACAAATGTCTAAGAGGTCACTCAGACAAATTCCAAAAGAATCACTTAGAACAACTCGAAGCACACAAAATCAACTCACCGGATCATCCGTTGTATCCAGAAAAAACTACATCGGTCGAGTTGGCTCTACAGCAGAAAAGACCTCAATCTTGGGTATACACCGGATCATCCGATGTGGAAGCAAGTGTTACATCGGTCGATCATTCTAGTAAGAAATTTCCCTGGACCAAGTAACACCGGACCATCCGATGTACAAATATGCCACATCAGTCAATCATTCCAGTAAGCATTATTTCTGGACCATCCTGGACCAAGTGTCACCGGATTATCCGATGTACAGGTGTATACAACATCGGTCGATCAACGGTCATATCTAACACAGTGACCTCAACTAATTTGTATTCGACCGTTGACAGCTGAAGGGAGAACATCGGATCATCCGATGTTTGCAGAACAGTGATGTCAGCCTACTTTTCCAATGGCTATCTCGTGGAAGATGTCTATTTATACCCCTTGAACCAGTCATTTGGACAAGTTTTGATGCCCTGAGCTACTCTACACATTATCAAGCATTCAAGACGTTGAACAACCACTTCCACATCATTTACACCACTTGTACACCAAGAGATAGGCTAGAACTTACTAGAGATGATGCTTGTGTGCTTCCATTCTTGGTGATTGGAGTCTCTAGTTTAGTGAGAGCTGTAAGTGAGTGTCTATTGGTGATTGCATTCACCGTGTATCAGTCGGTGATTAGAGAGATCCTTTTGGAGCTTGCCAAGTCGGTTGTGGAAGCCCGGAAGATCAAACTTGTACAAGTCTTGAGCTCCACCTTGCCGGAGATGGTGAAAGGAGACTCCTAGTGAGATCCCTGGTCTTGGTGACTTGGGAGTGGCTACACCCTTTGGTGGGTGCCACAATGTGGATGTAGGAAGGTCTTGATGATCTTACCGAACCACGGGATAAATCACCGTGTCTTTGTGTCTTCTCAGGAGTTTGCATACTCTTCCTTTCCCGTTATACTTATGCATTTCATATACCACAAACTTATTCACTCACGCTTGATCTTCCTTGCCTTAAGTTCTCGAATTCTTGCCTCTTCAAGATCATAACACCTTCCGACACATAATGAGAACGGAAGTTCTCCTTGAATTTTGCCCAAGTGAACCTCTCTTGATTCTCATGTGCATTGCAATAAGCATCCCACCAATCTGCAGCTGCTCCAACGAGTTGATGAGAAGCAAATAGGACCTTCTCTCGGTCGAAAATAGAAAGTTTCTTCTCCACGGACTTGAGCCAATCATCAACATCCATAGGGTCGGCAGCTTGAGCAAAGGTTGGCGGCCTAGTCCTCATAAACTCTCCCAATCGGTTATGAGGAGGCGAGGGTGGCGGTGGAGGCATGTGGGGCTGATTGTTGATATTGCCAGCCTGCAGCTGTCCCATTGTTTGTATCATGGTCTGCATGAGCTGGTTTTGCATAGCCAATAGCTGCTCAATGTTGATAGCTCCATGAGCAGGTCCTTGTCCATTGTTGTTTTGAGGTACTCCATGGTTCTCCTCCTCGTCATTGACATCCCTCTGATTGCGAGTCCTCACCATCTGAAGAAGAGCAATAGGTAAGAATTAAGAAACGTCCCCAACTATATGCATCAAGGGATATGAAGCTAACCAACTAGCTATACTAGCCTAGGTGGACATGGCAATGCTAAAGCATCCCAAAATCCTCTATTAAGCACACAAGCAAACAATATATATATATATATATATATATATATATATATATATATATATATATATATATATATATATATATATATAGCAAACAGCACACCAAGCAAAAACACATCGATTCCTGAGTGCTCCTATGTGCTCTAAAGTGTCCATTCTATCTAGGCTGCGTCCTACGATCAACATGTGGCTCTGATACCAATCTGTGACGCCCGGTTCCGAAAAATGAACCAAGCTAACGCATATGTCTGCCCAGGATGTTCATCACACATACACGAGTGATTCACAAATGATAAACAGATAATTACCACAGAACAAGATTAATTATCAAATTTTATTACACAAACTATATTATCCTCAAATACAAATTCTAATGAATATTAAAGACAAGTTCAACTAATGCAGCGGAAATAAACTAATTAAGCAACTAAGCAAACTAAGAAAAAGGGATAGCGCAGCTCCAATAACACCACAGGCAAAGTTGACGGTAGACACGGCCTAGAACTCCGCATTATCACCATTAAACTCACAATCCTGACCTGCAACTGTTGGGGGGGGGGGAATTGCAAGAGTGAGTACATGTCGTACTCACCAAGTGTGGAAAGTATGACATGTGGCTGATTCAAATGACGACAATAATAATGGCTAAGTGCTGAAAAGTACAGTAAAACATTTGAAAAGCAATATATTATATGTATGTGAAGTAATCCCATCATAAGCCATGTATCCATAATAATACCAGTCCATAATTCACCATTACCAATAACCATAATCAATGTCATAAACCATAATTCCAGATTTCATCATTTGCCAATAACCATATTCAATACTAGAAATCAATCCATAACCATTACCAACCCATAACCATCCCAAATTTCCAATTTCCCTCTAATCATGGAAGTTGTCTAGGTGCTCATAACCGGGAGCACGGCTATCATGATAGTTTTAATACTCTGCAGAGTTTGTACCACTTTACTCACGTGTTTGTGATTTCATCACCCGTCGGCGACTAAAGAACCTCCCTTATGCCAATTACACTTCCTTTGGTGTATGGCCAAGAGATCACAAAATAGCCTTTACAAAGGGATTACTAGCCTATTTAGACCCCACTGAGGTTTCACCGGTGGCGATGCCTCCAACTGAGCACATCTTCAACCAAGGGCCCCCTCTTGAGCCATTCGGATCCCAGGGTAGTCCCACCAATCATCAACAAACCCAATCCGACTACCCCTTCCCCGAGCATCCATAATGGTCCAAACAGCACTAGCAAAGCCCTAATTAATCAGCTACGCCGCACCCATACTTGGCCTCGTGGTGGCACTGTAGTCCTGGCTTATTCTCGCATGAACCCGTCCTTAGATCTAAAGCAAGCAAACCACCATAACATCCAACCCATCCACATACCAGGCTTGCTTAGATCACCCATTACCATACCATATTGACCAGTTCACGTTAACCAGAATATCATTGATGCATAATTAAATATGTAGTGTTGTTTTCCATCCCAATTAATTAAGCAAAGCAAAAAGGTAAAAACCCTTCCTGACTCTCTACCATAAATTCCAGGTGACAAGGGTGGTTTAACAAGTCTAGTAAACTTCCTACCATAGGATTCCCATCAAATTGACACAGCGTGCAGTTTTGCAAACAAAACATTTATTTTAAAAACAGGATCAATATGCTTCAAGGACACTTGCCTTGCTCTGGCGGATAGGGTTTCTCAAGCGCTTCGAAATCTTGATTCTGAAAATCCTCGTACACGATCTCTTGAGCACTTCCCTCTACTCGTGATCACACATACAAGAAAATACATACAAATCAACATGATGCACACACACTAATCAACATGCCATGATATGCATGCATGCAAAGTACAATAATTAATTAACTATGGTTGTTTATTAATTAGATGCAACTAGTTCATACGTGTTCATATGAGTTTACGGGGGTTTTAGCGAGAATTAATGCTGCTGAAAATAAAAATACGATGCAACAAAAATCAATTCACGTCTATTAGATCTAATACATTGCTAAAATTCGCATCGGGAACATGGCCTACCGTAGATGCGATGGCTTCGATGATCGCGGGATGGGGACGATGCATAGACGAAGTAGATGCGTCCTCCGGCGGCACGATGACGGCGACGCGATGGCGACGACGGTCTCCGGCGAACGGTGGGGCCCTCCTCTTTTTCTTCCTCTCCTTCCCCTCTTTTTCCCTAGCGGCGCAGCTCTCTGGTCTCTCCCTTTTTTCCTCTGTACCGGCGTTTCTTTTCTTCTCTGGGCGGCGGCGGTTTGCTGGATCGGGAAAACCCTAGGGACCTACGGTCCTTTTTATAGAGCATGGGACGCGGCATCAGGCCAGAGACCGATTCGGTTGCAGTTCGGGCGCGTGGCGGCGTCGGGGTCGGGCTGCGTTGAGTGAACGTGTGGGGTGGGACCGGCGGGGCAAGGCGCTGCGCGAGGGAGGCGGGCGGCTGGTACGGGCGAGCGGGCGAGGTGGGGCCCGACGCGTACGGCGGGGCGCGCGGGGTGGGCGTGGCCTGCGGGGTGGGGTCGCGGTGCATCGGCGGGTCGCGCGCTGGCGGCGCGGGAGGCCGGGGCTGGCGCGGCTGGCTGGGCCGGTCGGCGGCCTGGCCGGCGGATAGTTTTCTTTCTTTCTTTTTTTTACTATATTATTTATTTATTTATATATTTTATTCTTTATATTATATATATATTATTATATTATTATTTATGTTTTATTATTTTTATTTATCTTATTTTTTATATATATATTTATTATTATATATAATTTATTTATATATATTTCTTTTTATATATTATTATTGTTATCTTTTATATTTTTTTATTATTATAATTTTTATACTTATTCCCTATTACAAGTTTTAGGCTATAATTATTATTTTATTTTTCTTCTCTTGCTACTCATATTTGTATATGTATATTTTATGTTTTATTATTTTTCTTTCATTCTACTAATGTTGGCATGATCATGTATGCAATGCATGATGCGAAAATTTAGGGTGTTACACTTTGCCTATTGGAAAGCACGTATGCGTGCTTATCTAGAGGCTATTGCTCCCGACCCATGTGGGGTTTGGTGAGCATAACTACATAGGTGATCAAATCAAGTGGGATGCCAAGGCTAGAAATGCTATTTACGAATGCAGTAGTCAAGATGTGTTTGCTAGGATTGCTAGCAAAGAAAAAGCTTGTGCAATTTGGGCTTGCTTGATTGAAATTCATGAGGGTTCTTCTCGCATTAAAGAACTAAAGTATCACATGCTTAAGGCCAAATATGATGAGTTCAAAATGCTACCTCATGAGAATGTCAATGAAATGTTTTTTCAATTGAATGTTCTTATTGAGGAAATTAATGCTCTTGATCTTGCTCCTCTTGGCAAGGGACTCATCAACCGCAAGATTCTTATGCTCCTTCCTAAGCCAAAGTACAACATCATCAACTCCATGCTTCAAAAGGAATCTCTTGATCACATTGAAGTTTCTGAACTTATTGGAGAGATTCGCACTCATGAGATGAGTGTGCTTGGGATGATGGAGGAATCATCTTCAAAGACAATTTCTCTAAAGGCTTCCACCAAGAGAACAAATCTCAAGAAAAAGAAAGTGATCGAGCCTAGCTCAAGTAAAGAAGAGCAAGCATCAAGTGAAGATGACGATGATGAGCTTGCATTGATGATGAGAAAATTCTCTCGCTTGAACTCCAAGATTGCCAAGAAGGGATACAACTATGATCCCAAAAAGAAAGCATTTCTACTAAGGAAAGATGACAACAAGACCTGCTATAACTGTGGTGATCAAGGCCACATCTCCTATGATTGTCCAAAACCGGACAAAAGAAGAGAGAACCACAAGGGCAAGCATCGCAAGCTTGAGGATAGTGAGGATGATGAAGAAGAGGTCAAGTCCAAGCCAAGATTCTTTGGGAAGAAGAAGTATGACAAAGGAAAAAAGGCAAAACTATTTCCAAAGAAGAGAAAAGGTCCAAAAAAGGTGTTCATGTGTGAGGCAAATGAATGGATCACCGACGAAGAATCTAGTGATGAAGAGAGTGAAGCTGAAGAAGAGAGCTTGGCCGGCCTTGCCATTGTCAACAATGATGATTCATCTCTTCGTCCACCTCCCATGTGCCTCATGGCAAATGGTAACACCAAGGTATGTGATGACTCTAGCGATGATGAGCTTTCCCCCGATGACTTAGCTTCAATGATAAATGAATACCACACTATCATTAAAAGGGAAAAGAGTAAGGTCAAGGCTCTTGAAGAAGCTCGTGCTAAGCTTGAGAGTGCTAACCTCGATTTGCTTGACAAGTATGAAAGCATACTTAAGGAGCATGACACGCTCAAATCTCATGTCAAGCAAGTTGAGGATGATAAGGCTCAAATCAAGCTAGATCATCATGATCTTGACTTAGCACACAAAGCACTCTCGGGAAAGCACAATGAGTCAATCCAAGAGCATCAAGTACTTAACCTTGCCTATGAAGTCATTGATCAAGAATTGAAAACCATAAAGAAAGAAACCCTTAATGATAAGGTATCCATTGTTTCACATGCCACTAATGTTTTGCATAAGTCTTTGCCTTTGAAAGAGAATGCTAGGGAGAAGGATTTGTTGGATGAAACTGAAAGTCTCCACACTAGTGTGGCAAGACTATCTAAGGGAGAAGTCAAGCACAAAGAAATCCTCTTCCAACAAGCAAAGGCCTTCAACAAGAGAGGACTTGGATCTTTCCCGGTGCCTAACAAAGGAAAGGTGCCCTCACCGAAGCTTAAAACAAGCTTCATCAAGGAAGTTGGTTCTTATTGCCAACATTGTGAGGTCACCGGTCACCATACAAGGGAGTGTCCTCTTCCTAACCGGCCTTCTCCAACATTGCCTACTAACTACAAGTCCACCTTTGATGATCACTGTTATCTCTTGAGTAAAGTAGATGGCAAGGTGAAGGCAAGGTTCATTGGCAAGGACATGAAGGGCATGAAGGGGAAGCTTCCCAAGCAACTTTGGGTCCCAAAACACTTGTATCACACATACAAGGACCTAAGTTAGCTTGGGTGCCTAAAATCAAAAACTGAATTCATGTGTGTAGGTGAACTACAAAGCTGGAGGAAAGCATTGGGTACTCGATAGCGGGTGCACTCAACACATGACCGGCAACGATGGTATGTTCACCTCCATAGAGAACCCCGACAATCATGAACAAGTCAGCTTTGGTGACAACTCTAAGGGGAAGATAATTGGGTTGGGTAAGATTGCAATTTCACATGATTTATCTATTTCCAATGTGTTGTATGTTAAGTCACTTAGTTTCAATTTGCTTTCTATTGCACAATTATGTGATCTTGGACTAACGTGCACCTTTGGCAAGAATGATGTTGTTGTGACTAGTGAAACAAGCAAAGAACTAATCTTCAAAGGGTTTCAACATGGACACCTCTACTTAGTAGACTTCTCCGCCAAGGATGCTAGCTCGACAACTTGTCTTTTCACCAAGACGAGTTTGGGTTGGCTATGGCATCGACGCATCGCTCACATTGGAATGAGCAAGCTCAAGAAGTCATTCAAGCTCCGGATGGTGACTGGCGTGAAGGATGTCACATTTGAGAAGAACAAGCTCTGTAGCGCTTGTCAAGCCGGGAAACAAGTTGCTTCACACCACTCGATGAAGACAATGGTGTCAACCTCCAAGCCACTTGAGTTGCTCCACATGGACCTCTTCGGACCGTCCACATATCAAAGTCTTGGTGGTAATCTCTATTGTCTTGTTATAGTTGATGACTACTCTCGGTATGCTTGGACGTTGTTTCTAGGTGACAAGAGTGAAACTCCGGAAGTGTTCAAGACCTTCGCTAAATGTACTCAAAGGGAATTTCAACTTCCCATCATCAAGGTACGAAGTGACAACGGCACCGAATTTAAGAACTACAACATTGGGGAGTGGTGTGATCGTGAAGGCGTGAAACATGAATTTTCAGCCACATACACTCCTCAACAAAATGGTGTCGTTGAAAGGAAGAACAAGACTCTCATCACTCTTGCACGAGCAATGCTTGATGACTATGACACATCCAAGAAGTTTTGGGCCAAAGCAATCAACACGGCATGCCATGCCGCAAATCGGGTCTACCTACATCGACTACTTCAAAAGACCCCGTACGAACTCCTCATTGGGAGAAAGCCCAACATCTCCTATTTTTGAGTCTTCGGGTGCAAGTGCTATATCTACCGCAAGAAAAGGCTCGGTAAGTTTGAAAGAAGATGTGATGTTGGTATCTTTCTTGGTTATGCATCAAACTCAAAAGCATATCGAGTATTCAACCAAACCTCTGGTTTAGTTGAGGAAAGTTGTGATGTTGAGTTTGATGAAACTAATGGCTCCCAAGAGGAGAGTTTTGGTCATGATGAAATAGATGATGAGCCTCTACGAGAAGCTATGAAGAACATGACCATTGGAGACATCAAGCCTAAAGTTGAGGAGAGCCATGATCAAGGGGGAGCTTCAAGTTCCAACATCAACACATCTATGGCACCTAAAGTTGACGAAGAAGAAAAAGATGATCCATTGCCGACAAAAGATTCACAAGCCACACAACATCAAGAAGAAGAACAAGTCCATGATCTAGTCCAACCACAAGAAGAGCAACACACATAACCACCGCCAAGTGCTTCACAACCACTTATGAGGCATGGATGCATCTCCAAGGCGCATCCGATTGATCAAATTATCGGTTGTCCGTCAAGGGGAGTAAGCACACATTCTTGCCATTTCGCTACATTTTGTGAGCACTACTCGTTTGTTTCATGTGTATAACCCACTCACATTGAGGAAGCACTCCAAGATCCAAATTGGGTAATGGCCATGCAAGAAGAACTCAACAACTTCATCCGCAATGAAGTTTGGGTGTTGGAGGAGCGACCCAAGGACAAGAATGTCTTCGGGACAAAGTGGGTGTACCGCAACAAACAAGACGAGAACGGTGTTGTGATCCGCAACAAGGCAAGACTTGTGGCCAAGGGTTTCTCGCAAGTTGAAGGACTAGACTTTGGAGAAACATTTGCTCCAGTCGCTCGACTAGAAGCCATTCATATACTTCTTGCTTTTGCCTCACATCATAATATAAAGCTTTATCAAATGGATGTGAAAAGTGTCTTTCTTAATGCTTACATTAACGAGCTTATCTATGTTGAACAACCTTCCGGGTTCGAAGATCCGAGGAATCCTAATCATGTGTATAGGTTGCACAAGGCGCTCTACGGGCTCAAGCAAGCACCTAGAGCATGGTATGAACGACTACGAGATTTCTTGATCATGCAAGGATTCAAGATCGGGAGGGTGGACACTACACTCTTCACCAAAGACATCGATAGAGAACTATTTGTTTGTCAAATTTATGTCGATGATATTATTTTTGGTTCAACTAACGAAGTTCTTAGCCATGAGTTTGGCAAAATGATGTCTAGGAAATTCGAGATGTCGATGATTGGAGAGCTTAACTTCTTCCGTGGATTTCAAATCAAGCAACTTCGAGAGGGGACCTTCATCTATCAAGAAAAATATACCAAGGACCTCTTGAAGAAATTTGAGATGGGAGATTGTAGCTCAAGAAATACTCCAATGGCAACAAATTGTCATCTCGACGCGGATAAGGACGGTAAACCTAATGACCAATCTAATTACCATTCCATGATTGGTTCATTGCTTTATCTTACCGCATCTAGGCCCGATATCATGTTTAGTGTATGCTTGTGTGCTCGCTTTCAAGCGGCACCTAAAGAATCGCATCGGAAGGCAGTCTTTAGGATACTTCGGTATCTCAAGCATACCCCAAGTGTAGGCCTGTGGTACCCCAAAGGTGCTAAATTCCATCTCTTGGGTTACTCGGATTCGGACTTTGCCGGATGCCGTGTGGATCGCAAGATTACCTCCGGAGGGTGCCACTTGCTTGGGCGTTCCCGAGTATCTTGGTCTAGTAAGAAGCAAAACTCCGTTGCCTTGTCCACTGCGGAAGCGGAGTATATAGCGGCTGGTGCATGTTGTGCCCAAATCCTATATATGAAGCAAACCCTTTTGACTTTGGTGTTAAATTTGGTTGTGTGCCTCTCCTTTGTGACAATGAAAGTGCGGTTAAGATTTCTAAAAACCCCGTTCAACACTCCGGCACTAAGCACATTGATATTCACCATCATTTCTTGTGGGACCATGAAGCTAAGGGAGACATCTCCTTGCAAGGTGTTAGGTACAAAGAACAATTGGCGGATATCTTCACTAAACCACTTGATGAGAAAACCTTTTCTAGACTAAGGAGTGAATTAAATGTGCTAGATGCATCGAACGTCATGTAAGTTGCCATGGTCATGTAAGAATGCATCACATATAGGTCTTGTCTAACTTTCAAAGGATAGGGGCGAGAAGGGGTTAGCTTGGGATGGCGGGTTTTTCTTTTGGGGTATTCCCGAGGCTTGCAGAATGGCTCTCCCTGAAGAAGCTTTTGAAAGGTTCAAACTTGGCAAGATAGATTTAATTTATGTCTTGCATGATGCCTGCCATATAGACTTGCACTCACGTTTAATATCCTGCATTAAAAATTGTTTGACATTGCATACGGTAAATTGTCACAAAGGGGAACCCACTTCATGAGAAAGAGACTTGTTTGAAATGCGATATCTCAACTCATATGATGTGGAAAGAACAAAGTGTTAAGTGTGTTAATGCCTAAAGGAACATGCTTTAAAAGAGATAGAAGTCTTCATCCTCTAGCTCACAAAGCATGGGCCTTACATTTTGTTTGGATTTTTTCCTTGGTTTTTCTGGTGTTCTATTTGCTTTAGGGCTTAGCCAAGTTATTAGCAACTAGCGTTAAAGTCTTGAGGGGTTAGGGGTTGCCCAAAAGTCCTAAGACTTGTGTTTCTCTTTATTTGTTTAAGTCAAATGACATATATGGGATGTTGCTGATCTTTTGTAGTCATCGGATTATCCGATGCTTAGGGCAGAAGCATCATCGAATCAGTTTGTGCTTAGGTACAAGGGTCAGCTCAGACAGAAAGTCAAATCAACCGATGAGTTCATTCTGAGAAACATCGAAGCATCCGATGTTCACATTTTTGGAGTTGTGCCAAATTCAACCGATGATAAACTTTTCCATGTCGGATCATCCGATGCTGAAGGTGCCTCTGGAATAACCTTACTGTACCACTCGACCGATGCACCCTCTCAACTGACGTCGGATCATCTGATGTTAAAAATCGAGCTAGGGTTTGGGCCGCACCTATTTAGCACGCCTCTCCGTTTCTTCTTCCTTTTTCTTTTCTCTCTCCCCATCGCCCCGCACCCCGTCGCGCCTCTTCTCTCCGCCGCCGCTGCTCCGCGCCCCTCGCCTTGCCGCCGCCCGACTGTCGCGCTTCGGCCGCCGCCGCACTCAGCGCCGCCGCCGCCCTCAGCACCGCTGCTCGTCGCGCCGCCACTCCTCTTCGCCGTTAGGGTTCGCCCGGCCACATCACCCTCCGAGCCGTTGCTCCTCGCGCCCGCCCGCGTCATACTTTGCCTCGCCGCCTCGTGCGCCCGGCATCATCGTCCTACGATCTCTTCTTCACCGTCGTCACTCTTCTCATCAAGATGGGCCGTGACAAGAAAGGAAAGGGAAAGGTCATTGAGGAGCCGACAGCTAAGAAGCAAAAGCCGTCGAAAGAGATGAAGAAAGCTAGACAAGCTGAGATGGCCGCTCGCGCCGCTGAGGAGCGTGAGCATGGCCGAAGAGGATCCCTGAGGATCCGGGAGTCCCGATAGAGGCAGCTACAACCATAGCAGACAGTGGAGACAGAGGAGTCTGAGGAGCCGCTTGTTCGCCGGCGCACAGTCAGGACCCGTGGAGGTCATCCGGCTGCAGCCCCGTGTCAGAGACCATCGACAGCTGAGCTTCAGGAGGACAGAGCGGTCGCGAGAGCCATCTATGAGATGGACACCAATGTCCGGGTTGGTGAGGGTGTCGGCCTGACTGACTACAGGAAAATGAAGGCAAAGCAGCTCAGGAAGCTTCGATGGAGCATTCTGCTTGAGGAGTGGTTCCCGCAGCCCAGAGAGCCACTTGTGGACAGCCACTTCTGGACCCTGACACAGGCGTCGCTGTATGAGACTTACAGACGTGGGGGCCATAAGCTTTTCCAACACAACTTCATTGACTGGGATCAGCTTGCACTTGCAGCCAACAACTGAGATTCACCCTTTATTTGAGAGGTACAGAGGGCTAGTGGAGCTGATGTCTTTCCAGCGGAGTGCCTACGTGGAGGACTGGGTCCGAGTTTTCTATGCCACACTCTACGTTTCAGAGGGCCGCAGATCCATTGACTTTATGTTCATGGCCCAACATCACCATATGACTAGACAGACCTTGGGACAGCTGCTAGGTGTGGATCTCCATGACACCTGCCCACAAGAGTTAGTCTATGGACAGGCTGACCCACCGAGGAGGCCGCTCACTAGAGGTGTGGCACCACCTTTTGAGAAGATTCAGTCACTGTTTGCTCATCCCTTCACACCTGACTAGCCTAGGGTACCTGCTCTACTCACTCTGGCTACACGTACTGTGCACCTTGCCTTGCGCCACACGCTTCTACCCAGGTCAGGATACCTTGAGGGTTTCACCAGTTTGCAGCAAACCCTCCTATTTTATGTCATGAACGGGATGCAGTTTGACATCGTGGATATCCTCATCTGTGAGATGGAGGATGTCATCACAGATGGAGTTGGGATGATGAGACAACTCATGTTTGGCCACTGGATCAGTCACCTGCTCTACCTGTTGGATCCAGAGGGATCCGCCGTGCGTGACAGTCTCACTGACGAGAGCGTCATTCGGTTCGTACACTACCATGCTCCAACTCCTGGAGACCGCCGACTTGTCCGCCCAGTTGAGCGTTAGGTCCGAGCTCGACTTTTAGAAGAAAACTGGGCAGACTTAGCAGAGGAAGACTTAGCACAGGCTGAGGCTCAGGGAGGGGATCTACAGCATATCTGGTCAGAGAGTGACACTAGTGACAGTGTCGAGGAGTACTTCCCACCTCCTCCCTCACCCAGGTAGCACGACGCGAAGGTTGGAGGCTCGACTGCACCACCACCTCCTACTCCACCTCCAGTGTCCAAGGCACAGGTCTCTCAGCCATCCGAGCTTACTTCTCTACTACAGCAGATGGTTGAGCAGCAGCGACAGGATCGGCTTACAGTTGAGCAGGCCAGAGCTAAGCAGGCTACATGTCTTATGGAGCTCTAGTAGCAGTAGCAGGAGATGCAGCGTCAGATAGCCCGCGAGAGGCGAGAGGACACTGACATGCTCACTAGACTCATTGACCAGATGCATCAGCGTACTCTTGACCAGCAGCAGCAGACGTAGCAGGCCATGATGGGCATCCTGGGGTTGATCACCAACCTCTACACTCAGACCGGGATTGCCCTGCCCTCACAGCTTCCTAGTCTAGCTCCAGGTCCACCTGTCCTAGCACCAGTCTCAGCTCCAATGCTGACCACGCCGATACTGACTATCAGCATGTCACCACTGCTTGCCCCAGGCGCACTGATTCACTCTCCTCTGCCGGCTACGACCCTCTTTCAGCAGACTCCGGCTTCGGTTGTGAGTGCCCCGCTACCGGCAGTTCCGACTCAGCAGGCACCCTCAGTATCAACAGCAGCTCCCACAACCCTGGTCTCCTCCACTCCAGCCTCAGTAGAAGCAGGCAGCAACTCCATCTCTCCAGGAGATGGGACTGACGCCAGCACCCCTGACGACGACCAGCTCGTCATCTCCCCAAGCGGTCAGGATCCTTAGGCACCCGGCCTCCCTTTTTGGTGTCTTGATGCCAAAGGGGGAGAAGAGTCAGAGTCAGGGGGAGGGATAGCATAGTCTTAGGGGGAGTCCTAGTTGTAGGGGGAGTATTTTTTTTCGGGAGCTTTTGTAATTTGGGAGCTTTGCTATTCTTTTGCTATCTTTGAGTATCCATGTGCTACATAATTCTCTTATGTTTTATTGATCGTTTTTGAGCCTTCGAGCTTCATGTGCTAGATCTTGTACTTGTTACATATCTTTTTGAGTATTGTATTCTTAATTTCATTGCGGTTATGTTTTACTCATTGTGTTGTAATCAATCACCAAAAATGGGGAGATTGAAAGCATCTAGGCCCCCATAAGGTATGGTTTCGGTGATTAATGACAACAGTTGGATATCACTAATAAGTTTGTGGATGCAAGGCCTCTCATATAACTCATCACACTTAATGGACTCTATATTTATATCATCTACTGCTCATTGGATACAACTGGAGACCCCTCAACAAACTATTTTATGAGGTCAATCGATTTTCATGAAGACTGAAAGAAAAAACATATATGTCAAAATTATTCCATCAAAATTGACAGCACACGAGACTTAGTCATCATCAGAAGAACATTTCAAACAAATGTCTAAGAGGTCACTCGGACAAATTCCAAAAGAATCACTTTGAACAACTCGAAGCAGACAAAATCAACTCACCGAATCATTCGATGTATCCAGAAAAAACAACATCGGTCGAGTTGGCTCTACAGCAGAAAAAGACCTCAGTCTTGGGTATACACCGGATCATCTGATGTGGAAGCAAGTGTTGCATCGGTCGATCATTCCAGTAAGCAATTTCCCTAGATCAAGTAACACCGGACCATCTGATATACAAATATGCCACATCGGTCAATCATTCCAGTAAGCATTATTTCTGGACCATCCTGGACCAAGTGTCACCGGATTATCCGATGTACAGGTGCATACAACATCGGTCAATCAACGATCATATATGACACAATGACCTCAACTAATTTGTATTTGACCGATGACAGCTGAAGGGAGAACATCGGATCATCCGGTGTTTGCAGAACAATGATGTCAGCCTACTTTTCCAACGGCTATCTCATAGACGCTGGCTATTTATACCCCTTCAACCAGTCATTTGGACAAGTTTTGATGCCCTGAGCAACTCTACACATTATCAAGCATTCAAGACGTTGAAAAACCACTTCCACATCATTTACACCACTTTTACACCAAGATATAGGCTAGAACTTACTAGAGATGATGCTTGTGTGCTTCCATTCTTGGTGATTGGAGTCTCTAGTTTAGTGAGAGCTGTAAGTGAGTGTCTCTTGGTCATTGCATTCACCATGTATCAGTCGGTGATCAGAGAGATCCTTTCGGAGCTTGCCAAGTCGGTTGTGGAAGCCCGGAAGATCAAACTTGTACAAGGATTGAGCCCCACCTTGACGGAGATGGTGAACGGAGACTCCTAGTGAGATCCCTGGTCTTGATGACTTGGGAGTGTCTACACCCTTTGGTGGGTGCCACAACGTGGATGTAGGAAGGTCTTGATGATCTTGCCGAACCACGGGATAAACCATCGTGTCTTCGTGTCTTCTCGGGAGTTTGCATACTCTTCATTTCCCGTTATACTTATGCATTTCATATACCGCAAACTTATTACTCACTTGAATGCATAGGTTGTTTGCATAGGGAATTGGGTTTTTTAGTAGTTGAGTTTTTATTGCTTTAGCTTTTAAAAAGAAGCCCAATCACCCCCCCTCTTGGGCATTCGATCCTTACAAGGTTACTGCTGGAGCTACCAAGCTCCGACACCCCAGAGGACTAACCGTCGATGCTCTACGCGTTGATGGAGACTGCTGCCGGAGCTACTGAGCTCCGACGATGGTCAATGCTGGAGCCACTAAGCTCTGACAACCTCAGGGGGCCTTCACCATCAAAGACTTTGGACCTACACTCTACAAGTTCGAAGCACGCAAGTCTTCAACAACTGTTACAACCTCTTGGTACATGTTCACAATCAAATTGCGTACATCTACCAGGGGGCCAAGTGGGACAAAGGTGTTGAAGACAAAAAATGAAATTCACAAAAAACTTAGATTTCATTCATCTGGAGACAAGAGATTACAAAATTGGAGAAAAAGAAGAGAGGATACAAGCGGGAGCTACAAAGAGATGGTCCTAGACCCTATGGAAGAACGAGGCGACCTTCTGGGCAACCTCCGATATGCTGGCTTGGGCAGCTTCTCCCTCTCCGTCGATGGGGCCTTCATGCACCGAGTCCAGTGAGAACTGAGGGTCCCGAGTTGTGTAGCACGTCAGCACGTATTCTGCGACGTTCTTTGCCATGAATTGTCCCTCGGTTTCCAGCTGGTCCGCAATGACATCACCCATCTTGGTGAGCTTGTTGCCTGCCGAACTCAGCGCCTGCAACGCCTGGTCCAGCTCCGGCTCCGGGTCATCCGGATGCACGGGACTAAAACCCATTAGCGTCAGTGTGTTGTTGGCTTTGCCCAGGAAGTCCAAAACTTGTTGGGATTCCGCAGCCCTGCAACCTCGCATCTCCTCCAAGGATCTTCTGGCCGCCGCAAGCTCCGAGTTCTCCCGCGGCAAGACGCTCTACCTCTTTGGTGTTCTGCTGAATCTTTTCAGCAACCTGCCTTTCGAGTTTGCTGAGCTCTTCCTCCCGTAGGTGGATCTCGTTCTGGCGGTTAACCAGGTCCTTCTCTCGGCCCCACACCTTCTTCTCCCTGGCAGCAACGTCATTCTCCCTCCTGTGGAGGTCCTGTCCTCGCTACTAGGCCTTCTTCTCCTCTTTCTCGCAGCGCTCCTCCAATTTCTTGGTGCGCTCCTCGAGACACTTGTCACCCAGATCTAGCCTCTAAGTAAGCTCTTCTTCCCTCTTCATGAGGTCATCCCGCAGCTCGAGGAGTTTTTGCTCTTCATCTTCGAGCTTTCTCTCCCGCTTCTCAAGAGCCTCCCGGCGCTTGACGAGACTGTCGTGGATGGTGTCAAGCCTCTCTTGGCAATAATTCGCTGCGTTATTAGCATCTATGGCCTGTTCGTAGATGGCCCGGGACTGGTTGTCAAGGGATTGCGTCATGCTTTCCCTCTCGTCCATCAGCTTACCCCAGTACTCTAGCCGGACCTTCTCCTTCCTCACCCACTCATTGTCGTCAGCGAGCCTAGACTGCGCCAACTTGGTCTCGAATTGGAGTCGGTTGCGCCACCTCCTAAGAGTTCCGCGCTCCTCCTCGAGAGCCTTGCTGTCGTGGTAAAAAGCCAGCTGGACTTGGCAAAGACTGTAGCAGGCGTTGTCAATGGACAACGACAGAGGGATCGGGTTCGGACCTGCCGGGGTCATCTCCGCTGGTTCCAGTGGGTTCTCCGTGACAAAAATCGGGTCCCACTCTACAAGAGCGGTTCCCTGAGCTTCCACGGCACTAGGGCCGCCCTCCGGGATAGCCTTAGCCGCCGGTGAGGAAGGTCCCGCTACAGAAGTTTCAACCTCCGGAGTCCGCTCCGAAGGTCTTGCCGCCAGGTCATCAACAAGTGGTCCCTCAAGCGGGGGCCCAGCAACTTCATCTTGGCACCCTGGCTCAGGCGCGGACACCTCCGGGACCACCACCTCCAGGGCAGGCGTTGAAGGTTCGATCGGAGCTGAAGCTACTTCTGGCTCCAACGCTGGCGCCTCCTCCACCGCCGGCTCAGGCGCTGACGCTTCAACCATCATGGGCTCGGGCGCCGGCACCTCTCCAGCAACTGGCTCAGGCGTCAGAACTTCTCCGATGACTGACACTACTGCCGAAACTTCTACAGCAACCGGCCCTACTGCCGGAACTTCTTCGACAACCGGCTCAGGTGCCGGAGCTTCAGCAACCACCGGCTCCACCGCCGAGGCTTCAACAACATCCAGCTCTAGGGCCAGAATCGCAGCTATCTCTGGTTCTGAGGCCGGAGCGTCCACCACTTCAGCATCCAGAACTGAAACTTCAACCTCCGGGGCAGGTGCCGTTGGTACATCTTCATTCCTGTGGTCTGGTGCTACCACGGGAGCTTCTGGGGATGAGTCAAGGTCTAGGACCACGACAACCAACACCGAAGCTGTCGCAGCCTCAACCACTTCTTGGGGCAGCGCTAGGATTGGAGCCGGAGCCTCTGCCTTCACAGCTTCAGCTGCTGCAACAGGAACCGGAGCTTCAGCCCCTTTCTTGGGTACCCTGTGGATGAAGGACGAAGACACTCAAAACACAGTTACAACACAAAACAACCAACTGAGGTAAAAAACAAAATTTACCTCGGAAGGCTTCCGCTCTAGCTAGCGCGGAACCTCTTCCCCGGATGCTCAGGGCCCGACCCTGTCGCCACTGGTGTGTTAGCTCCGGAAGGTTCCCCGGAGCTTGCCGTTGCCGTCGGCGTCACTTTGATCGAGGCCCCCCTCGATCGGAAAGAACCGCCAGAGCTCCCTACTGAACTCTACCACCATGTTCAGAGGGAGGAAAGCCGCCGACGGAGACAAGTCGTCACCCTCGACGTCGATGCCATGCTGGAACTTCTTGAGGTGAAACTCCAAGGCTGCACCTTCCAGGTTGGACTTCAAACCGGTCTCGATCCGGTTGTCGTCCATCACACTATTGAGGGCCCAAGCGAGCTTCTCCCTCTTCTTCAGCGGGGCCCACCTGTTGACCAGGAAGTTGCAAAATACTGCATGGGGAGTCACCCCTCCTTCCACACATTGGCGGATTCTGGTCAGAGCAGGGTTGAAGGCATCCGATAACACCAGAACTTCACTCCAAGCTTCAGTGTCAACGTTGGGGAGGCCTTCGGGCAGCTCCAACTTCTCATGCTCCTCCATCCTGATGACGATCCAATCCTTCTTCCAGTCGTTCCACTTCCCAGAAGGGAACGACTGCAAGTACTTGTACACGCACTTCTTGCGCTTCACAAAATAATAGAAGCCAAGATACTCGTCACTCTTGCCGGTGATGTGGATGGTGAAGAAGGTGCGGAAGAGCTCGACGCAGGGGGGAATGCCCACCCACATCTCGCAGAAGTGGACAAAGATCGACACCGGAAGAATGGAGTGGGGGCCAAGGTGGTATAGCTGCAGACCATATAAGTCTAGCAGCATCAAGAAAAAAGTGGAGAAGGGTGGGATCAGTCCCACCATGGCGTACGCATAGAAGTACAACATGTCACCGGCGTGTTCCTTCTCAAACGGAAGCTTGCCGGCGCAGACCTGGTGGTTGAAGAAGTCATTGGACCACCCCATGAGGGCTCGGACCTTCTTCAAATTGTCGTCAGTCTTAAGTTGGCTCTCGCGGAGACCCAACTCCATCGCAGCACAACAGGGCTAGAGATGAAAAGCAAGTGAAAGTTTGGAGGATTTGAGTGCAATATAAAATAAAGGCATAAAGAATCCCCAAACGGTGTGCGCTTTCCTTCTTAAGTAAGCCCCCGCAACGCCTGGATGGAAACCGTAGTGGAGCTGACGATACAATTCAAAAACTCCACCCTGCCAATGACAAGGGGGCCCGGGGCCACCCCAACGATCAAGTCGAGGTCCTTACCCCAGGTGAACGGTTGTCATAATGAAAGGCGGAAAGCCCGAAGGCGGCGACGTAACAAGGCGTGCGGAACCGATACAATTTTTGTATCGGGAACCGGTGATCTTCAATTAAGTGAGATCCGCACGCTCAGATCTTACCTGCCGCATCTCGGATATGCCATGCGGCGTTGGTTTAACTGCGAACTACCGCCAACGGCACATCCGTAGACCCTTAAAGACACAGCTCGAAAACCGAAGGATGGACCCACCTCTGGCAGAACGACTTCATCCAAAAAGTCTCCCCCAGAGGTGGGCCTAGGGGGCCACTGTCGGTACCCTGCGTACCTTATACCCCTTGGGACTACAAAAAGACCAAAGGAACTTCACCTGTCTGAGTTGAAGACCTGCGAAGGCCCCACGTGTCATACGGAACCCAACCTGCATCCCATCTATGGTTAGTCCCAGTGCTGCCACATGTATACTGCAACCGGACCTGCATCCCACACATGGGATAGCTCCAGGCTAAACACTTGTGCATCACCCCCAGACCTAACCCTCGATAGAGGGAAGCTCCGGTACTGACACGTGTACATGTACACCGGACCTACCCGTACCAGATAGAAAGCTCCAAAGCTGCCACGTGTCCAAACCGCCGGACCTTCAACCTCAGCAATCAGACTGGTGAACCCCCAACGACTCGGACCTTCAGGGGGCAATCAAAGACTTCAAGACCTGATTAAGTGTCATTAATACCATATTAATGTCACACGATCGAAGGCCCTTAATACTAGTAACGGCACTTTCAAGTCCCGTTACCACGCTATTAAGGGTAATTAATCTCATTAATTGTGTATTAAGCATAAGTAACCGCCAGGGCCACATGTTGGGCCAGGCTAACGGTGTAATGACCAGACCTTGTACTATAAAAGGACTAGTCGACAATACACGTGGGGACACACGCTCCGCGGGGACACTCGCTCTCTCCTCTCGGACTCTGAGAGACTCTCTGGAAGCTCTAGACTCTTAGACACTCAATACAACAACTACACACCCCGTGGAGTAGGGTATTACGCTCAGGCGGCCCGAACCACGTAAATCCTTGTGTCTATTTGCCATCATCTTTTGAATATCTGCGCACCCAATACTGAATACAAACTCTGCGAGCTACCAACGGTAGTATTGGGAGAATTGCCGGAAAAACACTCCGACAACATTCAAGGGTATGTCAAAGGGAAAGCTTTACCTTGTTGACTTCAACAAAGATAAAGCCGAACTTGACACATGCTTGATTGCAAAGACCAACATGGGTTGGTTGTGGCATAGACGGCTAGCGCATGTTGGTATGAGGAATCTTCAAAAACTCCTCAAGGGCGATCACATCCGAGGTTTGAAGGATGTTGTTGTTTAGAAAGACAAGCCTTGTGGCGCGTGCCAAGCCGGGAAGCAAGTTGGAGCACCTCACCACGCGAAGAACGTCATGACTACAACAAGACCACTCGAGCAACTTCACATGGACCTTTTCGGTCCAATTGCTTACATAAGCATCGGCAGTAACAAATATGGTTTAGTGATTGTTGATGACTTTTTGCGCTTCACTTGGGTTTTCTTTTTGCATGATAAGACAGAAACTCAAGGAACCTTGAAGAAGTTTTTCAAGTGTGCTCAAAATGAGTTTTCATTGAATATCAAGAACATTCGAAGCGACAACGGAACGGATTTCAAGAACACCCAAGTTGAGGAGTACCTAGACGAAGAAGGCATAAAACATGAGTTTTCAACACCTTACTCCCCTCAACATAATGAAGTTGTCGAAAGGAAGAACAGAACCCTCATAGAGATGGCAAGAACAATGCTCGATGAGTACAAGACCTCAGATCGATTCTGGGCGGAAGCGGTTAACACCGCTTGCCACACAATAAATCGACTCTATCTTCATCGACTACTCAAGAAGACATCCTATGAGCTACTCACTGGTAACAAGCCAAACATTTCTTATTTTCGAGTTTTCGGTTCAAAGTGCTATATTTTGAACAAGATGCCTAGGACTTCAAAGTTTGCTTCAAAGTCCAATGAAGGTTTCTTGCTTGGTTATGATTCGAACTCTTACGCCTATCTTGTCTTCAACAAGACCTCTAGACTTGTTGAAGTAGCACGTGACGTAGTGTTCGATGAAACTAACGGCTCCCAAAAGGAGCAAGTTGATCCATGTGTGCTAGATAGAGAAGAAGCTCCTTGTCAAGCATTGAGAAGAATGGCGTTGGGTGAAGTTCGACCACAAGAGCCACCTCTACATGTGCATGAGGAAGATGAACCGCAAGTGGAGGCCAAGGATCAAGGGGGAGCTTCCGCACAAGATCAACCTCAATAAAATGAAGATGATCAACAAGTCAATGAGGGCAACCATCTAGGGGGAGAAGAGGAAGACCATGAAGACACAAGACCGCAAATGCCACACCCAAGAGTACACCAATGTGTGCAAAGAGATCACCCAATCAAAAACATCATCCGTGACATCCAAAAGGGAGTAACAACTAGATCTCGCATAGCCAACTTTTGTGGACATTACTCGTTTGTGTACTTTTTGGAACCACGCAAGATTGAGGATGCATTGAGAGATCAGGACTGGGTGGTGGCGATGTAAGAACAACTGAACAACTTCAAACGGAATAAGATGTGGGAACTCGTCGAAGGACCTAAAGCGAACTCGTCGGCACCAAATGGGTCTTCCGCAACAAACAAGACGAACATGGGGTGGTGACAAGGAACAAGGCACGACTTGTGGCCAAAGGGTATTCACAAGTTGAAGGTTTGGATTTTGATGAAACCTTTGCTCCCGTAGCTAGACTTGAATCAATTAGAATATTGCTTGCATATGCTACTCACCATGATTTCAAGCTCTACCAAATGGATGTGAAAGGCGCCTTCCTCAATGGTCCAATCAAGGAGGAGGTGTACGTGGAGCAACCGTCCGGATTTGAAGACAAAGAGTTTGCCGACCACGTCTTTAAACTGTGTAAGGCTCTCTACGGCCTCAAACAAGCTCCTAGAGCTTGGTATGAGTGTCTTAGAGATTTCTTAATTGAAAATGGTTTCAAGATTGGAAAAGCAGATTATACATTATTTACAAAACATTTTGACAATGATCTTTTTATCTGTCAAATCTATGTTGATGACATTATCTTTGGTTCAACTAACAATTCCTTTTGTGAAGAATTTAGTACGTTTATGACAGATAGGTTTGAGATGTCTATGATGGGAGAGTTGAAGTACTTCTTGGGATTCCAAGTGAGACAACAAAAGGAAGGGACATTCATAAGCCAAACCCAGTACACTCAAGACATACTCAAGAAGTTTGGGATGGACAAGGCGAAGCCTATCAAGACTCCCATGGCTACTAATGGACACTTGGATCTCAATGAAGATGGAACAAGCGTGGATCAAACGGTATATCGCTCCATGATTGGATCCTTACTCTACCTATGTGAATCTAGGCCTGATATTATGTTGAGTGTATGTTTGTGTGCGAGATTTCAAGCCAATCCTAAGGAGTGTCATTTGACAGCCGTTAAAAGGATCTTGAGATATTTGGTTCATACACCCAACCTAGGCCTTTGGTATCCCAAAGGTTCCAAGTTCAATCTCATTGGATACTCCGATGCAGATTATGCCGGATGCAAAGTAGATAGAAAAAGTACCTCCAGCACCTGCCAATTTCTTGGTAGATCCCTAGTTTCTTGGTCCTCCAAGAAACAAAATTCCATTGCCTTATCCACGGCCGAGACGGAGTATGTTGCAGCTGGGAGTTGTTGTGCACAACTCCTTTGGATGCGAGAAACTCTAAGGGATTACGGTTACAATATGAGCCGTATTCCACTTCTTTGTGATAATGAGAGTGCCATCAAAATCGCTCATAATCCAGTTGAACACTCCAGGACAAAACACATAGACATCCGACATCACTTTTTGAGAGACCATTCAATGAAAGGAGACATAGCCATTTCGCATGTCAACACTGAAAAGCAACTAGCTGATATATTTACCAAGCCACTAGATGAAAAACGCTTTTGCGAGCTCCGAAATGAACTCAATATCCTTGATGCTTGGAATGTGGCTTGAAAACTTGCATACCTGTATAAACTCTTCAAAATATATTATTTGAGTTGCGAAAATCATCTTTCTCAATTTTCTCCAAAAACTATGTCAACTACTTGATCTTGATGAATTATGGTCATTGCTTGGTTGTTGTATGCTTACTGATCATATTCATCAAGATTATTTGATTTGCTTTGCCTCCCTATTTTCTTAATAAGTACATTCCAATATATACGAATGGGCTAAGCATTTCTTCCCTGGTGACCACGGACTAGTCCGTGGTTGCATAGACTAGCCGCCCATGCAGACTAGTTCGCAGAGTGACTAGTAGTCCGGACTAGTCCGACCGACCACGGACTAGTCCGATGTAGGCTCTGGAATAGTTAGGACTAGTTCGAGTATTTTTGGACAAGTCCGATTTTTCGACTCCATAACCCTAGCTGCCACCAAACCCTAATCTTCCTCACCCTCACACTTGCTTCAAGCTTTCTCTCTCGTCGCTCGAGCTCCCCACGGTGATTTGGCGATTCCTCCATCAAAACTCTCAAATTTTGGGTGGAAAATGACCTCCTTGGCATATGGATTGAAGGCCACAGACTTGTCTGCACCTTCAACCCCTTCATTCTCAAGAATCGAGAAATTTCGGTAAATTTTCCTCCCAAACCCTAGAAATTGCTATTTCCTTTGATGTTGATCAAATAGATTAGTTCCTTTCACCAAATACATTCTTTCTTGAT